>CM066032.1:1506865992-1507465992 GCA_033557465.1 Ichthyophis bannanicus
GGTGGTAAACACTGTCAGGGGCCAGACCTGACGCACACACACCGCAAACATCAGATAGATTATTATGATGGAGCTCATAGAGCAGACTGTGCGTAACGTAGGGATATCTATCTGCCAGTACTCATAGCAAACGTTTGAGAGCTGTGTACCATATACCCTGGTGTAGGGTGACATTGCTAAGGTATGCAAGTGCTGGTATTGGGAGATGCACGCAGGGCCCAATGTCCTGCCTCACCAGGAGGCATTGGCCAATGGGGCCTGTGGGTGTGGGTGTGGGTGTGTCTGTCCCTGTTGGCTGCTGCTGTACGGCAGAGGTTCCCAAATCCAGTCCAGGTTTGCAATACACTGGTTGGGGTTTCCTGCTGTCCCTCATGAATATGCATGAGCTACATCTACATGCCATGGGGGTGGTGCATAGATATACAGCACGGTTATTTGTATGAGTGGCAGCATGGAACCTGAATGGTGTGTGGTCCTCCAGGACTGCATTTGTGAGACTCTGCTCTAGGTAATGCCCCTGGTCATGGTGTCTGTGCTTGGTGGTGTAAAAGATAGGCGTATGACCAATGCGTATATCCCCAGCAATAAAGGATTGCCCTTACTAACATGGTTTAGTTGTGGGGAAAATATGTGGACAGGAATGGCAGTAGCCCCAGCTGGGCTTTGAACCTGTGACCTTTTGCTCCTGCACACACTGTCTGTGTGCACTGCACCACTGTGTTGCCACAGATGTGCTGAATTCCCTGGGAAGTCCATGACTGTACATCCGACAGGGCCTATGTTGCAGTGGACGTGCCAGCCTGCACATGGCTCGGCCACTGTCTTCTGTGGCTAGCAGCCACTGCCCCCTCCACCACCTGTACCCTACCGCCAACATGCTGGCATGTCCGTATCTTGGAAAAGCATATGACCTGATTGAGTTGTGGCACTCCAGGACTGCATTTGGGGGACTCGGCTGTCGGTAATGCCCATTGTTATGGTGTGTGTGCGGTGTTGGGTACAAAATGGGTGTGTGAACCATGCTTATGTTCTCTGCAATAAAGGAGTGTCTTTACTATCTCTGTTTAGCGGTGGGTAAAATATGGGGACTGGGTTGGCAGGAGCCCCAGCTTGGATTTGAACCTGTGACCCTCTGGTCCTAGAGGTACTGCCTCTGTCTGCTGCACCACACTGTGGCCACAGTGATAGTGCAGTCCCTGGGGGTGGGAAACCTGACCAAAGGAGTCAAAAACCCTGCTCTGCACATTTGTACTGTGGGCTCAGTCACCTTGTCTGGTGACAAAAGTGCAAATAAACCCCTCAACCGACCACGACGAACTGGGGATAAATATAACCAAGCTGGGCAACAGTGATATTAATGGGCAACCATAGCAAACACTCCCAGGAAGGCTCAGAAAAAAGGAAATGGTTTTTGGAAGGGTCTCCGCTCCGTAGCCCCTTCCATACTTCATTTCATTTTTTTGGAGCTTTCCTGGGTGTGTTTCTTATGTTTGCCCATTAATATCAGGGTTCCCCAGCTGACTTCCTATTTTTAATATGTTTGTTTGGGTCTTTTTCTATCTTTATTTGCACTTTTGTTCTGTGCACATGTATCACACTGCTCACGTTTTGCAGGTTTCCCCGGTTTCCCTGTACATTGCTGACGGAAATGGTTTCTCTTCCCTTTAAATGCCCTCTACCGTGAGTGTTTCACTCGCGCTATTTTTAACCTGCAAATTCGTCCCCGATACTGTGCGGGGAGCCTCTCCCCTCCCCTTCCCCGCCCATTGACCCCGTCTCTCCGCCCCTCGGGAGCCTTCCTCCGCCCTCAGAATGCCTTTCCACGCCTCTATCGGACATTTGCGGGCCGGGTACTTGTGCGGGGCACGTTAGTGCGGCGCGCAATTGTGCGGGGCCCAAGCGCACTTGTGCGGGGCGTTTAAGAGCGTTTCTGAGCGTTTGAGTGCCGCGTTTCCGTGCGCTATTGTGCGGCACGCAATTGTACGGCTTTTAGTAAACATGCCCCTTAGTGTTGAACTAAACTGATTTGAGAAGCAATATGAATGGTTATCATTATAACTTTGTGTTATGAACTGAAGCTAGAAGACTGTGTGCTGCATTGTGCGTGGATTTTGTGGGTCTGCCATAAAAAGGTCTGAATCATAACAGCTCGCTGCCACCACCCGGGGGTTCGTCTTCGACGCTACACTGCTTCATTGGCCAGGAACACGACGAAGGAGTCACAATACCTGGAAGCCGGACTCCAACTCCTCACCTCAGGCAATTGCCTGCAGCCACATTTGGTAAGAGTATCTCAGGCGGGCTGAATTGCTGGCTGGGTTGGGGGAGGAGGGGTGCCACCGAAGTAGAGACGAATGGACCCTATGGGAAGAGCGCTCAGGCAGGTGCTTAGGGAGCCACACTTGGTTTTGGTTTTGTTTTTGTTCTGATCGCAGGATACTTCAGAATGGACCTGAAAGATGTTTTCCAGTGGATGGCCTCACAATTCCAAAAGCAACAAGAAGAATTCCTGAAGGCCCAGTAAGCCACGCTAGTGGCCATGCAGGAAATGCAGTGGCCTCTGTTGTACCTATTACAGGGATATCTTAAGGCTACAACAGGAGATGCACACGATGGGAGCCCCAGAAAGCAGGAGGCTGCCGCTGCTTCCATGGACCCGGTAGGACTGCCTCCTTTTGGACCTTTTGCTTTTGGAAAGTTAGCAAGCACTGGATGACTTCTGGGATATCTTGACCGCCGAAACAGGCGAAACCCACCTTAGTACGCATATAATCCATACTGTTCCTGGCCTAATAGTAAGACAGCACCCCTACAGACTACCAGAGGCCAAAAGAAGGGAAGTTATTAAGCAAGTAGCAGAGATGGAAAAATTCGGGGTAGTGGAGGAGTCTAAGTCCTTGGGCTAGTCCAATTGTCTTGGTCCCAAAACCGGATGGAACCCAGCAGTTTTGCATTGACTTCCACTGGGTTAATGCCATCTCCAACTATGATGCCTATCTAATGCCATGGGTGGATGAACTGCTGGATAAGTTAGGGCAAGCCCAGTACCTAACTAACTTAGACCTTACCAAAGGGTTCTGGCAGATTCCTTTATCCAAGGACTCTCAGCTTAAGACGGCATTAAGCACTCCAATAGGCCTTTACCAGTTCTGTAGAATGCCTTTTGGCCTTAATGGAGCTTCAGCTACTTGTCAGAGGCTGCTCGACCAAGTCATTAGAGGTCATTAGGACTATGCAGCTGCTTATATGGATGATATCATCATTTTTAGTCCAAATTGGAGGACACACTTTCCAAGGGTATGAGCCATTTAAGAGGTGGTTCGCCAGACAGGACTCACCCTAAACCCATGTAAGTATGAATTTGCTAGGCATGAGTAGGGTTGCCAACTGGCTCCAGATGTGCCTGGCAGGCTTGATCCAGTCCTGGGTTTACCCCATTGCATTCAGGGACTTGTAGTTTTCCATTTCTTATGGAGTCAATGTAGAATTCAGAGCTAAATATCCCTGCATGCAATGGGGTAAACCCAGAAGTTGATCTAGCTTGTCGGGTGCATCTGGAGCCAGTTGGCAACCCTAGGTGTGAGGTGCAATACCTAGACCACATAGTGGGGCATGGAAGGATAAAACCCCTGCTGAATAAAGTCCAAAGTATCTGGGAGTTCCCTGGACCGAAAACAAAGAAATAATTAAGGAGTTTCTTGTGGCTGATTGGGTATTTCTGGCTCTTTATTCCAAAGTTTGCAGAAGAATCGGGCCCCCTCATGGATATGCTAAGAAAGAACAGACCCAACAAGCTAGAATGGTCTAACCATGAGGAGGCTGCCTTCTGCAACCTGAGGAATAGCCTGTGTAATGAACTTGTCTTAAAGGGGATGGATTTTACAAAACCTTTTGTTTTACAGATGGATCCCTCGGAATCAGGCCTGGGAGTGGTATTATCCCAGGAACAAGATGGGGAGGAGCACCCTGTTTTTGTATTTAAGCCGGAAGCTAACACCCCTAGAAAATAATTACGTCACCATTGAGAGAATGCCTAGCCATCAATGGGCCATAGAGGCCTTAACTTATTTGATGAGTTGCACTTTCACACTTGTGACTGATCATGCCCTCTTAAAATGGTTGATCATGCCCTCTTAAAATGAGGAATAATAATGCACGTCTGATGAGATGGTACCTCGCCTTACAGAGCTATAGTTTTAGGGTTGAGCATCTGATGGGGAAACTACAGGAGAATACAGATGCACGCTCGTGGATTGCTGACCCCACGGAGAATGTGGTACAACCTCCACGGTGTCGCAATCGCTTTAGGAGGGTGTGTGTGGTGACCAGTCTCTGTGGAGCTGGGACAGCCATGATTTTGGGAATAGAGCAAGCTCCCTTGAAGCAATGAAGGCAACCTAGGGATAGTAAGCATAGGGAAGACCCGGCCCAGATCCCCGAAGGGAAGGCCCACAGCAGTCCCATTCCTATTAGGAGGGAACAAATCCAATCTGCTCATCCATCTTGGGATTCCGCTCTGGATGAGTTTCCCTGGCTCACCAGGAACTACTCCTTAGATCCAGAAAGAGGCAGAGAGGGGGAAGGCTCAGTTAGTTTGGGCCTAGAAAACCTTCCACAGTTTCCAAGCATGGGGAGATCTACCCTGACCAGGAGGAGGAGGCATGGAAACTCAGCTCTGTGAAGACATGGAGAATCCTGAATCCATGGACATACAAGGGATCAAACACTAAAAGTTCTATCCTTGGGGCAGGTTCTGCTAGAGGATTAAGTGAACCTGAAGGAAGGAAGGGTGGGGCTGAGCAGGGGCAACTCAAGGCAATCTGCTGCCTGAGGCGAAGTATGAAAAGGCGCCCCCCCCACCTTAGAGGGGGCGGGGCTTTTTCAGAAATCCAATCAGTGACTGAACCAAACCAAAAAGCCGATTAGATTATATGGAGGAAATGCAAGATGTTTGCACACAGGGCCATATCGAGCCACACAGGGCCATATCGAGCTGCAATCGCACCCAACCTTCAGAACCATTTACCAAGCCCTAATCCTACCACATTTTGATTTCGCCAACTCAATTCTTCAAGGACTCCCACAATCCACCTTGAGCCCATTACAGCTCGCTATGAACACTGCCGCAAGGGTTCTTCAAGGAGCGTCCAAGAGTGAACATATTACACCAATCCTCAAACAGCTCCACTGGCTCCCCATACACGGAAGGCTGATGTTCAAAATCCTGATTCTAACATTCAAGGCCATAAAGGGACTATCTTCCAACTCCCTTTCTGAGCTCATCCAAACTGTACCACGAAACAGAAACAGAAGACAGGCAACATTAAACTCCTTATCAACACCAAAGGCCATTACAACATATAATCTATCAACAGCTAACAGAACCTTCTTGTGTTGCGCACCAAAATGCTGGAACTCGCTCCCTGCCGACATCCGTACCATAACCGACTTAACCCAGTTCAGAAAGGCCCTTAAATTCACCCTATTCACCAGATACTACCCCATATGAAGATAACATCTAGTCCCACTACATATCCAACTTCGGTTTTTTTTTTTTTTTTCCCTTGCTCCCAACAATCGTGCTAATTCATGTACATAGTTCGAGCATGTGATCTAGTTAATAGATTACATTTTCCATGTAAATAGTTCTCCCTTGTTTTCCAAGTTGATAATCCTGTTATATGTAACTCCGAACATCCTGTTGTTCTGGTTTTTTGTTTTGTTCTCTGTAAACCGCGCTGATGTCGAAGAGTGCGGTATAAAAGAAATTAAAATAAATAAATAAATAAATAAATAAAATAAATCAGTCCTAACCCCCATCAGCCCATTTCCAGTCCTAGCCCCCATAGCCCATTACCAGTCCTAAACAAACCCCATCCAGTCCTAAGCCCCCCATCAGCCCATTTCCAGTCCTAGCCCCCCATAACCCATTATCAGCCCTAAACAACCCGCATCCAGTCCTAAGCTCCCCCCATCAGCCCATTTCCAGTCCTAGACCCCCATAGCCCATTACCAGTCCTAAACAGCCCCCATCCAGTCCTAACCTCTCCCCCCCATCAGCCTATTTCCAGTTCTGGACCCCCCCTTTCCAGTCCTGGCCCCCAGGAAAATAATAATGCTCAAATTTCTGTCGCTGCCGAGTCCGCTTCTCGGCAGCGGCAGACTCACCTCTCCTTCCTATAGCAGCCACGGCTCCTGCTTCTTGGAACTGCGGCTGTACTAGCGCGAGATCAGCCAAAGGGGGGGGGGGCGGGATGCTGCTGCAAGGGAAGGCTCCGCAGTGGCTGGCTGATCTCGCGCTAGTACAACTGCGGTTCCAAGAAGCAGGAGCCGCGGCAGCTATAGGAAGGAGAGGTGAGTCTGCCGCTGCTGAGAAGTGGACTCGGCAGCGGCAGAAATTTGAGCGTTTGGATTTTTTTTTTTTTTTAACGTTTGAAGGCGAAGTAAGGCGGCTGTTTTGGGGGCAAAATGCCGCCTTTAAAACTTTGCCACCTGAGGCAGCCGCCTCACTTCGCCTCATGATAGAGCCGCCCCTGGGGCTGGGCTTTATGGTGCATTCTATGTAAGACTTTGTGTTGAAGTGAACTGATTTGAGAAGCAGTATTAATGGTTATCATTATAACTTTGTGTTGTGAACTGGAGGGATTGGAGCTAGTAGCCAGTCTCTAACTCTGCAGTTGAACTCTGGTGATAGAGCTGCCACTTAGGGGGCTCTGAGGGCCCATTTTTCCTGCCGTGAGAGGGAAAGAGCCATTCCAGGCCTGGCAGCTCAAGAAGCCCAGCGAATGGAACGTGAAGCCAGAGGACTGTGTACTGCACTGTTGCGGATCTTGTTGGACTGCCATAAAAAAGTCTGAATCATAACAACTCGCCACCACTACCAAGGGATTTGTCTTCGGTGCTACAAGAGGCATCTCTACACAATTCTATGGAAGAGATTACTCTTGTGCAGGTTGCCTCTGAAAAAGATTTCCACAGAGCATGCCAACTCAGAATTGTCAGCAAAAGGAGAACCAGAACTTTTCTGAGAATTCGCCTCTTATCAGAGAAGAGCTGAGAATTGAACCCATGCCAAGGAAGTGTAGGTACACTTGCATATTTGACCCCTAAAACAAAGCTTTCACTGAACTCTGATTTAAAGTTAATCCACAATGTCTCATTACCCGCTAATACGAACAGAGACAAAGAAATCTCAAACTAATTCAGTAATGTGAAAGATTTTCTCTCACAAGGAGACGTGGAACTTTCCTAGATGGTTGTGTTTCTAAAGAACACACAAAACCGTTGCTGCTTTCTGAGCAGAGTGAAAACCTGGAAAGTTGATCACTGTCCTTTTCTAACTGCAATAAAAGCAACATTTAAAGCTTTTTCCTAGCAGCCAGCTTCCAGAGAAGCTGCAGCCCAGGACAGACAGAAAACATATATTTATTTTATTTATTTATTTCATTGGATTTCTATACCGCCTTATCTTGTAATCAAAGCGGTTTAACATACGAAAAACACAAAAAGCAAAAGTGAAAACAATCATTGATAATATGTACATAGAATGATAAAATATGACATTGTGTCTTGGAAAAAGTTGCGCTATCTACATGGTGAGCTATACTATAATGTGAGCTATTATACAACATATATAAGACTAATTTTTCCAAAAGCTTAATTAATTGTTTACATGACCATAGTATTCAATAAACAAGACCGTTTTCAGTTGTTTCCTAAAGTCCTTGAGGTCTTGAGCTGCTCTTAAATCATAAGGTAGAGAGTTCCAGATGGTAGGTGCCGCAAAAGAGAATGCCCGCTCTGAGGTGACCTTACGTGTTTTTCTAACATCATTTGAGGTGCTGACTCTGTTGGAAGACTCCTTTCTTCTTGGTCTGTTGCTGATATCTGACTGAATGAGAGAAGTCAGACTTTCTGCAGAACAGTGTTGTTTAATTTTAAAAATATAAATTATTGTTTATATTTAATACGAGATGCTATGGGTAGCCAATGAAGCTCTTTCAAAATTGGAGTTATATGCTCATTACTAGATAATCCAAAAATTATTCTTGCAGCGGTGTTTTGCGCTAGCTGTAAAGGCTTGAGAGACTGTTTAGATAAGCCTAGGTATATAGGATTACAGAAGTCAAATAATGGGGTAATTAATATATTGCCTGTTCATACTCAAAAGAATTTAAACAAGTGACCAAACATATTTGCAAAAAGGCTAGCTAGAGCCTGTATATGCAAAACGTTAAGTCCTGCACAATTTTACCCACTGCAGCCACCCCAAAGGTGCATCCAAGATTTGAATTTCTTCTTCTTGTATAGGATCTTGGGCCACCTACCAAGTTCTAGCACCGCTAGTTGTGTAAATGTTCATGATTAACTAATCATATTTTTCTATTCTTGTTTACAAGTATTTGACAAGAATTGTTTTATCTTAGCTGTTTTAAAGACATCCCCAAGGGAGTACCTACAGAGATGTAAAAATTCTGCAGAGAGAATATACATTTTTGAGGTCACCTAACTACAAAAAAATATAGGTCCTTATCAATGTTCCCTCTAATTTTCTGTAGGCTGTGTGCGCATAAAATATCAGCTGTGTGCAGCTTTTGAAGGAAGGTTAAATTTTTGTGCGCCACATAATGACACTCAGAGTTATATACTT
The DNA here is from genome assembly GCA_033557465.1 of Ichthyophis bannanicus. Taxonomy (NCBI): domain Eukaryota; kingdom Metazoa; phylum Chordata; class Amphibia; order Gymnophiona; family Ichthyophiidae; genus Ichthyophis; species Ichthyophis bannanicus. Next base: position 1,506,874,643 of record CM066032.1, read on the forward strand.
TAAAATTTGACTACACGTCAGAATACAGTATGTACATCACATTGATTTTAATCAAATTAAATGAAAATGGACGATTACTAAATGAAGTTGGAAATTTCTAGTAATTACAATCATAACTTTTAAATTTTAAGATGTCTGTGTTGTTTTCTATCAGAATCAGAGCTGTAATTTTTGTGTGCTCTGTTGTAAAGTATGTGTGCTCGCTCGGCGAGGTGTGTGCGCGCGCACGTGCGCACAGCTTAGAGGGAACAGTGGTCCTTATATTTGAAAGGCATTTACACGGTTTACAGAACTGTAAACTGTGGAAATGCCGCTGAACAGGATATTCATTGGCACTAACACTGAATCTCACCGATTATCTCTCCTACACGTCCCAAAACTAACCGCTTAGCATCTCGCAGTGTCATGGGTATTCCAGGGTGGAGCAGAAGCAGCGACAGTCGCTAACCAGGTAGCAACGATGTTGCACCACTACCCAGGTAGCAACCTGCGGATAAAACTAGGCGAAGCAAAAGCTGGCCTGGTTTTATCCATAGGAGCTAACTTGGTAGCGGTGCAATATTGCTGCTACCCAGTTAGCTTCTGCAGCTCCGGGGCATGTGCTGTGATCCCAAATATCAATGCTGGGGCCACATATGACTCCAGCATTGAATATCTGGGGTTAGAGGTCGGCGGAGATGGCTATGTGCCTTAGTGGTGCATAGCTGGCTCAATTCAATATTGGGTCCATAAGGTTTTATTTTAGTTATTATAGGGAAGCAAACACTAAGGGTTCCATTTGTGGCTACATTTGGGCCAAAGTTAATTTATAAGTACTCTTAAGATAGGGTCACTCCAGCCTTGGCTCTCAAGGTGAGCTCAAGTGCTTAACCACATCTAAGATGAGAGAGTGGGAAAGAATGAGAGCTTCTAGTTCCATAGAACTGAAGAATCTCATTTTGCACAAAATTTCCAAGTTCAGCTACCGATTTTCTGAGCTTCAAGGGGAAGACATTATAGATGAGATTTGCAGTTTGTGAATATTTCCTAGGCAAGCTTTCTACCTGCTTATACTCTTAAACTGAACTACTTTTACATATTAATGATTACTTATGGTCTGATATTACTAGGCATTGCTAGTTAATTTACCTATAATATTTAAGTGTTAAGTTTGAATTTACACTGACACATTGCATTATATTACCTATATACAATTTTAACCAAGTTGAAGTTGTATTTATTACTTGTTTTTATTTTATTTTATTAATGCCATTGCAGTATGAATTTACTTCATTACTGGTGTGTGTTTGAAATATTAGTTATTACACAAATTTACTTTATATCATCCATTGTGCCACAGGTATTGCACTTTAGCAAACCATCATATTATTTGGTTCTGATTAACACAATAGTTTTGTTTGTTAGGTTTTAAGAAGGGATGTACTCTGTTGCAGTCCCTCCTATTATAAAAGAGAGGAGGATTTGAAGCCATTGCCTACAACCTGCCTGCAGCCTCCTGAACCAAGAGCTGAACCAAAGCTGACATGATTTCCTGCACTTCACAGGCCTATAACCTGGAGACACTATAGAAACTACCTATTTGCTAAGTTCCTTTGTATAGGCACCGAAGACCATTATTCTTTGTTCTGTCTAGATGATTAGAACTCAACTTCCAGACCTTTCTCCACCTGATAACTAACTACTTCAATGACTTTGGAAGATGCAACATTGTATTGGGATTCATACCATCTTTGTTTGCATTCCACCACTCATCATGGACTCTGTTGTGCATGTGACTAAATCTTGATATCTGCTTTCTGATTTGTCCAGACACCTGAAGGAGCCCTAGTCTAACTAATACAAGAACTGGGCATATGTCAAGATAGAAACGCTACAGAAGTAATAACAAGGTGTGCACTGATGGAGAAGGGAGGGTCTTTTGCCGTTAGGCTTGAACTTTAGTGCCTTTTGCTACCTAGATGCTTTTGGGGCATCTGTTCTACAAAAGACACTGCTCTGTCACCCAAGGTTAGTCTGCCCTTGCTGAGGAACAACCCAAAGACCTGTGTACATGTCTTAGTTACTCTTTATCCTCTACCTGCAAGTCAGAGAGTACCCTTATCTCAGGCTGCACGCTCCTCACCGGAGATGTGTTCACAGGGCTTTAGCAGCCTGGGGAATAGGGTCTGCCTGTCCTATGGAACAGTGCCTCAGACCTGACTAGGACTACTCTTTCATCCAAAACTGTAAGCAGGGCCGGCCCGTCCATTGAGCAATAATGTTGTTCACACAGGGCTCCACGCGAACTCCATTATAGCGCAGTGGACAGCTTCAGAGGGAGCTGGAGAAGCCCGCGCAAGGCCCCGGCTCCCTCTGCACAGCCGCCAGCGTGAAGAGCCTTTTCCTTCACGCTGGCGACTGTTTCAGTGAAGCCGCGAATGCCAGGAAAAGTTAAGCAGCTTCACTGAAACAGCCGCCAGCATGAAGGAAAAGGCTCTTCACGCTGGCGGCTGTGCAGAGGGAGCTGGGGCCTCGTGCAGGCTTCCCCGGCTCCCTCTGAAGCCCCTTAGACGTCCGCGGGGCTGTTCAGAGGAGGGGGGGGGGGGCTAGGACTGGATGGGCTGTCATCAGGGGGGAACTTGGACTGGAAATGGGCTGTGATGGTGGGGGGGGGGAGGAGAATGGACTGGAAATGGGCTGTAATGGTGGGGGGGGGGCGGACGGACTGGAAATGGGCTGTAATGGTGGGGGGGGGGGGGACAGACGGGAAATGGGGTGTGATGGTGGGGGGAACGGACTGGAAATGGGCTGTAATGGTGGGGGGGGGGACAGACTGGAAATGGGCTGTGACGGTGGGGGGGCTAGTACTGCAAATGGGCTGTGGTGGGGTGATTGGATTGCAAATGGGCTGTGATGGTGGGGGGCTAGGACTGCAAATGGGCTGTGATGGTGGGGGGTGATTGGACTGCAAATGGGCTGTGATGGTGGGGGGGGGGAAACTTGGACTGGAAATTGGCTATGATGGTGGGGGGGGCTAGGACTGGAAATGGGCTGTGATGGGAGGGCTAAAATTGGAAATGGGCTGATGAAGAGCTGGATTGGGACTGGAAATGGGCTGATGGGGGCTGAAATAAGACTGGAAGTGGGCTGTTGAGAGCTGGAATAGGGCTGGAAATGGGCTGATGAGGAGGCTAGGATTGGAAATTGGCTGATGGGGGGAGCTTGGAGTGGAAATGGGCTGATGGGGGACTGGAATGGAGCTGGAAAAGAGCATATGGGGGGCTAGGACTGGAAATGGGCTGATGAGGAGCTAGAGTAGGACTAGAAATGGGCTGATGGGGGAACTTGGACTGCAAATGGATGATGGGCTGGAATAGGTCTGGAAATGGGCTGATGGGGGCTGGAATAGGACTGAAAGCATGCTGATGGGAGTTGGAATAGGGCTGGAAAAGGGCTGATGGGGGAGCTTAGAATGGAAATGGGCTGATGGGGGGATGGAATGGAACTGGAAAAGAGTATATGGGGGGGCTAGGACTGGAAATGGGCTGATGTGGAGGCTTGGGACTAGAAGGGGCGGATGCTGGATGGGTCTAGAACTATAAGGGAGCTGATTTTGGGGGAGGACTAGAAAGGGTGAGAACAGAGAGGGGGAAAGATATTTTGTATGGGAGGGAAGAAATGTCTACGATGGGCCGGGTATTGGAAGAGTAAGTGGAGATTGAGAATAGAAGGGTGAAATTTGAGTGGATGATAAAGGAATAAGGAAAGAAATGGGGGAAAGAGAAAAAGGGGAAAGATCAGTATGTTAAAGCAGATATAGAGAAAGAAAATGGGAAAAATTCTAAAAGAGAAGAAAAGACAAATGGATAGCTCTCAAAAGACACAAAGAAACCATAAGAAAGTGACTGAAGCAATTGCAACTGAAAAAGAAAATGCACAAACAACAAAAGGTAGAAAAATACTTTTTTATTTTGAATTTATTAACTGGAATATATCAGCTCTGGGAAAGGTGCATCGTTAACATCTTTTGTGTTTTGTTTAGTACAAGAGGAAATTAATTTATAGTTTTATTTCTGCAGTGTTCTTGTACATCCCAAGTTTGACTTTTGGGGTTTCCAGTTTAATTATTGTCTTCCTATTTCTAAATTGTGATCCCTTGTTCTTTGGTTACGGTCTATGTTCTGCATTTTAACCAAGCTGAGGTATTCTGTTCATGTAGTTTCTATTTGACGTGTCACTTGTTCTCTTTCCCCAGTAGGAGATGCATTTTGGGCCGCCCCTGACTGTAAGGCATTTGATTTATCATTTCCTTGTGGCTGGTGGGGTCAGTCAGTCAGAAAGATTTATTTTCTGCTCTCATGACTGCAAGGCAGAACAAGTGACTTGGTAATTAGTGTTAGGATTAGCTGTTTACATAAGTATTTGCTGCTTCTAATTCATTCTACCTCAGTTCTGTATTCTTACATAAGAATTTGTGAGAGTGTTATTTTTTATTTTATTTTTTTAAGTTCCATCAAATCAATACTGACTCCTGGTGACCCAGCAGCCCCTGGGTTTTCTTGGCAAGGTATGAACAGTAGATTGATAGCCCTTTTTCTTCCAAGGCAAAGGAGAGTAAAGTGACTTGCCCAGAGTCACAACGAGTGCCAATAGGAATCAAACCCTAAGAGGGTGCTAGGCTGTTCCTCTAACCACTAGACTGCTACATAATAAAGCATAATATATACAGAGCTTGTCTTCTTTTCCTAATCTGTTGCCAACAAATGACAAGAACCGAAAGGCAAACAAACCCCTAGGCAAGCATTTGCTACATTATGTTAAGAACTGTATAAGAACTGCAATCTGATTGTTGCCTTGTGTTTGTTTGGTATTATATTTTTATGTTAATTTTGTGGTTTTGTCTTATACTACTTTGTAATTTAGATTTTAATTTAGATTTTGATTTTACTTCATATGATTTTGTGTGTACTTCTGTAATTCAGCACATTAGTGAATGGAATATAAATTTTTAAATAAATAAATAACTGAGCCATACACAAACCTTTTTGCCTTAAAGTTCTCCTGAAACAAGCATTTCTGTCTTCTATACCGAGGTACTAGTATCAATATGGAGGGGTTATGCTCTGGTGTATCCAGTAGCTTCTGGAGAATCCTAAGGTTGTATGCCTTGCATCTGGGGTGGTGGACACTTATATGACCTTGTTCAGATAAGATCTATGATCATGGTCTCCATAGTGGTGACACAGAATAAGTTATAGCTCTGCAATTGATCAACTGATTCAGCCTCCAAGGCGCATCATAGTAACTTCCCTTGTAAAGGGGAGCTCCTTCTTGGGGAGGAGCTGAAGGACTTGGGTGAGGTGAGACCTCAAAGACTTCCTGAGGATTGTTCTTGCTCATCTGTGAAAAGACGTTTGAATGAGGCTCATTTGAAGGACCTGGGTTGCTTCAGATCAGTAAGCAGGTTACTTCTTCTGCCTACCCATCAAGCAGTTTCAGGAATAACCAGTTCTTTCATGGTGCTCTTAGGTTTTGAGGCTGGGGTGGGTCCTTCTCTACAGGAGCCCAATGAATTGTGACAGACCCATCCTGAGGTGCAATAGTGTGTGTGTGTGTGTGTGTGGGGGGGGGGGGGTTGTGCCTTTATCTGTTTTACTCAGAGAGGGTCCACATCACCTAAGACCAATAGGTTCCGAAGGTGATTCAGCAAAATAATGTTCTAGAATTTGCAGAACCCTTTTCTGATGCCTTTCTCTTACCTTCCTGTGAATCAGTGTTCAAGAAGGCAGTGAAAGCTGAAACTCTGCAGTGGCTTATCCAGTTGGGAGCCATAATTCTGGTTTCCTTGGAGGAACGACGGCTGGGTTGCTACTCCATTTATTTTGTAGTTACCAAGAAAGGGACTCCTTCCTGTCCATGTTGGATCTCTAAGGGAGTCATCACCACTCTATATGTGTCCCGATTCCATATGGAAACTTAAAGGTCTGTGATAGTGGGGGTCTGAATAGGCAGGTTTTTCTTCTGGATGGAGATGTCTAAGGCATTAGTCCACATACCTTTCCAGAAATATCATCAAAGACTTCTCCACTTCTTCATGCTCAGTTCAGGGAACCCACCCCTTGGCTTGACCATGGCTCCAAGGACCTTTTTAAAGGTCATGGTATAGGTGGTGGCCTTTCTGTGCAGGGAACAGATCAGAGTTCCTCTCTACTTGAATAGCTGGCTGATGCAGGCCAATTTGGAGAAAGGTGCCAGGGCAGCCACTCACAGATTGGTCAGGTATTAAAGGACCTTGATTGGGTAGGAAGCTATGCAACAAACAATCTTGTCTCCTTACAGTCCCTTGAATATCTAGGTGCCTGATTCCGTTCCGAGGTTGGAAAAGCTTTTCTAATACAGCTCCCAACAGTTTGTTCCTGGTCAACTCTTAGAATCTGGGATCACCTCCAGCTTTTAGCATCTATGGCAATGACCATGGAATTGGTCCTCTGGGCAAGAGCCTACATGAAGCCTCTGTTATCCAGATGGTTGCTTTATTTGCAGGAGTATGACACTTGGCTGTCCCTTCTGGTGTTGAACAGAAAGGCACTCTTTTGGTGATAGGCTCTTGACACCTGTTCAAGGGCATGGATCTAGAACCCCCAATTGGAAAGTAGTGACTACTGATGACAGTCTATTGATTGGGGGCACCCACTGCCAGGATCAGGTGGCTCAGGGATGGTGGTTGCATTAGAAAGCCTTCTGGTCCATCAACATACTAGATGCCAGAGTAGTTTGGCTAGTATTGGAGAGTTTTCACCCGATAGTAGTAGGAGCAGTGCTTTGGATACAGCCCAACAATGCCACAATAGTGGCTTATGTCAACAAGTTAGAGGGCATTATGAATACAGTCATGGCAAGGGAGATTGATTTATGCTGTCAATGGCTAGAGTGCCATCTGATGGCCATATTGGTGGCCCACATAGCTGGGGCAGAAAACACACAAGTGGGCTTCCTCAATTGAAATGTTCTTGTTCTAGGTGAATGAGCAGTGAGCCCACAAGCATTCCAGATGATGGTGGATCACTGGGACCCACCAATCTTCAAAATGATGGTGATGCTTCAGAACTCCAAGGAAACTTGCTTCATCAGTCACAGGAGAAAGTCTATAGCCATTGACAATGATGTGTTGATTCAGCCTTGGCCTCAAGAAAGCCCATTGTGCATTTTTCCTTGATGGCTACTTCACTGTACATTTTTCCTTGATGGCCACTCATTGGCCAGTTTCTGAGCAGAAGAGTGAATCATCCCTTCCTAGTCATTATGGTGGCCCTGGGCTGGCCTCAAAAACTGTGGTATGTCATCTCATCAAGCTGTTGGTGGTAACTCTACTTCATCTGTCTCAGAATCCAGGTCTGCTGCATCAAGGCCCTATCCTCATGGAATTATTAGACTCTGTGAAAATGGTTTTAGATACTCAGTTGACTTTTGAGCAACATGTTTACTCATTTTTCTTTTCATTAAGAAAGATTAGAGCCTTTTGCCACTTAATAGAGCAGAAGGATCTCTCTGTTTTCTTCATTCTCTTAATTTTAAGAGACTTGACCATTGTAACTAGTTATTGGCTGCCGTGGTAAGGGCACATTTAAAAAGACTTCAAACTGTCCAGAATATGGCAGTGAGGCTCCTTTACGGTGTAGACCATTATTCATATATAACATTACTTCTGCTGGAACAACACTGGTTACCTATAACTTTTAGAATGCAGCTCTTTTGACGTACCGTGCCTTCATTTTTGGTCAGCTACAATATTTAGCTTCTCTGTTGACCCCACATCCATCCATCCTATCTGATAGTCACAACTTTCACTTCTATGTCTCCCAATCTCACAGGCAATACAAAATGAGACCCCTTGCAGGTCTTCTTTTTATTATATAGGTCCTCTCTGGTGGAAAAATCTTGCTTTTGTATTCCATCTACATGTTAGTTGGCAGCTGAACTAGCTTGTCTTTTCTGTTGTTTCCTTATGTTTCTTATACATATGTGTTAGATAAGTAGGATAGTTTTCTTTTAATTTGTGTTAGAATTTGCCATGATATTTCCTTTCTGTCTAGGTTTGTCTGTTTTTATTTTTCCCTTATGGTTTAGAAAAATTTATTTTAGAGTGTAAATTGCTTTGTTGTCCCATGAAATGTGATTCATCAAATTAATAAATATAAAGAGCCTGGCCCTTGAAAAGGGTTATTTATCAAATGTAGTAGCCATGTTTCTGAAGGCATGCAGAACTTCCACTTCTCTGACTTACGTGCAGATCTGGAGATCGTTTGAGTCCTGGTGTACTGACAAGTCAGAGAAGTGGAAGCCCTGCATGCCTTCAGGAACATGGCTACTACAGTTGATAAATAACCCTTTTCAAGGGCCAGGCTCTTTATATTTATTAATTTTGGCCTTCTTGCAGGGAGGACTTGATACTGATCTGGCTCTCAGTTCTTTCAAGGTGCAAGTAGGAGCCCTAGCATATTACAGACCCATGAAGATGCGCTACAATGAGGCACACATTGCTACACAGTGTGTGATAGAGCACATCTTTGGGGTCCTCAAGAGCCACTTCTGTTATCTGGACCGTTCTGGGGTGCATTGCAATATGCACCTGAAAAGGATGGGGACATTCTTGCAGTCTGTTGCATGCTGCACAACATAGCCCGCCCTGGGACATGGAATGCCATGCGAAATAGCGCCTGACTTGCCACCAGAACATTAGGTCTAAGCACCTGCCCATCCCGATGCAGCAAGGGGTAATCAGATATGAAGACTTACAGAGGACTACTTTTTATGATTTTTGCATTTCTTGTTGTCTACTTGTTGTTCTTTAATAAATGTATTTTTGCAAGAATACTGTTGATTATTATTGGAGTGGGTACCATCAGGCTGTTACTGATCTTGGTTTTTGCTTCTAGTATGTGTATATATGTGGCGGGGGGTGTGACTGGCACGGTATGGATGCCAGTGGGATGGGTGACATGGCACTGTACTCCTTTTTTTCTATCTGCCTGTCTTTTAATTTCTTTTATTAGCCATGAGTTGATGTAAACTGCTATGATGTGGGGTATAGCACTATACAGGATAGAAAGTTGTGAGTGGGCTGGTACCAGTTTACTGCAGCAGCCAAGTACACTCGTTCCAAGCCTTTAAGGGCTCTAAAAGATAGAGTCAAGCTTTTATGTCCAATAGTTTTTATTAATTTTGGTAAACACATAGAAGAAACGATGAGTATCCCGAACAAAATAAGGTCCCAGCTAACCATACACAGTCACTTATACAAAGCAAATAATCCAAGCAAATATCCCTCCCACCCTCTCTAAACAGAGTCAAGCTTTTAAATCTGATTTGAAATGGGATTGGGAGCCATTGTGGTGCTGATCATTTTACATGATAAATGAGTTTAATTGCCACATTCTGAATGCTTCTAGAGTTACTGGCCTCAATCGATTGTAAAGAGCATCCTCCCGTAATCACCTTTGCTGCTGCATTTTGAAAATGATATGTATTGTTTTCAATATGTACAAAAGATGCCCTGTGTGTCTGCCTTTATATGCATGCAGAACTTAGATGCACAGGGGCACATGGGGCCCCATGCGCACAGTACACATATGTTCCGTGTGTATGAACATGGAACCAAAAGAAAATGGCAGCAGCACAACCACCGGATCCTGCTGCATGAGAGGGACTAGCAGCACTGAATCCCAGGAGAAAGCCCAACTTCCCCCGAGTGGACATTGAGCAGCTGGCCTCCCTTGCAGGAGCAAATGAAAAGCACCTCTCCCCCAGGCTGGGGAAGAAGCGCAATTATAAAATGATGCAGAGGGCATGGTGGATACTGCGCTCCGCGTTTAATGAAGAGGCGGTGTTCTCTAGAGAGATGAGTGCAGCAGGGGTGTAAGCATTTCATTTTTGGGGGTGGGTTGTCAGAGCAGTCTAGGGCAGTGCTTTCCAAACCTTTATCCCATATGACCCCCATTTTAGCAAGTGAATATCCATGTGACCCCAGATGATGAAATCAAAATAACAGCTCTTCAGCCTTCTTCCCCTCCCTCAGAAAGCAGCAGCAGTCAGCACAGGGTCCCTTGTGTCAGTGTGGAGAGTATGAACAGATCCCCAGTACTCAGCATGGGTTTTCTGTCTAACAGGAAGCTTACTCAGGTGAGGGCAATGTTCACTGGTTCACAGGCCGCATGCTGACTGGTGACTGCCACTACTTGAAAAATCCAGAAAGAAAGGGAAATGGCCATGTTTCTGTAACTCCCATCCATTGATGATGTGACCCGGCCCTGACCCCAAGTTTGGGAACCACTGATCTAGGGGTTGGTTTGGTTTGCAAGTGCTGCTGCTGCAAGAGATGTTTTTTTCTTGTCGTTCAGATTGAGGATCTCAAGAAAAAGGCCCGCCGCTTCCTGGAGTGAGTGCAATGCAATTTGGACATCTCACCAGGGAGGCATCATAAGTTGGGGAGGCTGTTGCATTCAGTCCAGTTTCTAACTTGCACACTGCTTTGCCTGGATGACAAGTGTTTTTCTTTTCTTTTGGCAGAGTAAAGTACAGATGAGGAGGAGGAGGATCCAGGACCCCCACATTGCCTACACCCACAGCCATAGGCAGCATGGCAACCGCAACCCCCCCCCTCCAATGCCCAACCCCCTATCCCACTCCTGATGTCAAATCTGTGTCCCACCTCCTCCCCCCGAAGCTGAAACCCCTGTCCCACCCCAATGCTGAACCCCTATCCCATCCCCTGACATCCAACCCCTTAACGTCCCTCCCTCACCCCCTCAGCCGCGGATTATTAAGTATGCCCCATCTGCACCCACAATCCAGGAGGAACGGGATCTCTGGAATCTGCATGTTGTGTCACCCCCTTCTGGACTGAAACCAGCTGTTGTGGCACAGGAGGGGGTCCACAGCATGCTGGCGGACCTCTGGGGGCAGTTAGTTGCGATGGGCAAAATGCTCAACCATCTCATTGAGGACATTAAGCATTATCCCAATGCATACTGACCCCCCCATCAGTGATCCTCCTCTCCCTGGACTGTTTTTCTTTTGCTACTATTTTTTTACTCCATTTTTATTACCCCTCCCCCCTGGTTAAAACATGTATAAATAGTTTGTAAATAGTTTGTTTATGAATTGTTTATTTTAATACAAAAAAATATGTTCTACTATAACAAATTTCTCAATGGTCTACAGTAAGGGGGTGGGCATGGGCACAGAGGTGATGGGAGGGAGCTGTTGTGGTATGTGGGAGCAATCCAGCTACTGCTATCTCCCTTGTGGATGCAAAATGCAACAGAACACCTGGTCAATAACAAATATTTAATACAACAAAGGCAACCAAAATACATATACACTATAGAACCAAAATATATATACAATATTTGTTTTCCATGCAGAGCTGAAAAAGTAAAACAACTGTGAAACAACAACAACAACAAAACCCCACAACATTAAACAATGATAACCAACACTGGAAATGCAGTGAATTGATGGCTGGATCTGGCAAGGAGGGAAGAACAGTGTGCGGGAAGGAAAGAAAAGAAGCAACGAGCAGAATATGGTGAGACCTCCAAAAGCTTGCATCCACTTATGCTTATTGGTGGGCACGTCCAGCAGAAAGCAGGGCCACTAGACTGTGTAGCACCTGCCCTATACCATGTAGCTCCTGCAGCTCCAGCCTTATACTGCGTAGCTCCTGCCCTATATGTTGTGCTTCCCCCAGTAGCGCAACATTCGCCTGCTAGACTACAATATGTCAAACAATCATGGATTTTTACACTACAGACGGTGGCCCCCAGGGGTCTTAACCTTCAACTCGACTGATAGAGTCTCCTTTAAGATCTTCTGATGATGTCATCTAATCAATATGTTATAGCTGGGTTGCTGATGTCACCTGCTGTTTGGCCGGTACCTTTTTTAAGAACTCATATCTTTAAGCTTGTACACCAGTTTGTAAGTTGGAAGTCAAGTGAGCAGCCTGCCCTCAATCAAAAGCGTCTGGTGCAGAGTCCGTAAACCTTTTGGAGGAGCTTGAAACGCAGTGCTGTCTTGGATTGTGGGACTTTTTTTTCGCAAAACTCACATCTGATTTGTTTATTTATTCATTTATTTAGCTGTGCTTCTATACAGCTTTTCGCTTGGTCAAAGTGGTTTACAATCAACTCAAAAATACAATGAACAATGAAGTGAAGTTACAGTGAACATGGGGTATATGAATTAGCTATATACAAATAACTATTTACAATAATTTGGATTTGAAGGGGAATATGGGGGAGTGAGGTTAAGTTATGGGGCCATAGTGTTCAATGAATAAATGAGTCTTCAGTTGCTTCTGGAATGAAGACTGGTCTTTGATGCTCCTAATGGTGATGGGGAGAGAGTTCCATAGGATTGGTGTATATAGTTCAAATGCCCTTGAGCAGGCCTGCTGGTTGCTCTTGTTTTGAGTGAGGGACGATCAGGGCGTTGCTGTTGGATTGTCTACTGGCTCTGCTTGGTTGAAAGGGATGGGGAAGGTTGAGGATTTGGAAGGAGGAGAGGCCAGATAATGCTTTGTAGGTTGTTATCAGTGTTTTGTATTTGATATGGCTATTGAAGGGGAGTCGGTGAACTTGCTTGAGGATGGGGGTGATGTGTTCTTGCCTAAGGGCTGCCAGGAGGGTATGAGTGGTATGGAGGTCTGTCTGTAGTGGAAGGGTGGTTGATTGTGGGGGTCCTTGATAGATAGAGTTGCAGTAGTCGAGGATAGGGAGGATTTCTGATTGGAGTGCTGTTCTGAAATTGGGAGGTCCGGGATTGGGCAGAGGTATTTGAGCATGCAGATCTTATAGAAGATTGAGTTTGCCGTGTTTTCACTGGCTTAAATGAGAGGTTGTGATCCAGAGTGATACCAAGATATTTTATTTCTTATACTTTGATATGGATGTTGTTCAGAGTAATGGTTGCAGGGGGGCAAATGTGATATCCTTGGTGATGAAGAGGGCTTTGGGTTTCTTATAGTTGATAGAGAGGTGGTTGCTTGTGAGCCATTGTGAAACCTATTGACGGTGATAGGCTAAGTTATAAGTTAAGCCATAAGCTTTTAAGCTATTAAGTTTTGATTTTATTATCTTGCTACAACAATTTTTGTGTTTAGCACTTGTAGAGGTGCTGGAGCACATATTTGGCAAGCGTTTCACCCTTTAAAAAGATTAAAAGGAAAGGTTTGTTTTTTGGAAGGGTGGTCTCTTGCATAACAAATGTTCCAAAATTAAAGAATGTTTTTTTTTGATAGCTCTTATTGAAAGTCTGACCTTTTGTTAATGGATATTTTGGTGTTTTTTACCCTCGTCAAGCCGGTTTTCGTCACGGACACAGTACGGAAACGGTTCTTCTTGCACTCCTAAATGATCTGCATGTTGCTCACGACCACGGTGATATCACTCTTCTGGTTTCCCTCGACCTCTCTGCGGCTTTTGATTTGATTGACCACCGTACTCTTCTCTCTCGTTTATCTGATGTGGGGCTTCATGGTACAGTCTGGCAGTGGTTCTGTTCCTTCCTCACAGCTCGTTCGTTCTCTGTTCACTCTGCTTTTCAGTCCTCTGCTTCTTTCCCTCTTACTTGCGGTGTACCGCAGGGTTCTGTTCTCTCCCCCCTCCTGTTTAACATCTTTCTGGCTCCTTTATCACTGGTGATCCAACAGTTCCCTGTGTCATTTTACATGTATGCTGACGATATTATCTTACTTTTTCATACTTCTCCTCTAACTCTGGATATTACTCAACTGAATCTTTGTCTCTCCCAGATCTCTTCCTGGTTATCCCAAAATTTCCTGCACTTAAATCCATCTAAGTCCACAGCTATGTGGGTCTCACTGAGTGGTTCCTGCCCTTCTTTAGCTCCCTCGATTGACTCTATTCCTCTCCCTCTTGTGTCATCCTTCCGCTATCTTGGTGTAATTCTTGATCCCACACTTTCCTTCCACCAGCACCTTACTTCCCTTATTCGCCGTTCCTTTGCTGCCTTGCGACAGATCAGGGCAGTCCGTTCCCTTCTCCCTTTCTCTTCCTTAGTCACTCTTGTCTTAGCCTTAGTCATAAGCCGCTTAGACTATTGTAATGTTTTTCTTGCCAACCTCCCTAAATTTCAGCTTCTACGTCTCCAGCGCATCCAAAATGCCGCTGCCCGTCTCGTCACATTCTCACACCGCTTTGATCATATCACTCTTTTTCTTTTCCGCCTGCACTGGTTACCCCTCTGTTTTCGTTTCCATTATAAGTTCCTTATTCTGATTCATCGTGCCCTTTATACCAATACTCCCCTATATCTTGCAGATCGGATCTCTCTTCATACCCCTTACCGTCAGCTTCGTTCTCTCCATGCCAATCGCCTGTCCCTCCCTTCCCCGTCACAAGCACACCTCGAACAAACCCGTCATGCAGCTTTTTTCTTCCTAGGCCCAGTATTATGGAATGCATTACCACCATCTCTCCGATTGGAACCTTCATAGCCTCAATTTAAAACACTACTCAAAACCCATCTGTTTCAACAAGCCTTTCATCTCTCTCCCGATGGTCCTCCCTGATGTTTTCAGTTGATATGTGTTTCTGTTTGTTCATATATTTGTCCTGTCATGCACTTTGTCTACCCATAGTCTGTTTTGCCTTCCCCTATATGGGCCTATTATCTTGCTGTATTTTTATGTTTTAGTAACCTTATGTTTTTAAAATATTGGCCCTTTTGTTTTGTTTTGTCTATTTTATTTGTCTATGCTTTTATACTTTTACTTTCCTATTTTGCTTTGGCGTTCCTTTTCCTTGTCTTTGCATTGCCAACCTTTTATTGTACACCGCTTTATGTTTCGACGGAAAGCGGTTTATCAAATTTTAAATAAAGATAAAAGATAAAGTGGTTTATTGTGTGTTATAATATTTTCTGCATGCTGGCACTGACGTCGTGCACTATCGATGAGCTACATAGATGCATACAGAGCCAATGGCATGCAAGTTTAGCGCCGGCTTTCTGCTTCAGCCCCTTAGAGTTACAGACATATTTTGGAACCAGAGAAGAGCAAAAACAAGCATCTCTGATAGTTCCCTTGTCATGATGACAGTCTGCCATGTGACTATAGTATGGGAGCAGGGAAAAGCCCAAAAGGTTTCGTAAAATAAAATAAAAGATTGATCTAAGACTCCAAGGAGCATGTTTACTAAGGTGCAGTAGCTGTTAATGCATTCTTGAGTGCACGCTAATGTAGATGTGCTAAACAGAGAGTGTGGGGTTAATTCCATGCTATCTGCTTAGAGTGCAATGCGGCAGGAAATGGGCGGGATGCGGCAGAGCACAGGCCTGTCTTCACAGTATGATTAGTGGAGGGCTGACAGCGCATATTCACTGTCAATGTTGCAATTAGGATGGGTACACTTAGGTGATTATGTGCATCTGCATTAAGCATGATTGCCGCTGTCATGTGCTAGGGTCTGATTTTGTGCGGTATCTGCTAAGGCCATGCTGTACATGCCCCCAACAGTTAGCACACTATTGTTGCATGTACTGCGAGATTATTTCTATTCTAAATGTGTGATACCTGCAAAACCATAATGCACTTTAGTAAACATGCCCCTAAATGTCTATTAACTATTTGGGGAATACTTGGAAAATAAATAGCAATTGTGCATAAGAGCTTGTTAAAGAGCATTTGCTATGACCCAAAAACAACAGGAACCTTTGGGAATAAATCTTCAGGTTGCTAAAAATCATAATATAATGGTGACCAGAAAAGATGTAGCCAAATGGATTACAAGCCACGATGCTTAACTTTATGCAGACCTGCTAGGGTCTGTTCAAAAGAAAAACAAGATGATCATGTCAGACATGGATGCACAATGGCAAGTTGATTTAGTTGTTATAACGGGACAATGCAGATGTATCAGTGGCTACAAATAACATCTTAAGAGTGGTAGACATCCTGTCAAAATATGCATGGGCCTTGGGTTTAAAACAAAACCAGCCATGAAGTGACCAAAGCCTTTGGAAAAACATTTAATCTAGGTTGTACACCTGAAAAATAAAACAGACAAGGGTAAAGGGTTTTTAAATAGCTCTATGAAGAATTTCTTAAAACAAAGAGGGGTTCAATATTTGTTAGCAATAATGATGCTAAATCTGAACAAGTAAGGAGAACATGCCCGTTTGCTAAGAGGGGAGCCTATGCTACTGGGAGGAACGACCCACCAATGATGTCACTAACGAGACTACCCTCCGCTTTAAAATTCATGATGTTCTGAGGCGTATGGCTGAAGCACACACCAGAAGGGGTGTGCCCAAAGGGGGCACATCTACCGCTTGTTCCCATATTAATGCCTGCTGATGTCATCTCATCTGTTCGTTTTGATTTGGATAAGAACATAAGAACATAACACATGCCATACTGGGTCAGACCGAGGTCCATCAAGCCCAGTATCCTGTTTCCAACAGTGGCCAATCTAGGTCATACGTACCTAGCAATATCCCCAAAAGACACAGGTTCCTCAATGCTTGTACTGGGTCAAGCATTGATATCCTGGGTCCCTTTTTAATAGTGGTTTATGGACCTTTCCTCCAGGAACTTGTCCAAACCTTTTTTAAACCCAGCTATACTAACAGCCCTTACTACATCCTCCGGTAACAGATTCCAGAGTTTGGTTACACGTTGAGTGAAAAAATATTTTCTCTTATTTGTCTTAAATAGTTTACCCTGTAGCTTCATTACATGTCCCCTAGTCTTCCTATATTCTGATAGTGTAAACAATTGATCCACGTTTATCCGTTCCACTCCATTCATTAATTTATAGACCTCTATCATATCTCCCCTCAGCCGTCTCTTTTCCAGGTTAAAGAGCCCTAACCTTTTTAGCCTCTCTTCATAGGAGTAGCCTTCCATCCCCTTCACCAATTTGGTGGCTCTTCTCTGTACTTTTTCTAATAACGCTATGTCCTTTTTGAGATACGGTGACCAGAATTGCACACAATATTCAAGGTGCGGTCGTACCATGGAGCGATACAGAGGCATTATAATATCCTTTGTTTTATTTTCCATCCCTTTCCTTATGATACCTAGCATTCTATTTGCTTTCTTGGCTGCCGCTGCACACTGGGCGGAGGGTTTTAACATGTTATCCACGATGACTCCTAAATCTTTTTCCTGGGTGGTGGTTTCTAATGTGGAGCCTTGCATCGTGTAACTATAGTGTGGGTTGTTCTTTCCTAGGTGCATAACTTTGCACTTGTCCACATTAAATTTCATCTGCCATTTGGATGCCCAGTCTTCCAATTTATCCAAATCCTCCTGCAGTTTTCCACAATCCTCTTGGGTTTTAACAGCTTTAAACAGTTTTGTGTCATCTGCAAATTTGATAACCTCACTAGTTATTCCCTTTTCCAGATCATTTATGAATATGTCAAAAAGTAGCGGACCCAGTACAGATCACTGGGGTACTCCACTATTCACCTTTTTCCATTGGGAATATTGGCCATTTAGCCCTACCCTCTGCTTTCTATCTTTTAACCAGTTCCCGATCCACAATAGTACACTGCCTCCTATCCCATGACTTTTTAGCTTCGCCAAAAGTCTCTGATGGGGGACCTTGTCTAAAGCTTTCTGAAAGTCCAGATACACTATATCAACCGACTCACCTTTGTCTACCTGTTTATGCACACCTTCAAAAAAACATATCAGATTAGTAAGACAAGATCTTCCTTGTCTAAAGCCATGTTGGCTGTCTCCCATTAGGCATAGATAAAGATATTTCTTTTCAGGACATTTGGTTGGTGGTAACTAAAACTGAGCAAACTCTAAAAAGTACTAGTCTACCATTATGTGCCTTCACTGAACATGTTGTTTCAAAGTTTAATGTATTAGATTCTAAATTGCATGTCTTGGAGGTGACCTCTGTTAAGTTAGAAGCTCAGGTGCAGAAGGTTCAGGTGGTTGGAGGGTCAACGATTGACGACTCTCTCTGCCTACATCATGATGCTAAATCAGTGGTGGTAGAGGGAGGATTAACAAGATGTTAAAATCCAAAGTGCTATGTTACTTTACAGCACACAATACTTTTAGGTATCAAGATGTGCTTCCCAATATTCAAAGGATTTATGCTCCTAAGTTTGAGAGTTATGCTTCCAAATTGGCCTCTGAAAATTTACCAGGGCTAAGTGCTTAGATTTATACTCAAGATTTCACTAAACTCATAAATTTAGGAGCTTAAACAGTGGGTGGCCAGAGGGGCAGATTTGGGGTGTGGAAAAAAAGTTGGAGTTTTGTACTAATTTTCAGCACTAGGCTCATAAATCTAGGCAAATGAACGGCATGCCTAAATTTATGTATGTCAAAGGCAAAAGCAGTCTCTAAAATTTCCAGCATCATAAGAATTCTCAGTCTAGCAGTAATTCCCATCGTAATAAGAATATGTATTTTTTAAAATTGAACTATCAGTTTTCATTCTCATAACTATCATTCTTTAACACTCTCACGGAAGAATCCTATATAAAAAAAGAGATTTTCAAGGGAGGTTTACCCAGTCAATATTGCACGTCAAATCCAACATTACTGCTATGTCCTACCTCTACTTATCATTTGCCTAGTGCTACAAGGCATAGGCAACACATCTCCCCGCCTCTCTTTAGATGCAGTCATTAGTTTCAATATAATTTTCACCTTTTCTATTTTTTATGTGCAATGACACCATGAGTACTTATCTGAACAGTGTCGAAGCATTAAAAATAATGTAATTCCAATCCTAACATGAATTTATGTTTCAAGCAATAATGCTCTGCTGCAGGGGAACTTCTCATGCTATTAAAAATAAAAAATGGCACCAGTGTCTTCATACAAACACAGCAGCTCTTGTAGCCAATCGCAATTGTGTGTGTCAATAGCCAATCATAATTGTGCATATGTCAGCCAATCACAATTAGATCAATGACAACCATTCACTTTTGTTGGAGAAATAGATTGTAACTTAAAGATCCATTGCTGTGCTCTATAGTTTAATTGGCGTTCTCTGTCTCCCCCATGCCAACCTTCCATTACAGTCACTTGCCATTTGAAATCACCCACTGCTCCCTTCCTGATGGTCTCTTTTTTATATAAGATTCTTCAGTGAGAACGTTAAAGATTGATAGTTATGAGACTAATGAAGACTAATAGTTAAATTTTAAAAAAATACATATACCAATTTTACAGAAGACTAGTTTTGCTTTTGAGGCCTAAATTTAAGTTCCTAAATATAAGATCAATTTTCAGCTGGAAACTTAGATTCCTAAATTTCTTAGATTCCTGAAACTAGGATACAATTTGAGGATCCTGATTTAGCAACATAAATTTAAGAGTTCAGGGTTGCTATTTAGCTGCATCAGTCAGCATTTTTAAAATACCTGGCCACTGCGGCTGGAACTAAACCTGGATATTCAGCAATGGGGTCTATCCGGCATCTGGTGCTGAATATCTGGTTTTGCCTCCAAGAGGAATTGCTATCTGGTTAGAGGTGATATTTAGGACTAGCCTAAATTTTATGCAGTTTTCCTATCCAGTTAGCAGCTGCATATCACCTCTAACCAGATAGCAATTCCTCTCAGCAGTAAAACTGGGTACCTGAAGGGTTATTCCAGAAGGGGGGAAGGGGGCATCTATTGTATGAGACTTGCACATCCCTGCCATTAAAATTCTCAGATGTACAGTGGTGTGCAAAAGTCTGGAATCACTTGTGAGTTTTGTGTTTTTTATACTTTCTAATGTTTTTTTTTAAATTTTGCGTTAGCCCATCATATTCATCTTTCTACCACGTTAAAAGGGATACATTTGGCTATTAGAGTTGACTTTTTTGCATTCCTTGCTTCCAATTTAAATAATTTACAGACACTGGGAGATAGCTACTGCCATTTTTGTGGATCCTGCATCAAAACTGGATTGAGATTATCCAATATGCACATGTTATTTCTGACCAATCAGGAGGCTGGTTTCACTAACCAATCACAATGCAGATATCTAGCCAACAGTGCAGCTATAAAAACACGTGGAATTTTTGAATTTCATACGCTTTCTGGATCGACCATGAAGCCGACTCGGACCCTGATATTGAAGGAGCGCGTTCGTGTGTCCTTTATGAGCAAGGAAGGATTTTCAAGCCGTCAGATAGCCAGGAAAGTTGGCTGCAGTCAGAGCGCTGTTGTCAAGATTGTACAGAAGAAGAAAGAAACGGGTTCAGTGGTGGACAAGCCTCATTCAGGTCGTCCACGTGCATCAACATCACGCCAGGACCGCGCACTATGACACATTTCACTGACTAATCACAAGTTGACCTCTCCTCAGCTACTTCGAGAGTGGTCAGACAAGAGTGAGGTCAGTGTCAGCTCATCAACAGTTCATCGCCGGTGCTTGCAGTTTGGTCTCCGGGGCTGCAAAGCACGGAATAAGCCACTGATGACTGACATACAAAGGCGCAACTGGATCGTGTGGGCGAGAAAGCACTCAACCTGGTCGACTGAAATGTGGAAAAAGGTGCTATTCAGCGATGAAAGCACCTTCTGCCTGTTTGGTAACCAGGCCCATACCTATGTGAGGAGATTTCCTGGAGAGGAATTCAAGCCTGAGTGTCTCAACCTCACTGTGAAGCATCCTTTGAAGGTCATGGTCTGGGGCTTCATGGCTGCCAGTGGCGTTGGACGTCTTCACATCATCGATGGAATGGTCAACGAGGCCAAGTACATCACCATACTGCAAAAGTGCATGGTGCCATCAGCACACCAGCTGTTTCCTGGCCAGTTCCTGTTCCAAGATGACAATGCACCCTGCCATCGCTCCAGACAGGAGATCAGCTGGAAGCAGCGGAACATCATCAAGTCAATGGACTGGCCTGTCCAGTCTCCAGATCTGAATCCAATCGAGAACCTGTGGCACAAGGTGGCCTTGGAAATATCCAAGAGGCATCTGACATCAAAGCATGAGCTGATTGAGTCACTCATTGCAGCTTGGAACCGTGTTGTCACCAACGTTCAGCTTGTCAGACTGGTTTATTCAATGCCGACAAGGTGCAGTCAGATGATTAAGAACAAAGTGTGGCCCATCAAATACTGAAAAATAGGTAACGTTTCGAGTTGGTAGATGAGCTGACATGATCTCCTCGTTTATACAGATTCAGCGCTTCATGTGAACCTCCCAGTACAAGACCAGCACAGTTGAACTTATCTAGCAATAGAGATATTGAGTACACCAGAGTTCCCCTGAGGAAGTCATTTCAAAACAAGGCCTGTGTCAGGCATCATGGTGTAAGAGATATATCAAATAAAGTATTCCTTCCTTTCTACCACATTTTTTGGACTGGGTTCTTATTGTTTACGTGGCATACTGCTTTTTTTCGGTGGACCATCAAATACTGAGGCATCACTGACACATAAAAACGGCCTTTTTCAAGGCCACATACATTAATTTGAAGGAAACCTGGCATGCGTCCATAATATTTTAAAGCATACTTACAATAATATATCATTGGCCAACTATGTACATTACGCGATTTTCACAGAAAATCTATCAACAGGACAACTGTGGGGAACAAACTCAGAAAATAAGGGCCAAACCAATACTAAAAGTTGGCCCTAATAGCCAAATCGATCACTTATCATGAGATACACAGAAAAAGCCACTGGGAGGAAAAAGAAATTAAGATATAAGGTTATGAAGTTGAAAAAACATCAAATTTACAAGTGATTCCAGACTTTTGCACCCCACTGTACAGTGGCAGATGAGCAAAATGTTTGGAGTAAGTATTTATGTTCAGCTTTCTTCAGACAGGAAATAATAATTGCAGCAATGTAAAGACATTATGTGCTCCCCCAGGAGTTTTAATCCATGAAATGAGGACCTTTTTTCACCTTATTCATGCTCAAGAGCAGGTGTGGGCATAGACATCTCATCAACTAGGGCCAGATGTACTTCTGCCATTCAGAAATCACACTGTGACGTGAAACTCCCTTGTTCCACCCAGGCCACGCCTCTACCACACCGCTTGTTACATGGACACACTCGCGCTGGGATCATCCATATACCTGGCTTCTAAAATAGCCCCGGGAACTTCTCCATACTTTGCACATTTAAGTGCCCATTTTCAGACGTCCAACTCATGAATAAAGCTTCTAAAATACCCTCATGAATTTTTTTTGACAGGATGAACATGTTCAGGCTTATCCCCCTGCTATAGTCACATGGCACATTATCACCATGACAACAGGGGAGCTATGAGATGCTTTTCTTTTCTCCTCTCTGGTTTTAAATATATTTGAAACTCTGACTAAAAGGGCGCTTATGTTAATAGGAAAATACACATCTTCACTGAAACCAGCTAGTTTCCTGTCACTGCGCTTGTGACAAGCACAGAAGGAAAGAAGAGAGCATTTTATGGATTTATTCCACAAAATGCTCTTTAATAAGCACTCATGTCACTGGTGTAAAGTCTGCCAAAGCAGCCTGCGTAATGCGGGGGGCGAGGGGGGAGGGTGCCTAAGGCAGAAAGGGGGCCCACACAGTGGTGGTGGCAGCAGCAGCGCGGCAAACTTACTTTATCATGTCTGCTGTGCCACTCTGCTCTTGTAAGTCTGCCATGGGCCCTGCGGCTGTTCCTCGCCGGACCGAAGTCTCGTGATAACATCCATTCCGTGAGACTTTGGTCCAGTGAACTTACAAAAGCGAAGCAGTGCAGCAAACATGATAATGTAAGTTTGGCATGCTGCTGCTGCCGCTGCACAAAGGGGGGGGGGGGGGCACTGCATGAAGAGGGGCCGCAGAGGGGGTCATGCCATTGCTGCAACAATGAGGAGCCCTCAGCAAAACTTTGCTTGGGGCCACTCATTGTAACTTATGCCATTGACTCATGCTATGTGTTTTCTTTTTGTCCTGTCATTAGTTTGTGACAAGTGCAAATTGAAACGAAAACACACTATGGGCCCAATTCCATCCCGCACGTAGATCCCTTCTGTGCATCCGGTCTGAACTGGATGCACAGAGGGGATTGCAATTCTGATCCTGCGGGGCATGTCTAGCCCTGCGGGATCAGAATCGCGAACAGTCCTGCATGTCCAGGCCAGGACTGCGATTCAGTCTGGCTTGCACATGTAGGACTGCCCCCGGCTAACTCAGTCAAGGCTCCTGAATGGAGTCAGGCATCATGGCTTCATATTGCCATGGCACCGCAGCTCTATTGAAGAGCCACGATGCTGGCTGCCTGAAAAAGGGGTTTATTTCCTGCAGCCTGACCCCCGACCTGGCCTCCTAAGGCCAGGGTCAGACTGCGGGGAATGTCCCATGGCCCCCCTGCCCCATCTGTGCCCCAGCATTGAAATTAAGACACGTCCAAGGAAGTTATTCCTCCTCAGAAGTGGAATAACTTCCCCGCTTATATCGCTGGCCCTGAATGTACAGGGCCGACATTAGAATTGGCCCTGTATGTCCAAGGCCAGCGAGTGCCCACTGCTTGCCCAGAGTCCGCCCATTCCCCGCCCCCATCTAAATTCCCTGCACAACCAGCGGGGAAGTTAGTCAGGGGCAGGACCCAGTACAAATAGCAGGGATGGACGTCCCATCGGGCCGTCCATCCCCACTATTCGTAGCACAGAATAACCCCCTATCTGACCCATTTCTATTCTCTTTTTTATTATTATGCTATCCCTGCTTTCAGTGATGTCAGTATAACCTGATAGCAGTGACATGGACTTCCTGGGTCTGGCACCCTATTTCTGGTGATATCATCAAAAGCAACTGGTGTCCATTTCTTGTGACATCATTCAAAGTAAAAGGGTCAATTTATGATGATGTTGCAGAGGAGTGTGCCTAGGGATGGGGAGAGTGTGGTTTGGGTGGAAGAGGATTTGGTGTGAGCAGCAATGAAGATGGGGCATGGGCATAAAGTAGAAATAGTCTAACCCAGAAATGAATGCTAATTGTCTGGTCATTCATATTTCACCTATCAAACAGTTTGATGGATGGCGGAGCATGGGCGGTCTCGGGGTATGCCAAGACAGTGAGACATACAGAGGCAATTCAGGGCATGCCTCTATACATCCACCACCGGCAAGTGAGACGTCCGGCCTATTCCAGACTGAAGGTGGAATGAGTGCTGGGTGATGTGTTCTGCAGGGCCTCCAGCCCCTCCTGCACCAGGGAGACCCTGCGGGTGTGCCCCCACCACTCAATCTTGGCCTTGGGGGCCCTTGCTGAGGGTTGGGCGGCGGAGTGAAGGGGCTGTGATGGAGTTGGGGAATCTATTGATCCGGCTGGGTGTGCCGGTGACATGGCGACAGGACGCCACTTCATCGGCACACCAACCAGATCATTGAGCGGTGGGGACAGGCTCCCTTCAGGACATCTACCTGCTCTGCATCGTGTGCATGCTGGGCCTTCTAAGTGCCCTGGTTCCACAACTGTGGAATTGTATAGCTCCCACAATTGTGGAATCAGGAATAGCCTGGACGTGCACAATGCAGAATCAGCCTCCACATCAATTGGCTCACCTTTATCTACTACTACTACTAATGAACATTTGTATAGCACTACAAGATGTATGCAGTGCTGCACAGACACATGTAAAGGATGGTCCTTGCTCATCCGAGCTTACAATCTAGTCAAGACAGACAACACAGTAGCTGTAGACATGGGATACATCTAGGGGGAATGGTAAGGCAACACAAGGGAGATCAGGTGAGTCAAGATCTGAAAGCATCAGTGAAGAGGTGAGTTTTCAGCCTGTTTTTTTAAAGGGTCAGAGAAGACTCCTGACGGACAGACTCAGGTAGTTTGTTCCAGGCATAAGGAGCAATGTAGCAGATTAGTGAGGCAGAACTTCCTTTGGCTAAATCGATGTAGGCTATGTCTCATTAAATCATGACTAAAATATATTGAGTAATTTTGTTCTTTATATTGGTTTTGCCACACTTTATATTGCCATTTTGCCACACACTGACATCAGGCTCACCGGCCTATATTTTCCTGGATTACTTCTTGAATCCTTTTAATAAACTGGTGCTATGTTGGCCACTTTCCAATCTTCAGGTACTATAGACAATATTAATGATTAGTTTTCAATTTACTAATAATAGATCTGAAATTTCATTTTTGAGTTCTTTCAGCATCTTGTTCAGCTTGGTCTGCTTCTTTTCATCTGCAGGAAGATTAGCTTTGCACCCCCAAGATGCTTTGCTCATTCATCTCTACCTGCATCTCTTCTAGTGGCCTCCATTCATCAGTCAGGTGGCTATAATCTGTGCCCTTCTTTGATATTGCTAATTCTGGATTCCGTGCTTTCTGTCATGTTGCATCATTGTCTGTAGTGTCCTTCCTAGATTGCTGCATCCTGTCTCACTTTTGGCCCACCTCTTTTAGAACCCTCCTGATCCTGACCCTCTCACATTGAATATGTTTTTACGGTAGTACATAAGTAATTATTAGAAATTTGTCTCTTCTGTGTCTCAACTAGATTGTAAGCTCAATGGCATTGTCTATTCCATCTTGTTGGGATGTCCATCCCTGCTATACACCCCCTGCCATCCCCGTCAAAAGCCTCCCCATACCAACAAGGCGTTTGTATGGGGAGGCTTAGACGGGGGTGGGAGGGGGCATTCTGGGGGCAGAGCGAGGGAGGGGTATGGGCTGTCCATGACTGCGGACGTACAGTGCTGATTCTAAGGTCGGTTCTGTACATCTGGGGTTAGCAAACTGGAAGGGGAACTTATTCCACCTTGGGGATGGCAAGCGCGGGCAGTATCAGAAAGGTGAGAGGGTGCAGGGGATTCCCCGCAGCCCAACCCTGGCCATGGAAGGCCAGATCATGGTTGGGGCTGCGGGGAAAGAAGTTTGTGGTTGGTGGCCAGGAATCATGGATCCAGAATGGAGCCAGGGTGCCATGGCAACAGGATGCTATGGCACCGCAGCTCCATTCAGGAGTCTCACTGAGGTAGCCGGGTAGGTGGCTGTACATGCAGGCCAATTGGAATCAGGTTCGTGCTTGCACATACAGGTCCTAGACCCGATTCTGATCCCACAGGGCATGTCTAGCCCCCACAGGATCAGAATCGAGTTTACCTCAGGGGCCTGCATGCACTCAATGGAATGTGCCTCTATGTGTCTCTAGTAGAACTATAAAAATGTTTAGTAATAGTAGTACAAAATAAAGACTGCCTATTTTAACTTCTTGTTGCAATAGGCTCTTCTCCAGTTTTACCTTTGCGTCCGACTGTGCTTGTTCTACATTTTCTTGTGTTTGCTCTGTTAATTCACATGGATATGTACAAATAAAGGCTCACAACTAAGTTGTATGTGATGCCTTTTATTGGGATATAAATATATTTGTGAAAAATGTACCACCTCCTTCTTTACTGACTTTTATTTTTATGTTAGAAATGTACTAAAGGGGTATTATTACAGCTTATTTATGAAACTTTATTCCTACTCTCTTGAATTCTAGTACTGCTTTTGTCTCAACTACCTTGGAGATTGCTCCAAGCATCCATATTGGCTTTTCATGTTTTATCAAACTACCGAGCAGAAACTAATGCTTCATTTATGGGCAGAATTACTGAGAGAATGGTGCTCATTGACAAAATGAATATATTACATCCATGGCAGTTTGGCTTTTGAGAATCTCATAGTACAGAAACCTGCTTAGTTTCACGTGTTAGTGAAGTTAGGCAGCAAATCAGTTCAGGGCAGATGGCTTTAATTATTTCATTAGATTTATCATCTGCGATTTTCAACGGCTCTGCTGTAAATGGTCTGCGGGTGTGCTGTAGGAGTTTGGGGGAGGTCATTTATTAGTAAGGACATTGGGGGAGTTTGAGGGAGGGCAGAACTAGTGTCATTCTTCATTCAGCTATTTGGATTGAGTGTGTATTCCATGTAAGCTTGCGCTACTGTACACGGAAGTGAGATGGCTATCTCGTGAGCAGGTGCTTTCAAGGTTGAATGAACTGAGGGAAGAGCTTCTAATTCTTTTTATGTCAGAAGAGTCGGAACTGGCAGACCTGCTTAGTGATGAGACCTGGTTCAATAAAGATGCATTCCTAGCTGACATTTTCCAAGTCTTGAACAGAGTATGAACGGAAAGAATGAAAATAGTCCTACTTGTACTGATAAAGTTATCTCCTTTAAGGACTAACTAACACTGTGGGGTTCCTGAATCAAAAAGGAGAACAAAGTTGTAGAATGGACACAATTCTAATTGATTTCATTCTACAAAGTTTGTCACTGCTGAGTACAAACATTGAAAAGTATTCCCCATCACTTGATGTATCTTCCTTGGACTGGATGAGAGATCCATTTGTGTTAAGTGTGTTATTTAACTTTATACACAATCTTAAGACTCGATTTTCTAAATGCTAAAATATATCCTTAAAAAACTGATGGTGTGCCTTGACAATTTTAACACCTTGCCAGTGAGATGAAAAAGGTTGCAAATCTCTATTGTTGAGCAGGCTTCTCCAACGGTTGGCAGATGATGGAGTTTCAGGGACTGTACTTAGATGGTTCACTTCTTTTTGATTGAGAAAATATTTATAGTTACAAGTAAGTCCTCCTTCTCACATTCATATATCATTGATCGGGAGGGGTCCCGCAGAATTATTTTCTCATCCCTGTTCTTTTTAATGTATTTTGGGCTCCATTGCTCTTATTCAGTCCTTAGGTAGCCATCTGTTCATTTTTGCTGACAATATACAGTTCTCCACTATGTGAACTCTCCTGGTCCTATTGATCTTTTCTTATTCAATAATTTGTTGTCTCAGATTGCACATTTGTTGGATTCTAATAACTTAAAGCTGTCATTTAAATATAGAAAGGGACTATAATATGTTCCCACCATTGCTTCACAACTCAATGGACACGGTGAGTCTTTTTCTTAGGGGCTACAAAAGCATATTACCAGGGTAGCACAGGGTTGTGCATGATTTCGGGGCCATGCTGAAAAGGTAGCATGGGGCCCCACACTAAAAACCTTGCGCTACCCTTGTAGCAGGCATCAGGGCGGAGACTGGGCTGGATAGGGGCATTTCCAGTGTGGTGCAGCTCGTACAGACATTTGCAGCTCAGGGCTATCTGCTGTTAGGGCAAGTACGACGGGTACGACTAACGCTACCTCAGTGAGTGGCATTAGTTGATCCTATGTCTGTTTTACTGTGATGCATAGTAAATACAGGGGGACGGCTGGTAGCGCGCAGCCCTGTGCTAGTAATGAGGCCCACATGAAATCAATGGGGCCATGGCTCTGATATCGTATGGAAGCTGCTACCGCTGATTAATAAACATACCCTATAGAGATCATTTTTGACCCACAGTTCTTCTGATCATCAAATTGCTGCAGTAGTTAAATCTTGCTTCTTCACCATGCCCCAAATCAGAGCTATTAGAGCATTATCAGAGAAGAACACTCATACTTCTGAATCACGCATTAGTTGTAAATTGTTTGGATTACTGCAACATTCTTTATAACGGATTACCTCACATATCACTTAGGGGACTTCAGTGTATTCAGAATACTGTTATACGGCTATTGCATTGTGCCAAATACTCTGATTTTAATTTATTTTAATTCAATACAAGCATTTGGAGCCTGCCTATACCACCAAGTTCTAGGCGGGGCACAGCAATTATCAGTGAACATGCCAACCAAGGTACAATCCCTTCCATAAAATTACAAATGATCTAAAACATGATTTTAATTTGAATTCCTATCTAACAAGAATCTCTTAAATATATATATATATATATATTTTTTAGCAACAAACTATTCATGTTACCCCTCTTTTGAACAAGAGTCATTGGGTTCCAGTAACCTGCAGAATCAAGTTTAACATAATAATTAGAGCTTTCAGGTTGATGTGAGTAGGTCAACCTGCATAATTTTTCAATAGCTTAATTCTTCATGTTCCATCAAGACAAATATGCTCCCAGAATAATATATTATTATTTATTCCTCTATTAGCTTCTGCATGGCTAGAGTCTACTTGTAGCTTAGCATTTTATATTTTAGCTTCTCTTTTGTGACATGCTATGCCCAAATATCTTAGGTACGAGTCTTCAATCTAGATTTAAACCTGGCTTAAAAGCCTAGCTTGAAGTGGCATTTTACAAATGATGTCCAAACACAATCTGGAACGTCCAAGTCAGAATGTTTGGAAAAAAAAGCAGCATGTCCAAGTTCAGGCATAATTTCACAAATGTGGATGTGCCCAATATGGACATCTGCTGGGGCTTCTACATAGACATCCCCAAAATAGTATTCCAGAGCATGGATGTCTAGAAATAGTCTAAGGGTTAGCGTAGTGGGCTAGGACCAGGGAAGCCAGGGTTCATATCCCACAGCTGCTATCATTGTGATTGTGCAGAGTACTGGGGATGGTGGAGAGCTGTCTTTTCTACATTCTTTGAATGTTTTATGGTCAAAAGGAGCACTTTCGCAATGCCTATTCATACCTGGAGCAGGTCCAAACTTGGACGGGGTCGCAGATGTCCCCAATGTTTCTGAAATCAAGCATGGATGTCTAAGTTCATTGCACCATCCCAGATATGGCTCTGCCACACCCCTGCCTATTTGGATGACCCCACACCGGAGATGGCTCTGGGGATGTCTCTGTGATTTCAATATCTGCATGCATGTTTTTGGATATCCAAATCGCGACTAAGGCTTTTAAAATGACTCTCTTAGTGAAAAGGTTTAGTGAAATTTAAAGAAAATATTTAGGCACTCAGTCCTAGTAAATTTTCAAAGATGGCAATTTAGGAGCCTAACTTTCAAAGTTAGGAGCATAAATCCTTTGAAAACTGGATGCCTACATTTTTTTCCCACAGGCCTCTGTCGACTGATACCGGAGCACATGGGCGTGGACTCTGGGCAGAATCTTTCTTTTTCCTTTTTTCCTTTATTTCTGTTTTCTGTTTTCTTTTCTCTTTTCCTTTTCTTTCTTTTAATTGAATTGTTTTGTAACCGTATGCTGTTGTAACGAATGATGGTTCATTACTTTGACAATAAACAAACATAAACATAAACATAAACATCATCCTTTGTCCGAAGAAATATTAGTTTATTGACTGCTTGTGATCTTCTGGATCTATTAGAGGGGATGCTCTGTATGATGGAGGGGAGAGCCCATTTATGACTTTGAAAGTCAGTATTAAGGTTTTGAAAGTGAGCCTGCCTTGTATAGGGAGCCAGTGGAGCCGTTTCAGGATGGGTGTCACGTGATCCCACCTGGATGTCCCTTGGAGAACTCTTGCTGCTGAGTTCATCGCAAGCTGTAACGGGTGCAAAGTAGATTGAGGGAGACCCTAGAGTATGGCATTTGCATAGTCAAAATGTGGTATGATTAATGCTTCATAAACTGTCCGGAAATCATCCGGTTCGAGCAGGGAGCGTAGATGTCTGAGTGCTCGGATCTTGTGATACACTGCTCTTGCTATATTACTTATGTGTGCCTTCATGTCTAGTTGCTGGTCCAGGGTGACTCCAAGGTATCTTATCGAGGGTTTGGTAAGAGGTTCTGCTTCCTTGACTTTCAGGCAGGGTGGTGTGATGAAGTTTGGATTCATTGTGATGAAAAGGACCTTGGTTTTCTTATGCTGAATTCGGAGATTTGGGGTTTGTAGCCAGCTTGATACCGCGTTGAAACAGTCGGTCAGTGGGGAGAGGTCAGGGCACTCTGTCGAGAATGGCATGTACAGGAGAACGTCATCGGTGTATAACAGGCAATTTACTTTGAATGACCGGATGATATCACAGATAGGCTGCATGTAGATGTTGAACATCAGGGCAGAGAGAGAAGATCATTGTGGGACTCCTTGATTCTGGTGGAAAGGTTCAGATGTTGACTCCCCTGATCGTACGTGCTGCCATCTATCCGATAAATACGACTTGCACCATTCTAGTGCTGTGTCACATAACCCTTTGTCCTTGAGACGTTGCAGGAGGCTGTTGTGGCAGACTGAATCGATGGCGGCTGCTATGTCCATGAAGATGAGCACATATCCTTGACGGATGTTATCGATTCCGGCTATTATGGTACTAAAGAGTGTGGTGAGGAGTGTTTCAACCCCATGCGCCTCTTTAAAGCCATGTTAACATGGGTCCAGCGGAGCGGAAGCTTCAATGTGTGCTTGAATTTGTCTTTGGACATCTTTTTCAATGATTTTGGCCAATAGAGGTATGCTTGATATCGGTCTATATGACTCTGTCTTCATGGGGTCGAGATTGCTGTTTTTTAGAAGCAGCCTGATGGAGGTACGCTTAAGGGATTGGGGGAATGTTCCTGTCATGAAGGAGCAGTCCATTAGCTTGGCTATGAAAGGGCTGACAGTCGATCGTAACTCCTTTATCCAGAACACTGGGCAAGGGTCGGTTTGAGCGGTGGTTGTGTTGATCCCAGCAATTGTGTCTTCAATGTGTTTCTTGGATGGCCTGGAGAATATGGACAAGGGAGTTAAATATCCCTGCTCACGTGCGATGGTGGGTTCAGGGGACTTGTTTGTCTAGCAAAGTTTTGATTGTAGGTAGTCAGCAAATTCTTGGGGGTGGATCTGACTTGGTTGCTCGGGTGCTGGTTCTTTAGCTAGGTTCTTTACCAGAGCGAACAGGTCATGTGGTTTGTTTAGAGACCACTTTAATGTGTCCATATGGAATCTTTTCATGCTCTCAGATATTGCCTGGCAGTGCTTAGCCAGTTGCATGTTGTATGCCTTGGCATCATCGGTGGAGTGCGTTCGGCGCCAACGTCTTTCAAGCTTTCTTAAGCAGGTGAGTAAAGATCTAAGCTCAGTGGTGTACCAAGGTGCGGTGACTCTCTTCCCTGGTGGTTTGTTTGACGGTGGCTGTAGCGCAATAGAACTGAGATTTTTGTTCCAGGTGGATACCAGCTCTTCGGGATCACGTGCCATCGATTCTAGGAGTGAGCGGGTTCGAGCTAAGATCATGTCTTTGTCAAAGGCCTGAAATCTATGTGGTGCTGTTGTGGTGCTGCTGCTAAACCTATTGGTGTTCTTTTGAGATTTGTTGGGCATGGGTATTTGGAATGTGATTAACTTGTGGTCCGAACAGGGGACTGCAGTGATGGACAGTATTGTGGTGTCGTTTGGATTGAAGGTAGGCTGTGGGGCAAAAACAAGGTCCAGGAGGCCACCTTTCACATGAGTGGGTTCATTGACCATTTGTCTGTAACCTAGTTCTTCAAACACCTCAAGGAATGCTGCGGCCTACGCATCTTGCAAGGATGGGAGATTGAAATCGCCTAGAACCCAGCTTGGTGTGCTTGGGCACTGGGAGTTGGATGCAAGGTCGATTATTGTTGCAAGGGAATCTGAGTCTGTGGACGGGACCCTGTATACCAGGTTGATAGAGCAGTGCTTGTTCATTATGGTGATTGAGTCGAGGTGTGCTGCGTTGGTTGCGTTGCTTAGGTGGAACTGGAGGTCTGTTTTGGTGATAGCGAGCACTCCTCCCCCTCGTTTGCCGTTTCTATGGCATGTGTGTAGTGAGAAATTGATAGGTAGTAGCTGGTTGAGGAGGACATTATCATCGCTTGAAAGCCATGTCTCAGTAATTAAGAGTATGTCGAGGACATGGCGGGAAATCATGTCTGGTATGATTGGCCATTTATTGCGGATGGATCGTGCATTTATGAGGGCACATCTTAGATTTTGGGGGTGGGTGTCTGCTTCTTTCTTTGCTTTCTCATTGTGTTTTAGTGCTATATGTAATAGGTGGGGGTGTCGGGGGTGGGCAGCTCCCTCCGATAGGTGGTGTGGCGTGCTTGACCACCTCCTCCTGTGGTATTGAAGAGTAGGTATTTGGCTGAGGTTTGGGGATAATGCTGTGACATTACCTAGCCATCCAGCGAGGAGATATAGGGCAATTATGGAAATGCTTGAAAGGGCCATTTTGTGTCTTTGCCCTGCTTTAGCATGGACAAAGGCTTGGCTGAGTCAGCCTACCTGTGGCCAAAGGGTTGGGCAATGCCGGCTGTTACTAGGCGGGCAGCGATATGGTAATACAGCAAAACAACAATACAGGCAATACAGTAGTACAGCAATACAACAGTACAGCAATATAGCAATACCACAATACAGGCACTACAGAAATACAGGCAATACCAGTCATGATCGGGCGGGCGATAGGAAGGTCTCCCACAGTTAGTTAACCTGCTAGGTAGTTCCTGATGCGGTAGGGCCTTCAGGCAAGTAGGTATGACGTGTGAGACAAGCAAGCTATAACTGTTGAGTGAAAAAATATTTTCTCTTAATAGTCTTAAACGGGTTACACTGTAGCTTCATTGCATGACACCTATTTTTTGATGCAAACCAGAAAAGGAGCACCTACTTGCAGCAGACCAAAGGAAACACACAGAGCAAGAGGTATAGTGGTCACTGCGCTACCATTAAGTCATATCCTTAATGGTAGCCAGTGAGCTCATTTATAGCGATCCTATATCATTCTTTTCCTGTGCGCTACTACTGTTATAGGACATGTTGAACATTCTCAGCCCCCTGAGGAAGGCGTTTGCTGAAACGCGTTGGGGCGTTCCATTATTAATAAAGTGCAGTGACCACTATACCTCTTGCTCTGCGTGTCGCCTATTTTTTGATGCCATAAAGAATTGATCTACGTTTATCCGTTCCACTCTATTCATTAATTTATAGACCTCTATCATTTCTCCCCTCGGCCGTCTCTTTTCCAGATTGAAATGCCCTAATCTTTTAAGCCTCTCTTCAAAGGGGTATCCTTCCATCCATTTTCCCATTTTGGTGTCTCTTCTTTGTACTTTTTCTAAAATCTGCTATATCCTTTTTAAGATACGGTGACCAGAATTGCACATGGAACATTACAGAGGCATTATAATATACTTTGTTTTATTCTCCATTCCTTTCCTTATGATTCCTAGCATTTTGTTTGCCTTCTTGGCCACCGCTTTACACTGGGCAGAGGGTTTCAATATGTTATCCACCTCTGCGCATGTGCCGTAGACATGTCAGTGCACCCTGGGGACTGAACAGTACTGTGGCAGGACTGTCACAGAGCGGGATAGTGATAGTACTACCTGCAGATGTCCGTTAAACATGACCATGTGTGCAATGGGTGTTCAACATTGTGCAGCCAGCTGGTTGGAATGGGACAGCATGCATAACATCCACGGATGGTACGCACTGGCCCTGCTGCACAGCTCTGACTATGGTGGGCAGTACATGGAGTGGAAGCACTCACAAGCAGGTGTCCCAAGGCAGAGGGTCCAATACATGGACATGAGTGATGCAGCATATGTGGCAAAGTACCGATTCGACATGGCTGCCATACATGAACTCTGCTAGCAGCTGGAGCCATGGCTTTTAAGCCCCACGCAGAGGGGACAGCCAATACAGGTACATCTGAAGATGACAACACTGCTAGCCTTCCTGGTGACAGGCTCCTTCCAGATGGTGCTGTCAGCTCCTGGGGGACTCAGCCAGCCTGCAGTATCACAGTGCCTAACCAGTTCCTGCGCACCTTTCTAGGGTTCATGGCGCAGACCATCTGCTTCCCAGACACACAGCAGCAACAGCACCAGACCATGAAGGACTTTCACACTGTTGCAGGATTCCTATTGATGCTAAGCATGGTGGATGGCACACACGTCACCCTCCAGCCCCTGCAACGGAGTGAGGCTGCCTATCAGAACTGCAAGGCCTTCCACTCAGTCAACGTGCAGGTGGTGTGCAAAGCGCATTGGGAAATCACAACACAACTCCTATGTCCTGAGCCAGTCATGGCTTCTTGCACGGTTCGAGGAGGGCCACATCACAGGCAGATAGCTTCTAGGTGGGTGCATGCACAGACACCCTGGGACTGGGAAGCATGTGCACCATGGTGCACACCATCCAGACATGGCCTGGGTGGCTGGTCCAGGCATCTGTGCGGCGTACACATTGCCTGCCAGGAAGATTGGCCACACCAGTATGCCATGGTGGCCCACTGGTATGGGCACTGCCTCCAGGTCCAGGGCTTGGGGGTTTGGGGCCCACCCTACCAACATTTTTGCAGCCTTGTACCAGGGATGTGGTATCCATCTACCCATGTGCCGTGTCCCTCCAGCCCCCATGTGTGCCATGACATTGACCAGTGGCGATTTCCATTATCTTAAGGTTTTCCGCAGTATGGGGGAAATGCATTGCTGTTTCTATTGCTCATCGACTTGTCTGCTTGGAAGTGATATTGTTGCTGTCATGGAATGGATGGGTTGGGGGGGGGAGGTAATGACTTCACTTCCATCCTCCTCTCCTTGTTACACAAATCTGTAACTAAACTGCCCCTTGCTCCCCTCCCCCAATACTTCAGATAAGTGTCCCAGATCTGCCTGCAAAAAATCTGGTATGTTTTGTTTACATTTTCAAATCAGTGCACATTTGTATGGTAAGTGACCACACACAAACTTTCTACTCGCAGCGAGTCTCAAAGCTTTCCTATAATATGCTGCTCTCTTTCTGTTTCATTTCTCGTTCTTTGGCTATTCATAGTCCATCTTTCTATTCGTTCCGAAGAGTTTTTTCTCTATCTTGCATGCTAATTTGTTAGCCCACTTAAATGCAATACTCCTTCCTGATCCTCCATCTCAGTCTCTCTTTACATTTCCTATGCTATCATGCACACACATACACATACACACATATATATATATATATGTAGAGAGAGAGAGACAGAGACAGAGATATAGATTGGATATAGCCAGGTATAAGGGACATCCTTGGTAGTCTAGCAGTCTTTGAGTCAGGAGCAGTCCCCCTTCGCTCCTGCCCCAGTTGCAGAGGCTTTCAAAATTTTGTTGGTAACCCCTAGTGGTAGCCTTCATAGAACTACTGCTAGGGAATGACCCCTAGCGGTAATAGCATGAAACTACCAGTAGGGATGCTGCTGCCATTTTGAAAAGCTCCACAGCTGGGTCAGGAGCAAAGACTGCTAGATTAATATGGATGCCCTGGGTAGGACCTGGGGGGTTCAGGTGTGGGGGGGAGGGGGGAGGATAGAGTTTTGTTTGGGAGGGAAGGGCCTTGCCTTGTAACTTGCCTTTTCTTTCCATAGTGGCGGGGGTGTTCAAGGGCATCTGCTTGGAGGGAAATGTTCCAGAAGGATCTGCTTAATTGGAGGAGGGATCTGTGCTGGTGGGGTATGCTTAAGGGGGAGGATAGGGTGCTGAGGGAATCAGAGCTGGGGGGTCTTGTGTCACGGGGAGTGACTATGCTAGAGGGATGGAGTGCCACTGAGGCCACTGCATTTTCTTTTTACATTTTTTTTTTGTTGGGCAGCATCTATGCTACTGGATTGCTGGTAGTGTGGCTGCACTTAGCACTACCTCTTGACCTGACATTAATTGCACTGCAGTATTGGCAGTCATGTCAACATCCTGTGTACTAGTTGTCACAGGCTGATACATCGACTTTCCACTCTGTTCCCACCCCATTTCCACCCAGAGCAACTCAAAACAGTTAGCATGGGGTTTTTACCAAGTTAGCTGCTTTTATCATGCTTTAGCAGTTACCCCCTGCCTGCGATCATGGCTAATGCCTGTTAAAAGTGTATTAAACAGCATGCTTACTAATGGGTGCTAACCATAAGCGCAGGGTTGCCGCATGCTGTGTGTGCCTCACTGTTAGCATGGGTTCCTGCTCTGACCAGTTAGCTCATGATTGGATGTAGGCTGGGTGGGTTAGGGACATAATGTGAACATGGATATTGGCGGTACATTGCAGTTAGTGCGGGTATTTTGGCCACGTGGAAAATGTGCCTGTTGGCATTAGCATGGGTACACATGGTACCACCTTCGTGGGTGGCGTTATGTGCACTGCCATGCCGTAATAGCCCAGTGCCATGCATTAGCCATGTGCTAACAGGGTAATGGATGCACACGGCCCCCAAGATTAGCATGGGCCTCTGCGCTAATTTCACATCTCAAAGGTACACGTTCACTTCTATGCCTCTACCTTCTTCGTCCCTTCTTTTCCTCTGCTATTTTTGAACTTCAAATTCTTGATTTTTTTTTGTTGTTTTCCTCTTCCCTTTCCTCTTCCTTTTTTATTCCCCAAGTCTTACATTTCAACCAGTAAGACCCATTCAGCCTGCCTAATTTGCTTCCATTTGTAACGCCATCTTGAATTCCATTACTGCTTGCTTCCACCACCTCTCCTGCAAAGCGTTTCCATTCATCCCGCATCCTTTCAGTAGAGAAATATCATATCTTACAGTCTATGTCTTTCTGATTATCTCTGAATGGCTTAAACGTATTCTTGGTTTTTACCTTGAGGAATATTTCAGTGCCTATAAATCTGGTTGATTCATGATTCACAGCATTCGTGTGCAAATATTCTGAGGGGCTTGTTTACAAAGCTGCGGTAGCGGTTTCCAATCGTCTTTGTAAACAAGCCCCTAAATGACCCCTTAGGTCACTATCTCTTTATCTAAGTTAAATAGAAAATGTGTACTAAGACAGTCTTTTTAGAAGCTCTATTCATGATTTGGACATCTGAAATTGGGCATTCAGACAGTCAAATCACAAAGATGTCCCCAGAGCCTTTTTTTAGAAAGCCTGAAGACACATGCTTAGGTGTGATCACGTCCAAATCAACCATGTGCATGTCTGGGGACATGGCAGAGGTGGGCCTGTAAAGAAACATTTGCATGCATGATTTCTGAGCAGCACTGCACATCTGCTATTGCCATCAAGGCAATATATGTGCTCCACTGCCCAAACAGGATTTGTAAAGATGCTTGTTTCAGCAATGTAGCAACAGTGCAATAAAGAAGGTAATAGCTGTTCACTCTGTTGATACTTTTCACCCCCTCAGAAATATTCACCAATCAGTGGCATAAGTTTCAATGAGGAGCATCCAAGCAAATATTTGCTGAGGGCACCCCATTGTCGTGGTGGCACACCTCATGCGCGACCCCCATGTTGTTGCAGCACAAACATTTAACAGAACGGGATTAAGTTTGGTGTGGAGAAAATCTGAGGAAAAGATACATCACCTTCAAAACTGAGGCAGATCGGGCTGGGGGTACCAGAAAAATAAAGTCCCCTTAAAAAATAGCCCAATGCATTTCTGTAGGTGAAGTAGCTAGCACGCACAGCATGGAAACATTAATTTACTAAAGAATCCACTGTTAGCACACCGTTGGGCTGTGAAACTAGTGTGGAGGCCCATGCCAACTTCAAAGGCATATGCATCTGTTCCCCTGCTGTTGGCAGATTGCTAACGAATGAACAATGGAAACTAGTATGTGGGTGCACTAAATCCCACCATTGAGAAGGCGTTAAGTGCACCCACACTAATAGCAACAATCGTGGTTAGCATATGCCAATATCGTCCATGTTAACCACAATGCACCATCAGTGTCGAACAACTAGTCCAAAGAAGGTAAGCCCAGGATACACCACCTCTCCAATTAAGAAAGCTGAATCTCCCCCCCCCCTCAATCGGCTGAAACACCCGCTGTCCCAGCACCCAATCGCTCCCAGTTCACACACGGGAAGCCCTTGTTGCCTCAAAAAGAACAACCCTCTCTACACCTCAATGCTGTGCTCTATCCATCAGAGGCATCTTCATACAACACTGCACAAGAGATGCATAAAAAGATGCCAAAGAGCCATTAGGTGTGGCCGTCAGAGTGGACCGACGAGTGGACTAAAATCAGATCACAGGAGCTAAGCCACGGAATCACCCCTTCACTCCTTTCGCAACCTCTCCAATCAAGCACACCACACAACAAAGAACATACTAGACAGCATCAAAAAATGAGACTCACTACTCCATCACCGTCCTATTCTTCTTACTCAGCTTAATGAACAACCCAGTAATGGCATTTCCACACAACGGGATCATATCCATCATATTCACCAGAGGTAACTTACAGCTTACAACCCCTCTCCTCACACTGCCTTTAGGAAACAGCACTGTCTCATATACATCAGACTCAACATGACCCCCACTCCCCCCACACCTCATCACTATGCCCACACAAATGATAACATGTAGTCTTATCAGTGCACACTTCGCCAGGAGCAAAATCCACACAATAGCTGACTGTGTACAAGACCAAAACATAGAAATCATGTGCGTCACTGAATCATGATTCTCAAATTCAGATAATGTCCTACTCAACCAGATAACTCATCCATCCCACTACCTCCACAACTTCCCAAGAAAACCCATGAGAGGCAGAGGTGTTTTCATCCTAAGCAATAAAGAATTGAACATCCTTGACCTTTTCTTCACATTCACTGAGCTCATATCAAGTAACCCCTCCATCCCAATCAAAGTAGCCCCAACCCCATGGTCGGACCACCATATGATCACATTTGAACTACCGCAAAACCTTCCACAGACAAACAGCCTCACAAAACTCAACAAAGACAAACAGCCTCACAAAACTCGAAGGTTCAAAAAATTTGATAAACAAGCGTACCTAGACCATGTAATCACAAATCTGAACAGCAGCTCCACTGACTTAATGGAACTGGTTAACAACTAGAATCAAACCAAAGCTCCATTTACCATAGCACCACAATGGAACAACAGCCCATGAAAACAGCAATCTCCCTGGTACTCCTCCAAAATAAGGCAAAAAAAACAACAACGGAGACACTCCAAAGATCTGCACCTACTCACCATATAGTCATCCAAACAAATAGAATACAACAACCTCATCAACAAACACAAAAAAGGATGTCACACAAATATAATCCTAAAATCATTGAACCATCCCAGAGAGCTATTTGATATAGTTAAATCATTCACTCGAGATCCACCACAACAACAAAATGCAAAACTGGAACCTGAAGGCCTAGGGCTCTTCCTACAGAAAAAACAATGACTAGATCCCAACATGAACTCAATTCCACCACCAAGTAACAATCTCCCACCACAGAGATGGACAACCTTTAACCTACTTACAACCGAACAACTAGAACATACCCTTACAACTATCAACATCACTGCTTCCCTACTTGACCCATGCCTGGTCTCATGGATCAAAATAGCAGGACATGAGCTCTCTCCTACCATAATCAACATCATCAACTCATCTCTCACTCAGGGTCACATGGCCACTAATCTCAAAACCACCTCCATAAGACCCAATCTAAAGAAGTCCCTCGATGCCACCCTCCCAAGCTCCTACAGACCAATTGCAAGCATACCCTTCCTAGCCAAAATAATCAAACTGTTCAACTCCAACTATAGGAATACATCAACACATCTGCCCCCTCGATCCACAACAACATGGGTTTAGATCAGGTCATTGTGTAGAAACCCCAAACACTTTGCTACTAAACACCCTAATCAAAGGATTGGAAAAAACAGAACAAGGCTTCATACTAATATTCATAGACATCTCAGCTCCATTGAACTCCATAAATCATAACAAGCTCATTGAATGCCTTAAGGAAACTGGGATATCAAAAACTCCTCTAGCATGGTTCCTCTCCTACCTCACAGGCCACACCCAACAAGTCAAGATGGGAACCCAAACATCGCTCAAGTTCAATCACCTTCTAGGAATACCCCAAGGCACATCACTATCTGCACTACTAGTCAACCTCTACCTGCAACCAATATACAGTCTCATAAAGCAACACAATATACTTTACCACCTCTATGCAGACAACCTGATGCTATACGCCTCCTTCTCCACAAAAAACCCAGTCCTCACAACTAAACTTCCAACTTTACATCAAAAAAACTACCTCAACAATATACCACAAAATTAGGACCCTCCATAAACTATGCCCCTTGCTAGCCACCGATTACCTCAGAACAGTATGTCAAACACTAATTACTCCATACTAATTACTCCATACTTCGCCTACAAACATATTCAAGATGATGCACCAATGCACAGCAGATGTTCTCCACCGCTTGATAACCAAAGACACAACCAACAGACCCAGACGAACAAGCAACAACAATAGACTACAAACACCAGCTGGATACCATAAAACAAAACAAGCTACCTCTAGCAGAGCCATATCACTATCAGCACTGGCCCTCTGGAATTCCCTCCCGGATGAACTGCGGGCGATAAATGACCTCAAGGATTTCTGAAAATCCCTTAAGACCTTCCTATTCATGGAATTCTATGACCAAGTAGCCTAAGAACACCATTAACCACACTTGAATGTAAATATAATCCCAACCACTTTAATCCTTTTGCAAGTTGTGTCATCCTTATTCAATGTAAACCCAATTTGTGTATCCCACCACTTTGATTGAAGGAAAAAGTGGTATAAAAATCTGGATAAATAAATAAATAAATCATCCACGGACTCCCGAAATATACATTGCCACCCTTACAACTAGCCCAAAAAACTGCAGCTCGCCTAGTCTCCGGAACACAAAGACAAGACCATATCACACTCACTCTGAAGACATTACACTGGCTTCCAACCCAAGCACGGATCAAGTACAAAACAATCATGAACATGTTCAAGACAATTCACAACCAGTTATCAGAATACTTTGAAACCCTTATCCAGAAGAACCCGGACACCAGAACAAGAAGGAAGATGCATCAAAACCTACTCAACATATCAATCTGCAAAACTAAATGCTCACAGACTACTTGCAATAGAACTTTCTTGATCTATGGACCCACAAAGTGGAATGCCCTCCCAAGCAGCCTAAGAGCCATCAATGATCCAACCAAATTCCGAAAGAAACTAAAAACTCTTCTCTTTCAAGAATACTTTGGAATTGACACTCAAAGCTCTCACCCTTAAACCTCCTAACTCCCCTGTCCCACACTCCACATCCACCCCATCCATCCACAACTCAACCCACCCCAGAGAACCTGTAAATAAGTTAACTATGTAAGTTCTAAAGTTATAATATTTCCTTTATCCCCTCTCCAATGTTCTTTGTATCAAATTATTGTTCTCTGTAAACCACTTTGATAACGTGAAAAGCGGTATATAAAAACAGTTTAAATAAATAACCTGTTAGCACAGGATTTTTAGAGTGGTGGGCCACACTAACTCTAACCATAGTGTGCTTACCATATACTAAACCCTGCACTAACGGTTAGCATGGTTTAGGAAACATGCCCCATAGTGGTTAGAGAAATGCTTCTTTCAAACTGCCCTTCCACTCTCCCGTCATCTCTCAGTTGCAGGATTGCTTTTTTTTTTGTTTTTTTTTAAGTACCATCGTCAGTGCTGACTCTTGGCGACCCAGCAGCCTCTGGGTTTTCTTGGCAATGTATAACCAGAAGTAGATTGCCAGGCCTTTTCTTCCGAGGCAATGGAGGGTTAAGTGACTTGCCCAAAGTCACAAGGAGCACCAGTGGGAATCGAACCCTTGATCTTACATTTTAAATTATACATTCACCATGTGGCAGAATATTGACCTTTTTATTCTTAGAATCCATCTCCAAGCAGCCTTGAAGTTTACATTGTTCTTTTCCTATATTAGAAACAATTCTCACTCCGTATCTACTGTAAATCTTACTGCATACCAATAGACTGAAACTTGTATTCTGTGTAATTCTTATTAAACAAGCATTATCCAACTGCAATGCACCACACACAATGGACTGATTCATTTTAGTCTTCCATTCTACATTTGCAGTATCAGCTAGGACAAAGATGACTTTGATAAACCAATCTGAACTCTGACCATGAAGTTAAATTCAAACCAGCAAGGACCTTGGGAGAGTATTGACTCTGTTAGGAGATTTAAATGAGATGACTCCACGCCTTTGTTAGCTAAGAGATGCCTAGTGTCCACGGTTACTTATCTACAGTTTGCTTCTGCTCTTATAAATGAATAGAGCATAGGAGTTCGGTTTTGTGTACTGATAGAAAAACAATCTCAGGAATGACTGTAAGTCTATTGTCAACCCATTAATATGGATAATTTTGTGATATTCAGTAGCTATGTCAATATATTCTAAGTGCAAAGAAACCTTTATTACAGAAAAATCTTAAATGCAAATTTTACTTTGCTGTTGCTACTGTAAACAGAAACTATATATTATGGACACAGGTGTGAAACAGGAACATTTTACTATTTTTCACTGATTTCATGAAAAAAAATCTCATTCAGAGTCAGTAGGTTAATTTTTAAAAGGTTTATGGGCCCGATATTCAAAGGCATTTACACGGGACCTGTAAACCGTGTAAATGATGTTCAGAGGGATATTCAGTCACACTAACATGCTTAGTGCCGTTGAATATCGCCAAGTAACGCCTCTACATGCCCTGGTGCTAACCACGTAGCCTCAGGGCATATCATGGGTGTTCTGGGGCAGAGCGGAAGCGGCATCCATTGCTAAGCGGGCAGCGGTGATACTGCATCGCTGCCCGGTTAGCAACATGTGGGTAAAGATAGGCACAGCAAAAGTTGGCCTATCTTTACCTGTGGGAGCTAACCGGGCAACGCC
Organism: Ichthyophis bannanicus; assembly: GCA_033557465.1. Taxonomy (NCBI): domain Eukaryota; kingdom Metazoa; phylum Chordata; class Amphibia; order Gymnophiona; family Ichthyophiidae; genus Ichthyophis; species Ichthyophis bannanicus. Next base: position 1,506,918,091 of record CM066032.1, read on the forward strand.
TCAATATTGCTTCTGCCCAGATAGCTTCTGCGGCATCTGTGGCTGTGCGGCGACCCCGGATATTCAGTGCTGGGGCCAATATGACTCTGGCATTGAATATCCACATTTAATGTTCGATGCCGGCGGCTAGACGCTGAAATTACTCCAGCCGCTGGCGCTGAATATGGAGCCCTATGTGTCTAACTCCAAGTGTTAGCTATCTACACTTTAGAATTAAAGCATTTGTGACCAATATTCAGCAGCTCTTATCCGAATAACTAAGGAAGTTATCTGGACAAGGCTGCTGAGAGAGAAATTCAGTGGAGTGCGTTACTGATATCTCCACGGGGCACCTTGGCACTATACGGATAGAGCCAGGAGCTGTTTGTAGATTGAGTGAGGGCAGCGCCAGTGGCTATTTAAACAGCAGCAATATTCAGCCTCTAAGTGGATAATTTCTGTCCTTATGTGTAGCTAGCCATCCTATGCGCTATCCAGATAAGCAATATGGATAGCGCCTGAATATCAGAGTATTCGGATATTCAGCACTGAATATCTGGATGATATTTAAATCCTGCGGCTGACTGCTGCAGCATTTAACTACAGATATTCTGAATATCGGGCCCTTTGCTTGTTCTGAGTGCCTACATCTACCTGCCATAAATTGCACAGCATGTATGCATTTTTTTTCCAAGCAGGAATGAATCGGACACACAAGTGAGCAATGTTATCCAAGACTGCCAGGGCAGAGTTGTTCTCCTACAGCTCAGAAGTAGTGTAAAATTCGGAGCCCTTCCCGTAGACAGCAGTATCCTCAGCTCCTCAGTTTTCTTTTTTCTGCTCTGCTGAAAAGACATGAAACAAAGCTTCCCCAACAAACTGCTTCTTTTTGTCTTCAGTTGAAGTATTCCATGCTTGTTCTTTGTCTATGTCTTTAATTTAGATTTTAATTTAGTTTAAATTTAAACTCAATTTAATTTGTTCATCTCTGCCTCAAATGTGGGAGGCAAATCCAGAATGACATGCAGTCCAACTATTTAATTTCCTTGGTTACAGATCATTCTGCTTCTCCTAGAGATTGTCTATTGTCTCTGCACAGTACGAGAAACGATTGCTTTGGGTGCAGTACTATCAAAGAGATCCCTTCTGTGAAGAAGTTGGTATGCTCTGCATATGCAAGTAGAAAATCTTCCATGGAATGACTATCAACCTCCCAGTGAAATGGCTTGAAATGTCCAGCTTTCGAAGGAGACTTCCAGATACCGCTAAAACTGGCACAATCTTCCTCGGACGTTCCAGGTCTACAGTGCAGCAGCCTTTCAGTGCTTGCTAAGGCCTGCAGTGAAGGTGACATCTTCAACCCGTTCCAAAGCAGTTGAGAAACAATAGCACCAGAATGGTATGACTTCCTATCAAGGGCTCTCTACTGGATTATTATCTGCACAATGGCTACATTGCACATCTTCTTCAGTGCAGATAATGCTGCTCCTACAGAGATTCGTGTATTGCATGCCATTCCTCATCCCTCCAAAAAAATTAGTTAAGGGCTATTGTGTGCTAGTAGTAACTTATGAAGCACCTTCTCATTCAACAACTCCAGTGCAGAGAGATAAACAATCCTCTCGGGATTCTGTTGTCTCCCTGTTTTGTACTTCAGACCCTCAGCCAGAGCCGGTGTGTTCATTCCTTTTGTCCTTTCCAGATCACTGGAGGATACGGAGAAGTACTCTACAAGAATCCCATCTGATCCCTCTCCTCCTCCAGTGAGAAATGAATTTCCATATGAGAATATTTCTTATCCAAGATTCATTTCAGAAAAGCTAAGGTTGTGCATTTTCATTTACCAAGGACAGGTGTCTTTGCCTTTTTCTAATATGTAGAGAACCAAGGATTACTGTTGCAGTTCCAATTTATATCCTGCTCCAAGATCAGTTCTCTCATGGACGGCTAAATCCACTTACTCTGCGGTCACTGTCCAAAAAGCTGTCTGTAAAGTATCAGGTCCTACTGGCTCCAGGTTTCAACAGAGCCCAGCTTTCAAACTCCTTTGTGTAGTAGCAGACCCAGGATGTAAGGAGCTTGTATCTGAATGCAATTGGTAATGGCAAAATACCAGACCGTGGTAATATTCCAACTGAAAAAAGAGAGGTCTGCTAATTGCATTAATTGCTTTGTAAATGCCCCCTTCGAGTCTAGATAAAGAAGAATGCTCTTCTATTGAGTTATTAGCATTTGGAACATGGAGGTAGAACTGTTAACCTTTTGAGAAGAGGAAACCAAGTCATTTAAGGTTAATATGACATTATGAGAATCATAGTGCTTCAGCTTCATTGAAACTTATGCAAGATTCCTACCATGAAAGGAATAGATCAACATGTGTACTGGAAGAACCAGATCCATGGAAACACTAGGGAATGTGGAGTCAGATGCAGGGGAGAATGGAGGATGGTCAAGATTAACTGGTGTGTCTATGGGATCCAATGAAGTATGGAAGTCAACCACCATAGTATAGATAAAAGTTGCATTGGTGGACAAATGAATGCCGGCAAAGGCTGGTAGCATTAATGCCATTACAACTAGAGGCCTAGTGAGGCCAGCTCATTTTCAGAGAGACTAGTGGGTCTACATGAACAGTTGCAGCTATGTGACCTAGAATCTGGAAGTAAGCCTTGGCTGTACCTGTCTGCACTGCTTGTATGGTGAAAAGATTAGCAATGAAGGTCTGCCTTCTGTCCGAAAGATCTGTACATGAATTGTATCTAGAATGGTGCTTAGAGAGGAAATGGCATTAGGAGGGCAGAACATATATATTTTTTAAAGTTAGTACCAGATTAAGGTCCCACAGTGCAGAGGGCTTCTGCAGTGGAGGTTTTACATGAAGAAGATCCTTCATGAAGAGAGCATGATAAGTAAGCAGAGCACTTAGGTGCACTCTAATGGAGGATGTCTGAAGGCTTAGATATTATAAATGATATAGAAACTGCAATGCGGTAGAAGGCAGACATATGACAGGATTGTGGCTGTTAGTGAAACATCAGATTCAAACCCTCTTTCATTTGCTAGCATATATGTGTGTCCAGTGAATGATGTCCCAGCTGCTATGAAAATGCGTTGAATAGGCTCTAGTAAGCCTGGTAAGTTAGAGACTTTGGACGGATTCAGCAGTGGCAGCTAGTGCTGACAACGTGGCTAGCCACCGCTGCTAAACTTCTAAACATGGATATTCACTGCTGTGGCTATATCCGGCCACTGGCATTGAATATATGGGTTGGCTGGATAGCACCAAAGCTAACTGGGCAATGACAATATTCAGCCACTTCCTGGTTAGCTTCAATAGCAAAATTTAGGAGAGGCTTTCAGGTGCCTAACTTTTGCCGCTGAGGGATAACCGACTAGTGATTGAATATCACCACTAGTGAGTTCTCCATGAGTGCCGCCCCTGATCCACCCCTTGAACGCTCTGATGCTAGTTGGCTAGGATTGTGTTGTTCAGTGTCAGCACCCAGGGATGTTCAGTTGCACTAAGCACATCCTATCCTAGAGTACATTATCTCAACATGTATGATGAACACAGCAAAGAAGGTGGCAGGAAGCTGGTAGGATCTCTCCTATTTTAGTATGACTATTGGGAATGCAATATTTGGTGATGCTGTCTAAGAGCTCCTATGTGTGAGACTGAAGTGGCAATCACAGCAATGCAGAAGTTGAAGATTGCCTTTGTCTTTTGGAGAGACTGCTAGGTACTTGTGACCTGGATTGGCCACATTTGGAAACAGGTTACTGGGCTCGATGGACCTTGGTCTGACCCAGTGTGGCATATCTTATGTTCTTATGTTCACAACGTGGCACATATTAAAATTTATTTAGAAGTATTGAAATGAAATGGAAATGAGTGGGGCGTACTCATATAGCAATGTAATGAGATTGATGCCCGATGCAATGAAGTATGTTAGAAATTACGCAATCCTGTGTTAAGGAGAAAAATGTCATTATTTTTACACCTGATAAGGAGTAGACGTTAACATCTAACGCATTCTCAAGAACATAATTCTGAACATTTTGAAGGTAGCACATGAATATTCTGAGCGTCCTCAAGAACACAATTCTGAGCGCAAAGTTCTAAGCCTTTGATGGTGGATGTGGTCAGGGAGATGTTTTCTGTTGGTTATCCATTTGCTTTTCTGCTGCTTGCAAGTGCCAACCAAAGAAGGAGGAACAATGGAGACCCAAGAGAGGAGCATGAGGAGATATATGAGGAGTTACATGGTGCACCCCGTGTCATGAGGCTCTGCAGATGGTGCCTGTTCAGAGACAGGATGGTACTGGATGGACTCCCAGACAGGAATGTTGTGCGTAATTACTGTTTATGCAGACGGGCCATCTTGTCCTTGAATGAGGACATTAAAGATGATATTGATCCTGCCACTGCTCAAGGGCACGCCATACCAGGACTGGTGAAATTACTTACTGCATTACATTTTCTGGGCACTGGATCATTCCAAAATGTTGTTGGGCTGGCCTGTGGAATGGACCAGTCATTATTTTCAAGGCATTTCAAGCAGGTATTTCAGGCCTTGAAAAATCGCATGGGGGAGCATATACAGTGCCCAGAGCAAGAGGCAGAAAGGCAGGTGTTGAAGGCAGACTTTTTTAATATTTCCGGACTACCAAATGTGATCGGAGCAATAGACTGCACCCATGTAGCCCTAACACCTCCCAACGACAGAGAACCGGCATTCCGAAATAAGAAAAAACTTCCACTCAATTAATGTCCAAGTGGAGTGTGATACGCACATGAAGATCCTGAATGTGGTCTCCAAGTTCCCAGGCAGCTGTCACGATGCTTTTATCCTCTCCAACTCAGCACTCAGCCGTAACTTTGAAGAGCGAAACTACGGAGAAGGTTGGCTTATCAGGAAGTGCCACATAGGCATATTGAAACTTTGGGGGGTAGAAGGACAGCTGTTCAAGAACTTATCTAGGCTGCTTTGTTGCAGTTGTATTCATAGGGGATGCTGGGTACTGGATGGTAAACAGCTATACATCTTCATAGTGATTTATATATATTTTATATGTCTTTTCAAGCTGTTGTCTTTTTTTTTTAAATGCCTACATGAGGTGTGATAAAGCGCATATTTCAGGACCTCAAGAGTCATTTCCGTTGTCTGGATAATTCTGGGGGTGCATTGCAATACGCACCTATAAAATTTGGGGACACTGTTGCAGTCTGCTGCATGCTGCACAACATAGCCCTGGAATATGGAATGTCATGTGAAATAGCTCCCGACTTGCCACCGGAATCTTACATCTATGCACCTGCCCATTTCTGCCCCAATGCAGCAAGGGGTAATGAGAAACAAAGAAGACTTATAGAGGACTATTTTTCTAGATGACTTTGCATTTCATGTTGTCAGTAATCCTTATGTGGATTGATATGATATGATTGATTGTCTTTTCTTAATAAATGGTTTTGGGGTGAGAATACGTTTGATTGTTCTTTTTAAGGATCCGGCATCTCTTTCTGATGTTTTTTTAAGGATCTGGCATCTCCTTTCTTGCAAAAACTTGCATGGGCTGTGTACCATGAATTCACTAAAATGTGGCTCAGGAAAGGGAGATGCAGAAAAAGTGGCTGAAAAGGAACGTAGGCACCTTTATAACCATCTCAGCATCTTGGCAAGGTAAACAAGGAGACGTCAAACTGGAAGATGAAATGACGCACCTGCAGGGATGCACAGCGGGATGCGCCCGTGGTAGAGGTTCATGCGTCAACGCGGAACCTGCAGAAAATGGCTGGAGGAGGAGGAGAGGGGCCATATCCCGGGCAGAAGCCCAACTTCCCCCGTGAGGATGTTGAGCTCCTTGTGGCCCTCACAGCGGCGAATGAGAAGTGCCTCTTTCCTGGGCTATAGCAGAGATGCAACTACCACCTCATGTGGAGCACATGGAGGAGGCTTCATAATGTCTTCAATGAGGAATCCATCTTCTGCAGGGAGGTGAGTGAGGCACTTAGCCAATTTATATATTTTCAGGGGTGGGAGTTTATATTACTACTACTACTACTACTTATCATTCGTATAGTGCTACAAGGCATATGCAGCACTGTAGAGACACATGTAAAAGAAAATCAAAAGAAGGCACCAAAGCCTGCAAACAGACCAAGGTCCAACTGGAGCAAGGCAAAGCTGAGACACCTCTAAAAAATCCAAAGTAGCTTTATATTTTTGTGACGGTAAACCTTTTTCACTTTTACACTTTCTAGATGCAGCCAAGTTATTCTACCCCTTGAAGAAGGCAATCTTGCCAAAACACTGCAAGTGCAGGGGTCTTTAATAAAGCTGCTTTAGATTTCTTTTAGAGATGTCTCAGCTTTGCCTTGCTCCAGTTGGATCCAGACACATGTAAAAGACAGTCCCTGCTCATCAGAGCTTGTAATATAGTCAAGACAAGACAAAAAATAGCCAAGGACAAGGACACATCTAGTGGAGTGGCAAGGAAACACATAGGACACCAAGCAGATCAGGATCCAAAAGTAGCCTCGAAGAGGTGAGTTCTCAGCTTGGATTTGAAAAGAGCCAGAGATGAAGCCTGACACACAGGTAGTTTGTTCCAGTCATAAGGAGCAGTAAGTTGGAAAGATCGAAGTCTGGAGTTGGCAGTAGAAGAGAAGGGCACAGATAGAAGGGATCTACCAAAAGAGTGTAGCTCTTGAGGAAGGGTGTAGGGAGAGATAAAGGAGGAAACATAGTGAGGGGCAGCAGAATGAGTTCACTTATAGACCGGTAGGAGAATTTTGAACTGAAAATGGAAATGGATAGGGAACCAGTGAAGCGACTTGAGGGGTTATATGAGCCTACCGAAGATGGCAGAAGATTAGCCATGCAGTTGAGTTTTGAACACATTGAAGGGGAAAGAGATGATTCAGAGGGAAACCAGAAGGGAGGAGGTTGCAATAGTCTAGATGGGAGGTGACTAAAGAGTGGATAAGTGTCTTAGTGGTGTGAATAGAAAGGAAAGGACGAATTTTACAAATGTTCATGAGAAAGAAGTGACAAGTTTTAGCTATCTGTTGGATGTGTGCAGAGAAAGAGAGTAGAGTCAAAGATGACACCAAGGCTGCGAGCTGAGGAAACAGGGAGGAGTGTAGTGTTATCCACAGAAATAGAGATGGGAGGAAGGAGGGAGGTGGGTTTAGGGGGAAAGATAAGGATCTCAGTTTTGGCCATGTTCAGTTTCAGACTGAAGTGAGACATCTAGGCAGCAATGTCAGATATGCAGGCAGAGATCCGGGCCTGAATACCTGGGGAATTTTCAGGCACAGAAAGGTAGATCTGAGAGTTGTCAGCATAAAGATGGTACTGAAAACCATGTGAAGAAATAAGTGCACCAAAGGACTGAGTGTAGAGAAAAAAAAGGAGAGGTCCGAAGACAGAGCCCTGAGGTACACCAACTGAAAGCGGGATGGTGGTAGAGGAGGAGGAGCCACTAGAACATACACTAAAAGTGTGAAAGGAGAGACAGTAAGGACACCAGGACAGAACAGAGCCCCTGAATCCAAGCAATGGACAGGGTATTGAGGAGAAGATGGTAATCAATAGTGTCAAAAGCAGCAGAAAGGTCAAGAAGGATGAGAATTGAGTAGAGGTCTTTGGATTTGGCAAGGAAGAAGTCACTGGAGACTTTGGCAAGAGCCATTTCTATTGAATGTAGAGAATGAAAGCCAGATTACAGTGGGTCAAGAAGCTCTTGAGAAGAAAGAAAGTCAAGACAGCGGCGGTGAACCACTCAGTCAAGTAGTTTTGAAGCAAAAGGGAAGAGAGAGATAGGTCCATAACTGGAAGGCTGGGTAGGTTTAAGTGCAGGCTTTTTGAGGAGAGGTGTAACCACAGCATGCTTGAAGGCCACAAGAATAATTGCAGTGGAAAGTGATAGGTTAAGGATATGACAGAAGGAAGGGATGACAGCAGAAGAGATAGAGCTTAGTACAGGGGTAGGCAATTACGGCCCTTGTGCACCACAATCCAGCCTGGTTTTCATGATGTCCCTAATGAATATTCATGGACCTATTTCCATACAATGGAAGGCAGTGGATGCAAATATATCTCATGAATATTCATTAGGGACATCATGAAAACCAGGCTGGATTGTTGGTGCACGAGGGCCGGAATTGCTCACCCCTGGCTTAGTAGATGGGTGGGGATGGGATCAGAGGAGCTGGTAGTCAGTTTGGAGGAGGAGAGAAGATTTGCAGTTTCCTCCTCAGTGATTTCAGAAAAGGAAGAAGGGGTGACCAAAAGTGAGGGATGGATTTGGGATTGAAGAGGGGTAAGATGAGATGGAGTTGACCCTGCAGAGAATTCCAGGCTAATCTTCTGGACTTTGTAATGGCAGTAGTCAGCCAAGGTCTGGGCAGAAAGTGAAGAAGGGACCGTGAGGAGAGAGTTGAGTGTAGCAAAGAGATGGCGAGGGTCAGAGGCACGAGAGTTAGTCAGATGGACATAGTACTCTTGCTTGGCAAGTGCTATGGCTGACTGGAAAGAGGTTAGCATGAATTTGAAATGTACTGTAGGTAGTCAGCAAGAGTGCATGATTTAAGCCAAAATTGCTCAGCTGAGTGGGTACAGGAATGTAGGACAGCCAGGGCTGAGGTTTGGTATGCCTCCCAAGGCATGGAATGGGAGGAGCATGTGCATCCAGAGCAGAGGAGAGTATAGTGTTATAGGAGGATACTGTATTATTGGACATTCCAACATTTGTTTTATCAGTATATGATGAGTTTATTTTATGATTTTTATTTATTGATTTATATTCTTTTATTGTTATAAGTACAGTATATTTGTGATATGGTTTTTAATGATAACTTATTTCTATGTTTTTTATTTATTTATTTTATCTAACTTATGAACTATTTGTATATGTGTATATTTATTTTGATCATGTGTTTATGGATTTAGTACGCCAGAATCCTCCTGAAGAAGATATTTCGAAACACGGCCTGTGTCGGGCCTTATGGCGTGTTTTATTGATCTGCAATAAAGGTTCCTTCTTTCCTACCACGGTAGTACTGGGTCTTCTGTTTACGTGGTATCGTGCTTTTTTGGTGGACCATCAAAGTCAAGGCAATGGCCATGCTTGTGAGTAGGAACGGTAGAGCACAACTGAAGGATGAATGAGGAGGTTAGGAAAAATAACTTTAAGGTAGAAGGGTCAGAAGGATCATCAATGTGAATGCTAAAATCCCCAAGAATAAGGGAAGGGGAAGACGCATACAGAAAGGAGGCGAGCCAGAAGTCAAAGTCTGTGAGAATGGTAAAGGTGGAATTTTTAGAGGTCGATAAATGACAGCTCCCTGGAGAGGTAGTGGAGAAAATAGGTAGATGGCATGGACTGCAAAGGAAGCAAAGGAATTGGAGGCAGAAAGAGGGGCTGGAATTGGTAGGAATGAGAGAGTAGGAACCCAACACCACCACTACAGTCAATGGAGCAAGGCATATGGGAAAATAGGTAGTCTCCATGACAGATGGCAGTGATTGAAGCTGAATCTTCAGTGAGAAGCCAAGTTTCAGTAAGAGCCAGGAGATGTAGAGTATTAGAGATAAAGAGGTCATGAATGAAGTCAAGTTTATTGGAGACAGAATGTGCATTCCACAATGCGCAAGAAAAAGGGACAGAAGAGGGAGAGAGGAGAGGGGTATGAAGAGGAATAGAAAAGTTACACATTGACTTGCCCTGGGATTGTGAAAAAAGTCTGGGAGGGCCAGGGTTGGGGTTGACATCTCCAGATGAGAGAATAAGAAGGAGTAGGAGAGAACGGGGGAGAAAGGAGGCAGCACAATGGAAGCAAGGACGAGGTTCCCTCAGTGAGAGTGGAAATGGCTGAATGAGAGGAAGAAAAAGGTGAAGCTCAAGGGCAGATAAGCTAGAAGATAAAACGGTAAGGATTGGGTAATGAGAAGTAGGGCCATGGAACTGAGGGAATGAGCGGAAAAGATTAGGGAGAGTTAACATCAAGAACAAAAAGTGATGTGGAGCCACAGGAGAGGGGAAGAGGAGAGAATGCAAATCAAAGGAGATATAGGTGGGGGAGGGGGGGGGGAGAAAGTACTGGTGGTTTCAGGAGCACCTGAGCAATTGCATCAATGAGCAGAGGAAGGCTATGAAAGAGCGGGTGGATGAAAGAGTGGATGGGGTGAGGGGTAGGTGGGTAATAAACATGTTGAGAAGAGAGATGTCACTGCAGAGGGCAGGAGCTGGGTAAAGGACAGACAGAAGACAGGACACACACTGACAAAACAGAAATATATACAGAGCAATAAACAACAAGCTAGATTCTGAACAGGCACAGGAAAATCCCCGAACAGAGCATACAAAGTTAGCTGAGGATTGCAATGAGGGGGTTCACCCAAGCAGGGACCACCAGCAAATGGAGGATCAGCAGCCTATGTGCTCACAAAGGAAAGCTTCTGAAAAAAGCCCCAGAAGAGGGAGGGTGGGGCAAGTACTGAATGCAAGTAAGTGAAAGCAAGCAGATTCCACAGGAAGTGCTCTAGTAAAACTCGGGCAAGGTAAAAAACTAAGACTTTAAATACTTACAAGAGAGACCTTGTAGAGGAATAGGGAGAAGAAGAGAATAGAGCACTCCTAAATGTGCAGTCAGATAAAACTAGTCAGATAACAGAGGCAACAATAGTTACTTCTCCAAGAAATGACTGAATGGCTCTCCCACAACAACTTGAACATCAACTACAAAAAAAACGGAAGCCTTTATCATACGCGATACCACTCTTACTCCCCCCAATCAACCAGCCTGTCTAATTGTTCTATACCCATAAGGAAAGAGGTAAAATACCTTGGAATCACTCTGGACTGCAACCTTAACTTCCAATCACACATCAACAAGACCACCAGAAATGCATACTACAAAATGGCCATAAAGCGAAGACTCAAACCCCTCCCCAGCCATGATCACTTCTGGACAGTCTGCCAGACTGTCATAACACCCATACTGGACTCCATCTACCTTGGCCTTCCCAAGCAAACCATCCGACCTCTGCAGTTGGCACAAAACACAGCTGCTCACATCATTCTAGGCTCCACTAGGCACGACCACGCCACCCTCCTTCTTGACTAGCTCCACTGGCTTCTAATCACATCTTGCATCCACTTCAAAGCCATACTAAACATATTTTAAATCAAACGTAACTTATCTGCTCACAGCCCCAAGGACCTCATCATCACTGGCACTGTTGCAGCAAATGCTGTGAAAAAGCTCTCATTCTCTCTCTCACCCACACAGGCTGGAATGCAAACAGGATCTTTTAATGTGCGCACAGGCTCAGACAGCGTGCCGGCAGTCTCCACAAAAAATCTGAGCCACGAAGGACGTCCCACAATGTCTTATATACAGTACAATTTTAAACTCATTCTACAATCTCATTCGTCTCAGGTATTTTCTGTCCACCAATCAGTAGCCCCTGGGAAGGTGCCTGGGTGACCTGCCCAAACTGGTATGCTCTGGTCTGCTGATTTCTGGGCAAGGGGGTATTGTGCTAGCCCCTGGGAAGGTGCCTGGGTGACCTGCCCAAACCGGTATGCTCTGGTCTGCTGATTTCTGGGCAAGAGGGTATTGTGCTCAGGCCTGGAGGGGGGGAAGGGTGCTTACTGAAACCTTTATGTCTTTTGTTAGCAAGCTGATCACTATGTAAAATCCTCATGGCTGGGGGAGGGTTACCCACAGCTAAACCTTATGGCTGCCTCACTCCCTCCTTTTTAAGTGAGACCTCAACCGCTAGAGGCGGTAGAGGGCAGTATTACTGGAGGCAAGCCGCAGAGGGGTGTATTGGGTCAGGGCCATGACAGTGGTAACAGCCTTGCGTTCTACCAGGGTGTCAAGGGTGGTGGTAATGAAGCGGTGAAGAATGGGGATACAACATGGTAAGAATGGCACATAGCAGTAAAATAAAAAGAACCCCTACCACTGGGATTTTTAGTCCCCCTAGTCAACTGAACCACTTCATAAACCACCCAGGACCCATGGACGGGTCAGTAATATGATTAACTAGATCACGTAGGTCTTGGATAGAGTGTTCAATGGAAACACTTGCGTCAGTGAGTTTAAAACAACACATACCCTATACCCTCTGTAGCAACTCCTGCACAAAAGTTTTGTTCCGTGTGCAAAAGTTGCTGTACTGTCTGTAAAAGGTTGTAGGGTCTGCAGAGGCCTCTTTCCCTGGGATCCACCCTTATTAACATATTAATGGCTTTTATTCTTGCTAGTGTTGAGTCATTCTGGCTACACCCTGCCATCCCCTTTGTTTCATTAATCACTGACACTGTAGTCTTCAGGGCTCATGAGCACTTTGTATCACCAGCTTTGTTTGGCCTGTTTAACTTGTCCAGGCTTGCCCAGCTTGCTCAGGCCTGTTCAATCTGTTCAGGCCTGGCATGCCTTTTCTTAGCTGGGTCCATTTTCTGTGCACTTTCAGGCCTGACCTGTTTCTTAGCTGGGTCCATTCTCTGTGCACTTCTGTTCAGAGTATGGTTCCCCCTGGCTTTACTCTTGTTGTGCTGGGCTCTGGGTACTCATTTTCTTAGCCCACATGTTTTTTTCCGTGCCATCATAATGTATTACAGCCTCAGGCAAGGATGCAGCCATACTAGACATACCTATCAGCCAATTTCCCTTCATTCTCCAATTTTTCTTTTTCTTTTCTTGTGAATGGGGCAAAGGTAATTCCACTAAGGGCAATGGACAACAACCATTTGAGACAGATAGGGGGCATCAGAAAAGCAGCTTCTGGTACTGTTCCCTAGAGACAACATACATTGTAACATCTTTTTCTTGCAGCAACTCAATAATATTGAAAACGCATAACATGAAAGTGTATCAAAAGCAGCAGTGCTTAATAATGTGATAAAGAAAACTCTGAGAATAGTACAGCAAAACTTGAGCTGGTGTGGGTATTGCAATTGCTGAAGCCGGAATGGCTTGTAGATTTCAGTTACTTTCTAAGAAAACAATATTAAAAGGATAACAATACAATCATTCACAAAAGCCCCCAAAACCCCCCAGTCAGTCCAATAGTCCTCCTCCCATTCTCAGACAATGTGGTCCTGCCTCTCAGCAGTTCCCCAGGACCTCGCAGTGTGCTTCACCTTTCTCTGAAGTTTAAGTTCTGTTTCTCTGAAAATTTTAACCTCTCATTCTCATAGGCAGATATCTTGGCCCTTTTTCAATGTGACACACTGATCCAGATAGGGACTCCTTCACACATTTTAACGGTGGGTAGTTCTGAGTTCTTGGGATGGTCTGTTCCATCTGGACTCTGGCCAATTTTCTCTGCTGGACTCTCTGGATTGCAATTGGTGACATGGCTCCAGGCCTTATTCCGAAAAGCAGCACCAATATTGAATGAAAAAAAAACTAAATATGCTGGATTAGATTTCACAATGATACAAACTTAATTTCATCCATATTTACTTAAGATCATAACTATTTCATATGGTGTCAACTATGGGGTATGTTTACTAAACTGCGTTAGTGCAATTCGCGTTAGGAGCCACGGTAGTGACAGAAACCCCAAATAAGGACATGGGCGGTACATCGTTACCACTAACGCGCGTTCCAAAAACTAACGAGCGTTACAGGGCACCGTGGCGCGTTACTGCGCATTAATTGTAAGAAGGCGTACAGACACAAAGCAGGATACAGAGCTGTAGCACAATGGTTACTGTACTAACCGCTGTTACAGGCAGCATGGGTTCGAGTCCCCAGTGTGCCTAACGCAGAAGGCTGGCCCAGGCATCACCCTGTACATTACATAGGGAATGAGGAGGCATGTTTTTCTTTACGTGGAGTAGTGGTGTCAGAAACACACCCTCGGAGTGTGCCGAGCCACGTGCGAGGCTGCGTGCGTTGGTACGGGCGTAGCCCCGTGCGTAGATGCGTGCGTTGGTGCGTGCGTACAATCTTGTGTGGGTACGTGTGTTTTTACCAGCGTGGGCACCTTATATTACAGACTCTTTAGGGTGTCTTGCACCTATGCATTATGCTAACAGATGTATGTGTGATGGCCTATGGTTTATCAGAGCCTGTGAGCAGGTGCTGGATTTTCCCAGGGTTGGATTGTGCCAGTCACACCCATGATGCACTGCACATGCAAATCAGCTGTCCACAGATGCACACCATGGGGAATGCACCCCCACAGCACCTCTGCCTGGTAGGGGGAAGTGACCATGTGCACCCCCACAGCACCTCGTCCTTGTAGGGGGTACTGACCGTGTGTTGTACTGGCACAGAGTAGCTACACACCGTCACATTGTGCGGGTACTGTGCTCACGCTGAGGGTGCAGTGAGGCGCCCAGCACCAGGTCCGCAGCACCGTCCATGGCTGAAAGAGGCCATGGCGCAGATCCAAAGCAGTGTTAATGTGTGAGATAGGTAGTTTCTGCAGAAACACCTTGGATATCTCTATCTGTTTCAGTCAGGTGTAGCCCCCATGGACCCCTAGGTGGTCCATGTACCACCACACCCCCCCCCCCGGGCCGAGGGGGGCAAACAGGGTCTCCTAACAATAGATCCACATTCTACCTCCCTGCAAAGGTGGCAGTAGAGGGGAACATCAACCCCAGTCCTGCTGAGGAACAGACACCCCACAGGGCAGTCAATGCAGCTCTGTACACATCCATAACACAATAGCAGACAGACATTAGGCCTGGATATGGTAAGCTGCACCCCACCACTATCTGATATGCTCCTGCTGCAAGCCACTCCATCAAGACACATACCAGCTGCAAACAGCCTGCTAGTTAGTCCATAGTGCATGTGCCCAGTGGAGATGCATGCACCCAGAACTGGGATGTCAGCATATACAACAAGCAGATAACTCAGTGACTGGGCCCCAAAAGGAAACCCATATCTATCACATAAGAGAAATACTATATAGCAATATGGGGGTGCCTAGCCATGCTGTGGTCACTGCACAGTCAGGGTGAGAGTGATCTCTCAGCAGGACATACTGAGGTCACCCTGTCTGTGTAGGTGGTGGCCGGGCACTAAAATGTCCCAGTCAGTGCCCTATGCCCTGTGCAGATGCACCCTGGCCAGGCCGCCCTGTCCGGCCTATACCCATGGTACCTTGCTCCTCATTATGCACATTGGCAGCCCAATACTGGCAACATTGCTGGCAGTGTGGGCTGTGGAAGGTGTTTGCAGCCACCACACACTGGATAGACAGACAGCCACCCCCACACCTATGCCAGCATTGTGCTACTATAGAGGTGTTCAGCAGCCATAGCCACCACAGCAGTCCTGGGCACAGTACAGGCATGGATATGGTACGCAATACTGTTGGGGGTCACTCCCCAGGGTGGTGAACACTATCAGAGACCAGACCTGCTGCACACACCGCAGACATCAGAATGATTGTTATGGTGCGGCTCAATGAGCAAAATGTGCTTAATGTAGGAATTGATATCTGCCAGTTATCATAGGAAACGTTTGATAGCTGTGTACCATATACCCAGGTGTAGGGTGGCATTGCTGAGGTATGCAACTGCTAGTATTGGGAGATACAGGCAGGGCCCAATGTCCTGCCTCTCCAGGAGGCATTGGCCAATGGGGCCTGTGGGTGTGTGTGGGTGTGTCTGCCCCTGTTGGCTGCTGCTTTACGGCAGAGTTTCCCAACTCCAGTCCTGGTGTTCCAAACACTGTTCGTGTTTTCATGCTGTCCCTCATAAATATGCATGAGCTACATCTGCATACCATGTGGGTGGTGCATAGATATGCAGCACAGGCATCTTTATTAGAGGCAGCATGGAACCTGAATGGTGTGGGGCCCTCCAGAACTGCATTTGCGGGACTCTGCTCTAGGTAATGCGCCTGTTTATGGTGTCTGTGTTTGGTGTGGTAAAATATAGGCGTATTAACCATGCGTGTGTTCTCTGCAATAAAGGAGGGTCTTTACTATCACTGTTTAGTGGTGGGTAAAACTATGGGGACTGGGTTGGCAGGAGCCCCAGCTGGGATTTGAACCTGTGACCCTCTGGTCTTACAGGTACTGGCTGTGTCTGTTGCACCACACTGTGGCCACAGAGACAGTGCAGTCCCTGGAGATAGGACAACTGGCCTGACGAGTCAGAAACCCTGCTCTGCACAATTGCTCTGTGGGCTCATTTACCTTGTATGGAGACAAAAGTGCACATAAACCTCAAAAAAGACCTCGAAAAAGGGGCAAACACCCATAACCAAGCTGGGCAACAATGATATCATTGGGCAACATTAAAAAACACTCCCAGGAATGCTCCAATAAAATGAAATGATTTTTGAAAGGGTCTACGGAGCGTAGACCCTTCCAAACATCATTTCTTTTTTTTGGAGCTTTCCTGGGAGTGTTTTTTTATTGTTGCCCATTGTTATCACTGTTGCCCAGCTGAATTATAATTTTTACACTGTTTCTTGTGGTCATTTTAAAGTTTTATTTGACATTTTGTTCTGTGCACATGTATCACACTGCTCACGTTTTGTAGGTTTCCCCGGTTTTGCTGTACATTGCTGACGGAAATGGTTTCTCTTCCCTTTAATATGCCTTTAACGACAGGTTTTCATTCGCGTTGGAATTGAGCTCTGAAATTCAGCACGTTGGTGTGAGGGGAGCCTTTCCCCGCCCACTCTCCGCCCATTTACCCCTTCTCTCCGCCCACTCTCCACCTTCTGCGGTGTTTTAACGCGCCACGGGGGTTTACGATCGTTAACGGCGGTTAACGCGCGTAACGTACACTTAACGATCGTTCGCACGTCAGAACGCGCGTTATGACTTGCGAACGATCGTTAAGTGTACGTTACGCGCGTTATTCACGAATACCGCAGCTTAGTAAACATACCCCTATGTCTCTCAGTTTGATAAACTCTTTGTCTCTCTGTCTCTTTACCACTGGAGATTCCTTTGCAGGTAAGAAATATTACATTATGCCCTTGACTGATCTTTACATGTTTATAGATCAGACAAGTTGCACACACATATTCTGCGATTTCTGGCAAGGTTTTTTAGAATTATACCAATTTTTTGTGAGAATTTGTCATCAAATCATCCCTCTTTTGCCCATGCGTGCCTGGCCAGGACATACAGGGGCACAATGAGGCAAAAAGCATCTGGAAGTACCACATGGCTAGTGTGGGTTTTCCAAAGCTCATCAGGGTGCAAGGTGCACCCAGCCTGTCTCCAGATGTCTATTTCTAATTGTTGAGTATGTGTTGGGGCTTAGATGAATTCCTAAATTGTAGATTCTGGAGACGGCATAGTTGAATAAAATGCTCATCTCCTTGTTTTTTTTTTGTTTTTTGTTTACATATTCATTAGCCAGATACATCACTTCAAATTACCCATACTAATGTATCCTTATTTGGCAAGGCTGCTAAGAATATCAAACAATTGTTTAAAAACTTAGTATTGTTTATTTTCTCTCATTCTTTTTCTCAAACCTCTCCTGGATCATTGCTGACAAGCAAAATTTGGTTTTGTCCAATGAACTCAAGTTAAATAATTTTACAAATATTTCCATATTTTCTGGTGTAATTGGCACCTATGATGTTACTGTCCTGTTCAGCAGTCATCAGCACTGAGCTGCCTTAAATCTTACAGTTCAGAAAACAGGCATTCAGATGATGAAACTGATACTTTTGCATGAAAAGGTTGGGGGATATCTGGAATGCAAACACTTCTCCTTGTATATGCTTTAATGCAGAATATTCTTTTTCACATTTAATTTAAAACCTAACAATACCTGAGACTGGCATCAAACTGATCTGAAAACCCTCTGTGAGGTGCTTGCCACAGTATATAAAATCCATTTTAACTTTTAATTTTGTATATGCAGTCAAAACCAAATATATGTACCAGAGATAAAAATTCAAGCTGGATTACCCTTTTTATTCAGAGCTCTTAACCTCTACTTTGAAGGTCAAAGGAAAACAGAAACAGTTTCCTTAGTTTCATGCCTTGTTTGTTTGATCTAGCATCCAGGGGCACTTGGCAATGAACAGCCAGCAATGAAAGAAAAACAATATTTACTGTAGATTAAAACATTTAAACACAAGACTATTAGTCTTTTAAGTATAGCAGCTAGCAGCCTATCTGATTGGAATAAGAAGGTTTTCTTGATAAATTTCACTAAACCCTCCCCCCTGGGCTGTAAGAAATGGTTTGCAGGCTAGCTCTTACACATGAGCTTTGCCTTACAGATATTCCCCACCCCATACATCTTTGCTAATAGTAATTTGACCAGCCTTTGTTTGATCCCACCCTTACACAATCAAGATGCTGGTCAGACATCTGAGGATGCTCAAAGGAGGCACCCCCCCATTGTTCTAGAAGCTTAAACTCTACAATTAAAATTGATGACAAGAGGATTGTTTGGAGGCTAGGTGAGGCTAGGTGAATTGGGGTTTTTTGTCCTCTTTAATGGGTTTCCATTTGTTTGCTAGGAGAAAGACTCCTAGGTGATTTGTCCTTTTGTCCTCTCTAATGGGCCTCCATTCATCTGCTAGAAGAAGAAACTCCTCCCTGATCTTCCAGTATCTTTCTATAGCTATGCAAACAATTCCAATGGTTTCATTCCTAGTATCTTTCTGTAGTTATGCAAACCATCTCAGCCGTTCCAACCACCCCCCACTCACCGCTGAGAGGCATGACCAAAACATTTTCTAAACTGTCCCTTTCCCTGCAATCAGTAGACCTGGTGTTTTTCACTGTTTGGGGACACAGGGGCGATTTGTTAATAACTTCACCTTTTACTGATAGAGTATCAAAATCAATCCTGAAATATAAAGACCTAATGTCTGGACAAAAACTTTCTTTCCCTAATCTTTCCCTAATGTCACAACTAAACAAAGAGACACTCTAACATTTACAGAGACACTCTAACAGTTTCTACATAACAGCACATTAACTATATGGACCAGCCATGAATCTATATAGGGAAACTGGTCCGGATGCTCCTTCACTACAATTTAGCCTCCGGACCCCATGCTCTAATCACAATTTACAAATCACAAGTTACAGTATAAATCTTCTAATCTCAATTCAAGGAATGCAATGTTCAGTGTCAATTTTCTAATCTCACTTCTGGGAATACAATATACAATATAATCCAGGTAACAGGCAGAGTTTGGTTGCGCAAAACACACAGGACCACAAAGGGAAAAAGAGAGAGGGAAAACAGAAAACAGAGATGTCTCAGCAGTGAATACTCATACACTCTCTTTCCTCAGTAGCAGCTGTTACAAATACACATTACACAC
The DNA here is from genome assembly GCA_033557465.1 of Ichthyophis bannanicus. NCBI lineage: Eukaryota > Metazoa > Chordata > Amphibia > Gymnophiona > Ichthyophiidae > Ichthyophis > Ichthyophis bannanicus. The sequence continues at coordinate 1,506,937,370 of CM066032.1, forward strand.
ACTCTCTCTAGCTGTAGCATAGGATTTAACTTTTACCATGAGGATAATAGTAATATGAGAAATATAGCTAGCTATTTTTTCTAATGTCCACTAGATGGAGCTCCAGGATCACTAGCACAAAAGAAGCCCCCAACACCACAAGCACATGGCAGCACAAGCACATGGCAGCACAAGAGAAGCCCCCAACACTAGAAGCACATGGCAGCACAAGCACATGGCAGCACAAAAGAAGCCCCCAACACTAGAAGCACATGGCAGCACAAGCACATGGCAGCACAAAAGGAGCCCCCAGCACTAGAAGCACATGGCAACACAAAGGAAGCCCCCAACACTAGAAGCGCATGGCAACACAAAGGAAGCCCCCAGCACTAGAAGCACATGGCAACACAAAGAAGCCCCCAGCACTAGAAGCACATGGCAACACAAAGGAAGCCCCCAACACTAGAAGCACATGGCAACACAAAGAAGCCCCCAGCACTAGAAGCACATGGCAACACAAAAGAAGCCCCCAGCACTAGAAGCACATGGCAACACAAAGGAAGCCCCCAACACTAGAAGCACATGGCAACACAAAGGAAGCCCCCAACACTAGAAGGACATGGCAACACAAAGGAAGCCCCCAGCACTAGAAGCACATGGCAACACAAAGAAGCCCCCAGCACTAGAAGCACATGGCAACACAAAGAAGCCCCAAGCACTAGAAGCACATGGCAACACAAAAGAAGCCCACTTAAGGGGGTCAAGTGCTAATATTTTAGGCATTTTAATAGCTTTGGCAGCGCTTTAAATACTTTTAAGGGACCCGAGGTGACAGAGTTGAATTTATACTGCAGTCATTTACTGGCGCTCGCAAGCGCCCCCCCCCCCATTCCTTTACCAGATTTTACCAGATTTACCAGATTTCACCAGAATTTCCAGATACAGAAATACAGAGCTACCCAAAACAGTACGCAATACAGACTGGACGAGCAATGGTTTCAGGGATTCTGGGGCCCTTACTCGGACTGCTCGTTGCGGGTGATCATGCCACTACAGGTTCACAGAATTTACCAGATTTACCAGAATTTCCAGATACAGAATACAGAACTACCCAAACAGTAAAACAGTAAGGCAGTAGTACTCACCAGACCTCTGATCAGAGAGAGTTTGGATGCCAGTCTATCCAGCCGGTTTTCAATCGGGGGGTCAGCCGCAGGGACCGACTGACCAGACAAGTCAAGGTGTCCTTCTGGAGCACAAAGGGGCCCGGGGCGCCAAGGACCGTTAATCACCTGAAGGGGCCGGTCCCTGACCGGTAGAGGCCCGATGCTGCAAAAAGCAGTAGTCTTCCCACCATGGGTGTGATGAGAGAGGCTTTTTATTTAATTTAAAGGGGTCCCATCTGGGTCGCCAGAATGTTGCAGCAAATGCTGTGAAAAAGCTCTCATTCTCTCTCTCACCCACAGAAGGAAACACACAGACAGGCTGGAATGCAAACAGGATCTTTTAATGTGCGCACAGGCTCAGACAGCGTGCCGGCAGTCTCCACAAAAAATCTGAGCCACGAAGGACGTCCCACAATGTCTTATATACAGTACAATTTTAAACTCATTCTACAATCTCATTCGTCTCAGGTATTTTCTGTCCACCAATCAGTAGCCCCTGGGAAGGTGCCTGGGTGACCTGCCCAAACCGGTATGCTCTGGTCTGCTGATTTCTGGGCAAGGGGGTATTGTGCTAGCCCCTGGGAAGGTGCCTGGGTGACCTGCCCAAACCGGTATGCTCTGGTCTGCTGATTTCTGGGCAAGAGGGTATTGTGCTCAGGCCTGGAGGGGGGAAGGGTGCCTACTGAAACCTTTATGTCTTTTCTTAGCAAGCTGATCACTATGTAAAATCCTCATGGCTGGGGGAGGGTTACCCACAGCTAAACCTTATGGCTGCCTCAGCACCAGCACCAGACCCAGGAGAAACAGCATGATCGATATCATACAAACACCCTCATCATATTCTAAAACCATCCAAGCTACTTCTGTAAGGGCTCTCTCTCTAGCTGCACCAACCCTTTGGAAGAGCCTACCAGATGTCCTAAGAGTCGTCACAGACATCAAGGACTTTCGGAAGCAGCTAAAGCATTGCTCTAAAGGGAACACTTTGACACAATCACTTAGGGCATCCCAATCACCTCAAATTATGAACTATTGCCTGCTGTACATACTGTATAAATATAACAATGCAAAGTAGCTTTACTGAATGAATCCTGCATGCCCCCCTTTTTTTTTGTTGGCTATGTACTTTCTTGTAATTGCTATGTAAACCCCTTTGATTGAAAGAAAAGGCGGCATAGAAAACAAGTTAAATAAATAAATACATAAAATAAAGTATTGAGAAGAGAGACACAGCACTGCAGAGGGCAGGAGCTGGGTAAAGGATAGACAGAACACACACTGACAAACCAAAATTATATAGAGAACAATAAATAACAAGCTAGATTCTGAACAGGCACTGGAAAATACCTGAACAGAGCATACAAAGTTAGCTGAAGCTTGCAGTGAGGGTTCTCACCCAAGCAGGATCAGAACCCATGTGCTCACAGAGGAAAGTTTCTGAAAAAAATCCCAGCAGGGGGAGTGGGATGGGGAGGGGCGGGACAAGTGCTAAATGCAAGTAAGTGAAAGCAGGCAGATTCCACAGGAAGTGCCCTTGTACTTACCTGCTGTGCAGTTGATGGAAACATTAATCAGTAGTTGCTTGATGGAGTCCTGCTCATGACTGTAGGCAATAACTGTAATTCAATGTCTATGTGCCTCACAATTACAATGTTCCTTCAGAGTGCTGAAGTTATTTCAAGTTTTTTTGCTTGGATACAATATTTTTTGTGATCTTGACTTTTGTTGAGCACTCTTTCTCCTATCCATTTGCCATTTTTCTCTATTTTCCTGTCCTCTTCACTTGCCTTCCCCTATATCCATTGCTAACTTTGATCTTTGTCTTTCAGCTTCTTCCATTTATTTTTCTGCCTGAAAGAACTCTGAAGGTGAAGATATAATTTCTAGGGAGCAGTGATGGTGTTGTTCAAATTAGTGTCTGATAAAATTTGGGGTCTGTAATGATATCTGCCTAATAGAACATTTTTGTCAATTGCTTCTCATTTACACATCTTCTTGTTTTCCCTCCTATGTTTATTTAGGTCAGACAAAATACATTTTTGTGGATGTGTGAGAATGTTTCTGATGTTGGGGCTGTGTTTAAACTGAAATTTCCATGCAAGGGTATATGATTTTTAAAATCAGGATTGCAGCATATTTTCTTCCATCCATAAGGAGTGGAGGAGTGGCCTAGTGGTTGGGGCAAGGTACTTCAGGCCCAAAGGTCAGGGGTTCAAATCCCACTAGAGGACAGCAACCTTGGGCCGTAAGGACTGGGGTTTCTAGTCCCACAGGTGCTCCTTGTGGTCTTGGGCAAGCCACTTAACCCTCCATAGCCCATGTTCCCTGTAAAATAGTTATCTCCAAGTTATAATGCCCTGTTCAATGTAATTTCAGTCTGTTCAATGTAAACCACACTGATGCAGAATAGCACGGTATATAAGAGAATGTAAATAACAGTTAGACTCCTCCTTGGTTGAGAAATCTGTAGCAAATAATGGAACCCACTTGGTTTCTCATGGCTCCTTGGTTTGTCAAGACAAAAATTTCTTTACAAATAAACCACTTCAGTCCTGCATTTTATTCTACCAGGAACTCTAGTGGTTCTACGAGAGAAGTTCTGTCCAAACTCCCTGCAACCTGCCTGTTTCTAGAACTATTGCAAACACTGCCAACTCCAGGCAGTAGTGGCAATGGACGCCCCCAGAGGGCCAGCACTCTAGGCAACTGCCTGACTCACCTAGCGATAGTGACTAAGGCTGTTTAAGCTCAAGTACCAGCAGGTTGTCTCCTCAGGAATTACTGGAGGAGAAATTTTGGTGCTGCCCCAATTTCTGAAGTGGGGTATTTAAGGCTGCTTAAGCCTGGGCACCACAGAGGCCTTTCAGAAGCTACTGGAAGAAATAGCCAGAGGATTTCGGGGAGACACAGAGACTTTGAGACTCTGAAGGGCTGCACACTGAAAAAGAGCAGTGTCTGCAGTTTTTCTAACTAAGAATGCTCTGCTTACTCCTGTGTGTAGCTGGGTTTAAAAAAAGTTTGGACAAGCTCTTGGAGGAAAGGTCCATAAAACATTAAAGAGGACCCAAGAAATTCACTGTTTACCCCAGGACAAGCATTGTGGAAGCTGTGGGCTTTGGGTATCTGCCAGATACTTGTGACCTGGATTGACCACTGTTGGAAACAGGATACTGGGCTTGATGGACCTTTGTGTGACCCAGTATGGCATTTCTTTTGTCCTTATGAAGGAGAGGGATAGAGTTTGGAGTATGGGGCTCCATGTGGACAGAGCTCAAGAACTGGGACTGAATCAGAGAGTCAAGAGATTGTGAGTTATCCAATTGGTGTTCTGCGTTTTGTAACATGTTGAACATAAGAACTTGTATTTGGAGATTTTTGTGAGCAACTGGTTTCATTCAAGTAGACTTTATTGGGTTCAGAACCAGCCTCTGGCTTAGACTTAGGGGTATGTTTACTAAACCGTCTTAAAGGGAGCTCTGCGACGTTATCGCGTGATAAAGTACATTATCGCGCGATAATGTCTCATCTTGCAGCGCAAAGGTAACTTATCGCGCGATAATGCGCGCCGCTGCGAAAACGAGCGATGAAGGCGGTCAAAGGCTCCCGGAGGGCGGAGGAAGGCTCCCCAGAGGCGGAGAGAAGGGTCAATGGGTGGAGTGTGGGAGGGGAGAGGCTCCCCGCACACTAACGCTGTGGAATCCAAGGCAAAAAAATATCGCCAGAGAAACCCTCGCGTTACAGCCGATTTAAAGGGAAAAGAAACCATTTCCGTCTGCAATGTACAACAAAACCAGGGAAACCTACAAAAAGTGATAAGTGTGATACATGTGCACGGAACAAAAGGACAAAGAAACAGTGAAAATGACCTAAAAAAAATGGAAAAAAACCATAACCAAGCTGGCCAATAGTGATATCAATGGGCAACATCAAAAAACACTCCCAAAAAAACTCCAAAAAAAAGAAAAGAATTTTGGAAGGGTCTACGCTCCGTCCCCATACAAGGTGAATGAGCCCACAGTGAAATTTGTCCAGAGCAGGGTTTCCGACCCCATTGGCCAGGTTTCCTATCTCCAGGGACTGCACTGTCACAGTGTGGTGCAGTGAACACAGCCAGTGTGTTCAGGAGCAGAAGATCACCAGTTCAAGTCCCAGCTGGGGCTCCTGCCAATCCAGTCCCCATATTTTAATCACTACTAAACCGTGAAAGTACAGACAAACCTTTATTGCAGAGAACATAAGCATGGTTCAAACGCCTATATTTTACCCTACAGAGCACAGACACCAGAAACATGGACATTACCTAGAGCACATTCCCCCAAATGCAGCCCTGGAGGGCCACAAATCATTCAGGTTTGATGCTGCCTCCAATATAAGGCCATGTCAGCATGGTGGCAGAGGGGTACTGGTGGTGGAGGGGGCAGTGTCTGCTGCCCACAGCACACCATGGCCTAGCCCTCTTCACGTGGGTGCCGTGCACTGCACTAGACAGGCCCTGTCTGACAAACAGCCATAGACTCCCCAGGGAATGCACTGTTTCTGTGCCAAGACGGTGGTGCAGCACACACAGCCAGTGCCTTCAGGAGCAGAAGGTCACAGGCTCAAGTCCCAGCTGGGGCTCCTGCCATCCCAGTCCCCACTTTTTACCCACCACAAAAATGTGATAATACAGACAGAACCTTTAGTGCATATAACGTAAATGCGCCCCCCGCCCCCCGCCCGCCGCCCCCCGCTGCCGCCGCCCCCCCCGCCGCCGCCCCCCCGCAGCCGCCGCCCCCCCCGCCGCCACACCACCCCCCCGCCACCGCCGCCCCCCTGCCGCCCCCGCCGCCGCCGCCCCCCCCGCCGTCGCCCCCCCGCAGCAGCTGCCGCCCCCCGCAGCCGCCGCCCCCCGCCACCCGCCGCCGCCCCTGCCGCCGCCCCCCTGCCGCCGCCCCCCCGCCGCCCCCCCTGCCGCCCCCGCCCCCGCCGCCCCCCGCCGCCCCCGCCGCCCCCCCCCGCCACCGCCCCGCCCCCCCTGCCGCTGCCCCCCCGCCCCCCAGCCACCACCCCGCCCCCCCCCGCCGCTGCCCCCCCACCCCCCCCGCACCCGTATCAGTGAATTTCAAGCTCCAGTGGCTGATCCACTTTACACACCGTTTCACCATGATAAGGTAATCCTAAGGACACATCCACACTTCATGCCTAAGGTGGATTCCTCCTTTCATTTGAAACAAGAGGTGTAGTTACCTGTAGTCTTCAACAGCCGCATGCTTCAAATGCAGAGAAGACTCTTCATACCTTGGACTGTGAAAGAGCTGTGGCTTTTCATCTGCAGAGGACCCAGCGACACAGAAGGTCCCCTCAGCTATTCTGAGTCTCTGATCCCTTGCATTTGGGTACAGCAGTTTCAAAAAGATCTCTATCCAACTGGATTGCTCAATGTATTACCTTTTATCTCTCATAGCTAACACCATTCACTGGTGGCCCATGTTCCCGCTCACAATGTGAGAGTCATGGCAGCCTCACGGGCTCACCTCCATTCCGTCTATATTAACGATATTTGTGGAGCAGCTACCTGGTCCTCGGTTCACGGCCCACTAATGCTTGGATAAAGGCTCCCGCAGGCATGCTATGGTTGGTCAGGCTGCTGTCCAAAACCTCTTCCATACGTAATCCACTCCTAGCCGCCTCTCCTACAGGATGCCAGAGATCCATGGGAGGAAGTGGAAGCCCTCCACAGGCCCTCACCACTCTGGGGATCCTTCCCTGGCATCTACATCTAGGGTTTCCTCAAATGTGACGACCACGTCCTGCTTGTTCCTGGTGATAGCATAGTTCAGGGGTCTCAAACTCAAATTGCTTTGAGGGCCAAATGAGGACTTGTAAAGTAACCCGGGGGCCGCATAAGACGTGGGGCCTCATTTGCATAAGGGACCTCATTTGCATAAATATTTGCATAATGTTACCATACACTAACTTTTAGTAAACATGCCTCTTTAATGAGTATGGATAAAGAAAGACTAAAAGATTTAGAAACAAGAAGACAATAATTAAACTGGGAACCCCAAAAGCCAAACTTGGAATGTACAACAACACTGTAGAAATAAAACTATAAATTAATTTCCTCTTGTACTAAACAAAGCGCAAACATTAATGATGCACATTTCCCAGAGCTGACATATTCCAGTTAATAAATTCAAAATAAAGAGATATTTTTCTACCTTTTGTGCATTTTTTTCAGTTGCAATTGTTCCAGCCACTTTCTTCTGGTTTCTTCATGTCTTCTGCTAACTCTCCATCGTCTGCTTCCATTTGCCCTTTCTTCTCTCTTCTAGATTTTTTTCCATTCTCTCTCTACATCTGCTTTAACATACTAATCTTTCTCCTTTTTCTCTTTCCTCATTCCTATTTCATCCACTCAAATTTTACCCCTCCATCCTCAATCCCCACTTACTCTCACAATACCTGGCCAATTGTAGATTTGTCTTCTCTCCCAGACAAAATATTTTTCCCCTCTCCATTTCACTTTCCCAGCTCCATCCCATTCTAATCCTCCCCCAACATCAGCTCCCTTCTAGTTCCAGCCCCACCCAGCATCCGCTCCCTTCTAGTCCCTGCATCAGTCCATTTCCAGTCCTATCCTAGCCTCACCATCAGCCCATTTCCAATCCTAGCCCCCCATCAGCCCATTTCCAATCCTAGCTCCCTCCCCTCACAGCCCATTTCCATTCCAAGCCCCCTCCCCATCAGCCATTTGCAGTTCAAGCCCCCTTCCACTCAGCCCATTTCCAGTCCTAGCAACCCCCCAGCACATTACCAGTCCTAGACCCCCCATAGCCCATTACCAGTCATAACCCCCCTGCCAATATCCCACTTCCAGCCCTAACCCCCATTACCCCATTTCAGTCAGCCCCTCCATAGCTCATTACCAGTCCTAACTCCCCCCATCAGCCCACCTCCAGTCCTTCCTAACCCCCACCTGCCCGTTTCCAGTCCTAGCCCCCACCATAGCCCATTTTTCAGTCATAACCCCCCCCTGCCAATAGCCCATTTCCAGTCATTACCCCCCCCCTGCCAATAGCCCATTGACAGTTCTACACCCCCCCCCCAAATAGCCCATTTCCAGTTATATCCCCCCCCCCTCCAATAGCCAATTTCCAGTCATAACCCCCCTGCCAATAGCCCATTTCCAGTCATACACCCCCCCTGCCAATAGCCCATTTCCAGTCATACCCCCCCTGCCAATAGCCCATTTCCAGTCATACCCCCCCCCCCCGGTAAATAATAAAACAACCTGGCTTCTGCTGCAGCAGAAAATCAGCTGTCCCGCGGCCCCTTTCCCTCTGCGCGAGAGCCCTGAGTGTGCTTCCTCTGCGGCATGCTTTTTAAGCCGCGAAGAGAGTATTTCCCTCTCGCGCGGCTTAAGCCTATTCACTTTTCAAGCCTCGCGAGAGGGAAATACTCCCTTCGCGGCTTGAAAAGCACGCCGCAGAGGAAGCACATTCAGGGCTCTCGCGCTGAGGGGAACGGGCCGCAGGACAGAGCAGCAGAAACCAGTTTTTTATTTTTTTTTAAATTGGACCGTCGATTCTGCCGTTGCCACGGCGGCAACGGCAGCAGCAGAAGCCGTCGCGGGCCGCACAACCTTCTCCCGCGGGCCGCATGCGGCCCGCGGGCCGCGTGTTTGAGACCCCTGGCATAGTTAATCACCTGTAACAGGTGATCTCCGGGAACAGCAGGATGAGGTAATCACAACCCACCCATCTCCCCTAGCGGGTTGTGTCTCTCTCTCTCTCTCTTCCCCTATCTCTCTCTCTCTCTCCCCCTATCTCTCTCTCTCTCTCCTTGTGTCAGCTTTCAACTTAACTGGAGAGAGGCATTTTGGAAAGGCGGGAAGACAGCATGCACGCACTGTGGGATGCTCCCAAAAGCTTTCATATAGGACGCTGGGGAGCGTTCCCACACAGGCTCAGTTGGTACCGACGCTACCCACATGTGAAGACTTATTCCTGGTGTTCCTGGAGATCACCTGTTACACGTGACTAACTATGCTGTACATGACACACACAGCAGTGGAGCAGGAGCAGCAAGATGCTGGCCACACAGATGTTTGTTTATGTTGCCCACCCACCAGAGGTAAGCAGTCACTGATGCCCCCACACATTGTTTTCACATCCACAGGTAGAGGATCTCCGGAAGAAGGGGCATGAGTTGCGCCTCCACCACAGCGACTACCTTGCCCACCTCCAGAGGGCGGCGCAGGCAGAGCGTGATGGTGAGTATTGACAACCTTGCTGCCCAGTAACAAATGTCACATTGGCCCACCAGCCTGTGTGGTGCCTGCATATGTACATGTGTTATGTGACACACTTGATAATGTGCTGATGACTGTCATCTTCCACAGAGGGTGATGACAACGATGAAGAGCCCACCACATCTGCGTATGCCCTGAGGCGCCCCCCTGCCCACCATGCCCCAGAGGTGGAGGTGGTGGTGGAGGAGGAACCTGAGGTGGAGGCAGAGGACGAGGATGAAGAGCCGGTGGAGAGTGCAGCGGAGGAGGGAGCTGATGGGGGTATGGAAGGGGTGGGTGGCGGGGTGGCAGGGTGGCAGGGGAGGGAGAGGGTGTGTCTGATGTGGGTGTGAGGGAGGGGTGGAGGAGGGTGTGGAGGGTGGGTGGGAGGTGGCGGGGGAGGAGAGGGATGTGTGGGTGTGGGAGAGTGATGGGGAACACAATGCAGCACAGGGCACTGTGGGCTCCCGCCAGCCATGCCATGTTGCTCCACCATCCAGGGCCACACACAGGTCGCATGCACATGCCACCACCCAGACCCCTGGGACTATGTGTGTGTGTGGTGGCAGGTGTGTGGCGGACCTGTATGTGGCCTGATGCCTTGGAGCGGCGAGTGCACCTCCTAGTGCACTCGCACCAGTGGCTGGCGGGAGACATTCAGCAGGTGGCCACCGAGGTGGAGCGCCTGCCATGTCGGCGGTCATCCCCTGAAGGGCATCACAGGAGTCATTGATGGCACCTGTGACGTCCACACATGTGCCCTGTGGTGTCCTGTGTTCCATCACTGGGCATGCAGCATGCAGGGAGAGAGTGTGGCTGATGTGGGGGTGGGGGGAGGGGTGGAAGAGGGTGTATAGGGTGGGTGGGGGTGGCAGGGGGGAGGAGGGGTGTTTGGGGGGAGGGTGATGGGTATTGTCCCCATCCCTAACATTGTATTATATTCCCTATTTTTTTACAATATACACACTGTTTGTTAATTCGAAATGGTCACGTGTCTCCCTTAGCAACACACTATGGATGCAAGCATGGGATATGTATGTAGACAGGTATGTGTTGTAAAGGTAGACATGGGTATCATGCGTGGACTGGCTCCACATGCAATCATGGGGGATGACCATGTGTGTAGGTGTGTGAGACCAGGGTGGACCCTGAGATGCAGAAATGTAGACGATGGCCCAGTATACTGAGGCATGTGCATGCTGTGTGCAATGTGTGGGAACCGTTTCTGATGCAACATGCCTGTGTGCCAATAGTACAACTTGCAAACCAGTACGTCTGTGCTGGCAGGGTAAGATGTACTGATGAGCCCAGGAGCTACTCAGGGGTAAAGCTGTTGAGTGTGTCCTGGGACAATACATGTCACAGGGATGGTTGGTGAGTAACCGTATACGTTTGTGGGGGGGGGCAGGCACGTAGGCAGTGTTGCAGGCAGGGACAAGGGTCACACATGTGCGTCCAATGTAGGGGGTATGACAGGATTTTAACTGTGATGGCTCCCAACACTGGACATGTAGCTCAAGGACATTCCCCCTGTGCAACCCGGGAGGATATGTAAACCGCCACACTGCAGCCCAGGGGCTGGGATCTGACACAGTGCATGGCACACATGGCATGTGATGGTGCCTGTGCAGTGATACCTGCCAGTACAGACACCCCACCATCGAGGGGCGTGTGTGTGCGACACAACATGCATTTGCACACTACCTAAGGGGAGCACAGGGACACACATTGGAAAACACACGTATGTACTGGTTAACAGCTATTTATTGACCCGGAGTCACTTCCTGCGTGGCCACCCGTGCCTCCCACGGCACACCACCCCCCGCGGAACTGCACCTTGTCCTGTTGCCTCAGGTGCCGGTGCCGGTGCTGGTGCTGGTGCTTGCTGATGCATTAGCCCCACAATGCCCTCCATTGCATCCGCAATGCGGGCAAGCGCCCCCGACCGCATCTCCTCCCGGATCATCCTCAGCTCCCTGGTATTTTCTCCATATACAGACGCTGGAGTGCCTGATGAGTGCCTGTGGGTGGGACAGAGGGTGATATGTGAGCTTCCTCTCCATTACCAGCTGTCACACATATACAGATAAGTCACGCATATCCCCAGAAGAGCAGTCTGCAGAACAGTCATGCCTGCCAAACGTTTACATCTGTGTCTCTCATGAGCCATCCCCATTCTGGAAGGGGTCTGGATGTGGGGGTCGTGAGAAACACAGATCTCACACCATGGCACATTGCCACAGTTTAATATGACTATGCCAGGTCTGCACACTGCTTGTCTGGGATTGGTCAGATGATCTGAAGGGGCCTAAGACACACATACACATATCTGGGGTGCCCCAATTTCTATAATGCTGGCGCACACTGCAGATTATGTCAAATGATACTGTGTGACAATACCCATGACGAGGTCTCTGTCACATAGGGTGTCTGGGTGACCTGTGATCATTGCTCTTCTCTTTGGGCTTATCTGGGGTATATGAGCAAGCACAGTGTGCATGTGTGTGAGCCCCTCACAAATGCTGACACCTGACAAGACATGCTACAGGAGGTAGAATCACAGAGCACAGAAGACAACCCCCCAAAATCAGAACTCTATGCTATGTGGGCAATATGCAATAATTTTTGGGGATGTTAGGACAACCCTGTCGGGATCGTGGGGTATGCTGTTACCCACCTTCTGCATTGCGCTGTGCTGCAGCAGTGTGTGTGCGCAGCTCTTCAACGATTGGGTCCATTTCTGGTGGAGGGTTTTCATCTGGCGCTGGTGCATGACTGGGGTGTTGTCTTCTGATCTCCTCCGAGCCCTCTGTGGCAGTGATGTCTGGGGTGTGGTCCTCTGGCTGAGGCTGCACGTGTGTGCTTGGGGTCCCATCACCATTGCTGGTGCTGCCCCCAGACATTGTGGGCTGGGGCTCTGCCACATCCTCGGCCAATTGCACCTCCTCCTCCTCAGCTGGGGCCATGGTTGTGTAGTCACCTGGGTTGTGGAAACCATACACAGCACAGATTGGTTTGCATGGTTCAACTACATACAACTGTTTAACACATCCACCCCACAATCAATGTGTGTTTGGCCGTGGCCTGTACATGTGCTAAATAGCTACCACTACAGCTCCTGCTACCACTATTAGGCATATATAGGCCAGTACCTAGCAGACACATCGATGTGTACATCAGGGGTCCTCAAACTACAGGACGAGGGCCACATGTGGGCCGCCAAGGAGATGTATGCAGCCCGATGGGTGTTTTTGCTGCCGCTGCCAGTCCTCAGGGGCAGCTCTACACAGGACTGCAGCATTCATTTAGCAGCAGCCCAGCTAAGTTAACATCTCACAAACCTGCTGCTGCCGCTGCCGCCGTGCCAGCGGAATAATCCAGCATCCTGCGGGCCTTCCCCTGCTCTGCAGTGTCCTCCATGCAGCCTCAGTGTTGTCTGTCAGAGCCGCGCAAACAGAAAGAGCTTCTCCTCTTGTGGCTCTGTTAATCCCACCATGGGCCTGATGGTATTTTCCATAAGTCCCGTGGCGGCATTGACATGGCCGTGAGAAAGAGATACTCTCCCTTCACGCAGCTCTGACAAGCCCACACTGAAGCCGCATGGAAGATGCTGCAGAGCGGAGGGGGGGGCACACGGGATGCTTGAATCTCCTGCTGCCACGGTGGAAGCAGCAGCAGTGGGCGTGGTTGGGTTATTTCGTACCCTATCTTGCCTGATGGGGGTGGAGGAGGTTTGGAGTGGTAAATGGCTATGGGGGGAGAGGTGAGACTGGAAGTGTGCTGATGTGGGGGAGGGGTTTAGGACAGGTCATGGCCTATGGGTGGTGGTAAGATTGGAAGGGGGATGATGGGGGGCCTAGAATAGGGGTCGAAATGTGCTGTTGGGGGTGCTAAGATTGCAAATGGGCTGATGGTGGGGCTAGGAGAGGGCTATCAATAAGCTTTTGGGGGGGGCTGGGGTTTTGGAAATGCACTTCTGGAGGAACTTGGATAGGACTCGACCTGGGTGTGGAGCTAGGACTGGTACTGGGCTGATGTAGGGCAAGGGATAGGATTGGAAATGGGCTGATGGGGGGCTAGGACTGCAAATGGGCTGATGCACGGACTAGAGGGGAGCGGATGCTGGGTGTGGCTGGAAATAGACGGGAGGTGAGGTTGTGCGAGGATCAGAATGGGATGGAGCTGGACAAATGAAATGGTGAGGGGAAAAACATTTTGAGGGAGGTAAGAGATATCTACAATTGGACAGATAGTGGGGATTGAGGATGGGGGTCTAACATTTGAGTGGATGACCTAGGAATGCGGAAAGAGCACAAGGAGAAAGATTACTATGTTAAAGCAGATGTAGACAGAGAATGGAAACAATACTAGACGTGTGACGAAAGGACAAATGGAAAGCAGATGATGGGGAGTTAGCAGAAGACCCAAAGAAACCAGACTAATGTGGCTAGAGCAATTGCCACTGGAAAAACAAAACCAAAATGTTTGGAAACATTCTCTGTTTTTTGTATTTCTGCAGTGTTCTTTGGAGTTTGTTTGTTTTTTTCTTAACACTATATTCCGGGCCTCCAATGGTCTGAGGGACAGTGAACTGGCCCCCTGTTTAGAATGTTTGAGGACCCCTGGTGTGCATTATCCCACAGAAGGACCATCCCTGCTCAGCAGTGCTTAGATTAGACACAGACATAACACATACAGGTCTGAGAGGGGGCTTGTAGCAGACATGTAGCCACATGTGCAGGGGAGATATAAAAAGGGATGATGCAAATGAACATGTGTTTGGAGGGCAGCAAAACACAGAGTAAAAGGGGTGGAATGGGGGACAGCACAACTAATGAGCCAAAGGCAGAGGGTGGGAGATGATCCAGGGGAGCAGGTATGAGGAGGTGTTAATAAGAAGCCTGATGCATATCCAATAGGGCAGGTACTCAATGGGTTGGGAGCAGCAAGGTGTGATTTGAGTACCTACCTGCCTGGGGATGGGCAGTGTCCAGTGCCTCTGGCAGTCCATAGAGGTATATTGGCCCTAGCCGCTCTGCCAACTCCTGCTCCAGGGGTGTTAGGGAGGGTGTAAAGGGGCCTCCCCCTCCAGTGTCCATGGCGTGCCGCTGCTCTGCCATCATGTGTGCACGCACACCCCTCTTTATGTCGTTAAACCTCTTCCTGAGGCTGTCGAGGTCTCTGCTTGGGCCCCCTGCTTGTGCCACCGCCTCCTGCACCTCCTCCCACACCTGGGTGCGTGTTGCAACAGTGGTGGTGTTCCTTAGTCGTCCGTATAGGACATCATAATTTTCTAGAACAGACGCCAGCAGGATGTGATTTTCCTGTGGTGTGAATTTCTGGGCCCTCTTCCTTTGCAGAGCTGGCACTGGTATGCGTTTACGTTTTGTAGTGAGAGGACCCTGTGTGGGCTGGGCCGATGGCCCTGCAGTCTCCACCACACTCCCTGCCATATCTGTCTCCTCCCCAACAGGTGGCCCCACCTCCCTCTCCCTCTCCCTCTCCACTCCTGCCCTGTCCTGTGGCTCCATCTCCCTGTCCTCTCCCTCCCTGTCAGACATTCCTTCTCTTGCCCTTCTCAGCTCCACCTCACACCTCCCTCCTCTCTCTGCTATCTGCTCTTTACTTCACTTCCTTTCTCACTCATCTGCTCCTTGCCTCCCCTCCTCTCTGTATCCCCTGCTGTACCTCACACCTATCCTCCACAACCAAGCCTCTAACACTCTGACCCGCACCACAATACCTTAGCTCTCCTAGACACCTGCTTCTCTCTCTCTCCCACTAACATCTTCTCTCTCCCTCGTCCACCAACAACCCCTCAACGTGCAGCACGTGTAGAGGTTTATTTATAGGGTTTTTTATGTTGCGCGTGCGCAGTTGCGTGAGCACGTTGGCTGCGTAGTTGCGCATGCGCAGTTGGCCGTGCGCATTGCGCATGTGCCACCCAGAGGCGGGAAATGGGTGCTTGCACGTTGCACAGTCAACTACGCAGAGCATGTGCGCTGCCGTGCACAATGCGCATGCGCAGTTGGCTGTGTGAATTGCGCATGCGCCACGCAGACACAGAACGTGGGTGCGTGCGTTAGATAACGCGTGAGCTGTGGCGCATGCGCAGTGTTGCATGTGCACGGCGCATGCGCCATGCGCACAGCCAACTGTGCATGCGTAGTGGTTGCGCTCGTGCAAATGCACACGCTCAACACGCGCTACGTAAAAAAACTCTGTAAATTGTCCTGAGCACATGTTGCACGTTGAGGGTTTTTTTGTAGGCGAGGGAGAAAGAAGGTGTGCGTTGGCAGTGACGGAAGGAGCGAGTCTGAATCAGGTGTATTGTGGAGCGTGACTGGGTTTGTGATTGTTGTTGGTTGTATTGTGTGGTTGTGTTTCTGTGTGGTGTGTAAGGTGTGTGTCTTGGTTAGGGAAGTGTTGTCTGTGTTTGACTGATTTAGAGGAGCAGGGCGGGTGGAGGTTATGGCGGCCTTTGTGTTTGCTGCAGCTGCAGCGCGAGGTGGGCAGGTGGTGTGGTTGCGTGACAGGGGAGATGGTGTCTATGGGGCTGAGGCACAGGGCATGGGTGTAGTCCCGCAGTAAATCAGACCTGCAGCTGTGGGGGCAGGGCAGGCAGGGGCTGTGCACGCACGGCGCAGGAGGCGTGCTGAGGTGCAGGCTCGCCAGCCAAGCCTCTACAGGCCCAGGGCCCAGCTCCAGGGCATGCGAGAGGACCAGGTCATCTCCCTGTACAGACTGAGCACAGAGGCTATTAGGGAGCTCTATGAGGATCTAAGACCTGACCTCGTGCCCCTGACTGATCGGTCACATGCCATACCAGGTTTGGTCAAGCTCCTTGCTGCCCTACATTTCTTTGCCTCTGGCTGTTTCCAGTCATCTGTGGCCGCAGTGGGTGGCATGAGCCACCCCACCTTCTCACGCTGTCTCCACCAAGTACTGCGTGCCATGGTCAGCCGGGTGTGGAATTATATTGCCATTCCACACACTAGGCAACAGTGGTGGACCCTGAACCAGGCCTTTGAGGTGTTAGCCGGGATACCACACGTGATGGGAGCTATTGATTGCACACATGTTGCCCTGGTCCCGCCTAGAGACAGGGAGGTAGTGTTCCGCAACCGCAAACACTATCATTCCCTGAATGTTCAGGTTGTATGTGATGCAAATATGCATATTCTGAATGTGGTCCCCAGGTTTGCAAGGTCCACCCATGATGCCTATATCCTGCATCACTCGGCACTATTCCAACAATTTGAGGCAGGACAGTATGAGGACTGCATATTGCTGGGTGGGCGTTTCCCATTTCTGACATGCACATGGTGCTCATTTGACTAGGCGTATGTGCAAATGTGTGTCTTGCAGTAGATCACTCATTGTGTGTGTGTCTCATCTGCCTGTGTGGGATATGGGGGGAAGGGGGGGTTGCCCTCCAAATGCGCCCTGCTATGGTGCTGTGTGATGCTGGTTGATTGGATGCAAGCATTTGTGTGGTTGTTACATATTATGTTGTTGCCACTCCATACACCTACCCCTTGTCTGGTGTTTCTTAGGTTCACCCACTCAATCTGTAATAGGGTAGACACCCAGGAAGTTCTAAAAAACATGAGGAGTGATCTAGCTAAGCTTGATGAATGGTCTTAAATTGGCCATCTGGGATGTGATGGTAGGAAATGTGAGGTCAGGCTGTTGGCCTGATGCAATCCAAGGGAGCACTATTGTATAGGGGGTGAAGTACTCTTGTGCGCTACAGAAGAGCAGGACCTAGGTGTGGTTGTTTCTGCTGATGTCAAAGTAGCTAACCAGGTTGAATAGGCGAGGGAAAAAGCTAGAAGGCTGGCTGGGTGCATACAGAGATGAATGGCTAGCATAAAACAGGAAGGGAGAATGCCTCTGTATATGTCTTTTGTGAGACCTCATTTGGAGTAGAGTGTGCAATTCTGGAGACTGCACCTTCAAAAGGATGTGCACAGGATGGGGTCGGAGCAGAGGGTGTCTACTAAAATGATTAGTGGTGTTCATTATACAGCATATGAAGACAGACCAAAGGATCTTAAGATGTACGCCTTGGGGAAAGGAGGGATAGAGGTGATATAATGGAGATGTAGAAATACCTTCGTGGCATATATGTTGAGGGAGAGAGCCTCTGCAAATTGTACGCAAGTTCAGCTACGAGGGAACATGGGATGAGGGTGGAGGGAGATAGATTCAGGGGTGATATGCCACCATATTTCTTTACTGAATAGGTGGTGGATCCATGGAATACTCTCACAGTGTAGGTGGTAGAGACGAGGACAGTAACTGCATTCCAAACAGCATAGGACAAACACAGAGGATCTATAAAGGATAAAAAGGGGACTGTTGTACCTGTTGATATGGACGGACAGACTAGATAGGCCATGTGGTCCTTTTGTGTCATCATATTTCAATGTTGCAATGCTGCATAGTTGTGATGTCATATGTTTCTTGCAGAATGTGTAATGCATTTGTTTTGCACATATATACCTGTGTCCATTTGAGGGGACATGAGCTCATGCTTTAACTTACCTCATGTCTTTCTACAAGTGATGCAGGATATGGGTGTCGCCCCTGGTTGCTGACCCCTGTGCATCAACTACGGACACGTGCAGAGCGGAGGTACAATGAGGCCCATGCCACCAGCCGCTCTGTCATAGAGCGCACCTTTGGCGTTTTGAAGAGTCGCTTCAGGTGTCTGGATAGGACAGGCGGCGCCTTACAATATACTCCACAGACTGTGGCAGAGATCATCATAGCCTGTTGCATCCTGCACAACATTGCTCTCAGGCACAATATCCCTGCAGAGATTAATGAGGGTCTGGAGGATGATCCGATGTGCCCCCCTGTACGTGCCCGTGAGGACACACGTGAGGGCACAGCAATCAGGTGGCAGGTGATTGCACAGCTCTTCTCATGTACGTACTGCATATCTTCCCACATTTTTTGCTATATGTGTGTAGTGCTAATACAGATTAACATTTGTAGACCAATATCAGTAGGATGCAACACTGCACTGACATGTGACAGACTCTGGCTGGCCATCCCAACGTCAAATATCAGCATGACTGGGAACCAAACCATGTGGGCAGGGCAGAACAGAGGGCTGAGGTGGATGATGTGGGTGGGTGCTTTTAGGCTTGTGGGAGATTTTGGGGTGACATTTGTGGTTTGTGGATGATTGTGATAGCGGATGCTGTGCAACCACTGTTAGTTTGTGTTATGCTTTGGGTGCAGCAAGGTGAGAGGCATGTGGTGTGGGTTTCACACTGGGAGAGAGGACCATGTTTGGGGCCACTTGTGCAGCTGTGTGTGTTTTTCATTTGGTATTTTGAGCTGATTGTGTGTGTGGTATGCTCTTGTAAGCTGGATGTGTTGGTCTGTAATTTTTGTATAGCGCTACATGTGCTATGTAGCACTATATATATGCTCAGTACCATCTGTCATAATGGTAATTGAAATCCTTACGGGGAGTTAGTGGCACAACACAGTGTGGCAGACTGTATAAGTCATCGCGTAGCCCTAACATGGATGCGGAGAAGGATAGGGAAAGTGTGCATTGTCCAGCCAGGGTTTTTTTGTTTTTATTTTTCCATTGCAGAATAGACATGCAGTGCAGTGTTGCATATGTACACACAAACAGAAGTGATTCAGGCAAGATCAACAAGGTGTAGGTTACAGTAGGCAAGCTGAGAGATCAATGTGGGGGTGGATTCGGTTTTAGGGTTGTTTTCAGAGAAATTAAATAATTTTTTTCATCAAAATTTTCTAAGCAAATCTAGCTGATGACATGTCAACATAAACCCATGACTCAACTACAGGCTGTATAAGTGCATAGAGGAGGAGAGTGCATGCCAAGACACCAACTACATTGCATACCCTAGAGAAGGAACGTAATGGCCACATACACAAAGAGGCTCTGATGGGAGGGGGGTTGTTAGGTGCACATATAGGCTATCCATGCTTTGCCATTATCACTTTCACACAGTGGGCTGACATGCAGCCATCAGGGTCACGTCAAAAGCAGACATTGGGGTGTGGTTTAGCGGACATAACACAGACATTGAGATATATGTTTAGCAACTCAGTAGCACACAGCTGTTAATGTTAGTCAAGGTATGAGATATACACACCAGGAAATGTGTTTGGACAGAGGATCCCGGAGGTGCCCCTGCATATTTCCATGTGTTACAGCAATTGACAGCGGGGTAGCAGACGACATTGGGACACCAGTACACACAGTGAAGGGCCATTGGGAGCAACATGGGGGACCCAGGATAATACTGCAGCCTTGGAGTGAGTTGGGAACACGGTAGGGAAAAAACACTCATGTTCACCAGTGTGTGTGACAACAGGGAGGTGAGGGGGGGGGGACAGACAGAGTACATACCCCTGTAGTTTGGCAAAGACATGTCCTTGATGCCTCTCACATGGGAGAGATGTGTACAGTGTGATGGTGAACAGTGAGTCTGTAAAGGATGTTGGGGGGTGTGGAAGCTGGGGACAGGAATGTGCATTGTGTGTTGCACAGCTAGAACATGACATATGTATGTTTCCCTTATGTTTCCCAATGCACAGGACATAGTTGTTGAAGCTCCTGGTGCTGTGGTGCATTGGCAGGGGACTGTACATCAGCCAACATGCTGTGGGCTGGGGTAGGTGGAACTACAGCTATATTGTCTGTGCCAGCAGTCAGGGGGAACACATATTCTCGGTGATCTTTCCTATTGTACAGATGTTGTGGTTCACCTCTTTTCCCTGCACCTGTCTAAACCATATTTTGCTGTTGACACACATATCCCTATGTGTTCCTATTCCAGTATGTCTTCAGCAACACTGTCTCTGGGACATGTCCAACAGAGCTGCATGTGTGTGGAGGTTGTAGGTTTATGGGTGGTGGCCTACACGTGCACCCTTCCCTGACATTGTACCATGAGCCAACACCAGGGTATCATTGCATTTCACAGGGCCTTTATGTGTACAAATCTCCACTTGTGGACATACAGGCCATATGCTACTGCTGGCACGCTGCCCTTTACATACTGTGTGTGTGTGTTCTTGTGTTGGCTGTGTGATGATACAGTGTTCAGGCTTTTTACATTATCATGTGTTGTGAGGGTTCTGTACACCTGGGGGGCGGTGGTGACTGTGCTATCTCTACCTTACTGGTGTTTACCGTGTAACCATTGTGGACATGTGTTGTGTGTTGGGAACAGAACTGTGTCTTGTGTTCTGACATACCACTGTTGACCTGCTTTTTGTATCACAGATATCGGCGTGACATGGTGACATGGAGATTCTACATATTTCGCTGACATTGTGTCCCTTCACTGTGACCTATTATGGCCTTTGAGTGGCTCAGAGGATCCAAGACATACACCTGATGCAAGCACAAGGTAGTTTGCACCTTTGTTATTTTGGTAATGACATCAGCCTTTACATGTTAATGATTTACTGTTTGTGTCATATACATTTCATGTTGACTCTGTGTTCACAAACGCTGATGCACATAGGATGGAGCTCTGAAATGCCTGTGTCACATGGGCATGGACAGAAACATATCCATGTGACACCCGTGTGTATGCTTCCAATTCTAAATGTCCCCAACATGCAATGTTTATTGTGTTGTGATCATGACATGTTTGCTTGTGTGTCCCTTCATTATGTGCTTCTTAATGATTGACTCTCTGCAATTTGTTCTGATGTTGCAAGGCGCATACCAATACAATATATCTCCTCTTCTGACACAGGGCAGAGAACAAACCAGACACATCTATTACAGTGCATGTGGCATCGCCATCACCCACCTGTTGGGGGACAGAACACCATGGAACTTTCCCTGGAAAATGGTGCCATAGGATGTTTGACCTGTGCGAATGTGACACATGCCTAGGATGGACAGTATTATTTTTGGATTGCTACTTTGCCCATGACAGACCTGTCCAACACACTGTCGTGCTTTGGTTGGGAGTCGTGCTCATCGCAGGAGACACACAGGACCTTTCATGTACTGTGGCATATTGGGATGTGACACTTGACTATGCATGCCCAGGGTTGCAAGGATAGTCTTAACCTGACGTGTTGGATTGCAGATACGCTTTGGACTTTGCACACTGTGTACTGGTCCCCACGTGTGAATCAGGGACTGCCATTGTCACTGTATGTTGCACATTCCTCCACAGTTGTTTCTTTTGGCCATGTGTGTGACATGGAACACAGGATATGCTCATCTGTTTGTTTCAACACAAGCATACAGCCATACGTGTGGCATAGGGGTAGCGATGGAGAGGTCCTGTTGTCTATGTCCACCTAATCTCCACCTGGAGCTGATACAGGTTTTGCAACAACACCGCTTTAATGCACGCCAGCATCCTGGATTGATGTTTTCAATCAACAAGGGTCTTTGCGTGCATGTGTGGCATCACTGAATCATGTTGAAATATCAATGGTGCATGTGCATATGACTGACTATGTTGGGAAAACACAGCACGTGGCAATATGGCTTCTGTGTGGTTTACTGTAACAGGTTTGCCCTTAATTTCCCTCTCTATATACTGTTTCTTGTGTTTGTTTACTGTACAGACGTGCCGCTCTGCATTGATTTACAAACCTTGCATTGCATGTCTGCACAGTCCTATTTATCCCCTGAGGTGACGACACTCACATTGCCACGTTATATTTGGAGTGTCACAGTATGAGTGTCCGTTGTCTTCCTTCAATTGTGCATTCCACGTACGGTGATATATGTGTACAGACACTGTCTACACACCAACCGGTGCAGGGGGACCTCCTGCATGGTGTTATCTCTGCATGTTTCTGCAGGTAGTTTAATTTGAATTCTGTCTGTGTTCATGTGCCTCTGCTACCTGTTAGCATATCCTCATTGTGCATTTGATGATTGTTTAGGGTTACATTGTTGCACCTTAGATTCCTATATCAGGCATTATGTGATAGCTGTAACATTATTTTCAATCTGTGGTTCTAAAGTTACAACGTTTCAACAACATATGCTGTTTTCATTTGTGTGCCTCCTGTGTTGCCAGATAGATATATTTTAGGGAACAGATCAGGATTGATGTGTGTTGGTCCCTCATCATGCACCGCCTACTGTCTACATGTACTCATATGTAAGTAACACATTTGAGGCGTGCGTCAGCATGTGGGGGGTGAGGGCCTAATGCATAGTGCTGCACATTATGTCTCCTGCCCCTAATTTGTAGATGGTCCAGTGACCTTTCTGTCTTTCACCTTGGATCCATTCACCTTGATATTATGATGGCGGGATCTACACTATCTGTGAAGATGAACCCAAATAAACATATGTGTTTGATATACATTTGTCTCTGCTGCTGCTTGATCATGGTGACAAACTTGCAATACAATGTGTGACTTTGAGTCAGTCCTGACTCCTTGTGACCCAGAGACTCCAGGGTTTTCTTGTCAATGTCACTGAAAGTAGATTGTCAGGTCTTTCTTCCAAACTAATGGAGGGTTACGTGACTTGCCCAAGGCCACATGGAGTGCTAGTGTGAATTGAGCCCTGGTTGCTTGGTGACCAAGCCAGTTTTCTAAACACTAGGCTACTCCTCCACTCTTTGATCACATTGACACTTGTATCTACTGATTTGCTGGTCATGTACATAGCCCACCTGTGCTCACATCCTTGTACGGTGGCAGCTGTGTATCTGCTAGCCATTTGCCACATCACTGGGTATTACAGGTTCCCATACACACCCTCCCTTTGGGGTATTTTGTTTACATTGTGCTCAGTGTGCTGTTTGGGGTAGTGGTTAGAGGCATGTGTTATATCTCCCTAGTTTGCAGGTTTGATCCCCACATGTTGTTTATCTTTTTCTTTTCTGATGTGCTAACTGGACCATTAGGTACCAGCAGGTTCATCACCTCTACACACACCCTTCCCTCTCTTCACTGTACACCAAGGTGTGCCCTCTGTGCTGCCTAGCCATCAGATATTATCTGTTACATAGGTCTCTTTCTTTATGGTGTTTACATGGCAGTGCACTTGGGGGTTTTGTATTGCTGTGGTTCAGCTGGTGTGTGGTACACCTGTTTGCATGTTGAATTCTCTCCTGTCCTATTCCAGATTTTTCACCAGCTCCACAGAGCATCCTCTGCTGCCCTTGGGGTTTAGTTTCTTTCCTCTTTTGCATGCTGTATCCACTGCATAACATTTCATGTGTTTGTGCATGTGTCTCTGGTCCCAATTACAGACTGTGATCTGATCTGTACACAGCAGATCTGCATGTGCATTTGGTCATGGTTACTGTTGGGGGTTTGCCTGTCCTGACAGCCAGCAGGCGTCTTGTGTGATGCCCTGCACTATTTTTGTATGCAGCCTTTGCTAATGAGCTCACGTTGGTGGTGTGGCCTACTGGTTTGTGCATTGCCATTTGTGGTAGTGGTCATAGGTGTGATTCCTCTCTGTTCTCTTTCATTTGTCTGCTTGTCCTGCAGAACTAGTTTTCATTCGTGTGACAGTCATATCTGTGCAGATCTGTGCTGTGAGCACATTGTACCCTCATCAGAGTTGTGAACCATCCTTCTGTCCATCTTCTGTCTGCCAGCTGTGTGCCATCCTACCCTGATGTGCATGCTGCTACCCCACGTCCTGCACTCCTACACATTCCTGCATTGCAGCTCTCTCTGGTTGCCTCTCCTGTGTGTGCTCTGCATAGCACTGCTACTCCACTGTCATCCTGATATTTCACCTATCCTGCCATTTCTGGCTCCTCTGCTGCACACATCTTCCCATCCTCTGTCACACACTGTCATTATAGCATGGTACATTACCATCACTCTGTGCATAGCTACAGCTGCCCCCGATATGTTTGTCCATTTTTCTAGCTGCCACATGGGCTGCTGCTGATTTGTGTGGTCCATCAGCTCTGATCTACGTCCTTCTTTTACTTATGCATTGCCTTTCCTTTCTGCTCTGTGCAGTGTTTGGGTTACGTGTGTGTTTGCCACATACCTTTCTTGCCCTTCAAATTGGGGGACCTTACTGCTCTTGGCCAACGTTTTTGGGTTCACCTATACATCCTTGGGGCATCTTATGCCACACCTTCTATTCAGGCAGCTTATGGGGTGCCTACTATGGTGCCTTGGGAGTTGGCAACCTTTCAACATGGCCTCTGGGGAACATTATAACTCGCCTTTGCTGACGTGGTTGTTTAGGATGTGCCTTCTGGTGCACCCTAAAGGGTGCATTAATTTATGGCACTGGGGTGGGGTTCTTTTTAGATGGCAGCACAGATTGTTGTACAGTTGCAAGCAAAAAAAGGAATTACCTCAGCCAACCTTATTCATTAGGTACACCGGGGATTTGAACTCATGGCCCCTGCACCATCAGTCAGTGTCTTAACCATTGTGCTACACTGCTGTTCCTCCTTGTATGTCAGCGCGCCTACTTAAGATTTTCATGCATTAAAATGCACAGTGCTGCCATCAAAAACAGTGCTATGACCTTGCGGGGCCTCATACGGCACCCTATAAAGTGCACTATAAGGAACATTCTAGGGTGCCTGGGCGGACAGTGCACTTTATAGTATGCCCTCTGGAGTGCCTTATAGGGCGGCTGATGCGGCACCTTATGTTACAGCACTTTGAGATTGTGTTTGCTAGCAGCACTAATTAAAACAATATTAAATTGCCTCATAATGCAATATTACACATAACAGGTTGTGCCTTAGTCAGCCTTATTCATTGGGCACAGGGGGGAATTGAACCTATGACCCTGCACCATCAGTCAGTGTTTTAACCATTGTGCTACACTGCTGTTTTTCCTTGCATGTCAGCACAGCTACTTAACATTTTCATGCGTTAAAATGCACAGTGCTGCCATCAAAAACAGTGCTATGACCTTGCCGTGCCTCATAGGGCACCCTATATGGCGCCCTATAGGCCACCCTTTAAGCAACATTGTAGGGTGCCGTGGCGGACAGTGCACTTTAAAATGTGCCCTATTGGGTGCCTTATGAAGCACCTTATGTTACAGCGCTTTAAGAGTGCGTTTGCTAGCAGCAGTAATTAAAATAAAATTAAAATGCCTCATAATGCAATATTACACATAACAGGTAGTGCCTCAGCCAGCCTTATTCATTGGGCACAGTGGGGGATTGAACCTATGACCCCTGCACCATCAGTCAGTGTCTTAACCATTGTGCTACACTGCTGTTTCTCCTTGCATGTTAGCGCACCTACTTAACATTTTCATGCGTTAAAATGCACAGTGCTGCCATCAAAAACAGTGCTATGACCTTGCCGTGCCTCATAGAGCACCCTATATGGCGCCCTATCGGCCACCCTTTAAGCAACATTGTAGGGTGCTGTGACGGACAGTGCACTTTAAAATGTGCCCTCTGGGGTACCTTATGGGGTGCCTTATGCAGCACCTTATGTTACAGCACTTTGAGAATGCGTTTGCTAGCAGCAGTAATTAAAATAAAATTAAAAAGCCTCATAATGCAATATTACACATAACAGGTAGTGCCTCAGCCAGCCTTATTCATTGGGCACAGTGGGGGATTGAACCCATGACCTCTGCACCATCTGTCAGTGTTTTCACCATTATACTGCAGCCCTGTTTTTCTGTTTACACATCAGCGCGCCTGCTTATGCTTCTCGCGCACGTTTCTCGTGCGCTAATGTGCGCGGCGCACAAGAGCGCACAGTGCACGATAATCCTGGTTTGCTAGGTTAAGACTGAAACGCCCACTCCTTATATGGCATCCTGCACACTAGCGCCGGGCGCATATTAGGACGGTTTAGCAAACATACCCCTAAGTACATACTCCTCTCCCCCCCCCTCCCTTCCTGGTCTTTGTGGTCCTTTATGATAAGGACTGACAGACAGAACAGAAACCTAAAGTTAAAAGGCATACTGTGTGGATCATGAGATCCAAAAATTATTAAAAAGTCAGGGAGTTGACTCCATATAAAATATAGAGGATTACGTATTTGAAGTGTGTCTATTTATTGCCATATTGTAAGAGACAAGATAAATATATGCAAGATAGAAAAACTAATTTTGTAGAGGTCAGGGTTGGTCTTAAGTTATAAAGCTATGTTAAATAAAAGAGATCCTTGCTCTGTTGACCTTTTGCAATGCAAAGGTCTTATGGAGCAAGCACAAATGTAAATAAACTATTGACCACCTGAAGATAAGGACTGACATCAGTATGTACTACCATAAAGGTGTCAGAAGAACAAGGAAAACTGTATTCTTGCATATGATCTGTGATGTAAGAATAAGGGTGTATGTTAAATAGGGTAAAATAATAAATAAAAGGGGATGAGCAGAAACCCACGTGTGCTGCCTGAGCGCAATAGATAGGTCAATAACACTGTATTAGTTAGCCAATAAGATACTGGGGGTAGGGGCCTGTAGATTTGACAAAGGTATAAATGTCACTGAAATATGTAAAGGGGTGTGTCTCTACTTGGACACCCGTTGCTAGGAATGTATTGAATAATAAAGAGCTCTTATACTGCTTCACAATATTCCTCTCCGAGTCTCATTGGCCAGGTTGGCCACAGATGAATTGGCTACAGGTAAAGGTGTATATAACACAAGCTATATGTGTAGTTTCTTGTGTCCTTACTTGTATTTTACAGAGGGTTTGGCTTTCAGCAAGCCTTTTGTCAAATAGTCAAAAAGAGGGTAATTTTATAAAGTCACACATAGGTAACTTGCATGTATTTCATGCCTATTTTTTAAAATAAAGTACGTGCATGCTCTATAAATAGTGCTGTAAATATTCAAAAATGCACATTAAATCTAGGCACAATCAGCCCAGTCCTATGACTAGTGTAAATGCCCACACCTAGACTTGTCAAGAATGCGTGTAAATTATAATAATTTGCATTTTATGTGCATACTTGTGTGCTCTGCCTTTATGCATGCACATGCAATGAAATTAGCACCACCAGCTCTACGTGTGCACTTAAATAGCAACCATCTAACATACATGTATACATAAATCACTAAAAAACTGGAATGGAAGAGTGGCCTAGTGGTTAGGCCAAGGTACTTCAGGCCAGAAGGTTGGGTGTTCTAAATCCCACTAGAGGACAGCAACTTTGGGCCAGAAGGACTGGGGTTTCTAATCCCACAGGTGGTCTTGGGCAAGCCACTTAACCCTCCATAGCCCATGTTTCCTATAAAATAGTTATCTCCAAGTTATAATGCCCTGTTCAATGTAAACCACACTGATGCAGAATAGCACAGTATATAAGAGAATGTAAATAAATAAAAATGTAGATGGTGTGTAACTTTCTGCAGATTCTTATAAAATTACCCCTCAATATTGTATGTTTTACATCCCGACCTGAACATCCCATTTCTTACCTAGATACCCTATGCTTGGGGACGTTCTAGCAGCTCCACTGACTGACCTTTTCAATGCCTCGTTGGAGTCAGGAGTGGTGCCAAAGGACTGGAGAGAGGCTCATGTGGTGCCTTTACACAAAAGCGGAAATAAGGATGTGGTTGGAAACTACAGGCCGGTTAGTTTAACTTCGGTGGTGAGTAAATTATTGGAAATGCTGCTGAAAGAGAAAATAGTGAGGCACCATTGGGTATGCCCGTGCCTGGCAGGCCCGCACCTGAGGGCCTCGCCAGAGGGCCCTTTCATGTGGCCCTTAGGTGGGGATTGATCATATGGCAGAAAGCCATTCACAACACAACAAACAGTCAATGAATCTACAGCCTTGCCAACCATCCTGTCCTCCAACAAACAAGCTACAGGATTCAGGTAGAACCATTCTCCCACGTCATTCAAGGTAACAGACATTCTCCTATGTCTTCATACACCAGAATGGCTCACAGCAAACACGTCCTCTGTATCCTAATAATATGAATGCTGCTTCAAAGACACACTTGGGGTCATTCCGAGCTGTCCATCCCCACTATTCGGCCCCCTCTGCATCCTTGGCTAACCTCACCATCCGAATAAGGTATTTGTACGGGGAGGCTAGATGGGGGCAGGAAAAAGGTGGTGCAGAGGCAAAGTTAGGGTGGGCAGTGGGCGGTCCATGGCCCCGGACATACAGAGCCGATTCCGATGTCGGCCCTGTATGTCTGGGGCTGACAGACTGAATAGGGAACTTAACCTCTGAGGTAGAATATGTTCCCCTAGATGGCTGGGGATAGCAGGCCAGGGCAATGGAAGGGGTTGGAAAAGGTGCAGATGATTCCTCACAACTCGACCCAGGCCTTGGGAGGCCAGATCGGGGGTCAGGCTGCAGGGAATTTAAGAACAAGTCAGCGGCTAGGGATCACAGCTCCTGAATGGAGTCATGGTGCCATGGCAACCAGACACCATGGCGTCGCAGCTCCAAGAGAACAATCAGGTGTTCTGGTATACCCATGCTTCTTAATATGGTCCAGAGTTTCTCATAGTTTACACAGTCAAAAGCCTTGCTGTAGTCAATAAAAGACATATAGATATCCTTTTGGTATTCTTTAGTCTTTTCAAGGATCCATCTCACATCCACAATGATGTCTCTCATTCCGTGCCCTTGCCTAAACCCTACTTGACTTCAGGCAGTTCACATTCCAGGTATGGTTGTAGTCTCTGCTGAATAATCTTCAGTAGAATCTTGCTGGCATGTAGGATCAGAGCGATTGTGCGATGATTTCCACAGTCAGTCGGATCACCTTTCTTTAATAGTATAAACACAGATTTTTTCCAGTCAGTTGGCCTTGCTGTTGTCTTCCAAATTTCCTGGCAGAGCCTTGTAAGTATGGTTACAGGTTACAGCTGCATCTGATTGCTGTAATGCTTCAATGGGAATGCCTTCAATGCCTGATGCTTTGTTCTTTGATAAAATTCAAAAAGATCACCAAATAATCCCTCAAAAAATTATAAACTTGTATTATTTTTGTTTGGAGAAAAATAATACAAGTTTATAATTTTTTGAGGGATTATTTGGTGATCTTTTTTAATTTGATTTATTTTGTCACCTTCTTGGGATATTTTTGAGTGAATTTATATTGTTCTTTGATAAGACTTTCAATGCCGCTTTGACTTTTTCTTTCATAACTAATGGTTCGGATCATAAGGTACAGGTTGAAACTGCTGTTGGTCCACTTGGTCTTTATCATATAATAACTCTGTATATTCTTTACACCTTCTCAGCATCATTCAACATGGATCCTTGAGCATCTTGTAATATTCCAATTTGAGAATGGAATTTTTTCTTTAACTCTCGTAGCTTTAGGAAAGCCAATCTTGTTCTTCCTCTAATAGTTTCTGATTCTATTTCCTTGAATGCTTCATTGTAGCACTTCTCCTTGTCTTGTCTTGGTGCATGTTGGAAATCTCTGCTGAGTTCTGCGATTGCCTCTCTTTCTCCTTTGGCTTTAGCTTCTCTGTGTTTCTGGGCAATTTTCAGAGTTTCTTCCGTCATACATTTTGACTGATTTTGCTTTTTCACCTTTTCTAGAGATTTCTCACTTTCTTCCAACACAACCTTCTTGATGTCATCCCATAACTCTTCTGGAGCTCTGTCATTTGTATCTAAAGCAGCAAATCAATCTTGCAGGCAGTCTTTAAATTCCAGTAGTATATTCTCAAGGTAAAATTTTGCTACATTCATGAGTGGCTTGCTCTTTTTCAACTTTAGCTTGAGTTTGCATACTAGTAGTTGGTTATCTGTACCAAGGTCAGCTCCAGGTTTTATCTTTGTTGATGTTATAGAGCTTTTCCATCGTTGACTTCCAGAGATGTTGCCAATTTGATTTTTTGTGACTATCCATTGAATTTTCGTGGAAAGACACAGAAGTAGATTGCCAGGTCATTCTTAAGTGCAGTTTAATTTCAGTGTTGTTGCCATTGTCACAGAAATGTTGCCATTGTCACAGAAAGTTTGCCAACACCATCCCATTCTGCTGCTGCCCAGATGGGTGGTTTCTCTTTGTCTGGCACCTCAGCTGAGACCTGTCCATCTTAGGAGACCCTGCCAGTAGTTTAGCAACCGATAGCCTAGCCCTCAGCATCACTGATGCACAGGAGCTCTCACAGCACAACAAGCTGCAAACCAAGTGAGGGAATTTAAGACTAATAAGAGAAAATATTTTTTTACTCATTGCATAATCAAACTCTGGAATTCGTTATGAGAGGGTGTAGTAAATGCTGTTACTGTAGCTGGATTTAAAAAAGGTTTTGACAAGTTCCTGGAGGAAAGGTCCATAAACCATTATTAAAAAGGACCTGGCAAATCCACTGCTTACCCTAGGATGAGCATTGTGGAACTTGTATGCCTTTTTGGGAACCTGCCAGTTACTTGCAACTTGGATTGGCCACTGTTGGAAACAGGATGCTGGGCTTGAGGAACCTTGGTCTGATTCAGTATGGCTGTTTTTATGTTCTTATATTCTTAAGTACCCAGTTATAAGGCCATGCAGTGGAGTGGAGGAGTAGCCTAGTGGTTGGGGCAAGGCACTTCAGGCCAGAAGGTCAGGGGTTCAAATCCCACTAGAGAACAGCAACCTTGGGCCAGAAGGACTGGGGTTTCTAGTCCCACAGGTGCTCCTTGTGGTCTTGGGCAAGCCACTCAACCCTCCATAGCCCATGTTCCCTGTAAAAATAGTTCTCTGTGTGCTGTGCTTTCCTGTCTAATCAATGTGTTTATACCTCAAAAA
This sequence comes from Ichthyophis bannanicus, assembly GCA_033557465.1. NCBI lineage: Eukaryota > Metazoa > Chordata > Amphibia > Gymnophiona > Ichthyophiidae > Ichthyophis > Ichthyophis bannanicus. The sequence goes on from CM066032.1 coordinate 1,506,968,469, forward strand.
TTTCCTGTCATGATTTGACAATTTCCAATCTGTAATCAAAAACCACTGCTGATCACTGGAAGTAACAGTATACTAAATAAATAAATACAATTTGGGGATATCTACATTTTTAAAATGGCCTACACCTGTATATATGCCTGACCTTCTATCTGCGTGAAGCCCATCTTCAGAACCAGTTACTAGGGTTTTCATTTTTCGGCATGAATACATAGCTATTTCAGAAGGCACTTATATGTGCCTCCCTTTACTGCTGTCACTCCCCTGGATTTTTTAATGGTATGCTCTGGATATCTTAGTTTCTTCCTAGATGTCCCTTCTAAAATCTCACAAGGAAAAAAAACAGCATAATTAGCATATGTTTTATTAGTTCTGTGTATTTTTTTGTGAGGCCACATATCCATTACCTAGTGAGAGCAGGATCAGAATTGAGCAAGATGTTAGAGTATTATTTTTCCTGGTATTATGTATTAATTGATTATGCAGTTATTTTTATTAATTGTTTTGATACATTTTTTGATTGATATTGTATTTATGAGTTGTATTTTATGAAGGCCAGTTTGGACAATTCTTTCAAATTGATAAGGCAGGATAAAAGTGCAAAACAGAAAAGAAGAAAACTTGTTTGCAGGTCCGTATTTCTACATTTTATAAAAATGTATTTATTTTATTTATTTATTTAACTGTTTTTATATACCGTCTTTCTACAATTCAAGACGGTTTACATTGAACATAACATAACAGTGTTTAACAGCTGTTGTACATTGAACATAAACTTTTGAACTTGAGCATGTGTGATTCAACAAAGAACTAATTACATGTTTCCAGGTTAATTAGGGATGGGGCGTTGGGTGAGGATGAAGGGATAGAATTATGAGGATAGGAGGTAGTAGAGAGGAAGGGGACATTTATGGGATTGGGTTAGGGGGCAGTGAAAAGTGTTCTTGGAAGAGGTGGGTTTTGAGTTTTTTCTGAAATTCAGGGGTATGTTTACTAAAACCCCATTAGCGTGCGCGCTGCGCTAGTGTGCGGATGCCATATAAGGAGTGGGCGTTTCAGTCAGAAAAAAGCAAAACCGGGATTAATCATGCGCTAATGTGCGCCCTGCACATTAGCGCATGAGAAAGTTGTGCGGGAAGCATAAGTGGCGTGCTGATGTGCAAGCACAGGAACAGAGCCACAGTACAATGGTTAAGACACTGACCAATGATGTAGGGATCATGGGTTCAATCCCCCAATGTGCCCAATGAAGAAGGCTGGCTGAGGCATTACCTATTATGGGGAAGATTGCTTTAGGAGGCATTTTATCTTTATTTTAATTATCTCTACTAGCAAACGCACTCTCAAAGCGTGTTAACATAAGGCACCCCATAAGGCACATTTTAAAGTGCACTGTCCGCCAAGGCACCCTTGAATGTTGCTTATAGGGCGCTTTATAGGGTGCCGTATGAGGTACCGCAAGGTCACAGCACTGTTTTTGATGGCAGCACTGTGCAGTTTAAGGAATGAAAATCATAAGTAGGTGCGCTGACATGCAAGGAGGAGCAGCAGTGTAGCACAATGGTTAAGACACTGACCAATGATGCAGGAGTCATGGGTTCAATCCCCCACTGTGCCTATTGAAGAAGGCTGACTGAGGCATTACCTGTTATAGGTAATATTGCTGTAGGGGGCATATTATTTTTATTTTAATTAGTGCTGCCAGCAAACACACCCTCAAAGTATTGTAACATAAGGTGCTGCATAAGGCGCCTTATAGGGTACCCCAGAGGGCACATTTTAAAGTGCACTGTCCGCCACGGCACCCTACAATGTTGCTGAAAGGGTGGCCTATAGGGCGCCAAATAGGGTGCCCTATGAGGCACAGCAAGGTCATAGCACTGTGTTTGATGGCAGCACTGTGCATTTAAACGCATGGAAATCTGAAGTAGGTGCGCTGACATGCAAGGAGGTACAGCAGTGTAGCACAATGGTTAAGGCACTGACTGCTAATACAGGGGTCATGAGTTTGCTCCCTAGTGTGCCTAATGTGTAAGACTGGCTGAGGCATCAGCTTTGCAATGTATGTATTGTTTCCTGCAGCACTTCATTTGTATTTTATTAATTGCTGCCAGCAAACATGCCCTCACGTGCCGTAACTGAAGGTGCCGCATAAGGCACTCCATAGGGCACATTATAAAGTGCACTGTCCGCCATGGCACCCTAAAATGTCCCATATAGGGCACCCTATAAGTCGCTCCACAGGATAATGTATAGTGCACCTTATATGGACGGTAACCATAAGATGCCCTATAGGGCGCCCTATAAAGCGCCCTCTGAGGCACCTTATGGGTACAGTACGCAGAGAGTGTTTTTGCTGGCAGCAATAATGTACATTAAAAAGAGATAATGCTTTGGGCAGCCCTATCAAATAACCCCACTGTGGGCTTGAATCCATGACCTCTGGCTCCACAAGCAGTGAAGTAACCAGTGGGCTACAGCTGCTAGTAAGCCCCTGGCTGGTTGTAGAGAGACTGCATGTCACCACACAGACAGTCTGCTGTGGTCACCAGGATAGGGTTAGGCCACCCATACCCATGATGCACTGCACATGCAAATCAGCTGTCCACAGATGAACACAAGATGGGGTATGCACCCCCACAGCACCTCGGCCTGGTAGGGGGAACTGACCATGTCCACCCCCACAGCACCTTGGCCTGGTAGGGGGTACTGACCGTGTGTGTTACTGGCACAGAGTAGCTACACACCATCACATTGTGCGGGTTCTGTGCTCACCCTGAGTGTGCGGTGGGGGGCCCAGCACCAGGTCCACAGCACTTCCATGGCAGAAATAGGCCATGCTGCATGTCCCCAGCAGTGCTAATTTGTGAGATAGGTAGTTTCTGCAGAAGCACCTTGGATATATCTGTCTGTCTCAGTCAGGTGGACCCTTAGGAGGATTATGTACCACCACCCTCCTCCCAACCAGCAAGAAGATGTGGATAACTCAGGAGGCATTTTTTTGGAGGTTTGACTGTGTAGCAGCTACATTCTCTAGAAGGTGTAAAAACAACATTGGTCCTTTATTGAATTTCCAATTAGCTGCATGGTGTATAGGATTGGTTTCCTATTTCACACGCATTGGAAATTTTAAAAGATGAAGGTATATCATTAGCTATATATACTTTCAAGAATTAAAGCAGCTTTTATGTCCACTATTAGCCCCTGAGGAAGGTAGCGAAACACGGCCTGTGTCGGGCAAGTGGCAATTGGTTCTAAATAAAGTTGTTTCCTCCTGAGTTATCCACGTCTTCTTACTGGTTTGGTCTTCTCTGACGTGGGTTTGTGCCTGAGTGTTGGACCACCACCCTCCTCCTCTAGGGCTGAGGGTGGTAAACAGGGTCTCCCATCAACAGATGCACATTCTACCTCCCTGCAATGGTGGCAGTAGAGGGGACCATCAACCCCAGTCCTGCTGGGGAACAGACACCCTACAGGGCAGTCAATGCAGCTCTGTACACATCCATAACACAATAGCAGACAGACATTAGGCCTGGATATGCTAAGCTGCACCCCACCACTATCTGATATTCTCCTGCAGCAAGCCTTCAGCCGCTGCACCCTGCAAGGCAATCCGTCAAGACACATACCAGCTGCAAACAGTCTGCTAGCTAGTCCATAGTGAATGTTCCTGGTGGAAATGCAAGCACCCAGAACTGGGATGTCAGCATACACAACAAGCAGATAAGTCAGTGACTGGGCTCCAAAAGGAAAACCATAAATATCACATGAAAGAAATACTATATAGCGCTATGGGGGTGCCTAGCCATGCTGTGGTCACTGCACAGTCAGGGTGAGAGTGATCTCCCAGCAGGACATGCTGAGGCCACCCTGTCTGTGTAGGTGGTGGCCGGGCACTAAAATGTCCCAGCCAGTGCCCTATGCCCTGTGCAGATGCATCCTGGCCAGGCCACCCTGTCCGGGCTATACCCATGGTACCTTGCTCCTCAGTATGCACATTGGCAGGCCAATACTGGCAACAGTGCTGACAGTGTGGGCTGTGGAGGGTGTTTGCAGCCACCACACACTGGATAGACAGACAGACACCCCCACACCTATGCCAGCATTGTGCTACTATAGAGGAGTTTAGCAGCCCTGGCCTCCACACCAGTCCTGGGCACAGTACAGGCATGGATATGGAGATTTAATAGAAGACACGCAGCATTGCCAGGAAAGGGGAAGAGCTACTGACAGGGGATTTCAATATGCCCTGCTACGGTGTCATCTAGGAGATCTTGTATTCTTTACAGGAAGAAGTATTCAGGCAACTGGTAACAGAACCCACACGTGAAGAGGTCATACTAGACTTGGTGCTTACCAATGGGGAGTGTTTCTGATGTTATAGTGGGAGATCATCTTGCATCCTGTGATCATCAGTTGGTGTGGTTCAGTATTAGAACTAGGGCTGATAAAATCCATTCAAAAGCAAGGGTCTTAGACTTTAGGAAAACTAACTTTGCCAAGATGGGCCAATAACTCAAGGAGTCGTTAGCGGGATGGAAACAGCTGGGGAATGTAGAAAAACAGTGGGCAAAACTGAAAGGGGATATTTTAAGGGCAACCAACCTTTTTGTTAGAATGGTAAATAAAAGGAAAAGGAAAAGGAGGCCACTATGGTTCTCAAAAGAGGTAGCTTAAAAGGTGAAGAGAAAAAGGGAGGCCTTCATGAAGCACAAGAGATCACAGAAAGAGGAAGACAGTCATCTATATTTGGAAAAACTTAGAGAAGTAAGGAAAGTAGTCAGGAAAGCAAAGGTACAAAAAGAAGAAGAAATAGACAATGCAATAAAATGGGGGGAAGGGCAAAAGTGGTATTGTCAGACTCAAAGGTAAAGAGGAGGAATATGTAGAAGCTGATGAGGATAAAGCGGAATTGCTCAACAAACATTTGTCTTCTGTGTTTACAGATGAAGAGCCTGGAGCAGGACCTGAGACAACACCCACAGACAGGAACAAAAGCGAGGGGAATCTCAAACAATTTGCAGAGGACTGTGTTCGTGAGGAACTAGCTAAATTAAAATTGGACAAAACGACGGGGCCAGATGGGATACATCCAAGATACTGAAGAAACTTGGACATTCTAGCAGCTGCACTGACTGACTTTTTCAATGCCTCTTTAGAGTCGCGGGTGGTGCCAGAGGACTGGAGAGAGGCACATCTGGTCCCTTCACATAAAAGCGGAAGTAAGGATGTGGTTGAAAATTATAGGCCGGTAAGTTTAACCTCGGTGGTGAGTCAATTATTGGAAATGCTGCTGAAAGAGAAAATAGTGAATTTCTGGAGTCCAACGGATTGCAGGATCGAAGGCAGCATGGATTTACCAGGGGCAGGTCTTGTCAGACAAATCTGATTGATTTCTTTGACTGGGTGACCAGGGAGTTGGAATGAGGGAGAATCCTAGATGTGGTGTATTTAGATTTCAGTAAAGCATTTGACACTGTTCCACACAGGCGACTTATAAGCAAACTAAGCACCCTTGGGATGGACTCCAAAGTTACTGCTTGGGTTAGAAATTGGTTGAGTGGGTGACGACAAAGGGTACAGGTATATGGAGTTCACTCTGAGGAGAAGGAGGTTACCAGTGGACTGCTGCAGGGATCTGTCCTTGGTCCAATTCTTTTTAACATCTTTATTAGTGATATTGCGGAAGGGTTGTTGGGTAAGGTTTGCCTCTTTGCTGATGATACGTATGAAAATCTGCAACAGAGTAGACACCCAGGAAGGTGTAGATAACATGAAGAGGAATCTAGCTAAGCATGAAGAATGGTCTAGAATTTGGCAGCAGAGGTTTAATGCTAAAAAATGTATGGTCATGCATTTGGGCTGCAACAATCCAAGGGAGCGGTACAGTATAGGGGGTGACATACTTCTGTCCATGAAAGAAGAACATGACCTAGGCGTGAATGCGTCTGATGATCTCAAAGTAGCTAAACAGGTAGAAAAGGCGATAGCAAAAGCTAAAAGGATGCTTGGGTGCATAGGGAGAGGAATGGCCAGCAGAAGAAAGGAGGTGATAATGCCTCTATATAAGTCTTTGGTGCAACCTTATTTGGAGTATTATGTGCAATTCTGGAGAACGCACCTTCAAAAGGATATAAAGAGGTTGGAGTCAGAGCAGAGGGTGGCTACTAAAATGGTTAATGGTCTTTCTTATAAAGCATATGAGGATAGACTTAAGAACTTTAATATGTATACTTTAGAGGAAAGGCAGGACAGAGATGGTATGATTGAGACGGTCAAACACTTCCATGGCATAAATGCACAGGAGGAGAGCCTCTTTCGACTAAAAGCAAGCTCTGCTACGAGGGGACATAGGACGATGGTGAAAGGGGATAGACGTAGGAGTAATATGTGGAACTATTTCTTTATGGAAAGAGTGGTAGATGCGTGGAATAGTCTCCCAGTTGAGGTGGTAGAGACAGTATCAAAATTCAAAAAAGAATGGGACAAACACAGAGGCTCTCTAAAGGAAAAATGGGGACTCTTGTAGTGGGTGATATGGAAGGGCAGACTAAATAGGTCATGTGGTCTTTTTTTGCTGCCATGTTTCTATGTTTCTATATCCCCAAAGCACTGAAGAGCGTACACTGTTTTCAAATGTGCTCATTTATTATTTGAAATTCAGTAGTGTTTTAAAAAAAAGCTAAACAAACTTGTTAAAGGAATATGCACACAAAACAAAATATAAATGCTATTTTATTACATTTTAATCAAAATGTTTTACATGGTTGTTCACATTTTAATGAAAACCTTTAAGAATGGTAGAGAAGCCAAACAAGCCAGGCAAAGGCATGGAGAGACTGAACTGCCAAAATCTTTTTGAAGGCATAGATATAAACTGAGACTATTTCTGTTTCTATGCAAAACTTGTACATGATGTCTCCACTCACCCGATCTTCTTTGTGTTTCCTTACCATTCCCCCCTGCTGTATCCCATGTCAACATGTTGTTTCTCTTGACTAGATTGTAAGCTCTGACGAGTAGGGACTGTCTTTAGATGTGTCCGTGCAGCTCTGTGTACGTCTTGTAGCACTATACAAATGTTCAGTAGTAGTAGTAGACTGATGTGATTAATAAAACCCACATTCCTGCTTGAGAAGCTTACGTATTTTCCAAATCTCAGTTAATTTTAAAGGTGCATTAGTTAGAATCCAAGTTGATTGCTTAATAATTAGAAGAAGGTAGCCTGCACTTATTCTCTAGACTAGGTTCCTGAAAACCAACAACATAGCTGGGTGGAGAAACCTTTGAAGATATGAGCTTTTTGTGCCTTCTTGGGTCCCTTCCTCTGCTAAAGTCTAAGGGACAGTTCTATCACTTACTACAAAGATTAACCGAAAGAAAACCTGCCACACCAGAGCAACAAGACAGCTACTTGGAAACTTGTTAACTGCAGAGAAAGATACAGGCTAGGCACGAAGTGCTGCAGCATGGAGATGCTGAATTTTCTGGCCTATATCTGAACAACTAAAGGTGTTCTCTGGCTTTTCCAGATGAGGCAAGTGAATTGCAGCGCTCTTCCTTTACCCGACATTGTAGATCGCTGAGCTGTGAGCATCCTCTGACCACTTTGGAGGTGCATGGACTGCTCAGTCATCTTGTGATCAAAGCTGGAAGTCACTGTCTCTTTTACAGGCTCACAGCTCAGTTCCTCCCCCTGAACTCATGGCATGTCAGACTCCTACTCCAGAGCTCAGTGCATGTACACGTCCTGTTCTAGAATTCACTGCTCCCAGTCCAGTCTTCACTGGGCATCAGATTACTACTGCAGACCTCACGACCTATACTGCACCTAATCCTCCCACTGCATGTAGCGTCCCCATTATAGAACACACTGCATAGACGTTCCTGATCCACAGCTGACTGCATAATCCGGAGAGTGCAGCGTTTACGGATTCTAATCCAGTGCTTTTCTCAATGCAGAGTTTACAGCAAGTAGGACTCCCAAAAGCGCACTGGCTTGGGAACCCAGCGACCAGGGTTCAGTTCCCACTAGCACTCCCTGTGGCCTTGGGCAAGTCACTTAACCCTCCATTGCCTCAGAAAATTCCAAGTTGTCAATATCCCTGTTTTATGTACATTACCAAGTTTAAGTTACGATGTAAACCGCTTTGATTGAAATGATAAAGCGCTATAAAAGACTTGTTAAATAAATAAATAAAATATATTTTACAGAAGAGATCTTAGTGCGTATACAACTGAGACCAGACTGTAGAGCCCACAGGCTGCCACAGAGCAGTTTGGAGACGGAGTCATTGCTTTTTCCTGAAACACAGAGAGACCCTGCCACTCTGCTAGCAGCTCTTCATGGACTGCTGTTAGACAGCAGCAGAGTTACAACTAAAGGTTACCTAGGAGAAGATAATAAATAAGGTACATTTTCAGCTGAGCTTTGGACTTAGCTGCTTTCTTCTCCCCTTGGCTTGGATCTTATGCACAAATGACATAAGTAAGTACTGTATTTGTGTATGTGTAATCTAAACAGAAGACACCATCAGGAAGGAATACTCACAGAGAGAGAGAGAGAGAGAGAGAGAGAAACAGTGCACACAAACCACAGGCTGCAGGCACCCTGCCCACAGAGTGCTACAGACTGACTTGCACGCCTCTGACACGCCTTCCTACCCACACCTACACACATGCTCTTCTCCGGTCTTCAAAACCAACCGAGGACACTGCATGAAGGGACACATCTTATGCTCATCTCCTTGTCGTCTCCCTGCACTCCTCAAAACATGAAGAGGACATTTAAGTCTGGAAGGAACTGGGTATAAAGGAGTAACAGAAGGCTCCTGCTTTTTCCCTCCTCCCCGTCCTCAGCGAAGGGGACTGGATTTCTGCTTACTTCTTCAGACTCAGGTAACTGAGGCGGGATCCTTTCATCAAATGGCTTTTTTCTGCCTTCACCATTAATCTCAATTTTTGTAAGCCTGTAATGGCAGTTAGCATGTGTGGAGAGAGAAATAACTTCTTAAAAGTAATAGTGACTTTTAACGTAAACCATTTTGTTTATCCAAGGAAGGGGGAATATCAAATGATATTGAAAGCTAAACAGAACCTTGAAAGAAGAGACAAAATGATTCTTTTGATCGATTCATTTTGTCATTTTTAGGTCTTTATATTTGAAATTTAGCAGAAAAGTTTAAAAGTCAACAGGTTTAAAAATAGGCCAGATGATTTCAGTTTGGTGATGTGTAATTATTGGCCGTTTCATAAATACCATATTGACTGCAGTGTCAGTAGTACTAAGCACCTTGGCCCATGAACAGTAGAGGAATTTGAAAGTCTTCCGTTATAGATAATTTTTATCAACTGTAAAGAACAAAGTTTTCAAATAATGATATCTAAATATTTCAGTTAAAATAATTTGTGACAAAAACCCTGACTGAAATGTGATTAGAATACTTGTGATCAGTTAAAATGCGTCAATCGTGTTTCTTGAAAGTGATGAGTTTAAAAAATAAAGTGAACCCCCGTCTGGACAGAATGGAGGGATGTGTCTGGGCTCCTTAGGCTTGAAGAGAATTCTAGATGAGGGACAAGACCTTTCTTGAAAATATGGATTTAGTGTTTAACCTTCAAAAAGTAAAGATCTTATAGTTTGAGATTCTACTCAAATGTCAATGCCTGACGAAGGAGAGAAGGGCAGGTTGGCTTGTTAAAATCCTCCCTTCATGCAGAGCAACACATATTAATGACTTGAATGCACAGTAACGATTTGATTCATAAAAGTATACAGCAATGGTTCTAAATTCCTACCCTAATGGCTTGCAGTTAGGTTTGGTTTTCAAGATATCCAATATTTATAACTAGATATGTACGTACATTAGTTTGTTTTTTAAGCAAATTTACGTTTCATTGTGGATATCCTGAGAACGATACCTGTTGGAGGCCTTGAAAACTGGAGCTGACAACTACAGGCACAGAGTCAGTGCAGGACGTTGGGTCTTCCAGTCTGGTCCTTAGATGAAGAGTTAGAGCACTTGAGTGTGTCTGATTCCTGCCCTGGGAAATCCCATGAAATCCACTGTTACATTCCCAGGTTATGAAAACGAGACACTCGCATTCAGATATCATTGTCTCATCTCACTTCTCTTAGTACAGGTTGCTGGGCTGCTTAGTTGTTTAGACTTGAGTTCAATTATATATCATATATTGCAACAGAAATGCCCAGTTGTAAATAGCTGTATATAGTTACCCCGGTTTAAACCCAAGTTATATTACCTGTTCGATGTAATTTTCAATGTATGTTATCCTGCATTGTACAAGTTTATTGTTTCCTGTAAACCGCGCTGATACCAAAGAGTGCGGTATAAAAAAGATTTAAATAAATAAATTAACCCACTTTTAATTTCCCTTTTGGATGGTGATGTAAAAGCAAGGTTAAATCATTCTTTGGCTCTTTCACCAAGTTCTTCCTGTACCATGTGCAGCAAAGGCTGCTTAAGGGCTTTAGGTGTGAGGACCAGGCACGGCCCTGCAACAAGATATGAACGTATTCATTTGCCTTAAAAAGCGAAGTCACTAATTTCATTTTGTATAAGCATAAAGGGGCCTATATAATAAAGCGTAGCATGGAGAGTAAGGGCCTTTTGAGCATGCTAAAAAAACATGCCATGCAATAAGGCCTTATCTTCCCCCTTAAAATGTTTCCCCGTTTTAATGAGTATGTGCTAAAACTTGGGCATACTTGCATATAAATAAGGGAGCATCATGTGCCAATGATGATTTCATGGGATCACGGTACCTAGCAAGGTCAAAAGGGAAAGCATGATATTAGTACTTTAAATAAATACATTCCCCAACTGTTATTTACTGGATTAGGTATTACATTTTAAGTGTTGTGTATCCTCAAGAAATCCCGAAAGCTAAACAGGCGGAAGTGAAAGCTTTGGACAGTTAGCAGGGGTCATTTCAGTATCTTCTGCCACGTCAATATCTCTCCTGCAGCACATTAATATCTCTGTCCTCTTGGTACATCAACAAACTTCTTCTAACACCAGCGAGATACCCCCCCCCTTCCTCCACCACCGCCAAAGATATATATGTCCCATTAAAGTAACCTTCCAGTGATCTGAGCTCTTCTCCCAGTGCCACCTTCCTATCTTTCCAGGATGCCACGCTGGCAAGAGGAAAGCAAAAGCTCTCCCATGGCTTCATTCCAAGTGATGCTGCTAGATGGTGCTTCATGGCCCAGTGGCATCATTTATAGTTCAGCAGTGATACCAGCAAGAGGGTTCTGAAATCCCTCTTACTGGTGAGTTGTTGATATAGCATGGGGGGGTTATGTAGGGTGGGGGTAATGGGAAAAGGGGGATGAAATCCCCGCTGCTAACTAGCCCTTTAACTTCAGACAGGTTACTGAGGAGATTTCTTAGCAGCTAGCAGGGAAACTTTACATGTTTGTGCCTACGCTACTGAGGATGATTTTTACTGCGTATGTGGTAAAGCCTCTTGTGCAGCATGTCAAGTCTCAGTTTAGCATGTGCATTCATTTTTTTCAGACCTGTGTACGTTTTATAGCATAAGTCTCATACTGGGAGCAAAAGCTTTAAGTCCTAACACAGACAGAAGGCAGGACCATGCATGTTATCCATATCGATACCCCAAACCGCATACTGAGTAGTGGCAGGAATATGGCCAGGTTTAATCTACATTGACCAGAGTCCTTAGTGTGCAATTGATCTGAGCCTGGTCTTTGGAAGGTTGATTTAAAGTGCATTTTGGAAGTTAAGCATCATTACAGGAAAAATAAATGTATTGGGCTGTACTGTATGTGACTTACGGCAGCTAAGGAAGTTGACATAAAGGATGGAGTAATAAAATTTTCTGCAGCAAGATAAACAAAACTGATGATAAGAGTCAGTGCAGGATAAAGATAACATGTGGAGGCAAATATATGTGACAGTGTTGATATTGAACTGATTTGGACAAGGGTCCGCCAGTGAGTATTTCTTAGAATACTTTTGAAAAAGGTTGCCTACTTCCTTCACTGTTGGTGAAAAAAATTCTGACCATGAGCAATTTACAGGAAAAGGACCAGCTTGATTTTCCTACGCAATTATTGTAAGAAACTCATCAAAACACATGTCGTTGATAAGTAAATTAGTAAGTAAATTCTTAATATTTTGTTGCAACTAATCTGCAAAATATTGGACCTTCAAGAATGGATCAGGTGTGAATTTGACTTTATCCCTTAATAGGGATGTGGCCACTCTGAATAGTGTTTTAGATTGCATTAGTGATGATGAGATCTCTTTCTCATAGTATTGCTTCCTTGCCTGGTGAAGCATTGCCTTATATAGTTTATATTTAACCTTCCATTTATGTTTGTTTAGATTATCGTGAGATTTTCTCCATTTAAGTTCTAAGGCTCTACACTCCCTTCTAGATGCTACCAATTCTGCAGAATACCATGGAGCTTTCTGTCTATGAGCTGACCTTCTCCTGCATTTAACTGGGGCAATTTCATTAACAATATCATGTGTTCTATCGATCCATTTGGCTAAGGACAATATAGCTACCCCTGGTTTGGTGAGCGCAGCACCCTGTGCATGTGTGTGTTTGTGTTGAAGGGTGGAAGGGGGCATAGCTCAAATGACGTGCACAAGGTTTCTTTTGAGGGGGCGTGGGTAGGGGTACTTTGTTCTTTAGCAAAGAATGAGGGGCCCGATATTGAAAGGCATTTACACAGTTTACAGACCTGTAAACTGTGTAAATGTCGCTGAATGGGATATTCAACCACACTAACATGGTTAGTGCCGCTGAATATCCCCAACTAATGCCGCTATATGCCCCAATGCTAACCACTTAGCATTGGGGCATATCATGGGCATTTTTGGGTGTGTGTTGTGGGCGGCGATAGCCGCTAACTGGGTAGTGATAATATTTCACCGCTACCCGATTAGCGACCTGTTGGTCAAAATATATGAAGCAAAAGCTGGCCTAGTTTTACCCATGGGAGCTAACCAGGTAGCAGTGCAATAATGCCTCTACCCGGTTAGCTTCTGTGGCATCGGAGGCTGTGTGGTGACCCTGGATATTCAATGCCAGGGCTGCATATGACCCCATCATTGAATATCCAGGGTTAGAGGTCGGCGGCTATGTGCCGTAGTGGCGCATAGCCGTTTCAATTTAATATCGGGCCCGACATATATAAAGGGACTGACCTGTTTTGTGTATTTTGGAAGTGGGTAGGAATTCCTCATTGTAGTTTGAATCACAAAACTCCCACAGTTCCTTTCCTCCCTGAGAAAACTGGATGCACACATATCCCCCAGCCACTGAAACACACCACACCCTGTCATTCGTTATGCATGCAGTCACACATTCACTAACACATATCCCACACACTCAAAATACACTGTACTCAGTCACTGACTATACATACAAATACAGCCAACACACACATTATCACTCACCCACCAATATCGACTCAGTCTCACGCACACACTAGCACATTTACACCCCACCTGCCTTCTCCACTCATGTATTAGACCCAAAATGTGCAATTTATGCACTTCAATTTTACATAGAGAAGTATGCCTTTGTGTCATGTTTTTATTTTACATTTCTTATATGATATCAAGGCTGTTTACATTGAACAGGGCATTGTAACTTGGTGACAACTATTTTACAGAGAACATGGGCAATGGAGGGTTAAGTGGCTTGCCCAAGACCACAAGAAGCACCTGTGGGATTAGAAACCCCCAGTCCTTCCAGCCCAAGGTTGACATCCTCTAGTGGGATTTGAACCCCCAACCTTCTGGCCTGAAGTACCTTGCCCCAACCACTAGGCCACTCCTATGTTGCAAGCATGTTCCAATTTATTTAGACCTAAGGAACTCTATAGCACCCAAAATCCTGTGTTACGCTTTCACAATATTCATAGTATAAAACTGCAAAAGGTCATTAATATGTGACTTAAAGGCCATTGCGTTGTGTGACTTTTTTGTCAAAGCGGTTGAGCAGGTATAAAACAAAATGTATTTTGAAGTATTGCAGTAGAGTGGGCCAAAGTGTAAGACAGGAGGGAGAAAGATTTAAGACCAGTGGTTCTGTCACCAAAACAACAGTATAGACAGCAAGTCCATGCTTTCCCTGACAAGCACATGTTCCAGCAGGCTGGGGAGAGAGCAAAGTAAGGAACCGGGCACTAGAAATTACTATAATCACTAACCCAAGCTGGAAGTGTTGCAGGTCTGCTTCTCCTCCCCCTCTGATCATCAGCTCCACAGCATCCTGAACCTACCCATGCTCCCACCAGCCCCAGCTGGAAATGCTGCATCTTGTCCCCTCCTCATGGCCACAATCACTGCCCTTGTTGGCTGCAGAGGAGAAGATGGCTTGAGCCCCTACTCCCGCCACCAACTTTCATTATTTATTTCCCATTTTAGCGATTGGCAATATATATCGATTTTGGAAATATGCATTTCTTACATCTTTGTATTTTGATCAGCACAAGAGGACATACATTTTATTTGTGATTTCTTAGGATTTCCATTTCTAAATTTTGGTCCTTTATTCTGTAATTGGTGAAGGCAGGTCTGTCTGTTTGACTGAAGTGAGAGAATCTGCTGGCAATATAGTTTCTGTGTGGGGATCTATAGCAATTGGGCTTCTTCGGCTTTCCAGTAGGAGGTGCACTGGGGTTCTGTATTTGCAGTGCAGCAAATAGAATGCTAGGTATCATAAGGAAAGGAATGGAAAATAAAACAAAAGATATTATAATGCCTCTATATCGTTCCATGGTGAGACCGCACCTTGAATATTGTGTGCAATTCTGGTCACCGTATCTTAAAAAGGATATAGCGTTATTAGAAAAGGTTCAGAGAAGAGCCACCAAAATAGTAAAGGGGATGGAAGGATACTCCTATGAAGAGAGACTACAAAGGTTAGGGCTCTTTAACCTGGAAAAGAGACGGCTGAGGGGAGATATGATAGAAGTCTATAAATTAATGAACGGAGTGGAACGGGTAAACGTAAATCGATTGTTTACGTTATCAGAATATAGAAAGACTAGGGGACATGCAATGAAGCTACAGGGTAAACTATTTAAGACTAATAAAAGAAAATATTTTTTCACTCAACGTATAATCAAACACTGGAATTTGTTACCGGAGGATTAGTAAAGGCTGTTAGTGTAGCTGGGTTTAAAAAAAGGTTTGGACAAGTTCCTGGAGGAAAGGTCCATAAACCATTATTAAAAGGGACCCAGGATATCAGTGTTTGACCCAATACAAGCATTGTGGAACCTGTGTCTTTTGGGGGCACATTAGTCCCAAATTTATCACTAATGAAGTAAGCAAAGACTAACAATTTTGTGAAATAATAAAAATTAATAACTTTGATTTCAATAACCAAATTCTGTTAAGACTTCTCTTCTATTATTTTTAACTACAATAAAATGATATTTGGTCTCCTTTATGTTCAGTGGCAGACTGTAGTATTCAGTCTGTCACACACATAAATATTTATTCAGCTGCATTTATATCCCACTTTTCACCAGGTCAGGGTGGTGGGGGATACAAGACACATACACTAATACTTACAAGGAACATGGGCAATGGAGGGTTAAGTGGCTTGCCCAAGACCACAAGGAGCACCTGTGGGACTAGAAACCCCAGTCCTTCTGGCTCAAGGTTGCTATCCTCTGGTGGGACTTAAACCACTGACCTTCTGGCCTGTGGTACCTTGCCCCAACCACTAGGCCACTCCTACCTGGTCTGTTAGTTGTGTCACAACTAGGCCACTCCTCCCTGGTCTATCAGTTGTGTCACAACTAGGCCACTCCTCCCTGGTCTATCAGTTGTGTCGCAACAGGAAAAAGATTGAGAATCACTGATTTAGACCATAAGAACCTAAGGAAAGCCATGCTGGGTCAGACCAAAGTCCTTTGAACCCAGCATTCTGTCTCTGACAGTGATCAGTCCACGTTACAAGTGCCCAACAGGTCCCAAAAAGTAAATCTATTTTTGATAGCTTATTCCAGAGCTATGGGATGGCTGTCCCAAGTCTACCTGCCTAATAATGTTTTATGGACTTTTCCACCAGAAACCTGTCCAAACCTGCGCTGCTAGTTGCTTTGACCATATCCTCCAGAAATAGATTCCCCAGCTTAATTGCGTGGTGCTTGATAAATACTTCCTACAGTTTGTTTTCAATTCGCAGATGGTTAGTTTCACGGAGTGTCCTCTTGTTTTTGAGTTGTTTGAAAGGGTAAACAACCATCCGCTATTTAACCATTCCACTCCATTCATGATTTTATAAACCTCCATCATATCCCCTCCGGTCGTCTCTTTTCCAAGCTAAAGAGCCGTAACCTGTTTACGACTACTACTTATCATTTGTATAACGCTACAGGATGTACGCAGCTCTGTAGCGAGGCGTGTAAGAGACAGTCCCTGATATATAAGAGCTTACAATCTAGTCAAGACAGACAACATAACAGTCAAGACAGACGACACAATGGGGGATTACAGGATATACTGTATCTAGGGGAATGGTAAGGAAACACATAGGAGGTGAACAAGAGGCTAGGGCAATCAGGATCCAAAAGCAGTCTCAAAGAAGTGAGTTTTTAGCCTAGATTTGAACAGGGCCACAGTTGGAGCCTGGCGTACTTACTCAGGCAATTTGTTTCAGGCATAAGGACAGGCAAGGCAGAAATATCAAAGTTTGGAGTTGGTAGTAGAAGAGAAGGGCACAGCTAGAAGGGATCTGCCAGAGGAGTGGACTTCCCAAGGAGGGGTGTAGAGAGCGATAAGAGAGGAAAGGCAGCGAGGAGCAGCTGAATGAAGGCACTTATAGGTCAGTAGTAAAGTTTGAACTGGATGCGGAAACGGATAGAGAGTCAATGAAGTGATCTGAGTAGAGAGGTGACACGACCATAGCGGCACTGGCAGAAGATTAGCTGTGCAGTTGAGTTTTATACAGATTGAAGTGGAAAGAGATGATTCAGAGAGAGACCAGTAAAAAGGAAGATACGTGGGAGATGATTAGAGAATGGATGAGGGTCTTAGTAGTATGTTCAGAAAGGAAGGGATGAATTTTGCCAAAGTTACAGAGAAAGAATCGACAGCTTTTAGCTATCTGTTGGATGTGTGTAGAGAAGGAGAGGGAGGAGTCAAAGACGACCCCAAGGAAACGGGGAGCCTTTCTTCATAAGGGAGTTGTTCCATAATTTGTATCAGTTTTGTTGCTATTCTCTGAGCCTTTTCTAGTTCCACTAATTTTGAAATGGGGCAAACAGAATTGCTCATCATACTCAAGTGTGGTTGTGCCAGAGAACTGTGCAGGGACATTATAATGTTCTCAGCTTTGTTCTCCATCTCTTTTCAAATAATCCCTAACATCCTATTTGTTTTTTTTGGCAATCATGGCATATTGGGATGAAAAGTTTAATGTATTCTCTACAATGCTGCTGAGATCTTTTGCTTAGGGGTGACTCCTAACATTTTTTACCTCTAGTTGCAGGGCTGGCCCGTCCACTAGGCGAACTAGGAAGCGGCTGCTTCAGCACCGTGGTGGGCTTTAAAATGCCTGCACATGTGCACGCAGTTCCGGCATGCTGCTCCTGCTCGCTCTTCGAGAAAGTTGCATTGGAGGGAGGGGGCAGAAGCAGCAGGTTATGAGTACACATGCGCGTGGGCACTTTAAGAACTGATGAAGCACTGAAGTGGCAGTTCAGCTGCCTCCTATTCAGCGCAAGGTGGGGGCAACATGGTGGGCTGGATGGAGGCGCAGATTTTAGTGGGGGGTGGCGGCACAGAGGGTCTGCCTAGGGTAGCAGAAACCCTGGTGCCACCACTGTCTAGTTGCTTAGTGTTTGGCAGTGCTGGAGGAAGGTAGGTTATCTCGCTGGTGTGGTAGCTGGAGATCCAGGGGCACAACTCAACTTTGCTTGATAAACAGTGATGGTGATCCTCATTTTCTGCAAATGGGGCTGTCGACCGCAGTCCTCAGCTCAGGCTGTTCTCCTCCAGACTTGTGAAGAATAAAGTGGCCATCAAACTGCCAGCATCTGGAGCCCAGTAACATAGTAACATATGGTATATCTGTCAGTACAAGCTGAACGGCACAACGCCTTCTTTTGCCCAGCGTTGTATGGTTTATGGGTCAGGGGCATGCTTTCTAAAGCATGCTACCTGGTTAGTACATAGCTAGCATGTGTTTTTGGCAGTACCCAAGCAGTGTGCGTCTGGGCACAGCATGGGAATTCCTGGGAGCAACTATCACCAGCCCAGTGGGTGATGGTAGTTGCTCCCCGCAATGGTATTACTGTGGCAAGCTGCGCTAATTTCAGGGGGACAGCTGTCCTCACCCTCCTGCATCTAGCATAGAGCCCCACACTAGTAATGCAGCCCAAACCCACGTTACTATCATGCGGCTTAGTAAACATGCCTCTGAGATACTTAGGTTTTTAGATCATGCAAAGGGTTTTATCTTTTCTTTTCGAATTCAATCTCATGCCAAGAAGACACAGTGAGTCTCGCTCAATGAGATTTCTTACAATAAACACAGAGTGCAATTTTATAAAGATTTTTCCACATGGAAAGCTTTTTATAAACATCGCGTGGCCCTTTACGCTCGTCTATGTACAAGATTGTACATACATACGTGCGCTACATGCAGGTGTTCCCGCGGGAGCCGTCTGGTTAGCGTGGAGGCAGAGTTGGAACGTATGCATGCATTTTATAAAATACCTGGGAACACGCCATAGAGAAAATGTACGCATTTACACTAACTTCTAAGATAGTATACATGGGCTATTGAGGCTGGTTCTGGATGTCTGTTTTAGAAAGGCATACAGGCGCCTGTGTTGCCTTCATAAAATATGCAGTTATAGTTAAGCACTCTTATTTATTTGTTGTTCTATTCCATCTTCACTTATCATTCTGTTTTACTCACTATCTAATCAATTTCAGCTTTTCAAGTTTAACACTTTTTGTATGAATTCATAAAAAGTTTTAAGAATTTTTGCAAGGATCACATAAATACAGAGAGCAGACCCGCGAATATAACAGTATGGTTTATGGTTTATTCTTCTTATTATACCGCTTTTAAAGCCAGTTGTCAAAGCAGCTTACAATCCAATTAATAATAAAATAAAATGAAACAAACTCCAATCAAATTATAAGATGGGAAAGAAAAAGAAAAAGGACAGCTTTAAAAGGAAATAGGAATACTGCAACTCCCCCATTCCGCACCCAAATCAGTCCAGTGTAAAGTCATTTGAGAAAGGTGTGTCTTCAACCCTGTTTTAAATGCTTTATAGGAAACTCAAATGTAGTGGAAATGGTAGCTCATTTCATAAATTGGCAGCTTTTGAGAAAAATGCTGTCTGACATATCTTCCGGCAACTCAGGAAGATTTCCCAATGTTGTCGTTTCTTTGTAGAAGTAGAAGATGGGAAGCTCTTCTTTAGCTGCTGGAAGATATGGAGTTATTGCAGTGGACTTGAAATTATTGATTAGAGAATAGATAAGAGTCTTGGTAGTTGTAGACCTGAAGTGGGGTACTAGGACCTTCTGAAAGGCTAAATATGGAGAATGGCTTGGAATTTTGCCAACAACCTGCAGCTTGATCTGTAGCAGCTTAGCAGTGTATGTGTATAGAAGCCAAGGTCGTATTTTGCAGATGAAATTGTTTTGTAAGAGATTTTTTATGGAGACAGAATGTTTTTGCTTTATAGAATGCTTGCCCTGATTAAGCTCGGCAATATGTATGCATGGCATGACCTGTAACATGTAGTGTTTAGCTTGACTTGTAACATATAGATAAACAAAAAGTAGTGCAAAGCATGACATAGAATGATAAGACGAATTTGTACATGTAGCAGTTTTTTTCCTAATAAAGAAGTACTACGGCCTAGCTGCAGTAGGACTTATGGGAGAACCGCTCAAGTTTGCAGGCCCAAATTCCTCTGCTGAGGCTTAAGTAGTACTATTATTGATATAATTCTGTGTATGTGTTTCCTTATTTGCATTGAATTTAGAGAAGTGGAGCCAAAGAGCCGAGGTTGGATTTTGCTACTTGATGCCCGGTCAGGATTAGTGCAGCCAAACAGTAGTATGTTCAGAAAGGAAGGAACATAGTTTGCTGATGTTATAGAGAAAGAAATAACATTTTTAAGCTGTCTGTTGGATGTGTGGGAAGAAAGAGAGAGAAGAGTCAAAGATGACCCCAAGTTTGCGAGCCAAGGAAACAGGAAGGATGATAATGTTATCAATTAAAGCAGAGAAAGGAGGAAGTGGTGAAGTAGGTTTAGGAAGAAAGATAAGGAGCTCAATTTTGGCTATGTTCAATTTTAGATGGCAGAGGGACATCCAGGCAGCAACATCAGACAAGCAGACTGAGATACAGACTTGGATTCCTGAAGAGATTTCAGGTGCAGAGAGGTACATCCGAAAGTCATCAATCAGCATAAAGGTGATGCTGAAATCCATGAGAGGAGCACCAATGGCATGAATATAGAGCATAATGGGAAACTGTGCAAGGAAGCAGTAAAACTAAAATTGTTTCCTTCTCTGTTTTTAATAGTTATTCCTTGGTTAGTAATGTCTCAGGATCCACCTTTGATGATTCTTTCCAAGCCATAGTAGGGCCCTTAGTAAGGGGAGAAGCTATGAAGCTTGCCGTTCACCAATTTGGGCCTCTCTTTTCTCTTTAAAGACTGGGGAAAGAAGAGATCAAGAGAGTACTTAGGAAAAGGCCAGCTTCTTAAAAATTATGGGCCCGATATTGAGGTGGGCATGCTATGTGCCATGGATGCACTTAGCCTGCCCGCCAACCTCCTAACCTAGATAATCATTTCCGTGCCGGCAGAAGTGAATATCCAGGTTAGCCTGGATGCCTCGGCAGCTGCAGAGGCTACATGGATAGCAGTGATTTTTGTTGCTACCTGCATAGTTTCTGTGTCTTAAAGATAGGTGAAATTGCTGCTATCTGTGTAGCTCCTTCCTCCATCCCCATTCTGCCCCAGAACTCTCTTAACACGCCACGATGCTATGCGGATAGCATTGGGGCGCAATAGGAACTTATCCGGGATATTGGAAGGGCACTATCCGTGTAGGTGCCTTTCGTATATCACAGATAAGGCCCTTACATGGGTAACTAAGGAAGTTACCTGTGTAAGGGCCTTCGAATATCGGGCACCATAAATATATACAGCTTAACATTCAGAAGGGTTTCTATGTTTAGCGATAGCTGCTCAGGGGATTATCTTAGAAACCTTATTTACAATTTACACATGTAAATATGGCAATCTACATGTGGAAAAGGCCATTTTAGAAAGGGTCCATGTTACATGTGAAAATATTGCACATTGGCATGGCCAGTGTGGCACCAAACTCTACATGGGCAGCCCCAATTTCACACAAGGGATGCATGTGTAAGACTAAATTGTCCACATCCAGATTTACAGCTGCTCCCTGACATGAATAGAAAAAAAAGTGCTTCTATTGCCCTTCCCTTTACAGTGGGATTGAAGGGGGATATCCTCCTTCATCCCCAATGCTTGCTTCCTTCTCTTAATCGCAACAAGGGAAAGATAGCGAGAGGCCTCTAGTTAGTTAGTGGCATAGATTTTCCAAATGGTAAAGATGCACTTCTTAGTGCCCACATTTACACATGCCAGTTGTGAAATGCTAGCGCTTGCACATGTAACTTGCCGAGTTTCTCCCATGTGTATCTTTGTGAAATGACTTCTCCCGCTGCACGTGGAAGCACATCCCCATGCAGGGCCGGCCCGTCCATTGAGCAAGAATGTTTTTTGCACAGGGCCCCGCGTTTCAGGGGGCCCCGCGCAAAGAACATTCTGCTTTTTTTCAAAATTAAGTTAAAAAAAAAAGCTGGCTGCTACCGCTGCCGCTGCTGCTGCCGCCGCGGCAGTGGCAGAATGGAGTGTCCCGCGGGGCCCCCTCTGCCCGGCTGAGCTCTCCCTCTGCGATGGCTGAGCCCCTCTGTGCCAGCTTTCAGATACGCGAAGGGAGAGTGTCTCCCTCGCGTCTCTGTTAAGCCTGCAGGGGCAGATGGGAAATTTCCCATCAGCCTCTGCGGGCTTAACAGAGACGCGAGGGAGACACTCTCCCTTCACGTATCGGAAAGCCGGCACAGAGGGGCTCTGCCGTCGCAGAGAGAGTGGGAGGGAGGGACTCAGCCGGGCAGAGGGGGCTCTGCGGGACACTCCATTCTGCTGCTGCCACGGCGGTAGCGGCAGCGGCAGCGGTAGCAGCCAGCTTTTTTTTTTTTTTAATGTTCCTTGAACCGATGAGGGGGGGGGGGGTTTAGGACTGGTAATGGGCTATGGGGGGGGGCTAGGACTGGAAATGGGCTGGGGGGGTTAAGACTGGAGGTGGGCTGATGGGGTTAGGATTGGTAATGGGCTGTGGGCTGTTGGGGGGGTTAGGACTGGTAATGGGCTGTGGGCTGATGGGGGCTGTCTGGTAATGGGCTATGGGGGGGTTAGGACTGATAATGGGCTATGGGGGGGGGGCTAGGACAGGAAATGGGCTGATGGAGAGGGGTTAGGACTGGTAATGGTCTGTGGGCTGATGGGGGCTGTCTGGTAATGGGCTATGGGGGGTTAGAACTGATAATGGGCTATGGGGGGGGCTAGGACAGGAAATGGGCTGATGGGGAGGGGTTAAGACTTGAGGTGGGCTGATGGGGTTTGGACTGGTAATGGGCTGTGGGCCGTTGGGGGGGTTAGAACTGGTAATGGGCTATGGGGGGGTCAAGACTGGTAATGGGCTTTGGGCTGATGGGGGCTGTCTGGTAATGGGCTATGGGGGGGCTAGGACAGGAAATGGGCTGATGGGGAGGGGTTAGGACTTGAGGTGGGCTGATGGGGTTAGGATTGGTAATGGGCTGTGGGCTGATGGGGGGGTTAGGACTGGCAATGGGCTATGGGGGGCTGACTGGAAATGGGCTGATGGGGGGTTAGGACTGGTAATGGGTTATAGGGGGGGATTAAACTGAAAATGGGGTGATGGGGGGTTAGGACTGGAAGTGGGTTGATGGGGGGCTAGGACTGGTATTGGGTTGGGGGGTTGCTAGGACTGGAAATGGGCTGATGGGGGGCTAGGACTGGAAATGGGCTGATGCAGGGACTAGAAGGGAATGGATGCTGGGTGAGGCTGGAACTAGAAGGGAGCTGATGTTGGGGGAGGATTAGAATGGGATGGGGCTGGGAGAGTAAAATGGAGAGGGGAAAAATATTTTGTGTGGGAGGGATGAAAAATCTACAATTGGCCGGGTATTGGGAGAGTAAGTGGGGATTGAGGATGGAGGGGTAAAATTTGAGTGGATGAAATAGGAATGAGGAAAGAGCAAAAGGAGAAAGATTAGTATGTTAAAGCAGATTTAGAGAGAGAATGGAAAAAAAACTAGGAGAGAAGAAAGGACAAATGGACAGCAGACGATGGAGAGTTAGCAGAAGACACAAAGAAACCAGAAGAAAGTGGCTGGAGCAATTGCAGCTGAAAAAAAATGCACAAAAGGTAGAAAAATATCTCTTTATTTTGAATTTATTAATTGGAATATGTCAGCTCTGGTAAATGTGCATCATTAACGTCTGCGCTTTGTTTAGTACAAGAGCAAATTAATGTATAGTTTTATTTCTACAGTATTGTACATTCCAAGTTTGGCTTTTGGGATTTCCAGTTTAATTATTGTCGTCCTGTTTCTAAATTGTGATTCCTTGTTTGGTGATGGTTTATGTTCTGTTTATGTGTAACTGAGCTGAGGTATTCTGTTTATATAATTCCTATTTGACATTGCCACTTGTTCTCTTTCCCCAGTAGG
The DNA here is from genome assembly GCA_033557465.1 of Ichthyophis bannanicus. Lineage (NCBI taxonomy): Eukaryota > Metazoa > Chordata > Amphibia > Gymnophiona > Ichthyophiidae > Ichthyophis > Ichthyophis bannanicus. Next base: position 1,506,992,310 of record CM066032.1, read on the forward strand.
TCATGTATTGGTATTCTCTGAAATGTATTGGTTTAATATTTGCATGTTTCCTTTTGATAGGTAGGGTATGGTGCTTTGTGAGTCCTGGTAGTGCTGTTAGGATACGGCGGGTTTGCTATGGGTTCTAAATGGGCAGTGTTTGTAGTAGTTCCTAATGTGTCTGGCGGTTGGCACTGGATTATAGTAATGTAGAAATCTTTTAGTCTTTCTTTATTCATACACTCATTAAGAGGCATGTTTACTAAAAGTTAGTATATGGTAACATTATGCAAATATTTATGCAAATGAGGCCCCTTATGCAAATGAGGCCCCTCACCGAGTCTCCGCACATGGCCCCGCACCCCCCTTGGGCCGCCCCTGTCCCCATGCATCCCAGCGCGTTCTTCTTTGATATAAGGCACACATCTACGGTGAAGGGTGAACATATGTTGATTTTACCTTGGACTTACATGTGACCACCCTCTCCTCTAAAATGGACATAGATATGTAGATGTTTTCACTTGGATGTCTCTGCAAGCCCATAAATGGCCTTTCTAAAATGTACCTTCATATGTATGACCACCTGTAGTGGGTAGAGTAATGCCGAAGACTCTTGCAAACCACATCAGCTACAGTATGTATGAATAGAGCTGGGGTGTGCCCCAAGGCTGGTGCAAGGATCTGAGGTACCCAAGATGAATCTCATTCCTGTGGCTACCCTGTTCCTACTCCCGTCCCCATTGCCACCACTGCCGATCCTCTCTGGGATCTGCAGCGGCAGGAATGACTTTCAAACAGCATCGCATTGCTTATGAAATACCTTCAGTGCTATGTGCTGTTGGTGCTTTTGCCCCTTCTGATGCAGACTTTCTGTTTGCATGGACCAGAAAATCTGCACTGCCGCCACTGTAGGTCCTGGAGAGGAAATGCTGGGGCTCTAGGTGACCGCCTGGTTCTCCTAAAGGCTAGCTGCAGCCCTGGTGTTCCACCTGACTATATGGATAGCTATACAGGCTGGATATTGCCACTTCCCACAGAAGGGTGGTGGTCGCCAGGGTCCTCATATATTCAGGGCTGCCACCTTATGCTACAGCCAGTGTTTTAAAAAAATGCCAAGCATAGATTTTAAATATTGGGCCAGTAGATTTTAGTACTTTCCTGCAAGGTTTCTCATGTCTATTAGCAGCTCTGCTTCCATTTAGCAGCATTAGCATGATGCGTGGGACACACCTACCATACTGAGGTGACGTTCCATAGGAAAAAAGTCCCTTTCTGTAGGTCCTCCCCAAGCCCCCATTCTAACTTCTGTTTCTTTTATCTTAAGATTGGTAATTTCCTCTTCCTACTTAGGGCAGAACTGGGTCTGTGTTGTGGCTGCGGTGCCATCAGCTTTTATTCATGATTACCCAGAGATTTCTCCCCTCCTCCTCCTCCTGGCTCAGCTGTTGGAGCAACAATCCTCTCAGCCAAGGGCCACAGGCCACAGCTCCCTCTAGAGCCCAGTGTGGGTGTTGCCAGTGTGCACTGGCTGCGTCTCTCTGCCTCCCAACCCATAAGCTCTAAATGTTTCCTCTGCAGTATCTGCTTCCATGGCTGGCCTGAGCAACAGGAGCCAGGATCTGGAACGGAAGCCGAGTTTTCCTTATGGTGTCATTTTGCACTGTCACAGAGCTATCAAGCCAGCGTCCCGTCTTTTAAGAGGACTCAGCGCGTGAAGGAACACGGCATTTATGATCTCGCTCTCGCTGTATTTAAAAATAGAAGACCTAGCTTCATTCTTTCTTGTCAAAATGTTACTTTATTGGGTGTAGGTTGCTATACATGAAAATCCATTTATGGGGTGTTAACGTTATGGACCGTGGGTACTAAAAGTTAGCGTGTGCTGTTGCAGGGCCTATTTTATTCCTAAGGGTACTGTAGCGGTGCATGCTAGAGTGTAGTAAACATGGTCATATATATTTAACCGCATTTTAGTTTTAAATCAATCCCTGGGAAATTTGTTATTCTTAATATGCATTTTTCTAGTAAGACTGAAGGCAATTTAAAAAAAACAAAGAAAGTTAAAAAAAGACGGTTTTATAATTATTTATAAAGTAGGAGATCATTTTACACATCTGTAATATTTCAACTCTGAAATGAATTCTTTGTGTTTCTTCGAATAAAGTGCCGAGCTTTATATGAAGCTGTATGGGGACCACCTTGCCACACGTCCTCTTAGGCCAGCTGTACATGATGCAGCTCTACATACAATGTTCCTTCCATCTAGCCTCCCGCTTGTATTTAACTCAGCACCTTTGTCTCACCCTCCTTGTCTGTCTATATGTATCAGCTGCACATGTCCCCTCTGCTGCTTGTTAAGATGTTTCATTTGTTTTGTGCTAGACAAATAGGTGGCTGGAATTTATGAATACACTAGTGGACACCCTACAGTACTAACACAAGGGGTCCAAAGGTACATTTAACAAAATAGAGATGCAGGGTTGAGCAAGCCACCAGGCAAGCTAGGCAGTCACCTAGGGCAGCAGCTTCTTGGGGGGGAGGGGGGAGCACAAAGAGCAACTACAATCGAAGCAAAGCAATGGATCCTGGCAGCCAGACAGAGCTATCAGTGCTTGCGCTTACTTGCAGGAAGAATGAACAATATGTGAATAATCCATTTACTCTTATAAGCAGCTTTTGCAATTTTCTCTCATTTATGCATATATTTACAAACCAAAGTTTTAATATTTAAAAGTGTGATGTCCAAATAAGTATTTTTATAGCATTGTTCTGGAAAAGATGGTGTTGAGATGATTTCACTTGAGTTTAATAATCAGATCTTGGGGGGGGGGGGGGGGGGGGGCTAGGGGTTTAAAAGCTAATTGTGAGGGGGCACAAAGCTGAGGTTTATTTAGCCTTGAGCACCTAATGCTCTTGTATCAGCCTTGTAGAGGAGAAAAGGTGTGTTCATAAGATATTAGTTTATTTCAGAAGTGTTTACTGCGCTCCAATAAGGTTTGCCAAAGCTGCTTCAGGAAGGCTTATGTAGAACCTTGCATAAAAGTGCCAGCAATTTCAGAGCAGAGGAGCAGCCTAGTGGTTAAATCAGCAGCCTGGAAGCCAAGAGACTAGTGTTCACTTCCTGCTGGTGTTCCTTGTGGCCTTGAGCAAGTCATGTTGCTCTCTATTGACTAGGAAGACAGGTATGGCAATCCACTTCTGGCCACACTTTGTCAAGAAAACCTGCTGGTTTGCCAGGAGTCAGCATTTGTACAGTTTTGGAGCGCAGAGCATTGCTGAAGCTACCTCCATGTCTGAAATTGTTAATATGTTTATATGACGTTTTGCTTGTGGATCTCTGAAGAATCTTGTGTGAAACTAGTTAGTTTGTTGGAGTGCTGTCAACTTGCATGGAGTGTCATGCACTGCTTTAATACCTCTATATGTCTATAAGCAATACTGCCTAGTTGCGAAACATTTGAATCCATCATCATGAAAGTGGTGGATTTGCTCTTATAAATAAACTAAGTACTAGTCAAACTGATTTAAAGACATTCATTATAAAATTTTAATAATAGTTGGGTATTTTAAAGTTTATTTTAAAAAACAATTCTGGTACAATGTGGAAGAAAGGCCTGGTAATCTACTTCCAATCACACCTTGTCAAAAAAATCTAGGGGCTGGGTTGCCAGGAGTCAGCATTGACTGGAAAGCACACATTGCACTGAGGGCTTTCTGGGTGTGTTATGATTAAATTGACTAAGCACTGGTTTGGTAGCCAAGTGACCTGGGTTCAATTCCCACTAGTACTCCTTGCAGGCTTGGGCAAACCACTTAACTTTCCATTGCCTTGGAAGAAAGGCATAGCAATGTGCTTCCAGTCACACTGCCAAGAAAGCCCAGGAGCTGCTGGGTGGCCAAGAGTCAGCATTGACTCAAAGGCTTGCATTGCATTATACTGTTTTAATGTGTACAGTGCTGTCACTGTATAATATCATTGCTACTACCATAATCTCATTTCTCTGTTTCCTTAACCTCATTGTTCTAATTGTGTATTATGCTGACATTTGATCATTTTGGCCTTCTGCAGTGGGAAGATGAAGTGGATGAACATTTCCTTTTGCTCTTTTGGTTTGCACGGTTATTTGTAATTTTTTTTGTTGTTCTTTTTATTTATTTATTTTACTTTAATGATGTTCAAACGTATGAATGCTGTGTTGTAACATAGAAACATAAAACGTAGGGCTCGATATGCATGGCGGCAGCTAGCGTGATTACAGAGGTTGAACACTAAACCCGGATATTCAATGCTGGGGCCATATCCGGCCACTGGTATTGAATATCTGAGTTCACCGCTGAAGCAGGAAGCTAACCAGGCAGCAGTGATATTCAGCTGCTGCCAGATTAGCTTCAGCAGCACAAGTTAGGACAGACTTTTCTGTGCCTAACTTTCACCACCGAAAGATTACCATTCTGTAGTCGCAGAATATCACCATTGACTGGTTATCCCCAGGTGCCACCCCCAGGACACCTCAGTGCTAACCGGTTAGCATGGGGACGTGTGGATATTCAGTGTCCCTGAATAGCCCACTTAGCAGCATTTGCACAGTTTGTAGGTCTGCAAACTGTATCAATGTCTTTGAACATTGAGCCATAGAAAATGATGGCAAAGACTCTACAGCCCATCCATAAGAACTGTTAAGTTCTACAATCCCTTCCTCTCTCGCAGAGAAGCTGTGTATTTGTTCCATGCTTTTTTGAACACAGATAAGAACATAAGAACATAAGAACATAAGACATGCCATACTGGGTCAGACCGAGGTCCATCAAGCCCAGTATCCTGTTTCCAACAGTGGCCAATCTAGGTCATACGTACCTAGCAGTTTCCCCAAAAGACACAAGTTCCACAATGCTTGTACTGGGTCAAGCATTGATATCCTGGGTCCCTTTTTAATAGTGGTTTATGGACCTTTCCTCCAGGAACTTGTCCAAACCTTTTTTAAACCTGCAGTTCTTGTCTCCACTATCTGTACTGGGAGGCTGTTCCTCCCATCCACCACCCTTTCTGTAAAGAAATATTTCCTCAGGTTACTGCTCAGTCTATCCCCTTTCACCTTCATCCTATGGTCCCTCGTTCCAGAGCTTCCTTTCAAGTGGAAGGGGGCCACCTCCTGTGCATTCATTCCATGGAGGTATTTAAATGTCTCTGTCATATCACCCTTCTCCTGCCTTTCCTCAAAAGTATACATATTGAGATCTTTAAGCCTATCCTCATATGCCTTATAACAAAGATCACTGGCCATTTAATAGCTGCCTTCTGGACCGACTCCATCATCTTTATATTCTTTAGAAGGTGCGGTCTCTAGAATTGTGCACAGTACTCCAAGTGAGATCTCATTAGAGACTTGTACAAAGGCACTATTACAGTACCTCCTATTTCCTGCTGGCCCTTCCGATGCACCCAAGCATCCTTCTGGGATTTGTTGTCGCCTTTTCTACCTGTTTGGCCATTTTAAGCTCAGCCAATAGATCAACCCCAAGTCCTGCTTTTCTTTCGTGCATTGAAGTACTTCACTCCCTGTAGTCCAAATACATGATCTTGCATTTTTAGCATTAAATCTTAACTGCCAATTTCTCAACCATTCTTCAAGCTTTACTAGATCCCTCCTCTTATTATCCACACCTTCCATGGTATGTGCTTCGTTGCAGATTTTGGTATCATCTGCAAAGAGGCATACCTTTCCTGACAGACCTTCCGCAACATTGCTTGAAAAAATGTTAAAAAGAACAGGATCAAGGACTGATCCTTCAGGAAATCTACTGGTAATGAGCTTATTTTCAGAGTGAATTCCGTTTTCTACTACTCTCTGCTGCCTCCTAGTCAACCAGTTTTATACCTAGGCAATTACTTTAGGGTCCATCCCAAGGGCACTCTATTTATGCCACTGATGCAGAATGGTGTCAAAGACCTTGCTGAAATCTAGTGTTCTCCTCTGATCCAATTCTCTGGTTGCCCAGTTAAAGAACTCAATCAGATTCATCTGACAAGACCTACCTCTAGTAAAGCCATGCTTTCTCGGATCCTGTAATCTCTTGGATTCCAGAAAGCATTCTCTGCGTTAGCAACTTTTCCTTTACTTTACTAACTATAGAAGTCAGACTAACCAGTCTGTAGTTACCAACCTCTTCCTTACTTCCGTTTTGGTGAACAGGAATCACATTTGCCCATCTCCAGTCCTCTGGGATCACTTCTGACTTTTATGAAGCATTTTATATTTTATTGTTTTGTTTCCTGATTATGTATTTTTTGGGGCTGTTCAATTGTATGTCATATAGCACATATTTATGAAACATTACGACTTATAAATAGTAACAAATAAAGCAAAAAGACAAATGTTATTATGGTTATACAGTTACTACAATGTGAGTTGCCACTGTTCAGCGACCTCTGCACTACATCATCTTTGGCGAATCTCTTCATGAAGCCAGTTAACAAATCTTAATAAATAGATGAAGCATTAGACTAATGAATTCTCCAAAATGTGTATATTGTGCACATATTTACTAATCCAGAATGCTACAAGTATTTGTGGCAAAAACAAGGAAAGCAAACCTACTGGATTAGGTGAAGTTGCATTAATGAGAAGTTGAGGAGGTAAATTAGAAGAATAAAGCGGCATCTTGCTGAGTAGTGACATAACGTGTCTGGGAAGTTTCCGTGTCTTGTGGTGGAGGAAGTTGAGAATACAGTATTCTTACTCACCGAGGGCAGGGACTTTTTTCATAAGTGTTTATTCTCCCACGCAGTAACTTAGCAACATAGATAATGGCAGTGAACAACCAAATGGCCCCTCCAGTCTGCCCAGCACAGCACAACACAACACAATGCAGCACTGTATAGCAAAGTGCAGTGTGGCACAGCTCCATTTAGCGGGGGCCTCGATTTTCTAAGTTTTGTAATACATTGATGTGAACTTCAGTTCGAAATACCTCTTTTTCTGCCTGGAACTCAACTCTTCTCTTCAGTCTGTGCACAAAGAGGTCCTGTTGATAACCATGGACATCTATTATATAGATGGTGGAAGTGGAAGTCTGAAGGGAATTATCATAGGCTAATGGAACCTTTCACGCCTAGGCCATCATTTCATATCCACTTAGGTTAGAAGTGGCTTCAAAGGTGTCTAGTGTGAAATAAGTTGGTGGTTTTAGTCTAGTTCCCACTAAGTAAGTGTCCATATCACAAAAATCCCACCGTCACTATCTGACTCTCATTGGCACTTTTGTTGGCAGTTACAGAAGAGAAGCTAAAAGATAGCAAGGTTGGGAGACTGAATTAGCCACTGGTCCCTCCAGAGCAGGGCACACTGGTAGGGCAGAGTGAGAGACTCTTGTGCAGCCACTGGTCCCTTCTGTGCCCAGTTGTAGGGCTTTGTCTCCCAATGTTGTTAATGCAATTTCTTTCATAGAAACATAGAAATATGACGACAGAAAAAGACCACATGGCCTATCTAGTCTGTCCTTCCATAACAACTACAACAGTCCCCTTTTTACCTTTAGAGATCCTCTGTGTTTGTCCCATGCTTTTTTGAATTCAGTTACTGTCCTCATCTCTACCACCTCCACTGGGAGACTATTCCATGGATCGACTACTCTTTCCGTAAAGAAATATTTCCACATATCACTCCTGAATCTATCTCCCTTCACTCTCATTCCATGTCCCCTCGTAGCAGAACTTGCTTTCAATTGAAAGAGGCTCTCTCCCTGAACATTTATGGAGCCAAGACAAAAAAAATGATTCACTTAAAATTATTTAAAAAATGAGCTGTACTAGCCCTGTAACAAGCCTATCACACTGCTGTTTGAAAATGTAATATCAGTAAAATATGATAAAACTTAGGTTGAATTAAAGAGCTTCCCAAATGGTAAGTCTGAAGCAGGGATAGAGAATCACACTACCTGAATTGGTGCAAATGGAATGGTTCCTTTTTATCTCTGGGAACTACCTCAATAACCAAAGCAAAACTATGGCAGGCAGGAAATATTCCCTTTAAAAAATCACCCACTAAGATCTGCACCTATTTTTTCTGCTGGTTCTTTCTCTAGTCAGTATGATGCAGTAAGGGACCCTTTTACTAAAATGTGCTGTCTTTGTGCTTACCACATGTTAGGAGCAAACCCAATGCAAAATAAGTGCAAAAAGGTTGTGTGGTAACTGTTGGGGGGGGGGGGGGGTGCCTAGCATGTCTCCTGCACTTAGCACATGGAAAAGTCCCTTAAAGTGTGCTAAGTTCATTTACAGTTAGCGTGGGTATACTTTATGCCTCCTCCAAAACTGATAGTGAGCTACCCTCAATGTGCAGTCCAAACCCACTCTCTGCCCATAACACACACACAGATCCTGTCCCTTTGCGCATTAAACAGCTAACATGAGATTTTTCTCACGCTGGCTGCTTTTACCATGTAGTAACTGTTATCACGGGCCTGCACAGTAAAATACGTGTTAATTGCTTAGTGCATGTTAGTAAAAGGGCCCCTTCATTTTGAGAATGCAAAAAGTACATATATTGTGTCTTCCTCAAACTAACCTCATCCACAGAACCACCTCAAGCTAATGTGAGTAGACGTGTGCGTGCTGTTCTAATAATGGTCGTAGAATATGCACACTGTTCCATGTGGAGAGGTTGGGCAATTTTCTAAAAACACACTGACCTGCAGAAATGGCTTGAAATATTGCTCTCTGTACTATTTATTCATTATTTCTATAGTGGTATCGTCAAGGTAGAAGATAATTCATGTGTGCGTCATACTCTTTCCTGAAGAAGTTTGTCATTTACATTTTAGCACTGGGAGATTGAACATTTTGCCCAGACAAAAACGATGTGATTCTATAAAATCATTCCTGCAGGAATATGGCCACATGACCTCTTATAAAATACCGACTGGCACGAAAGTAGGCATATTGACATGAAAGTGCGTACTTTGCCAGTAGGTGTAGCCAGGATCGTCATCTGGTGGAGTTTTCATGTATGTGCATGGATTATAACACACCTTAATCTACTGGCATGCATACACTAAGCATGTGCAAAGATTTCTACCTGTTTGCTAGCAGGTGTAAGTGATTGTGTTTACATTCAAGGCGTGTTCTCTGCCACATAAGCACAAGTAGGCACCTACCTGAGGTGCCCCGTTATAAAATTACCCTCCACATGGAAGAAATCTTTTAGTACGTAAGACTCTGGGAGACTGGTAAGCATTGCGTAGTAAGTAGAAGGTGGGGGAGTGGAATTCTGCTCTCTAGGCTCTTGGCTATGTATTCTAGCTGCTACACACCGAGTTGAAAGTATGAACATTTTGCAATGTGTTGCATCATAAATATTTCTCCTTTTATCTAACTATATCTTCTGTGACCTCCTATTATCTAACTATAATAAGAAGGAAGAAACTCGCTAACAACTGACTCTGTGTGATAAGAGATTCCTGCGAACCAAGTGAATGATGCTATAGTGACGAGCAGGAAGCCGTAGGACTGGAGAGCTTTACGGCCAGGATGGGGCAGGGGATTGTTGGAGAACATTAAAGTGAGGTGCAAGAGATGATGAGGGAGAAGGGAATTATGATGAGGGCTAGGGAGTGGTGGTGATGGTGGTGGGGGACTCAAGGTCTCGATAGGAGGTCATGTTGTAGAGTTTGTAAATCAGAAGGCTGTAAGAACAGCTCAGTTCCTCAGGACAGAAAACTGGATGCAGAACTAATACAAAGGAGAGTGAGACCTGTGGAACAAAGTGGGAGTTATATTAGTGGATCAGATGAAATCCAAACACATCAGTAGCAGAAATTCAAATTGAGGGCCCCCAAGCAAAATTCAGAAAGGGTTCCCAGAGCAGGGGGAATCCACTTCAGAAGGTATATGAGCAGCTATAAATGGGCCCCCTCTTTCTCAGCCCCTCTGCATTGCAGGGACAGCTTGGGGGGAATTTATGCTATTGAAACAGACTCATAGATTTCTCTTGTTTTTAATCAGATTTGGACTGCACCCCTTGCTGATATTGTCACCTTGTAATTCACAGTTCTTTAGCAGCTGCCAAGAGAGAGATTTCCGACCAGTCCTGGATGTCTGGTGAGCCTGTCATGAAGCAGCAGTGATTTCAAGGGGTAAAACCAAGGGCTGTACCAAGTCATAATTGCACCCTGTGCTATTTCCTCTTCTGGCGTGCCCCCCCTGCCAGTTGCCTGCCCCTGCCCGCCGCCGCCCCCCCCCCCCGCATTGCCCTGCTGGCCACCACTGCTGCCACATTTTTGTTTTCTTGGATGCGGCAGCGGCAGCAATGAGGTAGATCTGCGTTTGAAGGCAGGTCAAGTCCCTCCTGCCCTTCTCTGATGTAAGTCACATCAGAGGAGGGAGGGGCCAGGCCAGCCATGCAAGCGCTGATTTGCAAAGACGAGCATTTGAATGGCTGGCCTGGCCCTCCCTCCTCTGACGTGACCTACATCAGAGAAGGGAAGGAGGGACTTGACCTGCCTTCAAACGCAGATCTGCCTCACTGCTGCTGCCGCTGCCACCCCCAAAAAAACAAAAAAGTGGCGGTGGTGGCAAGGCAACGTGGGGGAGGGGAGGGGAGAGCTGGAGCCAGCAGCCCGACATGTGCCCCTAATCCTTTTGCACCCTGTGTAGCTGCACCACTCGTTCAGGGCTAGGTATGGTACTGGGATTACCAGTACCACACTGCTTTGGAATTTAAGTGCAAAGCCACGATTGGTGCAAAACCTCCCTCCTGGAACTGGGTAGCTTGGCAGCTCCGCTGTTCTCAGGTATCTGTGTGCAAGTGCAGATGGTTCCACGGGTTTATGAGCATTAACAGATACTGAGATGCGGTGCTGGTCATGTGGAAGATAATTTCATAACGGGACACCAAGTTAAAGTGCATTTTAAGGTGCCTACATTAAACATCTTTTATAGAGCCACAAGAAAATAGTGAGAAGGGGGGAAGAGAGGGACAGAAGGGAGGGGGGAAGGGGGGCATATACATTAAAAATGGGAAAAAAGTAACTATTCCCTGTTCGTTACCTTACTTTTCATTGCATGTATGGCCAAGTGTTATGTTGTTTTTTCTGACAATGTTCTTCGTTGATGGTTATAAATAAATATATATAAAAAAAGACGAGGAAACCTTTCACTTGCCTATACTGCAGGCATTTACACCAGCCCTATATTTTTCAAATTTGCATGTAAATTAAAGCATTTGATAATCTATGTGCATAAATATGCACTCTACCCATGCTGCCCATACTCCGCCCAGGTGCAGCCCATTGGCAGACTAACAATTTGATGCTAAAGTGCACTTTTACACTAGTCGATATGGGAATGACTTTATCAAATTACCTCCTTAAGGGGCCACTTCCAAACTCTCTGCACCGGGACAAAGACCATGTGGCCTAATATTCAAAGGCATTTACACGGTTTGCAGAGCCTTAGAGGTGCATATTCATCACAAGCCAATATTGGGCCCCATGTGTTTAGTCACAGGCTTTGCGCCGAATGAAAATATGCACATACTTTCACTTGCTGCGGGAACAAAGAATGCGTTATCATCACCTGCACCTCCTTTTCCTGCAGGTTGAAGTTTGCAAGAAAACTACTTGCAAAAATGTGAAAAAGCAATGTATGGTTATGTTTATGTTTATTAAGATTTGTTTAACCGCCCTTCGCATTAGCAGCAAAGCGGTGTACAATTTAAATAGCAAAATTAAAATGGAACGCCACAAAATTAAAGGATAGTAAAAACTCATTCAACATAGAAGAGGACATATACAATGTACACATGTATTTCCCCTCCCCCTCAACCTAAACCTGCCCCTGAGAATGCACCTTTATTTATTTTATTTATTTATTTAGCAACTTTTTATACCACTGTATCCGCCAGTCACAGTGGTTTACAGGGAACAGATAGAACAAGTAATATTACATAGAACATAGGTAACAATAATACAACTTAGGAAGGTGGAGGAGTGGCCCAGTGGTTGGGGCAAGGTACTTCAGGCTGGAAGGTTGGGGGTTTAAATCCCACTAGACTAGAGGACAGCAACCTTGGGCCAGAAGGACTGGGGTTTCTAGTCCCACAGGTGCTCCTTGTGGTCTTGGGCAAGCCACTTAACCATCCATAGCCCATGTTCCCTGTAAAATAGTTATCTCCAAGTTATAATGCCCTGTTCAATGTAATTTCAGTTTGTTCAATGTAAATCACACTGATGCAGAATAGTGTGGCATATAAGAGAATCTAAAAAAAATATATTTATAGTAAGCTGATTTGGGGTTGGATATGAAAGGTTCCACTTTGGGAACCACCACCCAGGAAAAAGATTTAGGCGTCATTGTGGATAACATGTTAAAACCCTCCACCCAGTGTGCAGCGGCGGCCAAGAGAGCAAATAGAATGCTAGGTATCATAAGGAAAGGAATGGAAAATAAAACAAAGGATATTATAATGCCTCTGTATCATTCCATGGTGCAACCGCACCTTGAATATTGTGTGCAATTCTGGTTGCCGTATCTTAAAAAGGATATAGCGTTATTAGAAAAGGTACAGAGAAGAGCCACCAAAATGGTAAAGTGGATGGAGGGATACTCCAATGGAGAGAGGCTAAAAAGGTTAGGGCTCTTTAACCTGGAAAAGAGACGGCTGAGGGGAGATATGATAGAAGTCTATAAATTAATGAATGGAGTGGAACGGGTAAATGTAGATCGATTGTTTACATCATCAGAATATAAAAAGACTAGGGGACATGCAATGAAGCTACAGGGTAACCTATTTAAGACTAATAAGAGAAAATATTTTTTCACTCAATGTGTAATCAAATTCTGGAATTTGTTACCGGAGGATGTAGTAAAGGCTGTTAGTGTAGCTGGGTTTAAAAAAGGTTTGGACAAGTTCCTGGATGAAAGGTCCATAAATCATTATTAAAGGGACCCAGGATATCACTGCTTGACCCAATACAAGCATTGAGGAACCTGTGTCTTTTGGGGAGACTGCTAGGTACTTATGACCTAGATTGGCCACTGTTAGAAACAGGATACTGGGCTTGATGGACCTTGGTCTGACCCAGTATGGCATATCTTATGTTCTTATAAATTAGTCTTACTGGGGGGTAGGGGGTTGTTAAGAGTCTGATCCAAAGTGCTCTAGAAAGAGGAGAGTCTTTAGCTTGCACTGGAATTCATCTAGGTCTGTGAGTGCATGTAATTCTGGGGAGAGAGAGTTCCAGATGGTGGGTGCATATAAGGAGAATGCTCTGTTGGTAGTAGCAGTGTTGGAGTGGGTGAAAGCCCTTGGGACTGATGAATGAGGCTATCATCACACCAGTTGAATGTCTAGCCAGATAGAAGGGGAGCCGCTTTCAGATAGTCAATGGGTAAGATGATTTGCAAATTGACTTCTTAAAGTGGCAAACAGTATATCTAATATCAGCAGTTCCAGCTGCTGGCATGGCCTGCCCATTATTAGAAAGACTTTAGAGTAGCTTTTGAGTATCAATTCCATTTCTCCATACATAATCCTACAGCAAATGATGGCAGATAATGACCAATCGACTCATCTAATCTGCCCAGCTGAGATTCTTTATCTGGTTTTTTTTTTGCCACTCTGTGTAGATAAGTCGAAAAAGTGTTGTATGCGTCAGTATCAGTCTCTTTTCCATATCTTCCACTTGACGTTCAATCTGAGTCCTACTGATGCCCTCAGTATCTGTCTCACAGTGCTGGCCTTGTCATTTTCTCTTTTATTCTTACAAGATTAATAATTCAACATTCAGGCTTCCTTCCAAAATCTTCTTGGTGAACTTTGTAATAATCCTTACAACCTCTCCAGTTAGTGAACCTTGTCCCAAACATCCTGCCTCCTCCTGCTCTCTGATTTTTGGGATAAAACTATGGTCTTCTCACATGGGTTCCCCTACTGACTTCTTGGAAACCCAATATGGTTATATCACTGCTGTTTGGAGTTTAAACCACCACTGCTCGGTGCTGTTAGGGTTGTAATAAGTGCCACTCTGTGCAAGTTATCTCAAACTTCATGAAATCTTCATGCAGTTGTACCATTGCTGTTTGGTGTTGGACACTTGATACATTTAGAAATTATTGGATTTTAACATAGTTAATGCCCAAAGCTGTTCTTATAAGGTAGTCTGAAAAGTGTTATTTCCTATTTCTGGTGCCAGAGTCTTGAATAAATGTTGACCCTCTATCCTCAGAATAGGGAATGTAACCCTTTTACATGGTCAAAAACACAACTAAATAAGTTCAGAAAAAAATAAGTATTGATATGAAATTTCAACATACGTAATTTGTGTAATCCATAGTACTATAGTCTGATGTGTGTTTGTGTGTTGCATCCATTGTAGCTCCAGCTTGATATCTAAGTTTAGTTATATAGAAAGGCAAGATAGAAGGAAATCGGTTTACGTATACAGTCATGGTCAACATTATTGGCACCCTTGCATTTTAGGTATATTGTGTACAATATCTTGAGAAATAACTGTAAATATTCCAACTGTATGCCATCATAAAATTTTAATTATATGTTCTAAGGTATACAACAAAAAAAAGATGTCTGTGCAACTTAGACAAAGTGATTTCGGAGAAAAAACCAAAATATTACCTGGACAGGATTAATGGCACCCTTCACTAATATTCGATTGCAGAAACCTTAGCAGTGATGACAGCCTCCAAATGTTTCATGTAGCCATCTATAACATAGTAACATAGTAAATGCCGGCAGATAAAGACCAGTATGGTCCATCTAGTCTGCCCAGTAAGATGGCAAGAGTAGGTGCACCTACCGCTCCCTGCAGGCCACCCCTCCTCATGTCTTTGTTTTAGGGGTGAACCCACTGCTCCGTGTAGGACACCCCTGTATGTTGAGAAATTAGATAGTTAAGTTTATTTTGATTTTATCCTGTTGCTGTAAAGGGATCCACTGTGTCTGTCCCATGCCATTTTGAATTCTGTCACTGTATTTGCCCCCAACACTTCCATCGGGAGGGCATTCCAAGCATCCACCATCCTTTCAGTGAAAAAGCATTATATGCAACCCGACATCCTCCTGGCTTTTGCCACTGCCTTGTCACACTGTTTTGCCACCTTGAGATCCACAGGAATAATCACACCAAGGTCCTTCTTCCTGGTCCATGCACACCGACCTCTCGCCCCCTATCGTGTACATTTCCCCTGGATTTCTGCTTCCCAAGTGCATGACACTGCACTTCTTCGCATTAAATCTTAACTGTCAAGCATGAGACCTTTCTTCCAGCTTTTGTAGATCTTTCCTCATGTTATCCACTCCCTCAGGAGAGTCCACTCTGTTGCAAATTTTCATGTCATCTGCAGAAAGACAGACATTTCCATGCAGTCCTTCAGCAATATTACTCACAAATACATTGAACAGTGCCGGGCCCAGGACCGAACCCTGGGGCACCCCGCTAATCACCCTCCTTTCATCCGAGTGAGCTCCATTTACCATCATCTTCTGTCGTCTGTCAGTCAAACAATTTCTGATCCAGTTCACCACCTTGGGACCCATCCCCAAACTACTGAGTTTATTGATAAGCCTCCTATGAGGAACAGTATCAAAGGCTTTGCTGAAATCCAGGTAGATGACATCCATCGCATGCCCCTGATCTAGTTCTATGGTCACCCAGTCAAAGAACTCAATCAGATTTGTTTGGCAAGATCGTCCTTTGGTAAAACCATGTTGCCTCAGATCATGCAACCTGTTGGTTTTGAGAAAGTCCACTATTTGCTCTTTCAGAAGCACCTCCATTACTTTTCCCGCCACCGAGTTAAGGCTTACGGGCCTGTAATTTGTCACTTCTTCCTTGTCACCACTTTTGTGAAGAGGTACCACATACGTCCTATAAGTTTCATACATCTGTCTACTGTTAGCTTCTCCCCTTCTTCAACTGTGATTTGTTTCAGCTCATGAATGTTTCCAGAATTCCTTTTACTAATAGCAGATTTCAGCTCTTTCCAAAGGTTCTCAATTGGATTCAGATCGGGACTCATTGCTGGCCAGTTTAAAACAGTCCATTTTTTTCCTTTTTAACCATTCTTTTGTACTTTTGGATGTATGTTTTTGGTCATTGTCCTGCTGGAGGACCCATGACCTTCGACCCAGACCTAGTTCTCTGACACTAGGTAGCACAATTCACTCCAAAATACCTTGGTAGTCCTCTGACTTCATGATTAGTGTAGTTACTCACCTGTAGCAGGTGTTCTCTGGAATCAGCAGGAAACAGTCCTCACATATGAGTGACATCACCAAAGGAGCCCGTGGGGGAGTGCTTCCCAGCTCGAAAGGAAACTTTTGGAAGGTGCTCCATGCATGTGTGCCGGTCTTCCCACCCGAAGGAGCCATCTTACTTCAGTATGATGATATAGCTTAATTACGCAAAAACAAAAATCCAACTCCACAGGGAGGAGGGAGGGTAGTCAGGACTGATTCCTGCTGATCCCGGAGAACACCTGCAACAGGGAGTAATTACACTTTCTTCAGGACCAAGCAGGAAGTCAGTCCTCACATATGGGACTCCCTAGCTACAGGCCACCGAAAAAAACCTTTAAAAATCCCAATGGGGCAACCAGAAAAAATAAACTGAGAACAAGCAGCATGAGTAATTGCTGAGAGGTTCTGAGAATCAGCATCCTGCAGGGACATCAACATCAGATCATCTCTTTGGTAGCCTGGACAGACAGAAGGGCCGGTGGGAAGGAGTTGCTTCAATTTCCAAAGAGATGCCAGAGTATGGCCTGGCCGAAGTTGCTGTCATGCTGGGAATCTCCATTCAGACAGTAATGGGCTGTGAAGGTAGGGACTGAAGACCACATAGCAGTATTACAGATCTCCTCTGTGGAGATGGAATGCAAGTTGGCCACAAAGCGGCCATAGCATAGACATTGTATGCCATGATGTGGCGTTCCAACATCAGTCCAGCCTGAGTGTAAGCGAAGGAGATGCAGTCTGCCACCCTCAGCTTATTGGGGTCAAAGGAGACATAGAGCTGGGAAGAGTGGCAATAAGCTTTTGTCCTCTCCATGTAGAAAGCCCGTGCTCTCTTACAGTCCAGGGTGTGCAACAAGATCTCAGCTCTGCTGGCATGAGGCCTTGGGAAGAAGGTGGATAACACGACTGATTGATTGAGAAGAAAAGCTGAAATTATCTTAGGTAGGAATTTCGGGTGAGTTCAGAGAACCACTCTGTTCTTATGAAACCTGGGGAAAGGCTGGTATGCCACCAACGCTTGCAATTTGCTGACTCTGCACGCCGAAGTAAGTGCAACCAGAAAAATGACCTTCCAGGTAAGGAATTTGAGAGGGCAGGAGGTAAGCAGCTCAAAGGGGGGGTGCGATGAGCTGCCTGAGCACCACATTAAAGTTCCACCACACCAGAGATGGTTTAAGAGGGAGGCAAGATTGTAGGAAGGCCAGCATAAAGTGACCCACAGAGAGGTGAGCAGAGACTGGTTGATCAGCTATGGGCTGATGATAAGTGGCTACAGCACTGAGGTGCACTCTGACCGAGTTGCACTTTAGACCAGAGTCTGACAGGTGCAGAACATAAGATAAAATGTACTCCACAGATCAGGAGAAGGGGTCCAGAGACTTGTTCTCATACATAGGGAGAACCTGCTCCACTTGAAGCTGTAAGCACGTCTCATCGAGTGCTTGCGTGAGGTGAGAAGTATGTTCTCCACATCCTGAGGCAAGTGCCATTAGCGCTAGGGACAACAGGTTGGGATGAAGCAGAGTCTCGTCATCCTGTGAGTTCAGGTCGGGACACAGTCCAGTCTGAGCAATTTCCATTGAGATAATTGGAGCAGGAATGGAAATCAGAGTGGCCCAATGAGAATCATGGTAGCGCCATCAACCCTGCAACTTGAAAACTTCTTGGCCACCACAGTAGTTGGTGGATATGCATAGAGAAGACCCTCGTTCCAATCCAGGAGAAAAGCATTGAGAGCCAAACTATTTTGGCAGGACACACTGGATCAAAACAGCAGGAGCTGAGTGTTGCGAGCAGTGGCAAAGAGGTCTATGGATGGCATGCCTCACATCTGGAAGATGCGGTTGACAAACTGCCTGTTCAGAGTTCACTAGTGTAACTGAAGGACTTTGCTAAGGCAATGCGCCAGGACATTGAGCTCCCCTGATAGGTATACCGCTCTTAGGAGCATATTGTGCGAGATTGCAAAATTCCCGAGGCAGACTGCCACCCACCAGAGAAGGTATGAACCCATACTGCCCTGTTTGTTGAGGTAGATCTTGGCTACTTGGTCATCCATCTGTATGAGGATGACCTGGTGGAACACATGGAGAGCATTGGCAATGGCCTGAAGCTCCAGGAAGTTGATCTGATGGCGGCTTTCCCCCATGGTCCAGAGGCCTGTGTGGACAGGCCATTCAGATGTGTCCCCCAGCCGAGTTTAGAGGCATCAGTCATTAGGACTTGCTGGTGCAACGGGCCTGGAAGGGAAGCCCCGCAAGCAGGGTACTGCCAGCAGGACAGGGATTCTTGGAGGGGCGGAGTCATTGTGATGCCACTGTGTGCAAAGAGTCCACTGCGTCTGATGCATCTGAAGTTGGGCTGAGGGGTAACATGAACTGTCTAGATCATGTGGCTCAGGAGGCGCAGCATCTGCTGAGCCATGACAACCTAGTCCCTCGCCAAGGTGACTAGGTGTTGGGCCCTGTCTGACAGAAGGAATGCTCGAGCCTGTGTGATATCGAGGGGAGCCCCAATGAACTCGAGGCATTGAGAGGGCTGCAGGTGTGACTTTGGGTAGTTGATGACAAAGTCCAGCTGTTACAGCACCTGAATGGTGCACTGTATGGACTACTGGACCTCGTACGGCATCCTGCCCCGACCTACCAGTTGTCCAGGTAGGGGAAGACAAAGATTCCCAGGATCCAGAGGAAGGCAGCAATGACTGCTAGACATTTGATGAAGACCCTTGTGGGGGGGAGGCAAGGCCAAAAGTTAGAACCCTGTACTGATCGTGCCATCTGCTGAGCATAAAGCAGAGGTACTGATGGTGCAGGGGATAAATGAGGGTGTGCGTGTAGGTGTCTTTTAGATCCAAGGAGCACAGTCAATCTTCCTGTTGAAGGTAGAGCAGCAATGACCCAAGGGATACCATCTTGAATTTTCCTTTACTAGGAAGCTATTGAGATTGCAGAGATTCAGGATGGGTCGGAGCCTGCCTGTTTTCTTGGGGATGAGGAAGTAGCAGGAGTAGAAACCCTGTCCTGTTTGGGATGGTGAAACAAGTTCCACCACCCTTTCTGCCAGGAGGGCCTAGACCTCAAGTTGGAGAAGTTCCATTGGTGATGTTCAAGGGAGTACTTCCCTGGAAAGAAGGCATGGGGAATCTATTCAAAGCAGAGCAGGTAGCCCTCGGGGACCACCTGCAGTGTCCAGACCAGTTGTTATGCTGGGCCACCTGTGGGCAAAGTGTATCAGCTGTCCTCCCACCTGCGGTGGAATGGAGGCTGGGAGGGAAAGATGGGCCATGCTCGGAAGCCAGGAGTCAAAAACCCCCACCTGATTGGGGCTGTGGCACTGGTTGAGGTTTTGGGGTTTTCTGCTTGCGCTACAGCCTCTGGTTTTGACCCTTAGGCTGTTGCCCCTGTTGGGGTGACTGTTATGAGAAATATGGTGCATAAGTGCCACAGGCCTTTCTCTTTTAGGGTAAAAGGACTTCTTTCCTGAAGTCTTTCTTCTGGAAGGGTCAGTGGTCTTTCTCAAAAGCCTGTTCATGGTGAATTGCTCCGTTTCCAACTCTGCAGCCTTCTCCACCATGGGTTTGCCAAAGAGGTTCTCTCTCTGGCATGGGACATTGACCATCTTGCCCTGAACCCATTGTTCGAAGTCTGAGAACTGTAGCCATGCCAGGCGAGTGGGCAGGCACTGATACCTACTGCAGCCACCCTGGCCACAGACTCAAACTCGTTGTATGCTGCCTGGGTGATATACTTGGAGGACTATTTTGTTTTGTTCACCAGGCTCTGGAAGCACTCAAGGTGCTCTCCTTATAGAGCAGCCGAGAACCCAGCAAGATCCCTCGCCAGGTCACGCACATACATGACCATGTATAACTGGTAGGCTTGGATCCGAGCGACCAGCATCAAGTCCTGGTAATACTTCCTCCCAAAGTCTTCCATGGTGCGAGCCTCCCTACCCGGGGGCACCGAGGAGTGTGTCTTAGAACTTTAATCTGGCACATGGCCAATTCCACCACCATCGAGTTGTGAGGGCATTGTGCCTTTTCAAACCCAGGCTCTTGTGCACTCGATACATGGAATCAAGGTGGCGGCTTACTGATGACACCATGAGCAATATTTCACACATCCTAAAGAGAAGCTGTTCCAGGATTGGATGAATTGGAACTATAAAGGCCTCTATAGGGAGAGTCGGGCACTAGAGGATTTCCAACTCCTCCGCCCAAGGTTCGTCCTCTGCCTCATTAGTGAAGGGCAAAGCCTTCCCTATGTCCTGCTGGCACAAGAGCGAGCGATGGGAGGGGACATTGTGGTAATGGGTGGTCTCTGGCGATTCTTCCTCCGTCTCCCAATTAGAGTCCGAGTCCGAGAGTAACTTGATGTACCACCTCAAATGGTGACCAAGCCAGTGGCCCTCGGGCGGAGTTGAAGGAGTCTTCAGCTCCCATCTGTCTGAACCCAAAGCACTCGGGGGGACACCCACTGCACCAAAAGGGACCTCGAACGCTCATGGGAACTGTCCGAGAGAGCATGGACCTCCAGGATGGACTGCACTTCTGCAGGTGACACACCTGCAGTGGATGGGGCTGTCACCGGTGCCTGAGGAACTCGAGGTCACCAGGTCCTGGGCAGCCTGCTGAGCTATGAATGCAGTGAGGCTATGCTTGAGGTCCTGTATCCTCTTCTTGAGGATAGAGGTCTCCACTGCTGCTGGAGTCAGCGCCGCAGCCTTCGGTGCTGATGCTGGCTTTCTCATCGTGGAGTCCTCAATGATTATATCCTTGGGAGTCCCACGCCTGCCCTCTGGGGCCTCAGAAGGCAACTCCTCCCATTGGGGCAGCTTGGAGGACCACTCCTGGCTCTCACCTTCGGTGTCGTGCTAGAGGCTCTGATGCCAATGCCCATGGTCCCTTGCCCTGGGGGTGCTCCTTATCAAAGGAGAGCCACCATTCTGGTGCCCTGCACCCCTCAGCTCTGAGTGGGCCTGGCCTCTGCCCGAATCTGAAGTCTCAGTGGAAGCCTTTGAGGGCATAGATGCCAAGGTCGATACTGGAGCTGATGCTGACATCTCGGAATCAAACAGTGATTCCCTCTTGTTGTTGTTAAGTGCCGTCGAGTCGGAGTCGACTCATGGCGACCCTCTGGATAGCTATCCTAAATTGTGTTTGGTCTTCAGTCAGGTGGCTCATTGTTGACAGACTGATACCCGTAGCTGCTGTTATTGTATCGATCCATCTCATTGCTGGCCTTCCTCTTTTGCGTTGACCTTCTATCTTGCCAAGCATAATGTCTTTCTCTAATGATCTCTCTCTCTTCGCATGATGTGTCCAAAGTATGAAAGTCGAAGTCTTGTCATCTGAGCTTCTAAAGAAAGCTTAGGTTTGATCTCCTCTAGTACCGACTAGTTTGTTCTTCGGGCAGTCCATGGTATACACAGTATTCGCGGCCAGCACCATAATTCAAAGGCATCAATTTTCTTCCTGTCTATCTTTTTCACTGTCCAGCTTTCACATCCATATGATGTTATTGAAAATACCATGGCTTGAACAAGTCGAATCTTTGTATGGAGAGAGACATCTCTGCTCTTGAGAATCTTATCTAGGACTTTCATAGCCATTCTGCCAAGAGCAATGCGTCGTCTGATTTCTTGACTGCTTGCTGCTTCTTTATTGATAGTTGATCCAAGTAGGTTAAAGTTGTTCACAATTTCAATTTCTTCTCCTTCAACGATGAACCTGTTGATTATGCCAGTTGTCATGATCTTTGTCTTCTTTACATTAAGGTGCAGGCCCATTTTGAGACTATGTTCTTTGATTGTGAGAAGCAAATGTTTCAGATCATCTTCACTTTCAGCCAGTAATGTGGTATCATCAGCATAGCGAAGGTTGTTGATGAGTCTTCCACCAATCTTCACACCTCTGTTGTCTTCATACAATCCTGCTTCTCTGATGATTTGTTCTGCATATAAATTAAACAGGTAGGGGGAAAGTATGCAGCCTTGTCTTACACCTTTGCTTATTTTAAACCATTCTGTTTCTCCTTGTTCCGTTCGAACTGTTGCTTCTTGATCAATGTACAGATTGCGCAAGAGAACGATCAGGTGTTCTGGTATACCCATACTTCTTAATGTGGCCTGGAGTTTCTCATGGTTTACACAGTCAAAAGCCTTGCTATAGTTGATAAAGCACAAATAGATATCCTTTTGGTATTCTTTAGTCTTTTCAAGGATCCATCTCACATCCGCAATGATGTCTCTCGTTCCTCGCCCTTTCCTGAACCCTGCTTGCA
This sequence comes from Ichthyophis bannanicus, assembly GCA_033557465.1. Classification (NCBI taxonomy): domain Eukaryota; kingdom Metazoa; phylum Chordata; class Amphibia; order Gymnophiona; family Ichthyophiidae; genus Ichthyophis; species Ichthyophis bannanicus. The sequence goes on from CM066032.1 coordinate 1,507,014,823, forward strand.
CTTCAGGTAATTCTTGTTCCAGGTATGGTTGTAGTCTCTTTTGAATAATCTTCAGTAGAATCTTGCTGGCATGTGGGATCAGAGCAATTGTGCGATAATTTTCACAGTCAGTTGGATCACCTTTCTTTAGTATTGGTATAAACACAGATCTTTTCCAGTCAGTTGGCCATGATGTTGTCTTCCATATTTCTTGGCAGAGCCTTGTGAGTACGGTAACAGCTGCATCAGATTGCTGTAATACTTCTATGGGAATGCTATCAATGCCTGGTGCTTTGTTCTTTGATAAGGCTTTCAATGCTGCTTCAACTTCTTCTTTCATCACCAATGGTTTAGATTTAGATTTAGATTTAGATTTATTAAAACTTGTTATACCGCTCAATACCGTAGGCATCTGAGCGGTTTACAATAAATAAAATCGGGCAAGTTAATTAAAACAAGCACTTGGCTGCAGAAAAAGAAAAGAACGCCATCAATTATAAGAAAAGGAGAGGAGAGAAAGAAAAGAGGAGCTGAGAATGAGAAATAAAATTAAAACAGAAAATAGTAATGCACGTATACTATCAAGGGAGGAAGGGAAGGGGGGGACATACATTTCAGGAGAGAATATAGTAGAGAGGAGGGGGGAGGGTAGGCTAGGGAGGAGGATCAAACGCAAGGCAGAAAAGGTGGGTTTTGAGCTGGGTTTTGAATGTTTGATATGTGTCTTCTGCACGGAGGGAGGGGGGGAGCGAGTTCCAGAGGCTCGGAGCCAAGAAGTAGAAAGCAGAGGAGCGGGTTTGTTCTAAACGAGCTTGTGTGGGGGAGGGAAGGACCATGCGATTTATGTGTACGGAGCGGAGGAGACGGTGAGAGGTACGGAATTGTATCTGATTCGCCAGGTAGAGAGGAGTGCCAGTATGGATTACTCTGTGTGCAAAGATTAGAAGTTTATACTGAATACGGAATGAGATGGGTAACCAGTGATGCTGATAGAGAAGGGGTGTAACGTGATCGAAACGTGATGCATGGGTCAACAGACGGATGGCAGCATTTTGGACGCGTTGGAGACGAGACAATTGGGACTTGGGTAGGCCGGCAAAAGAGACATTACAATAATCAAGACGAGACAGTACAAGGGTAAGCAGGAGGGTGGTTAGGGCAGGAGTAGAGAGAAAGGGACGGACTGCTCTGAGTTGCCGGAGAGAGAAGAAGGAGCGCTGAACAATTGAGGAGATGTGGTCTTTGAAAGTAAGGGCAGAGTCAAGAACAACACCTAAGTATCGGAGTGATGAGACCAGGGGGATAGGCTGGGAGGATCATAAGGTACAGGTTGAAACGGCTGTTGGTCCACTTGATCTTTATCATATAAAAACTCTGTATATTCCTTCCACCTTTTCTTGATCTTCTCAGCATCATTCAACATAGAACCTTGAGCATCTTGTAACATTCCAATTCGAGGCTGGAATTTTTTCTTTAACTCTCGTAGCTTTAGGAAAGCCGATCTTGTTCTTCCTCTAATAGTTTCTGCTTCTATTTCCTTGCAAGTGTCATTGTAGTACTTTTCCTTGTCCTGTCTTGCTGCGCGTTGGAAATCTCTGTTGAGTTCTGCGATTGTCTTTCTTTCTCCTCTGGCTTTAGCTTCTCTGCGTTTCTGGGCAATTTTCAGAGTTTCTTCCGTCATCCATTTTGGCCTCCCTCTACTGGATTATTTATTTGGATTCCCTCTACTGTTTTATTTATTTATATTTATTTATTTAATGCTTTTATATACCGCGCTCTTTAAAATCAGTGCGGTTTACAGACAACATTTTGGAAGAGCCTGCTCTGCACTTACATCGAACGGGTAATGCAACTTGGATTTAGAACTGGGGTAACTATATACAGTCTAAGCAGGATGTCACTGCGCAGTTGTAGTGGCATTGCTTACCCTAAGAACTATGTACAAGGATGTAATTTATTACAGGGCTGTCTGCTATTTACAGTTAGTTTGTAGGGGTGTGGCGGGTGAGGATGTGTTGTTGACCTGGGAGTAGTGTAGGAGAAAAAGGTGATGCTTTAGTGCCTTTCTGAATTGGGCAAGGTCAGTGATCGCGTGGATGGTTACTTCACTGGGTTTTTTTTAGTGTGTTGGTGGCGAAGGACCTTCTTGCTCTGGTTGCAGGTGTGGGGTGGATAAGGTCCGTCAAGGAGGTAGAGTTGTTTTGTTGATGGCTTTGAATGTTATCAGTACTACTTTGTAGGTGAGCTGGCAGTGGATTGGTAGCCAGTGCAGGTCTTTTAGGATTGGAGTGATGTGGTCCCTTCTAGAAGCCCCGTGTAGGAAGCTCAAGAACTGTTCTCAGTTCTTGAGCCCCTTGTATGTCATCTGCAAGCAGAGAGTGCAGCCTGAGGGCTCATGATGGGCCCGAGGCATTGAAGGCACCAGCTGTGGCGGTCTGTGATGGAGATAGTCCGGTGATACTGAATGCACTTTTTGAAGCCACTGGCTAGCTTTGACATGGCAGGGAAGATTATTTCTGCCAAGTTCACGGACTCCAACATCACTGACCAGGGGGGTGCGAGAGGAAAATCCCGCGCACTGAGAGAATAATGGAAAAAGGAAAAACCCCAAGGCAAACGCTGCACCGAGGCACCGATGTTCCCAGAGAAGGTATAAAGACACTGTACAGCATGCAATACCGAAAAGTGAAAAGAACTAGCGAAATAAAGATAATCTAAGTTCCAGGACACAGATGACGTTTGGAAAGCTCCACGGAAAAAAGAAGACAGAGGTAAGATAGCTCCTTCAGGTGGAAAGACCGGCATGCATGTGGGGCACCTTCCAAATGCTTCCTATGGAAGCTGGGAAGCTTTCCCTTGTGGGACCTGTCAGTGATGTCACCCATATATGAGGACTGACTTCCTGCTTGATCTTGGTCTCCAGTTCCTGAGGCAGCAAAACAGTCCTATAAGATGATGGAACCTCCACCATCTGTCCACAGAACAGAAGGATTGTGGTTTCTCAAAGTGGGTTTGGCAAAGAACAGGCATGCCTTTTTAGGTCTGTCTTTGAGCAGTGGGGTCCTCCTTGGCCTTCCTCTACGAAGTCTTTCTTTATTTAGTGTGCAGCATATGATGTGGGTTGAAACCAACACTCCAGATTGCTCCAGGTCAGTCTTAAGCTCTTTGGATGTTGTATGTGGTATTTTTTCACAGTTAACACTAACGTTTGAAGACTTCTTGGATTAATTTTCCTCTTCCCACCACGTCCTGGGTGGTTCTTGACAGTTCCATGAGCAGAATACGTCTTAATAGCATTGCAAACTGTAGACACAGGAATCCCAAGATCTTTGGAGATGTCCTTGTACCCCTTTAAAGGTTGATATTTGGTGATAATGGCTTTTCTGACAGTCTCAGGCAGCTGTCTTTTCTTCATTATTGGAAAATGGAAAAGGGAGGGAATGTGGCCATTTTAAACATTAGATCAATCATTCACTGGTTGATTCAAGTCATGTGAGTACTGACGATTGATCATAGGCGTGTCTAATTTTACTGCATTGGGAATGTGGTTCTTCTGTTCAAACTGATTTGAATTGTTTATAAGGGTGCCAATAATCAGCGTTATCTCTGAATGAATTGACAACAGCTTTAACCTTAAGAGATTCAACATCCAAACATATGGAGTTGTGTTATCCTTGAAGGAGTTAGTAACAGTGTTAACTCTGGAAGACTTAACACTTGAATGGATGGAGTTTAGGCGAGTGCTAAGTTACAGGATAATTCAGTTATACTTTCACTGTGACAATACTTGGTGGAGGGAGGCGCTCATCATTATAACGCCGTGATCAAGAGAATTTTTCAAGGAAGACGCTATTTGGAGGAATATATGCTGTTTAGAGAAACAATTTTGCCATTTAATTGAAGCAGTGGCGTTTGGAAGCTCAACATACAGCTAATATCTAAGGATTCACTTCTTGCGTTGTCCCATTGATTACTTTTATGGGTCTTTAGTACCTTAGCAAAAGATAAAAATGGAAAGTTTGCCATGAGAAAGGGAATCCTTTCATGGCAAACAATCCAACAAAAAATTATTAGCTAGTAGTAAGATCATAATATTGGAAGGTTTAGCAAGGTCTCACTTCATTTATTTAATAATAATCATGTCCTGGCAATGTCTCAGTTTTTATACTATTTCTTTTTTAATTGGTCTTGTTTTATTTGATTCTTTTATGTGTCAAATAGGTGTGCATATATAATCCAAAACCATTTCACTGGCCACTTTTTTTTAGGAGATATTGGACATTAAGGGGTTGAACTGCAAGGGTACCAATGTTGACCACAACTGTATGTGCATACAGTCTGACAATTTGGTGGGCTTTTTGTAGGTTGTGATATCTGCAAAAGGATGAACAAGAAAAATGTCCTACTATGTGAGCTTTGAAACCTTAGCCAAAAGGCAACTCATTTTCTAGAATATTTTCCGTGATGGTCTTTTTGTAAGAACATAAGATCTGCCATACTGGATCAGACTAAAGATCTAGCAAGCCCATATGTTGTTTCCAACAGTGGCAAATCCAGATCACAAATACTTGGCAGAATTCCAAAAGGTAGACAGATTCCATGCTACTTAACCCCAGATATAAGCAGTGGCTTTCCTCAAGTCTACCTTAATAATGGTTTATGGACTTTTCCTCCAGGAATTTGTCCAAACCTTTTTTAAACCCAGTTACGTTAACTGCTTTTACTACATCCTCAGGCAATGAGCTCCAGAGCACTAAAGATCTCACAACCTACAAAAATTCCATTTTTCATTTATTTATTTAAAATTACTTATATGTTAGAAATCAAGAATACTAAGGGGCCCTTTTACTAAAGGTCACTATGATTTTGCATCTAACATACTGACGTGCTATAGGTGCAAAGCCTTTGCATTAACTGTCGGGGATTCAGCCAGCTTGTTCCCGACAGTTAATACATGGCACCATACCCTAATGCAGGATGCTAATACTGCAGGGGCACTTAATGGAAGTAATTGCACTTGAGCTAATTGCAACGTGGATAGGTAGCATGTGACATATATACCCGCACTGCCTGCAGTGTGATCACCACTCCCACTCTCTGCCCCTAAGCTGCTCATTCACCACCCCAACACATGAGTCACAGTTACTGCACAAATTAGCGTGTGGTAACACGTCTTCTCTCGTGCTAACAGTTACTGCAGGCCAAGCGTGTGGTTACCACTTTCCTAAACCTGCGCTGAGTAGCTTAAGATAAAACATATGAAATAATTCACACAAAACTGAGCAACAGCAAATCATGGTTGAAATGTCTGAATCTCGCAAAGAATCAGCAAATTGTTAAATGCCACTTTCAGAATGCAGCTCACCTGAATCAATTTAGTTTTTCATTTCATTATTTAGATTCCAACTTTTACAAAAATCTGTTCAAGACTGGTAATTGCAATAAAGATTATTTTATCAGGCAAAACATAAATACGCCAATAAACCAGAAAACCAGTTAAAAACAATAAAATAAAATGAAAGTCTTGTACTGTAAAAAGAGCTTACTTGAATTTAACCCTGGAATTACCAAGATTTTTTGCACACACTGAATACCGTTGGGGTCATAAATGACCCCACGATGAATTTTAATTGTTAACCATGAAAAATTTAAACTAAACAGACAAAATATTATTCCGAATTAATTATTTATTATATGAAGGTTAAATGTTTTGAAATGTAATACTTTATCATAAAATTACATGAAGAAGAGTTGCCATGACAGCAATTTTTGCATACACTTGAACACAGTAAAGTACTACAGTCATTTGCATGAGACACAGACAATTTCTGAATGTTATTTATTATTATTATTTATTATTTATTACAGGCTCTTATATACCGCTCTATTTAGCATCAGCGCGGTTCACAATATAACAACATACCATATTGAACAAACTGTTTGGTTTTACAGAGAACAAGGTCAGAGAACTTGGATAAAACATGGGAAGTCATTACTGCAACTATTTACACGAGTATTTACAAGTATACATAACTATGTTGCTTTTCTTGTCTTTTTCTCTGGAACAGCAGTGACACCTTGCCCTTTTCTTTGGGATCCCGACATTGCAAACAGCATCAGTGGCTTCTTCAATGCTGGAAGAAGTCTTGCTGCAATTACTCTGAAGCAGTTGCTTTCCTAATTCCAAGAAGAATAGACGACATCTGTGCTTTGACTTGGACTGCCATTCTGGATTTAGTGACATCCAAACAATGAAGGTGTTCAAAGCACTGATGTCCAACATGTTGTAGAAGATTGTCACTGGCCAGCGTCTTGTCATTCGTTTTGTGGTATACGTGCGCAACATTTGATCTTCCGTATCTACTCCACCTTTACTAGAATTATAGTCCAAGATCATGCGTGGTTTTTTGTCTGGACGTGTGTTATCTACTTCTTCTTGATCATGCAAACTGCTCAGAAGAACAAGCACTTTTCCTTTCTTCGGGCAATAGGAAACCAGAGTGGCGTCATCGCGAAAGACAAACAGTGAAGTGAATATCTCTCGGCCCTTTACTGTTACAAATTCTGGAGGTAATTCTTTTCTGTTCTTTCGAATTGTCCCCAAAAGTGTCATTTGTTTTTCTAGCAATTTCCGTGACAGGGATAAACTGCAGAAGAAATGGTCAACAGTAACATTTCTGCCAGATCGCGTCAATCCTTCAGTGAGTTGCAGCACAACCCTTTCACCCTGATTCTGTTCCCTGTTTTGTCCGAGTTCCCTTCCTGTATCTACTTGAAGATGCAGAACATATGACGTTGCACTGTCACAAAACATCCATAGCTTTATGCCATATTTCCCAGGTTTGCTGGGAATATATTGTCTAAACGGAACACGGCCACAAAATGTAAGCAGTTGCTCATCCACGGTAACATTTTCACCAGGACAAAGGCGTCACTTAGTTGCTTCCCAGGTATCAAAAACGTGTCTGATTGGAGCAAGCTTATCCACGCCTCATTGTTCACGTCTGTTGGTTGCATCATCAAATCTGAGAGCACAAGAAATTTGCTGAAAACGGTTACGGGCCATATTTTTGCCGAAAACAGAACGACCATCTTCAAGGTTCCACAACTGAACTATGGATTCATTTCGTGACTTGTACATGCCTGAGAAGATCAGATGTCCAAGAAAACATTGAAATTCTCCATCTGTCAAATCTTTCCAGGTGTCGTCATAAATGTGTCTTCCTTGTTTGCTCGTCCACATCATGATTTCATTCAATAAGTTCTTCCTCATGGACAAGTGGAATGCTGCGAGAGGGCCATCAACATTTCGTACAGCATACCTTGTAGGACTTTGTTGTATGGGCAAGACATTAGCTCTGGCGTATCTTCCAGCAGCTTGCTTTATAGGTTTCCTGTTCCATGATGTGGCATCCTTAGATACATAGGCTTCAATGGCAACATTTGTGCTTATAGTTGATTACCTCTTAGCTCCTCTACGACCACAACTAAGATTCCTCACAGATGATACTGACACCGAGGACTCCTGCCTTCTTCCCCGTCCAGCACAGCCTTGACCTTTGCCTCGACCTGTAACTTGACTCTTTGCTGCAGGCGATGTTACAGGCTCAACATCAGTCTCACATTCACTTGCTGACCAACTGCTGTCGCCATCTGAATCATGACTGTCATCATCAGATTTATCGCCCGAACTTGGCTGATATGCTTCTTCGCTTGCTTAATATGCTGCATCATCAGACGACTCAGAGCCATCACTGTCAGCATCTTGTTGCAATATTTCTCTTACTTGGGCAGCTGAATACTTTCGTTTTGACATCATAAACAATAACCTAAAATAAATAAACAAAGATAAAGTTGAATAAAATGCAAAGCAGTTTTACTATAGGTGTACAATAATCGTGATGAATGAGCTGAAAGCCTTTAGATTTCATTGGAAATAATGAGAGAACGTATGATATCAATTACAGAAAATGTGTAATTTTCATAAAATAAGAGTACAAAAAATAAATGATACATAATTAATGATAAATACCTTTGTCAGATCAAAAAATTCACAAAACTGCAAATTGCATCATGATCCAAACCGGACGTAAGCAACTGGGGTCAAAAATGACCCCACTGGTACTCTGTGCCGCAATTCATCACTAGCGTTATCTAGCAGATGAAAATTATTCTTCTCATGGTGCAATATAAAGAGAATATTGACATGTGAAAAGTCATAAAAAGATTGCATTCTTGAACAACTAGTTTCCGAGATACACGTTGTGAAACTTGCAATGGGGTCACTTTTGACCCCATCGGTATTCCCAGGGTTAAGACCCAGCACGGTAAGTTGGCAAGTATTTAAACTAAAACCTTACTTTTTTTTTAAAATGTCTTTCTGATGTAATTTTTTTTCAGTTGAATCTTTCTTAAGAGTAGCCTTGTGGCTTGGTGGCTGTGGAGAGCAGTTAATCATTAAATGTGACTGAACTTCCTGTGCTCAGCACAACTATCAGGAAATAGCTTGTGGGCCTCCCTCAGATGTAGGAGCTGGGTTGGCTCAGTGGCTAAGCACAGTGGTTAACACTCTGTGTCGCTGATGGGAAACCTCAGTTTAACTGCACAGGTTCCTGCTGCTCTGGGGATATCACCCTCAAAGTCCTAATGAGAGTCAGGGGTGCCGCTGTGGAATGACAGCTAGACTTTCAGAGGATAGTTTTCAAGAGGATTAAGGCACCTAAGAACAAAATTAGGTGCCTAGATCACCAGGTTCCAGGTAGAGCAGCTAAAATAGTTGCATAGTTTACCAACATGCTAATATTTAGCCACTGTTTAAGTAGGCATTCCTGGGGGATTGGGGAGGGGAAAAGCATGCACTTGTAAGTGAAGTTTGAGGCTGTTGGAAAAGAAAAATGGAAAATGCCCAAATCATTTTTTCATGGGTCCTCAAAATCTCCTTACTTAAAAGCAGCTTGATCTAGTTCCATGGAAAGGCTATCTAACTGGACCTGAAAAGTAATGGCATGGATTGCTGAACCACATGAGCAGCAGAGGAATCCTGGACTCAGGAGAAGTTGGAGGGGGGGGGGGGAAAGAAGTGGGAAAAGATCAGGACCCTGCCTCTTGTTAAAGATAGGAAGACTCTCCGAAGGGACAGCTATAATACTGTGATATTCATGCTGGAATGATTTCCTGGGGTAGCTGTGGGATCTGCGAAACATGTTACTGTATGCATTTGGCCAATAATTGACTTTGCTCAGAGCAGCACATGAATAATACCATGAGCAGCAGCACTTTTTTGGGTTTGGGTCCCAGCTGTGCTAGTGATATAGTTACTGAACATATTTCAAGCACAGCTATGACAGTATTTTCATGTCACTTTGCTTTAACTCTTATAATTAAAAGTTCAGTAGTAACAGAATCATAGCTGTGCATACTAAGGAAATGAAAACTACAGTTGTGGTCAACATGATTGGCACCCTTGCATTTTAGGTTTGTTGTGTATAATATCTTGAGAAAGAACTGGAAATATTCCAACTGTATGTCATCATAATATTCTAATAGTATGTTCGAAGATATACAACAAAAAAAGGGATGTCTGTGCAACGTAGACATAGTAATTTCTGAGAAAAAAACCCAAAACAAAGTATGCCTGGACAGGATTCATGGCACTCTTCACTAATATTTGGTTGCACAACCTTGGGCAGTTATGACAGCCTCCAAACGTTTCTTGTAGCTAACTATAAGTTTCTTACATCTGTCTGCTTGTAGTTTCTTCCACTCTTTAACTGGGATTTGTTCCTGCTCATGAATGATTCCAGCATTCCTTTTACCAATGGCAGTTTAAAATAGTCCATTTTTTTAAACTATTCTTTTGTACTTTTGGATGTATGTTTTGGGTCATTGTCCAGTTGGAGGACCCATGAGTTTTGATGCAGACCTAGGTAGCACATTTTGCTCCAAAATACCTTAGTAGGCTTCTGACTTCATGATTCCTTTAATACATTCCAAGCTTCCAGTTCCTGAGGAAGCAAAACAGCCCCACAACGTTATGGAACCTTTGCCATATTTAACTATGGAAAGAGTATTTTTTTTGTCATAAACTTCAGTTCTTTGCCTGTAAATGTATTGCTGGTCTGCATTGTCAAAGAGCTCAATTTGGTTTCATCTGTCCACAGAACATTTTCCCAGAAGGACTGTGGTTTCTCAAGGTGGGTTTGGGCAAAGATCAAGTGTGCCTTTTTATGTCTGTTTTTGAGCAGTGGTGTCCTTTTTGGCCTTTGCCCATGAAGTCTGTCTTTGTTTAATGCATGACGTATGGTGCGGGTTGAAACCACCACTCCAGTTTGCTCCAGGTCAGCCTTAAGCTCTTTGGATGTTGTATGTGGTGTTTTTCCAACAGTTTGCACTAACCTTCAAAGACTTAATGGATTAATTTTCCTCTTTCCACCACGTCCTGGGAGGTTCTTGACAGTTCCATGAGCAGAAAATCTCTTAAAATCATTGTGGAGACTTCCGGTGAAGTCATTGGCGCAAATGGTGGAGTAAAGGATAAGCTCTGCTATTAAGGCCTGCCAAAGCGGGGGATAGCACCCCAGAAAGCATAGAACCAAAGGTGAAATGAGGGGAAACTAGTGGAGGAAACCCCAGAGAAGTATTGGAGCTGGAGCATATCGCGGCACTCACCCAATGTGCTGTAATAGCGGGGTGTGAAGCCAGATCGGGAAGGTGCATGCTGGATCGCGAGAGGAATCAGTGCGGAGAGCAGAGAGGAAAGCGACAAGAGAGCTGGTAAGTGCCGGAGCGTCAATCATAAAATCGCTGCTCGGCTGAAATGGGACAAGAAGCGGAGACACCGGTGAGTTGGAGGTGAACAGCCGCATCGGGTCCCGAGTGAGGCTGAATCAGGGAGACACGTGGTGACTGGACGCGGCGCTCGGGGGAGCAGAAAAGAGAGCGGGAAGGGCAGGCCGGAGCGGAAGAGCAGTGTGCGGTGAATAAAGCATCTGACTGAGGAGCAGTTGAAGAAAAACACTGGAGGCACGAAGGGCGAGGAGGCAAAAGTGAACCCGCACTGGAGGAAGAAGATCACAACCGTGGGCGTAAGACAAGCAAGGAGGCAAGAAGAACAGTAAATGTTAGGGGTGGCAACTAATGAGATGACATACCAAGACTGCATGGAGTAGCAGGGACATATACAGAGGTTTAAACACAACAAAATTCATACAAAACAAGTATAAAATACAAGGGCTGTCATGCTTAATGGAAAGGAACGCCTTACCAAGTGAGAGCAGCAAGCAGTCTAGACGGAGCCCTGAATTGGGAGGGAGTGAGAGCATCAGAATTTCTTCAAAGTGATCACTGTCTGCCCAGTGGAGAAGAGGGCACAGATGGATAAATCAAAGAGAGAGGCGGCAGTGAAGAAAAAACTGGCAGAATTTAGATCACCTTATGTGTCAAGGAGTAGCGTAGTGGTTAGAACACTGGCTTGGTAGCCAAGCAACCAGGGTTCAAGTCCCACTAGCACTCCTTGTGGCCTTGGGCAAGTCACTTAACCCTCCATTGCCTCAGAAGAAAGGCCTGGCAATCTGCTTCTAGTGACACTGCCAAGAAAACCCAGGAGCTTCTGGGTCGCCAGGAGTCAGGACTGACTCAAAGGCACACATTGCATTTGCACATGTCATCCAGAGGAGGAAAGGAGGCTCAGAAGGAAGGTAAAATGGCTGCTGAGAAAATGCCTGAGATGGAGAGAGAGGAGATCCTGGGAATGGCTGACAAGATCAAGCAGTGGCTTCCAGAACTGAAAGAGGAAATAAAGGTGGAAATCAGTGGAGTAAAGAATGAGTTAAAAGAGGCTCTGCAAGCAATCAGACAAGATATTATGGATTTGGGAGATCAGGTAGAAGAAACAGAGACTCAGTTAGAACAACAAGGGGCTGCAATGGAAGGCATGATTAAAGGATGGGAGGAAGTAAAGCAGGCTGAAGAGGAGCTGAAGGTGAAAGCAAAGGACTTGGAGGATCGGTCCAGAAGATGCAATATCAGAGTGAGAGGTATCCCTGAAGATCCTAAATACAAGAACTGTGAAGAAGTCATTCGCTTTTAAGAGCTGCAGCCCTTGAGGAGGAGGGTGCAGGGGAGTCTCTACAAATAGAGCGGGCCCATAGAGGACTGGGGCCCATAAGAGACAATAGACCGTGAGATATCATGGTCTGTATGAGCTCTTTTAAAATGAAAGAACGACTTTTGGGAGCAGCCAGGAAACTGCGGCATTTCCAGTGGGAAGAACACAAGTTGGGACTCTTTCAGAACCTCTCTCAGGGAACGCTACAACGCAGAAGAGCGATGAAGGAGGTCACGGCCTACTTAAGGAGGGCAGACCTGAGATACAAATGGTTGTATCCTTTTGGCTTATTGATTACAGTGCAAGGGCGGTCGCAGAGAGTGAAGACTAGCGAGGATGCTTGGAGAGAGCTTAGAGACTTTGGGATTAACTAACCTCCTGAAAGACACAGGAGCTACAGCCATAACACTCGACAACAGCATAACTACTTCGAGGGCGGTTAACATGCGGTGGCACAGAGCGTCTGATGGGGGCAGGAGATTGGCGAGACGAGCCAAAGACAGCCAACGAGGAAAGGAGGTAGAAAAAGAAACTGGCTGAAGCAGAGGACAATACACAGATTTGAAACAGAAGATACTGTATGTACGAAGGGTTGTAAGTTGTTAAATGTTTCATGTAAAATTTTGTTTAGAATGTGAGTAACTTGGAAGGGGAGGAAGGAGATAGAGGAGGGGTTGGGTTGGGTAAGGAAGGAGGGAGGAGGGTCCTGATTCTGAGGAACGATAGCAATAGAGTCTGGAGGGGAAGAGGAAGGAGGGGGGTAGGGGGTGGAGCGGAGGGGGTCGAGGGGCATGGAGGAGGAAGATGGATTAAAAGAGAGTGGAGGGGAGGGAAGGGGAGGAGGTGGGGTGAGTTGGGGAAGCGAAGTGGGGGGATAGGGGGTTGGAGGATAGAGGGGTAAGGAGGCTGCGGCCGATAGTCAGTTACCTGAATGGAAGTCGAGTCTCCCAGGAGGAGAAGAGGAAGGGTAGGGGGGGAAGGTGGGAGGGGGGAGGAAAGGAGAGAGGGCGGGTGGGGGGAGGGGAGGGGAGAGGAGGCAGAAGTGAGACAGAGGAGGGGAAAGTAAAATTTCCAAGGTGAGTTGAAAGTAGTAACTTTAAATGTCAAAGGACTTAATTCGCCATTCAAAAGGCAAAAGCTCTATAAAGAAGTAAAACGCCAAAAAGCGTCACTGGTGCTCATACAGGAAACACACTTAACATGAGCTACAGGACATATGGTCAAACCTAAGGAGTATGGGACATATCTGTATGCATCAAACACAGTGGAAAAAAAGAAGGGTGGGGTGGTAGTCTTCATAACCTCTAAACTTAAGGTGGAGGTACAGAAAATAATTAGAGATAAAGAGGGGAGGTATATAACTTTGCGTCTAAAACTAGGGAATGAATGGTTTTGTTTAGTGAATGTATATGCACCAACAGGTGGGCAAAGGGAATTTTGGACAAAACTTAATGATGTGGTGGGACAATTAAGAGATGGAAAGCTCATCTGTGGGGGTGATTTTAACTTAACGTGGAACCCGGATAGAGATGCCATGGGGAAAAGAGAGGGCAAAAGAGCGGACAGGAGGAGATACCGAAATTTTGTTACACAGCACTGCTTGTTGGACGCATGGCGATTTCAGCATCCTCGGAAACGGAAGTTTACATATTTCTCCCCAGTGCATGGTTCATATTCCTGAATAGATGCCATTTGGGTAACAAAGGAACTGGGGAGCAGGGTCAAAGGGGCAGAAATAGATTCAATAACCTGGTCAGATCATGCACTGGTGGAGTTAAGACTGGCAATCGAGGGGAGAGAGGAGGAACCCAGTTCTGGAGGTTGAATGAATCCCTGTTGGAGGATGAGAGGGTCCGTAGGGAGATAGAGCGGGAAACAGTGGAATATTTTAGATGGAACGATAATGGCGAGGTGGCCTGGGGGGGGGGGGGGTGTTTGTGATGGTTATAAGGCAGTAGTAAGGGGAGTTTTCATCAAATAGGGGGCCTGTAAAAGGAGGGAGAGGGAGGAGAGGGGTAGGGAATTGCGAGAAAAATTAATGGAACTTGAAGCATTGGATGCGCAAGATGCACAAGGGACATATAAAGGCCAAGTGCTGGCAGTTAGAGTACAGCTAAACGCTATGGAGGCCGAAACTATCAGATACCATATGCAACTATTGAGACAAGGCTTTTTTGAGGGGGGGAATAAAACAGGACGTTATATGGCGCAGAAGTTGAAATAAAGGAAATTACGCTCACAAATATTGAAAATAAGGGACCGGGAAGGGAAAATAGTGCTTAAAGATGGGGATATTCAGGAGGCCTTCAAAAGATACTATCAAGAGCTGTATGTGGCTCGAGCCTCTCTGGACTTGGAAAGAATACAAAGTTATTTAGATTCGATAAAGCTCCCAACGTTGGTAGAGGAGGAACAAAAACAGTTAAATAAAGCCATTACAGCAGAGGAAGTAGGGCAAGCCATAAAACAGTTAAAAGTAGACAAGGCCCCAGGGTGGATGGACTTACCGCGCGGTTTTACAAAACATTCAGTGAACCTTTAACTGCTCCAGTACTGCGGTTGTTCAACTTACCACGGGAAGGGGAGGTATTAGCGGCTACTATGGGATGGGCAGGGATCACAGTCATACATAAAGACGGTAAGAACCAATAAGAGTGCTCCTCGTATAGACCAATTTCCCTGCTGAATATAGATGCTAAACTCTTGGCTAAAATATTGGCAACACACTTAAATAGGGTGATTGGGAAATTGATTCATCAAGATCAAGCAGGCTTTATACCAGGGAGGCAGGTGGCTGACAGTATTAGAAAGGTTTTAAACATTATTTGGTCGGTGGGGCAAAGTAAAAAGGAGGCACTGTTAATCTCTCTAGATGCGGAAAAGGCATTTGACCAGGTGTCTTGGCCCTTGCTTTTTCAGGTAATGGACAGAATGTGGTTGGGAGGAGAGTTTATGGGCTGGTTAAAAGCTTTGTATCGCAACCCGAAAGTCTGTGTTTGGGTGAATGGAGCATACTCAAACCCATTCTCGCTCATGAGCACTTTCGAACAGTCTGTCAAGCCATCATCACCCCCACTCTAGACTGTTGCAATCATATCTACCAGGGTCTACCAATAAAAACCCTGCGACCACTACAGCTAGCACAAAACACAGCCGCACGACTCATAACAGACAGTACAAATTATGACCACATCACTCCCATACTGTACCACCTACACTGGCTCCCAATCAGCTCTCGAGTACGCTACAAAGTTCTCATAAACAAACTCAAAATAATACACAACCTCTCAGCTGACAGCTTACAACCACTCATAAAAACCGACGACAGCAAAAGACCAAGAAGAAAAGGAACCACAGACACCATCAGAACCCCAAAGGAATTTACTAAAACAAAACAGGCCACTTCAAGAAGGGCATTCTCCCTGGCAGCACCCGCTATATGGAACTCCCTCCCAGACCACGTAAGATCAACCAGCGATCTCAAGGACTTCCGAAAGCTGCTTAAAACTGCTCTATTTACAGAACATTTCAAGGACCTCACATAAATGACTCCAATTCAAGCCAATACCAGATCATGACACCATGCTTGTATATATGTATATATTGCTCACTATGTATATAGCTCACCGATAAAATCCAACACACTGCACCACACATCACACAGCACAAATCCTCCACTGCATGCTACAGACCACACAATTACTTTGATTGTTTGATGTGCCAAACCGCTTTGATTTAATGATAAAGCGGTATACTAAATCCGTCTAAATAAAATAAATAAATAAATAAATAAATACATTTTTTGAGCAAGGGAGAAGGACGAGACAGGGCTGTCCACTGTTGCCCCTACTAATCACGTTGTCAGTGGAGCCGTTTGCAGAGAAAGTGAGAGAAAGGGAGGATTTGAAGGATGTAATGGTGGGAAAGACAGAGTACAGAATATCCTTGTTTGCGGACGATATCATACTGAGCATGGCTAGACCGAGATGCTCGATACCATTCTTAATGTGAGAATTAGAAGAATATGGGAGGTTGTCGGCATTCACTATAAATTGGGCAAAATCTGAAATTTTGAACTTGTCACTACAAGAGGACGAGCAGATGCGCTTAAAGAAGCAATACCCATTTAGATGGGCCAAGGGGGCTATTAGGTATCTAGGGATTAAAATAAGCAATAGGTTGGAGGCATTGTACGACCTAGACTACAAAAAGTTATTTGGGCAAGTAGAAAGTTTGCTGGTGGGGTGGGGGCGGGGGTATCTTTCATGGTTTGGGCGTATAGCAACTGCTAAGATAATGCTGCTACCTCGTTTTTTGTTTCTGTTTCAAACCTTGCCGATATTAATACCACATCAAAAGTTAAATCACCTACAAAGAAGCATTAATAGATTTATATGGCAAAATAGGTTCCCTAGGGTAGCTATGACCACCCTACAGAGAGCCAGGGGAGAGGGGGGGCTTGGGGTCCAAAATTTTACCAAATATTATAGGGCGGCACAACTGAAAACGCTCTACGACTGGCACAGAGAAAAACGAAAACACTGGGTTCAGATGAAGGAAGAATCGGTAAGGGGAGTTGGATTGGAACGGTTAGTATGGAGGGGAAGTTCAGTGTTAGCAAGTAGCACCATGAACCCCTTCATAGTACATAGTTTGAATATTTGGAAACAAAATAGGAAGGTATTGATTAAGGATAAGGGCTATATACAAGGGATGACATTGGAGGCATGTTTTGAGAGGGCTCAGGGGCCAGGGGTGAGTATCTTGCGAAGATGGGGACAATTGGGACGTACACATCTCTCCCAGATAGTGGTGAAGGAGGGCATAAGGGAATTTGAGGGTATTAAAGATCTCTATGGACTATCTAGTAATAATTATTATTATAGTTATATCCAGGTCAGTCACTTTGTGCGGCAGCAGAAAGTCTGACAGGACCTATGGAGCAACAGGGGGTGGTTCGAGGCCAATGGTGTTCATGGCCCTTTCTCAAACCATGTTGCTCATCACATCCCCAGAAATCCGGTAATTTAAAGCCTCCAGGTATTGATCACCTGAGCAGTTGGTACTAACCCAAAGGCTCATGGTAGTTGTAGTGACTGCCTGCCATCTCTAGAGAATACTCCACCAATCCAAGGATTGATTCAGTCCATCCGGTATTATTGAATGTAGGTTGTAAATCCAAAATTGTTCCCGATAACAAAGCAAAGAATCTCTATCCCCCCCCTCGAGCTGTTAATGGGATATGATCCAAAATTCTCCAGCGAAGATCGGTAAAATGATGATGGTGATCCTGGCAATGCATTACCACCGGAGCCGACATCACAGCATTTGTAATACGGGATTTATGTTCCTGCAAGCGTCTCTTCATAGTTCGATTCATTTTCCCAACATATATCTTATGACAAGGGCAAATTAAAAGATATACCACAAAGGAGGACAAACAGTTAGTATGATATTTACTGTAAATCCGACGACCACTATTTGGATGTTCCCAAACCTGGCCTTCCAATGTGGAAGCACAAAATTCACAAGTGGTACAAGAAAAATGTCCCGGGGTCGTACTCTGTTGTGACTCTCCTGAATTATGTATAGTCTAATCTGCGATATTCCTTCCTCGTTGAAAAGCAATCATCAGTGGTTTATTAAAAACGGCATGTAAAGATAATATAGGCCAATGAGATTTTAAGATCTTTAGTACTGTAGTGGCATGTGGCATGTAGGGTAAAATGCCTACATAAGAAGAACCATCAGATTGTTGTCCAACGTCACCCTGATGGTCAGAATGCCACCAATCACTATAATTAAAACGCGCTCGGCGATACGCCCCAGAAACTATGAAAGGTGGATATCCCCGTTGTAAGAGGCGTTGTTTTAAATCTCTGGCCTGTAATTTAAACTCCTCCACTGAAGAGCAGAGGCGACGTAAGCGAATAAATTGTCCCACATTAAGACCCCGCCGTAACGGGCCGGGGAGATAGCTGCTATAATGCAATAAGGTATTTCGTTGTACAGACTTCCGATGTAATGTGGTATGAACCTCTGAATCAACCTTAAACAATTTCAAATCAAGAAATACAATAGTGTCTCGATGAAATGTCGGTGTAAACTTTAAATCAGGGGACAACGTGTTTATCCACCTACAAAAATCGATTAACGTCTGTTCCGTATCCGTCCAAAAGAAAAAAATATCATCTAAAAACCTGGACCACATACATATGTTCGTAAACCACTCAGAGGGGTAAATATGGACCGTTTCAAATTCAGCCATATAGAATGTCGCTATGGAGGGGGCCACCGTGGCACCTATGGCTATACCATGTATCTGATGGTCACAAAATTTTGATAAGGGTTCCAACAAAGATCCGCGGCAAGAGACAATTGGACGGCCAGGTGGATTCCCAAGATCCTTATGAATCTTAGGTACCATATATAATGCCAGCATTTTAGGAAATCGTTTGTTCAAAAATTGATGTTCCTTAAAAGTAATCATTGGATTACTTTTAAGGAACATCAATCACTGGCTGGTGATAAGAAGGATACAGCTGGTAATCATTGGATTACTTTTAAGGAACATCAATTTTTGAACAAACGATTTCCTAAAATGCCGGCATTATATATGGTACCTAAGATTCATAAGGATCTTGGGAATCCACCTGGCCATCCAATTGTCTCTTGCCACGGATCTTTGTTGGAACCCTTATCAAAATTTTGTGACCTGTTTTTCCGACCGCTGTTAACAACGATCCCTTCTTATGTATTGGATTCCTTTCATTTTTTGCAAAAATTGAAGGATACAGCTGGTGATAAGAAGGACTGGCTTTTAGTCACCATGGATGTACAAGCCTTATACACCAATATTAACCAGGAGGCAGCTTTATTGATGGCAGCTCAAGTTCCCTTTGTTCCACTGATTAGGTTACCTAAGGAGTTTGTTTTGTTATTATTACGGTTAATATTAACAAAAAATTTTTTTTGTTTTGAAGGCAAATTTTACCATCAGATACATGGTATATCCATGGGTGCCATGGTGGCTCCCTCCATAGTGACATTCTATATGGCTGAATTTGAAACGGTCCATATTACCCCTCTGAGTGGTTTACGAACATACGTATGTGGTCCAGGTTTTTAGATGATATTTTTTTCTTCTGGACGGATATGGAACAGACGTTAATCGATTTTTGTAGGTGGATAAACACGTTGTCCCCTGATTTAAAGTTTATACCGACATTTCATCAAGACACCATTGTATTTCTTGATTTGAAATTGTTTAAGGTTGATTCAGAGGTTCATACCACATTACATCGGAAGTCTGTACAACGAACTACCTTATTGCATTATAGCAGCTATCACCCCGGCCCGTTACGGAGGGGTCTTCCTGTGGGACAATTTATTCGCTTACGTCACCTCTGCTCTTCAGTGGAGGAGTTTAAATTGCAGGCCAGAGATTTAAAACAATGCCTCTTACAACGGGGATATCCACCTTCCATAGTTTCTGGTGCGTATCGCCGAGCGCGTTTTAATTATAGTGATTGGTGGCATTCTGACCATCAGGGTGACGTTGGACAACAATCTGATGGTTCTTCTTATGTAGGCATTTTACCCTACATGCCACATGCCACCACAGTACTAAAGATCTTAAAATCTCATTGGCCTATATTATCTTTACATGCCGTTTTTAATAAACCACTGATGATTGCTTTTCAACGGGGAAGGAATATCGCAGATTGGACTATTTATTTATTTATTTATTTAACAGGTTTTCTATACCGCCTTTTCCTTAAATCAAAGCGGTTACCAAGACACAAGAAGGGAGAACAGAGACAGGGGGGCATACACTGACTAAACTAAAGAGTGAAGGTAAAATTGGGATACACAACATCAAGGAACCGTTACAGTAAAACAAGTTACATGCAGGCTATAATAATAGAGACTGTTAGATGTCTGTGCCATAGTACTCAGTGAAGAGTACAAATTTCAGTTGTTTTCTGAACTCCTTTAAATCATCCATGGATCGCACATCGGGAGGGAGAGAGTTCCATATAAGTGGGGCCGATAAGGAAATTGCCCTTTGTGTAGTACATTTACACGCTTTTCTGAAACTACTTGGGGTGCTGAGGGTGTTTGATGTAGTTATTCGTCTTGGCCTGTTGTTATTCTGGAGTAAGAGATTATGAAGGCTAAAAGCAGAGCATTTATGTCTGATCTTGAATATATTAATTACCATCTTGTATTTGACGCGCTGGCTTATTGGAAGCCAGTGGAGCTCTTTGAGAGTAGGGGTAATGTGATCATGAGATGCTGAGCCAGCAATAATTCTGGCTGCCGTGTTCTGAGCCATCTGAAGAGGTTTAAGTGAGTGTTTTGAAAGACCGTAGTAGATAGGATTACAAAAGTCCAGAATAGGAGTTATTAAGGCTTGGCAGACAGACCGGAAGTGGTCATATGAGAGTAAGGGCTTGAGGCGTCTAATCACTTTCATTCTGTAGTATGCAGACCTCACAGTTTTTCTGATGTGTGACTGGAGGGTCAGACCTTTATCGAGGGTAATTCCAAGATATCTAACTTCATCCTTAACTGGTATTGTAATGTTGTTGTATTTAATGAAAGGTGGGGGGTTGAAGTCGGTGTTTCGAGTGACAATAAGCGCCTCTGTTTTATTGTAGTTTAAGGCAAGGTTATTGCATGTGAGCCAGGAAGACATGTTGTCAAGGCAATTTGTGATCTTGCTGTAGTCGGGGTTGATGAGATCAATTGGTGTATAAATCATGATGTCATCTGCATAAATCATATAACTTATTTGATGGGCTGCCATAATTTGACAAATTGGCTGAATAAAAATGTTGAATAGAAGGGAAGAAAGCGCAGATCCCTGAGGTACTCCTTGCTTGATATTTGTAGGCTGTGAAGTGTTGTTTCCAATTTTAACCTGAAACTGCCTGTTTGTTAAATAAGAGTTAAACCAACTAAGGACAGTACCAGAGATACCGATACTTTCCAATCTTGATAGGAGGATAGTGTGGTCAACTGTGTCGAAAGCCGCTGATATATCTAAGAAGATCAATAAAGATCCTTGCCTGTAATTGTCTATACATAATTCAGGGGAGTCACACCAGAGTGTGACTCCCCTGGGACATTTTTCTTGTACCACTTGTGAATTTTGTGCTTCCACATTGGAAGACCAGGTTTGGGAACATCCGAATAGTGGTCGTCGGATTTACAGTAAATATCATACTAACTGTTTGTCCTCCTTTGTGGTATATCTTTTAATTTGCCCTTGTCATAAGATATATGTTGGGAAAACAAATCGGAGTATGAAGAGATGCTTGCAGGAACATAAATCCCATATTACAAATGCTGTGATGTCGTCTCCGGTGGTAATGCATTGCCAGGATCACCATCATCATTTTACCGATGTTCGCTGGAGAATTTTGGATCATATCCCATTAACAGCTCGAGGGGGGGATAGAGATTCTTTGCTTTGTTATCGGGAACAATTTTGGATTTACAACCTACATTCAATAATACCGGATGGACTGAATCAATCCTTGGATTGGTGGAGTATTCTCTAGAGATGGCAGGCAGTCACTACAACTACCATGAGCCTTTGGGTTAGTACCAACTGCTCAGGTGATCAATACCTGGAGGCTTTAAATTACCGGATTTCCGGGGATGTGATGAGCAACATGGTTTGAGAAAGGGCCATGAACACCATTGGCCTGAAACACAACGTTGGGTTACAGGACGGAGATTGATTGGTCTCGATGGCATTGCCATTTTCATGAACGAGAACTGAAGCTGCAGTAGAACGTGCCTTTGTAATTCAATCGCGCTGCTTTGAAGATAACGGCAGCTTGGACAATGCTACAGCGCTTCAGCTAAGTGACCTCTGGGTTTTGGGGATCTATATTGTAGTTGGTGTTGGGGGTTTTATCTCTCAAGACCTTGATTGGGCTGGGTCCCTGATAAAAAAAGATAAAAAAGGAACATTGCACCTCGAGAGGAAGTAAATTCTTCATGGTGAACGTTCCGACAAAAATTGAATGTTTGTGTGTGTTTCCCTTGTGGTTTGGATAGTTGTGTAGGAGATATATGTGGGTTGCATTGAGTTAATAATCATTTCACGGCAATGTCCCGGTTTTTATATTATTTCCTACTATTTCCTTTTTTTAATTGGTCTGTTTTATTTGATTCTGTGAGTCAAATATGTGTGCATATATAGTCCAAAGCCATTTCACTGGCCACTTTTTTAAAGGAGATATTGGACATTAAGGGGTTGAATTGCAAGGGTGCCAATAATCTTGACCACAACTGTAATTGACAGTAAGGCCCAAAATACTTGATAACCAAATAGGGCTTTGACAGAGCAGCAGATTAATACAGTTGTTCCCAACCTGTGGTCCATGGACATGAGACCATTATAGGATAGTAAAAAAAGTATTTTCATGCTATGGTAATCCAGAGACTGCTGTACAGAGACTGCTGTAGAGGTGGAATCGGCAGTGGCTAAGGAGATGGCAATAGCAGCATCAGTAGCTGTGGAGATTTATTTATTTATTTATTTGCATTTCTTATATACCGCACTATTTGCGATCAGCGCGGTTTACATAAAACAAAAGGTATCCGACAATGAACAAAAGTCAGGTCATTACATTGAACAGGAACAAGTAACTTGGAAAACAGAGATGGGATCAAAGGTGGTTGTATAGGAGAGGGAAAGAGACTGGTTGGGACTGGTTGTGGAGAGAGAAAAAGAGAGACTGGTGGAGACAGGATGAGGAAGGGAGATAAAGAAGTCTGGTGGAGAGAGGCTTGTGCAGAAGGAGGGGGTCTGGGAAGAGTAGTAAGGATGAAATGGTGGCCTCTGAACGTTTTGGAGGTTAATAAGGAATCCACACAACCAAAAAGGTTGGGAACCTCTGGACTAATGCCATGTCATAAGTGACATGCAAAGTCAGTCATGGATTTGTAATCTCCTTTCTCCAATAGATCTTTGCATTTATAGATCCAAGGTTTATTAAGTATGTCTTCATTGCATTGTGCATAGAAAACAGGCATATGTGATTGAGCTGGTTCCATCATCATTTCTCGTTTTTGGAACTATTTCCCTAAAATGTAGGAGAGGGTTAGATTTAAAGGAATGGTGCAAGAAAGTTAAGACTGTGCAGTTTAAAGAATCGTTTAATTTATGGTGAAATGATTCTAAACTGAGATACGAATTGTAATGAAGTTTTCTTATAGTTTAGCATTGCCGAAGAGTGTTTGTGTTTGTGTTTTGTATTGTATTTAATTTTATTATCTATATTTTATTGGAATCTGCCATAGAACATTGGGATTTGCAGTATATAAAAGTTTTTAAAATATATCAAAATAAAAATTAAGTATCTTTATTGATACCTCACTGGGTTTGCAGCTTGTTGTGCTGCGAGAATTTGTGTGCATAAGTAATGCTGAGAGCTAAGCTATCGGTATGGGACGATGTTGGCGGTGGAGGATCACATTTCTGTGTCAACGGCAACAACACTAGCATTATATGTGCAAAAGAAAGGCCTGGCAATCTACTTCCTTTTCTTGCCATGAAAACCCAGTGGATAGTCACAGAAAAACAAATTGCATAATAGTGCTGGAAGATGAAACCCCAGGTTGGAAGGTATTCAACTGGCTACTGGGGATGTGCTGAAGACTTTTCAGAGTAAAGCTAGCATTTATGATATGGTTGGATCAAAGTTCTCAGGACATCTGACTGCTGATGTAGCTGCGCATGAAATGAGAGTCAAAGCTGCAAAGATGTCTGACATATTGGGACATGGAATGTACAAAGCATGAACCAAAGGAAGTTGAAGGTGGTCAAGAATGAAATGGAACATGTACAACTTGATCTGTTGGGTGTCAGCGAACTGAAATGGACTGGTGTCGGGCACTTTGCATCAGATGATCACATGGTCTACTCTGCTGGAAATGAAAGACAAAGAAGAAATGGTGTTACATTTATAATAAAGAAGAAACTTGCAATAACTGTAATGAAATATAAAGCAGTCATATCTATTTATCTACGGGGAATGCTAACAGATTCTGCTCCTCCCTCAAACTGACCAGGAGCCAGGGAGGGGCAGGTACAGAAAAACTCCTCTCTCCCATTGCTTTATTCTTATCTGCTGAATGTCCAGAACCACCAGTTACTGAACCTGACTCGACCACAGCTCCCTCCCTGGCTGGTACTACGAAATGAAATCCTTCAGATATCTCGGTCCTTAATTTCTTAGTATTTTAAATGTCATCAGCAGGAGCTTAAAAACGCTCCACTGTTCAATAGGAAGCCAATGGAGTTAAACCAATACAACTGCCACCGACTCCCTTCGACTCAGCCCAGAAATTACTGTAATCCTACATACAACAACTTAATATAATCTAACACTGATATTACCACTGCCTGAATGAAAAGGAGCATCACCCCCTCATCTAAAATTGGCTGCAACTCTTATACCAGACTTGTCAGAAAACCTTTGACAATGTCCCTCATGAGACCTCTTGGAGAAATTCAAAAGTCATGGAATTGGAGGCAGTGTAATACTGTGGATCAGGAACTGGTTAAAAGATAGAAAGCAGAAAGTAGAGCTAAATGGTCTGTTTTCTCAGTGGAGAAAGGTGAATAGTGGAGGATCCCAGGGATCTGTGCTGGGTCCGCTGCTTTTTAATATATTCATAATGACCTGGAAATGGTAATAATGAGTGAGGTGATCAAATTTGCAGATGACATAAAATTATTCAAAGTTGTTAAACGCAAGAGGATTGTGAAAAATTGCAAGAGGACCTTGATAAACTGGAAGACTGGACGTCCAAATGGCAGCTGAAATTTAATGTGGACAAGTACAAAGTTATGCACCTAGGAAAGAACAACCCAAACTTTGGTTACACGATGCAAAGTTCCATATTAGGAACCACCACCCAGGAAAAGGATCTAGGCGTCATCATGGATAGCACGTTGAAACCCTCTGCCCAGTGTGCAGTAGCAGTCAAGAAGGCAAACAGAATGCTAGGAATCATAAGGAAAGGAATGGAGAATAAAACAAAGGATATTATAATGCCTCTGCATTATTCCATGGTACGACCGCACCTTGAATATTGTGTGCAATTATGGTCACCATATCTTAAAAAGGATATAGAGGAATTAGAAAAGGTACTGAGAAGAGCAACAGAAATGGTAAAGGGGATGGAAGGATATCCCTATGAGGAGAGGCTTAAAAGGTTAGGGCTCTTCAACTTGGAAAAGAAATGGCTGAGGGGGGATATGATAAAGGTCTATAAATTAATGAATGGAATGGAACTGGTAAACAATGATCGGTTGTTTATGTCATCAAAAAGTAGAAAGACTAGACGACATGCAATAAAGTTACAATGTAACCAATTTAAGACTAATAAGAGAAAATATCTTTTTTACTCAACACGTAATCCAACTCTGGATTCGTTATCAAAGGTGCTGGGTTTAAAAAAGGTTTGGATATGTTCCTGGAGGAAAGGTCCATAAGCCATTTTTAAAGAGGACCCGGGAAATCCACTGTTTACCCCAGGATGAGCATTGTGGAACGTTTGTGCCTTTTTGGGAAACTGCTAGGTACTTATAATCTGGATTGGCCACTGTTGGAAACAGGATACTGGGCTTGATGGACCTTGGTTTGATCCAGTATGGCATTTCTTATGTTCTTATGTTATGTTCAAACGCAGTTTGCCATACGCCACCTGAACCACTTTTGATACTTGGGATTGAAAGTTCAGTCCCACATCCATCATCACCCTCAAATTACGAATTTCAATCTTCCATTCAAGCCTTACCCCAGCAATCCCTGGTTTGTCCTTGAAATCCCCCTTCCCTGCGCCCCAGTCACCAACATTTCTGATTTTTGGGCATTCAACACAAAGTGGGTAACCCACAACCATTGACCTGTCTCCTCTAGACATCCATTGACTTTCCCAACTGTTTTCTCCATCAAACATTCTGAGACAAACACCATTTAAGGTGCTAGAAGTTATATTAAGATGCCACCGGACTCACGTTCCACCCAACGTGACATGCTGTATGACTACACGATATGGCTTGTATTCATTTTATATTTTTGTTGATTTAATTTCATATTTTGATTATTTTATACATTTTTGATATATTCAAATTTATGGGGCAGATATTCAGCAGTGGCAATTAACCATTCCAATGCAGCTAGTGGCCGCTGCTTCTGCAACTTAAACCCAGATATCCAATGCCAAGGTCATATCTGCCCCTGGCATTGAATATCCTGATTGCCCAGATTGGCAGGAAGCTAATCAGACAGCAGCAATAATGAGTCACTGCCTGGTTAGCTACCGTGGTGAAAGTTAAGCCTGCCTTTGCTGTGCCGTACTTTTGCCGTTTTGCCATAACCAGGCAGCTGCTCAATATTGCTGCTGCCTAGTTATAGACAGCTGCCACTCCTGGAACGCCCCAATGCTAACTGGTTAGCATTGGGGCGTGCAGCAGGGGCACCTGGGGACTTTTAGCATCACTAACTGTGTTAGTGCCGCTGAATATCCCGGATAAAGGGATTAATACACTTAGCAGGTCTGCTAACCATGTTATTCCCTTTGAATATCAGGCCCTATGTGATTAGTTGCCCCTCCCCTAACTTATTTTGCATCTTCCACTTAGGGGATTGTTTACTAAAAGTCACTAGCTGTGATGATTCCTGTGCGAACTGTGTAACTCGCGGTAGGGTTGCGAGTGGACGGGTTAGAGGAAGAGAGTGGGTGTGATGAGCTCAGCACAGTTAGCGCTATGTTCACATCGTGCTCTACCTGCATTAGTGCAGGATCACCTGATGCCACCTCAGTAGGTGGAGTTAAGTGCATCTGCACTAATGTGGTGTGTGCGAATGGATAGGGCTTCACGTTACACGAGAAATTGCTCTCCACGCCACTGACAGTTAACATAGTGGTGTTGTATCTAATGTGCCATCATGCAGAGCCATTGTGGGCTCCTCTGTTTGCCATTACAGATTCTCCATTAGTCCTATCACCTCTGTATCCTCTAAGTATGGATTTCTTCTCTTTTCAACTGGGTACCTTCCAATCACTGCAGACTTCTTGGAAAATGCAGATAGGAAAAATGTTTCTCCAGAATAGGATGCAGCCAAACATCTGTGGATTTCTAGTGCATCACAACACAGGGCAGATTATCACATAAACCAGGCATACAGTACAAAACGTGATATGGTGGAAAAACAATTTATTTGAAAATCAGACCTAGCAACCCGACACAGGCCGTGTTTCGATGACCTTCATCAGGGGTTGTCTAAATAGGTACTACAAACATAAAAACAAACAATATTAAAAAACAATTTAAAGGTGAAAGAACAAATGGACATGAACATGCTCTAACTAGAGAAGTAAAAATAATAATAATAAATAATAGTAATTATTACAGTGATAATAATAATAATAATAAATAATTAGTAATAGATCTCTCATAGTAAATACTTAAAAATTAATTAAATAAAATAATAAAACAATAAAACTACAGTGCTAGAAATGCGATACTCAAATAAAATATAAACCATAAAAAATGATATAATAAAACAGACCACAACTAAATTTAAAAACACAAACAAATGCAATCCTTATAGGAGGTGACAAGCAATAATTATAGTGTCATTACCTTCTTTGTAGAGACGGTGATTTTCAAACCTCACAAGGAGGCACACGAACTCATTAGTGGAGGTACTGACTTAAACACTTGCAATAGAATAAAAACTAAAATGAAGAAGGCAAAGAGTAAAGCACATGTATACCATTGGAGACAGACTATGAACTTAAATCCAAACTAAATTTAAGAAACTGAAATGGAACTGAAACGCAGCAGGCTTGGATGGGGGAGGGGGGGCACGGCCAAGAAAAAATGTATAAAATATTCCACAAAAAAAGGAGAAATTGTTTAAAATCGGGCCAAAGTTTCATCACAGGGCCAACTAAACCAAAAACATTTTATTAAATTAGTCTAAAAAAATATACGGGAAAAAGTCTAAAAACATAAATTGGCTAGAGGAATCTTAGAAAACAAGGAGAAGCTCACATCAAAAGAACGTCCAATGTCTAAGGGATACTCAAAAAAACATGTGGAAAAGTAGAGAGATAAGACCAAAATAAAGAAATGATACATTGTAGCATCTTGCTCTTACTTCTCGTGAGTTAATAGCATTATTAGATCTTATAAAAAACAATAAAAAACAATAAAAACAGGTGTTGTGTAAAACACTATTTATCACCTCTTCTCTTTATTAGATCTTTAAAAATATATAAAAAAAATATATATAAAAAAATATATATAAAAAACTTATGTACACTATTGGCATAGTAAATCTCTCTTGCCGATTGCAACAGTGCTGTATAAATCGCCACTTAGGACTCTTATTACTTCGGGAGTTTTGTCTCTTATCTTACTGAATCGCTAACAGGAACCGCTAGCATCGTGTAGTAAATACCTCTTACCGATATTGCCAGTATTAAAAATCACAAATTAGGACTCTTCTAGCTTCGGGAGTCTTTTAGATTGTAGAATGTCTCATACCGTTCTAAGTCGCTGACAGAAAACGATCTCACAGACGCAGGAAATCAAGATCCGTCTTTTCGAGTGTCAGCTTGTTTAGCACTGTTGCAATCGGCAAGAGAGATTTACTATGCCAATAGTGTACATATCAAACCTCACACTAGACATCCTACTGATCACAGAAACATGGCTCTCTAATACTGACAATGTACTAATGAATCATCTTACCCCACCTAACTACACCATCTATACCTGTAACAGAGAAAACAGAAAGGGAGGAGGAGTCTGCATAATAGCGAGAACAGATTTGAAATATCATGTGATATCTACCAATGCCACAAACCACACAAATACTCTATCCATCTCCAATAATAGCAACACCATAAACCTCATCTACAGAGCCCCAAATGCTCCAGCTGATGATCTCTCAACCATAATTGATATTGCCATCAACCCATCAGATATCAACAAACCTAACTGGATCCTTGGAGATTTTAACCTTGCCTCCACACCACCTTCAGTGTCCAACTCCTTCCTTGATGCCATGAACAACTTACACTACGAACAAATTGTAAAAACATCCACTCATAAACAAGGAAATCTCCTTGACCTCATCTTTGCACCATCAGCACACCCGGATCTGATAAACCAACCTGAGCCCCTATCAACCCCCGTCCCATGGTCTGATCACAAACTTATCTCATTCATCATTCCATCTATCGAATCTCCAAATAAGTCACCAGATCCTTACCCACCACCAAAACCAGCACGATTCCAACCTCTCAACATGGATACAATCACCTCCCTTACCATGCCAAAACTCTCCACTATACCTAACAACATCGACGACACTGTTTCAAACTGGAACAACGCTCTTCGACTATCAGCACAGCCTACCACTACACATGATAAAACCTCTACCAACTCTTCTATCACCAAGAAAAAGAACGCACCATGGTTCTCCTCAGAGTTACGAACCTCCCTTCAACAACTGAGGAGACTAGAGAAGAAATGGAGACACTCCCTAAACCCTCACGACCAGTCCATTTACCTAGCCAACTTGAAATCCCATCGCCAGCTAACCTGGGATAAGAGAAGAGAACACCATACAAAGCTACTTAGCCGCTCCCTCAACAAACCAAGAGATCTCTTCCAAATAGTAAAATCCCTAACTACTGAACCCCCCTCACCACAACAGGAATATATACACCCACAACTATATGCTGATTACATCCAATCCAAGGCAATCAAGATCACTAAAGCAACCACAAGTGTAACCAAGCAACCCTCCAACATCCAATTCATACTCAATAATTTCTCATCTCCAACTCCAAAGACTATTGAAGAAATTATTACATCTATCAACGCCACTACCGCTCCAAATGATCCATGCCCAGCCTTCTGGATCAAATCACTGAAAACAGAACTTAGCCCATACATATCAGCCTTAGCTGACCAGTCCCTTAGATCCGGGATATTTCCAACAGCTCTCAATCACACTTCCATCCGTCCCCTACTGAAAAACAACAAACTGGATCCGAAAAAGGAAGACTCCTATCGCCCAATTTCAAGCATTCCTTTATTAGCCAAGATCCTAGAAAAAGTCATACTTAGACAAATCCAACAACACATTGATTCCGAGGCCCCACTAGATCCAAACCAACATGGCTTCAGGGAAGCCCACGGAGTCGAAACCCTCCTAACTTCCCTATTGAACACACTCATTAATACAACAGACAATATCAGAAATGGAGTTGCTATGATCTTCCTAGACATAGCAGCAGCTTTTGATTCTGTTGACCACAACCAACTACTCACCAGGCTCCACGAAAAAGGAATTCAAGGAACGGCATTGAATTGGTGCAGATCTTACCTAGAAGATCGCTGGCAACAAGTAAGGACTGGTGATACCACATCTCAACCTTTTCATCAGAAGCAAGGAGTTCCGCAAGGTTCCTCTCTCTCAGCCCTTCTATTTAACATCTATATGCAACCTCTCTGCAACATCTCCCGCTCTTTCGGAATATCATGTCTTATCTACGCAGATGACGTGCTCTTATTCACTCCAATTAATGTATTAAATCCTGACTACACTGCACTAATCACCTGCTTCAACTCTATATCAGATTGGCTACTCTCACAAAATCTCAGAATCAATTTTAAAAAAACTGAAGTCCTGATTGTCACTAGGAACAAAGACTTCTCTCCTCCACCAACTCTAAAAACACGAGATGCTGATCTACCACTCAAAACATCAATACGTTATCTGGGTGTTATACTCGACCAACGACTTGAATTCAAAGATCACATAAAAAATACTGTAAAAGCCATTTACTACAAAGCAGCCTATAAAGCACATCTATCTGTGCACAGGGAGTCAGTCATGGCCAAGATGAAACAATTCCATACCAATACGCTGAAAAGATCACTAAATAAACCACGCGATCTTTTCAACTTAGTCAAAACCTTATCTAAAGAACCTTCACCAAAACATCCTGAACCCATCCATCCCCAAGCATTCGCCGATTTCCTGCAATCCAAGTTGCTTCAAACCAACAACATTGCAACAATCTCCTCTCAAGTCACCATATGCATATCAAATCTATCCATGTTCTCCACACCATCCAGAAAACATGTTGAAGACACCATCGCTGCTCTTAACACGACTACTGCACAAACTGACCCTTGCCCAGCCCACTGGATAAAGGAACTACGCCAAGATCTCAGCCCCATCATCACTAAAATGATGAACTTATCCTTTACAACCGGCTCCTTCCCACCAGCCCTCAAGAGAACATCCATAAGACCCCTCTTGAAAAACCACAAACTCGACCCACAAAAGGTTGAATCCTATAGACCCATAGCTAGCATACCCCTACTAGCGAAAATAATTGAAAAGGAAGCTCAAAGACAGTTACAGGACCATATTGACACCGTCTCCCCTCTTGACCACTGCCAACATGGCTTCAGAGAGTTCCACGGTGTTGAAACCCTCCTTACCACTCTCTGCAACAACATCATCACAGGCATTGATAACATCCGCCAAGGCTTTGCTCTCATCTTCTTAGACATTGCTGCGGCTTTTGACTCTGTACATCACGATCTGTTAATAGGGCGATTAAAAGAAAAAGGCATCAATAACACTGCCCTGGAGTGGTGCAAGTCATACCTTGATCAGAGATGGCAGTACGTTACCTCAGGGACCACAACATCCACACCTTACCACCAAAAGCAAGGCGTACCACAAGGATCATCCCTATCCTCACTCTTTTTCAATATATACATACAACCGGTTTGCAACATCATCAGGTCCTTCAAGGTTGAATGCTTGATATACGCAGATGACATCCTCCTATATATGCCTTTCTCCACAGTTCATATGGACCTTTCCCCGCTAGCTAAATGTTTTGATGCAGTATCCGAATGGCTTCAATCCCAGAACCTCCGAATTCAACACAAAAAGACCGAGGTTCTCTTCATCACCAGGGACCCACTTTTCACCCCCCCATCCCATATAAAGGTGAAAGAAGCTGAGCTCCAATCAAAACCTTCCATTCGCTACCTTGGAGTCACTTTTGACCAACGCATGGATCTGAAACTACACATAACCAACGTAGTCAGAGCAATCTACCTCAAGATCCGGACTCTTCGACATCTTCGCCCCCTGCTTGATCCTGATGACTTCAGAACTATATTTCAAGCCTTAACCTTACCACACCTTGACTATGCCAATGCCATTCTCCAAGGCCTCCCACACTCCACATTAAACCCTTTGCAACTCGCCATGAATACCGCTGCTAGAGTCCTCTACGGAGCATCAAGAAGGGACCATGTAACACCCATCCTAGAGCAACTCCACTGGCTCCCCATACATGGCAGAATATTGTTCAAAACATTACTACTAACTTTCAAGGCCACTAAAAGCATCACCTCCTCCTCTCTAATAGACCTCATTCAGGCCGTCCCACCCAACAGATCCAGGAGAACGATATCAAC
Organism: Ichthyophis bannanicus; assembly: GCA_033557465.1. NCBI lineage: Eukaryota > Metazoa > Chordata > Amphibia > Gymnophiona > Ichthyophiidae > Ichthyophis > Ichthyophis bannanicus. The sequence goes on from CM066032.1 coordinate 1,507,047,471, forward strand.
AAATACTCTAATCATCCCTAAAGCAGCGACAAAATGCCTATCAGTGACATCTAACAGGGCCTTCAGATTCTATGCCCCTAAGTACTGGAACGCTCTACCCCCAGAGATTCGTGCTATCACTGATCTATCCCTTTTCAGAAAGGCACTCAAATCCCACCTCTTCCCCCAATATTACTTGACCAACTAACCAATCTTAATCACTACCCAAACTAAGAACAAATCCTGTTATGTATACTTGTAAATACTCTTGTAAATACTCTTGTAAATAGTTGCAGTAATGACGTCCCATGTTTTATCCAAGTTCTCTGACCTTGTTCTCTGTAAAACCTAACAGTTTGTTGTTATGGTATGTTGTTATATTGTGAACCGCGCTGATTCTGAATAGAGCGGTATATAAGAGCCTGTAATAAATAAATAAATAAATAAATAAATAATAAATAAAATCAGAACTCTTCGACAACTCAGACCTATGCTTGAACCATCTGATTTCCGTACAACCTTCCAGGCATTAGTCATTCCTCATTTTGACTATGCAAATATCGTTCTTCATGGCCTACCCAAGAGTACTCTAAACCCCCTTCAATTGGCCATGAATACAGCGGCCAGAGTTCTTCATGGATCCCCAAAGAACCAACATATTACTCCCATCCTGTTTGACCTCCACTGGCTCCCACTAGCATGCAGGATTTTATACAAAGCTCTCATTCTGACCTTCAAAGCATTCCACCATATCTCATCATCCTCCTTATCTGATCTCCTCCAACACACACAGAACACCAGATCTAGACGTTCTGTAACAGAGAACATGCTAACAGTCCCAAAAGACAGCAAAAAACTCACTCAAACAACCACTTTAAGATCATTCTCTTCCTTCGCCCCTAAATGTTGGAACACTCTACCACCTAGTATTAGATCACAAAAAGACCTATCCCAGTTCAGAAAATCCCTGAAAACACATCTCTTTCTACAACACTTTTCACAATACATTGACTCCCCACCCACACAGACCATCGATCATGGCTAGTCAAATAAGCTCCCGAAATCTTATCACTTGATATAGACCATTTATCACAAACCCTACCTTTAGAGCTAGAGCATTTAAGAATCTATTGTAAATAATTGAATATATCTGTTAGTTGTTTATCCCTGTTATCCATGTTTTATTCCCTGTTCTCTGTAAACTTAACATTTGTTTTATGTTTAAGTACAAAATTTGTTGAAATGTAAACCGCGCTGATGTCAAAAGTGCGGTATATAAAAGCTGTTAAATAAATAAAATAAATAAATAAACTCACGAGAAGTAAGAGCAAGATGCTACAATGTATCATTTCTTTATTTTGGTCTTATCTCTCTGCTTTTCCACATGTTTTTTTGAGTATCCCTTAGACATTGGACGTTCTTTTGATGTGAGCTTCTCCTTGTTTTCTAAGATTCCTCTAGCCAATTTATGTTTTTGGACTTTTTCCCGTATATTTTTTTAGACTAATTTAATAAAATGTTTTTGGTTTAGCTGGCCCTGTGATGAAACTTTGGCCCGATTTTAAACAATTTCTCCTTTTTTTGTGGAATATTTTATACATTTTTTCTTGGCTGTGCCCCCCCTCCCCCATCCAAGCCTGCTGCGTTTCAGTTCCATTTCAGTTTCTTAAATTTAGTTTGGATTTAAGTTCATAGTCTGTCTCCAATGGTATACATGTGCTTTACTCTTTGCCTTCTTCATTTTAGTTTTTATTCTATTGCAAGTGTTTAAGTCAGTACCTCCACTAATGAGTTCGTGTGCCTCCTTGTGAGGTTTGAAAATCACCGTCTCTACAAAGAAGGTAATGACACTATAATTATTGCTTGTCACCTCCTATAAGGATTGCATTTGTTTGTGTTTTTAAATTTAGTTGTGGTCTGTTTTATTATATCATTTTTTATGGTTTATATTTTATTTGAGTATCGCATTTCTAGCACTGTAGTTTTATTGTTTTATTATTTTATTTAATTAATTTTTAAGTATTTACTATGAGAGATCTATTACTAATTATTTATATTATTATTATTATTATCATTGTAATAATTACTATTATTTATTATTATTATTTTTACTTCTCTAGTTAGAGCATGTTCATGTCCATTTGTTCTTTCACCTTTAAATTGTTTTTTAATATTGTTTGTTTTTATGTTTGTAGTACCTATTTAGACAACCCCTGATGAAGGTCATCGAAACACGGCCTGTGTCGGGTTGCTAGGTCTGATTTTCAAATAAATTGTTTTTCCACCATATCACGTTTTGTACTGTGTTTCTAGTGCATCACTACATATCATTAATCACAAACACATTTGCAGAAGATTGAAATTTCTTACCGTTGGGGAAAAAGACACTCTACCACTCCCAAATGTCAATAGAAACCACAAAAGAATAGGCCTGCTATATCTGTGTGGAAAGACAAACAGTGGCCTTCCCACTGACACAATGAATTTCTCCAAAGACTAGTTCAGCACCTTCGCTGCCTCTCTTTAGAATCTTTCCTCAAAGACTGCTCCTTCCCAGACTGCTGCTATCTTTAACTTCATATTTATCATGATTTTCTTATATGAAAACCAAGAAATACACATCGTAAGCAATCACACTGAGAAAGAAAGAAATTCTTATCATCAAAAAGTACACCAACAAATTATTACCAACCAAGACGTAGCTGCAGGAAGGAGCACACAATTTCAGGCAAACATTGTCAAGTAACTAGGCATTACTTTAGAAGAAAAATATTGGAAAACCTACTGGCTAACAGCATATTAATGCACAGGGACCTGAGAAACTTAACTGGACATGATGGAATTATGAAAAGTAGTAGCAGTTGGCTCCTATACATTACTGGTACTCAAAAAAGGACATAAGACTAATAGAGGTTCCTACAACACAGGCTGATAAATATAACAAATTATGTTTATGTTTATTAGTTTTCTTCATATACAGCTCCTTCATAACACCAGAGCGGTTTACAAAACAGCAAAAAAATAGTAGGATGGCCATAAGTCAGGGAAAGGAAAAGAACTCCATTGTATGACAGGACAGTAGTAGGACAATCATAGAGAGGGTAAAGAGGAGATGACAGAAGGAGACGGAGGGGTAGAGGTAACTAGTGGAGACTCATAGTGAAGGCAGAAGCTATGGGTGGTCAGGAAGTGGTAGAGGGCAGGTCGAAGGCAGACTGGAAAAGGTGGGTTTTCAGAAATGTCTTAAATTTGGGAAAGGAAGGTTCTTGATGTAGCATGGGTGGGAGGGAATTCCAGAGAGAGGGGCCCAGGAAGAAGAAGAAGGCATGACAGGTGGACTGAAGGTGAGCTTGGGAGGGAGATGGAAGGATTAGGGTGTTAATGTGAACTGAACGGAGGCTGCAGGAGGGGGTATGAAATTGGAGTAAGTCGACCATATATTGTGGAGCATTTGAATATATAGCATGGTGGGTCAGAGTAAGAATTTTGTATTGAATACAATAGGCAAGAGGGAGCCAGTGAAGCTTGATGAGAATTGGAGCGATGTGTTCCTGATGCATAGTATGAGTGATAATCCGGGCTGTTGTGTTCTGTAATAGCTGTAGCTGGAGTTGGACCTGGGTGATGCCAGCAAAAGCCAAGTTGCAGAAATCCAAGCGTGACATAACCAGGGATAGGAGAAGGATGGTCAGCGCTTGCGGGGACAGAAAGGGACGGATGGCTCGTATGTGGCAAAGATAATAGAAGGATCTACGGAAGAGGATTGAAATATGTTCCTGAAAGGAAAGCGCAGTTATATGAGGGAGCATGAGAGTCCCTACACATGTTTTTCCAGCATCAATGCACTTTTCATAATGCACGTATGCAGAGCAGTCAGTGCCCAAAACAGAACCCAGAGCAAAGATTGCATTTAGCACCCCCTTCCTTTTCTGGCACTCACAGATTGAGTCAAATGGCAGTGTAGTGCCCTCTCCAGGCTCAGTGCCCAGGACAGCTGCTTTGCTTGTCTGGCCGCCCCTTGCAACAGCCCTGCATGTGTGCTATGGAGCTCATTACCTTAGTCCATCAGTAGTTAATATTTTTTTAAAAAATACACGAGTACCCTAAGATCTTATCACACATTTCCTATCACATTCTTCATACATTGCACGCTTATAGAGATATAAGTATCTATCCCCTTATAAGAGTAACAGGTAGTGTTGACCATTACCATTAGCAAAGTAAATGTAAATTAGTTGTACTGTAAATAGATAATCTACTACTACTGCTACGACTAATCATTTGTATAGCGCTACAAGGAGTACACAGCGCTGTACATATAGATGTAAGACACGGTCCCTGCTCATCAGAGCTTACAATCTAATCAAGACAAAACACATAGGCCCGATTCTGTAAGGCGGATAGTGGGGCTGTATTTCCCGGCGGGACGTCCAGCTAGGGTTGCCAACTGGCTCCAGATGCGCCCGACAGGCTTGATCCAGTCCTGGGTTTTCTCCATTGCATGCAGGGACATGTAGTTCTGATTTCCCCATTGCACTACATAAGAAAAGCAAGACTACAAGTCCCTGCATGCAATGGGGTAAACACAGGACTGGATCAAGCCTGTCGGGCGCATCTGGAGCCAGTTGGCAACCCTACGTCCAGCCCCTCTATCTGCTGGCACCGTATTCTGCCTCCTGGCCCCCCCTGTATGCACAGAGCCACGGTGGATGGGGACTGCAAAGGGGTGGAGAGTGGATGGAGTGGGGGTGGTCCTGGCACTCAGAAGTACAGAGCCAATTCCCATAGAGAGGAAGTTATGGGAAAAGAGGTCATAATATGTGGGTGCAAGGAGGTAGATTCAAGAGTAACATCAGAAAATATTTCGTCACAGAAAAGGGTGCTGAATGCATGGAATGGCCTTCCAGGAGGAGATGGTAGAGGCAAAAGCAGAAATGGAATTCAAGAAAATATGGGGTTGCGATGGGAAAGCCAATTGGGATCTATGGCATGCACAAGGAAATAAATAGGGCGGACTAGATGAACCTTGCCATTCTTATTTTCTGTGGATGCTGCTTCTATGGCATTCCCACAGGACAGGACAGGGGGCCTGGCCTGGGAATTGAACTCATGTATGCAGCACATTTTACTGAGTCACTGGGGCAGCCCTGTTGCTGCTGCTTAAACAGAAAATGGTCCTTTTTGCTGTGACATCAAGCTCGATAACCATTTTATCTCAAAGACATTAAAATATAAAATATTTATTTTAAGAGTAATTTTGCTGTACTTTATATATTATTTTTACAGTTATTTATTTTAGTACTGCTAATATCCAATTCTCAGAAATGAAGCTGGAGAAAGACTGAAAAAATTCTGCAAGACCAATGATCTATTCATCTCAAGCACAAACGGCGCTGATACCAAATAGTGCGGTATATAAGAAATTGTAATAAAATAAAATAAATAAATGGTCTTTACCCAATGGATTGTAGAAAAATCTAATTGACTATATCTGTGGAAGTCAAGGATGGAAAAGCTCAACAACATCAACAAAGACTGTGGTACAGATCACCAACTACTGGCATGCAAACTCAAGCTAGAGCTGAAAAACAGTAAGCCACTCATGCATGAAGCAAAATATGATCTTGAAAATATACTACCACAGGAATCGATTTGCTGATTTGGATACAAATGACAGAGCACCAGAAGTGTTATGGGATGACATCAAGAAAGTTGTGTTTGAAGAAAGTGAAAAGTCTCTACAAAAGTGAAAAAGCGAAAACGGACAAAATGGATGACCAATGGAACTCTGAAAATTGCCAAGAAACGCAGAGAAGCTAAAGCCAGAGGAGAAAGAGAGGCAATCACAGAACTCAACAGAGATTTCCAATATGCAGCAATATAAGTCAAGGAGAAGTACTATATTTTTTTTAAATTTATTTATTTAAATGGATTTCTATACCGCCTTATCCTTTAATCAAGGCGGTCTACACAGCAAACAATAAAAAAATACTGTCTTGTGTGTGCATGCAGTGAAACTGTGAATGCGTGTATGTGTCGGGTGTCATTGATTGGTGGGCTATTTACAGCATGCGCTATTATACAATGCTATGTACATAAGAGTCCAGGGAGGTGGGTTATGCTGTAGTACTGTCTGGCGGGCAGCTTATGTGATGTCACCGTAGTGTTCGATGAATAAGGTAGTCTTGAGCTGTTTTCGAAAGTCCTTGATGTCTGTTGTTGATCGTAGTTCATCAGGGAGGGCGTTCCAAATTGCTGGGGTGGCCAGTGATAGTGCTCGTTTTGCAGTGTCTTTGCGTACCTTGTTGACTTCTTTTGGTGTGTTGATGTGGTTAGAGGTGCCTCTCCTCCTCGGTCGTGTGCTGCTGTCAGATTGTATGAGTGGTTGTAGGCTGAGAGCTGATGTCTGTTGTTTGATTTTGAATATGTTTATGACTGTCTTATATCTGATGTGGGAGCTGATTGGTAGCCAGTGGAGATCTTTTAGAATGGGTGTGATGTGATCTTGTCTTGCTGTGCCGGATATTATGCGTGCTGCTGTGTTTTGCGCCAATTGCAGTGGTCTGAGTGTCTGCTTTGTTAGGCCAAGATAGATTGGGTTGCAGAAGTCTAGGACTGGAGTTATTAGTGCCTGACAGACTGTGCGGAAGTGCTCCTGAGAGAGGAAGGGCTTGAGGCGTCGGATTAGACTTATCTTGTGGTATGTATTTTTGATGGTTCTGCTGATGTGTGATTGTAGGTTCAGTTCTTTGTTGAGGGTCACTCCGAAGTATTTCACTTCCGGTTTTATGGGTATTGTTGTGTTGTTTACCTTGATGTTGAGTGGAGGGACGAAGTTGGTGTTTTGGGTGATGATTAGTGCCTCGGTCTTGCTGTAGTTTATGGTCAAGTTGTTGTCTTGAAACCAGTTGGTCATGTGCGTGAGACAGTCTGTTATTTTGGTGTAGTCTGGGTTGTCGAGGGTGACTGGTGTGTATATCATGACACGCTACAAGTTCCAAACATCATCAGACATGTAAAAGCCAGTACTAGCCGCAGAGCATTCTCATTCTCTTCCCCAACCTTATGGAACCACCTACCACATGAGCTGCGAGCAATTAAAGACATAGTTGATTTCAGGAAGAAATTAAAAATGCATCTGTTCCAATGTCACTACAACCAGATGTGAATCCCAGAGGGATAAAAGATGAAGTGATTAGTTATATGTAAAAATGTAAATATGTAAAGTACAATCTCTTTTGTAAAATTATGTAAATATGTTAAGGCCAATCTTTAGACCCTATTCTGTGTGCTCTGTTTTACCTCTGAACTATATATATATGCCCCAACTTTTCTGTCTTGATTATTGACAAATCCCAAAGATGTAATCAAATCGCTTCTGATCGCTGGAAGTAGCGGTATATAAGTGTTTACTAAATAAATAAATAAATCGTCGGCATAGATTGTGTATTGTATTTTGTGTTCCTTCATGATGTTGCATATTGGTTGAATGTAGAGATTAAATAATAGCGCCGATAGGGTGGATCCTTGTGGTACGCCTTCATGACCTTTATGGGTTGGGATGTGTTGGCGGCAACCTTGATCTGTATCTGCCTGTCCTTTAGGTAAGAGTGGAACCATCTCAGGGTGGATCCATGTAGTCCGATGTTCTGTAGTCTTGCTAGTAGCGTTCCGAGATCCACTGTACTATAACGACACATGCAAGGAAACAGAATCAGAAACTATTAGAGGAAGAACACAATCAGCTTTCCTAAAGCCACGAGATTTAAAGAGAAAATTCCAGCCTCAAATTGGAATGCTACAAGATGCTCAAGGATCCATGTTGAACGATGCTGAGAAGATCAAGAAAAGATGGAAGGAATATACAGAGTCATTATATCATAAAGATCAAATGGACCAACAGCCATTTCAACCTGTACCTTATGATCAGGAACCATTGGTGATGAAAGAAGAAGTTGAAGCAGCATTGAAAGCATTATCAAAGCATTGGGTATTGATGCATTTCCACTGAAGTATTACAGCAATTGGATGTGGCTGTTACCATACTTACAAGGTTCTCTTGGGAGAATGGTTATGAAGGACCTGGACAAGATTCTCAAGAGCAGAGATGTCTCCCTCCATTGAAAGATTTGTCCAAGCCATGGTATTTTCAATAACGATATATGGATGTGAAAGTTAGACAGTGAAAAAGATAGACAGGAAGAAAATCAATGCCTTTCAATTATGGTGCTGTCGAAGAATATTGTGTATACCATGGACTGCCCAAAGAACAAACCAGTCAGTAGTAGAGGAGATCAAACATAAGCTTTCTTTAGAAGCTCAGATGAGAAGACTTTGACTTTCATACTTTGGGCACATCATGCGAAGAGAGAGATCATTAGAGAAAGACTCCATGCTTTGCAAGGTTGGAGGTCAATGCAAAAGAGGAAGGTCTGCAATGAGATGGATTGATACAATAACAGCAGCTATGGATTCCTCTCTATCAACAATGAGTCACTTGACTGAAGACCAAACACAGTTTAGGACAACTATCCAGTGAGTCGTCATGAGTTGACACCGACTTGACGGCACTTAACAACAACAACAACAATATCCTGTTCTACATAAGAGTCTATGATGTGTCTGTGTGTTAATATTATATCATAGACTGTATATAGGCAATGTGACTAAGAAGGTTATTTTAGAAGCCTTCTTCGCAATTTCCATGTGAAGATCAGGTATTTACTCATAGAAATTACATCGGTGTGTAAATGGCCATTTTAGAAAGGGCTGAGTTTACACATGGGTGTACTTCAAGTTGCAAGGGGTTGTGTCAGAGGTGTGATTAGGAAGTGGCCTGGGAGGGTCAAAAATCTACACGTGTATCCCTGTTTCATACAGGTTATACAAGTGTATGACCAAAATTGGAAATGTCGGTATTTAGACCTGTTCCTTGGCATGTTTAGGTTTTAAAAAAGTGCTCCGCTTAGCCAGTCAGGGGGGAAAAAACAAAGTTGCCAAGTTACTCAGTTCCAGGCATGAGATTTTGTTGGTCAGTTCTAGTTTTAAATTTGCATTGCAGCACAGTATGGTATTTGTAGTCCCTGATTTTACCCATTGAAATCAGTGCTGTAAATCCCATAATGCATCAGAATGAGATTGTCAGAAATCCAGGACTGGCTTAAGATCTCACTCCTGGAACCGGGTAACTTGGCAACCTGTATTAAGGGGATTATTTTCCTTAATCCCCTTTTATTTCCTCCTCCAAATCTAATTAGATAGATAAAGAGGCATCTGTTGTTAATATGCAGTATTTATACGTGTAGGTAGCCGCCATAAAAATGTGTCAGCACACACATATGTTTGTGAAATCAGGCCCATACACATGTATGACAGCCATGTTTACTCCACTGATTTTTTTCTATGTGCGCCTTTGCAAATGGCTTCTCCGGCTCCATGTATTGACACATACATGTGCACCACTGCACCTCTGCATTCAGTATTTTAGAAAAGTCTCCAAGTTTAGTAAAGCTCTTTCTAAAATACTGCTGGAATTGTGAATGTTGCGACTTCGACATCTCAATTCCAATCTTCATGTCTTTTCTATAATGTGCCTTATATATTCAGTGTGCTATTTCTCACTTTATTACTGTTGCTTTTCAATCTACACATTACGTATGTGCTATAGAATGAAGAAAGGTATGTGGCAAATAAAATACAGTCTGAATACCAGATTGAGGCGATGGTCACTGTTTGCTTTTGCTCCTTCCTCTATTTTTTAGTTTTCTTTTTCATTTTTTATTTTAACCTTTTATTTTAATTATTTATAGCTTTCTGTTATTTTTTTATTATTTTATTACTATACTAAACTGCTGTAATGTTTTTGTGAAAAGTAGTATAGGAAATAGGAAATACAGTAAACTATACTACACTAAACTTATATCTAGTCCGCATTTCCCCCTGAAATACAAAGCTAATCTTGAACATCTGTATTTGACAGAAAAGTTGTATGTCTTAAGAAGGGTATATATAACTGTACATTTACTTCTCTTTTAGGAAATTCATGTGGGCCAGAGATTGCGGAAGACCAAAACGTTGCATTTTCGCTGCTCTAGTGAAACATAGCAATCTGGAGAAGAAAAGTGGGTCATCCTTCTACTTCATGGAAGCTAGCTGACCTGCTCCATGGAAACTGATCTTTTGTAGAACCAAGGCTTGACTGATTGAAACTATCTATAGTTACAGAGTGTAGTTTCTGAAATTATGAATGCGATCAAGTGTGTCCTGGTAGGGGATGCTGCAGTGGGGAAGACAGCATTATTGGTTCGTTTCACCTCAGAGACCTTCCCTGAAATTTACAAGCCAACTGTATATGAAAATACAGGTGTGGATGTCTTCATGGATGGCATCCAGATCAGCCTGGGACTTTGGGATACTGCTGGCAATGATGCTTTCAAAAATATTCGTCCTTTGTCTTTTCAACAGGCTGATGTCATACTAATGTGCTACTCAGTGGCCAATCATAACTCCTTTATAAACATGAGGAACAAATGGATTGGTGAAATCAGGAGTCATTTGCCCCAGGCACCAGTGCTTGTGGTGGCTACTCAGACTGACCAGCGGGAAATGGGACCCCATCGGTTGTCCTGCATTAGTGCAGTGGATGGGAAGCGACTGGCTCAGGATATCCGAGCCAAGGGCTATCTAGAGTGTTCTGCTCTCAGCAATAGGGGTGTCCAGCAAGTTTTTGAATACGCTGTTAGGACAGCAGTCTATCAGGCCAGAAGACAGAAGAGGAAAAGACTTTTTTCTATCAATGAATGCAGACTTTTTTAAAACTTCTTCAAGAGCTAGAGAAGATGGAACTTTCCAAGAAGAATGCTAATCTTGTCCAAGGAAAGCATTTTCTGCCCATTAGGGTCAAAAGACCAAAATTTCTGAGGAATAGAGCTATTGGATCTTTGGTATGATTTATACCATCTCATGAACAGTTCTGATGATCATGAAAGATACGGCTGAGACTTAAATGCAAAGCATATTTTCTACTAGGACAATGAAAAAACTAATTTATAATTATTCCCCTAGGTGAAACCTAATCCAAGAATTCTTTAAGAAGTTTTCACTAGATCTTACAATTGTTTCCTCTTTTGTTATGCCTTGAATCTCTCTTTTTGTTTTGTTTTGTTTTTCACACATTTAATTAACTAATAAAGAATTTCACCTTCTGTGGAAAAATTTACTGCAATGTATTTTTGTTTAGTGTAACAAATATATTTAAAGCCTGACCACAGTATAATTTATTTAAACAAATGAGTCTGTACTGGGTTCTCAAAGATGGCTTTCAGATTATTAGTACATGGATAGACTTGATGGACATGTTGCCTTCTTTCAGCCCAACTGTGTAACTCTAAAATAGAGGGAGAGATACACACACATTCAGAGACAGAGACAGAGAGATATATACGCACACAGAGACAGAGAGAGAGATACACACACACACACACACTCAGAGACAGAGAGAGAGAGACATACACACACAGAGACAGAGAGAGAGAGAGAGAGACATACACACACAGAGACAGAGAGAGAGATACGCACACAGAGACAGAGAGAGAGATACACACACACACACACTCAGAGACAGAGAGAGAGAGACATACACACACAGAGACAGAGAGAGAGATACGCACACAGAGACAGAGAGAGAGATACACACACACACACACACTCAGAGACAGAGAGAGAGAGACATACACACACAGAGACAGAGAGAGAGATACGCACACAGAGACAGAGAGAGATACACACACACACACACTCAGAGACAGAGAGAGAGAGACATACACACACAGAGACAGAGAGAGAGATACGCACACAGAGACAGAGAGAGAGATACACACACACACACACTCAGAGACAGAGAGAGAGAGACATACACACACACACTCAGAGACAGAGAGAGAGAGACACACACACACAGAGACAGAGAGAGAGATACGCACACAGAGACAGAGAGAGAGATACACACACACACAGACAGAGGGAGAGATACAAACACACACAGAGACAGAGACAGAGATACAGACACAGAGAGAGAGAGAGAGATACACACACACACTCAGAGACAGAGAGAGAGATACATACACAGAGACAGAGGGAGAGAGACATACACAAAGAGAGACAGAGAGAGAGATACACAGAGAGAGACAGAGAATGAGATACACACACACTCAGAAATAGAGGGAGAGAGACATACACACACAGAGACAGAAAGAGAGATACACAGAGAGAGAGAGAGAGAAAGATACATACATACTCAGAGACAGAGACAGAGAGAGAAACACACACTCAGAGACAGAGGGATAGATACACACACACACACACAGAGACAGGGGGAGAGATACATACACACACACACTCAGAGACAGAGAGAGAGAGACATACACACTCAGAGACAGAGAGAGAGATACACACACACACACACTCAGAGAGAGAGAGAGAGAGAGACATACACACACAGAGACAGAGAGAGAGATACACACACACAGAGATAGAGAGAGAGATACACACACACACACACTCAGAGAGAGAGAGAGAGAGAGACAGACATACACACACAGAGACAGAGAGAGAGATACATACACACAGAGATAGAGGGAGAGATACACATACATTCAGAGACAGAGGGAGAGATACACATTCAGAGAGAGAGATACACACTCAAAGACAGAGTGAGAGAGATACACACACAGAGACAGAGAGAGAGATACACACACACACACACTCAGAGAGAGAGAGAGAGAGAGACATACACACACAGAGACAGAGAGAGAGATACATACACACAGAGATAGAGGGAGAGATACATACACACACACTCAGAGACAGAGAGAGAGATACACACACACACACACTCAGAGAGAGAGAGAGAGAGAGACATACACACACAGAGACAGAGAGAGAGATACACACACACACACACTCAGAGAGAGAGAGAGAGAGAGAGACATACACACACAGAGAGAGAGAGAGAGAGAGACATACATACACACACAGAGAGAGAGAGTGAGAGATACACATACATTCAGAGACAGAGGGAGAGATACACACACACACACACTCAGAGAGAGAGAGAGAGAGAGACATACACACACAGAGACAGAGAGAGAGATACATACACACAGAGATAGAGGGAGAGATACACATACATTCAGAGACAGAGGGAGAGATACACACACACACACACTCAGAGAGAGAGAGAGAGAGAGAGACATACACACACAGAGACAGAGAGAGAGATACATACACACAGAGATAGAGGGAGAGATACACATACATTCAGAGACAGAGAGAGAGATACACATTCAGAGAGAGAGATACACACTCAGAGACACAGAGAGAGAGAGAGACATACACACACAGAGACAGAGAGAGAGATACACACACACAGAGATAGAGGGAGAGATACACATTAAGAGAGAGAGATACACACTCAGAGACAGAGAGAGAGAGAGAGACATACACACACAGAGACACAGAGAGAGAGAGAGAGAGATACACACTCAGAGACAGAGAGAGAGAGAGAGAGAGATACACACTCAGAGACAGAGAGAGAGAGAGACATACACACACAGAGACACAGAGAGAGAGAGAGAGATACACACTCACAGACAGAGAGAGAGAGACATACACACACAGAGACAGAGAGAGAGATACATACACACAGAGATAGAGGGAGAGATACACATTAAGAGAGAGAGATACACACTCAGAGACACAGAGAGAGAGAGAGAGACATACACACTCAGAGACACAGAGAGAGAGAGAGAGAGATACACACTCAGAGACAGAGAGAGAGAGACATACACACAGAGATAGAGGGAGAGATACACATACATTCAGAGACAGAGGGAGAGATACACATTAAGAGAGAGAGATACACACTCAGAGACACAGAGAGAGAGAGAGAGACATACACACACAGAGACACAGAGAGAGAGAGAGAGATACACACTCAGAGACAGAGAGAGAGAGACATACACACACAGAGACAGAGAGAGAGATACACACACACAGAGATAGAGGGAGAGATACACACACATTCAGAGACAGAGACAGAGAGATATATACGCACACAGAGACAGAGAGAGAGATACACACACACACACACTCAGAGACAGAGAGAGAGAGACATACACACACAGAGACAGAGAGAGAGATACATACACACAGAGACAGAGGGAGAGATACACATTAAGAGAGAGAGATACACACTCAGAGACACAGAGAGAGAGAGAGACATACACACACAGAGACACAGAGAGAGAGAGAGAGATACACACTCAGAGACAGAGAGAGAGAGACATACACACACAGAGACAGAGAGAGAGATACATACACACAGAGATAGAGGGAGAGATACACATACATTCAGAGACAGAGGGAGAGATACACATTAAGAGAGAGAGATACACACTCAGAGACACAGAGAGAGAGAGAGAGACATACACACTCAGAGACAGAGAGAGAGACATACACACACAGAGACAGAGAGAGAGATACAGACACACAGAGATAGAGGGAGAGATACACATTCAGAGACAGAGGGAGAGATACACATTCAGAGAGAGAGATACACACTCAGAGACACAGAGAGAGAGAGAGACATACACACACAGAGACAGAGAGAGAGATACATACACACAGAGATAGAGGGAGAGATACACATACATTCAGAGACAGAGGGAGAGATACACATTCAGAGAGAGAGATACACACTCAAAGACAGAGAGAGAGAGATACACACTCAGAGACACAGAGAGAGAGAGAGACATACACACACAGAGACAGAGAGAGAGATACATACACACAGAGATAGAGGGAGAGATACACATACATTCAGAGACAGAGGGAGAGAGATACACATTCAGAGAGAGAGAGAGATATACATACAAAGACAGAGAGAGAGAGATACACACTCAGAGACACAGAGAGAGAGAGAGACATACACACACAGAGACAGAGAGAGAGATACATACACACAGAGATAGAGGGAGAGATACACATACATTCAGAGACAGAGGGAGAGATACACATTCAGAGAGAGAGATACACACTCAGAGACACAGAGAGAGAGAGAGACACACACACAGAGACAGAGAGAGAGATACATACACACACAGAGACAGAGAGAGAGACACACACACAGAGACAGAGAGAGAGAGACATACACACACAGAGACAGAGAGAGAGATACATACACACACACAGAGACAGAAGGAGAGATACATACACACTCAGAGACAGAGATACATACACACAGAAAGAAAGAGGGAGAGATACATACAGATTCAGAGACAGGGAGAGATACACAGAGAGAGACAGAGAGTGAGATACATACACACTCAGAGAGAGAGAGAGAGAGAGAGATACACACACACACTCAGAGACAGAGAGAGAGATACATACACAGAGACAGAGGGAGAGATACACATACATTCAGAGACAGAGTGAGAGATACACATTAAGAGAGAGAGATACACACTCAGAGACACAGAGAGAGAGAGAGAGACATACACACACAGAGACAGAGAGAGAGATACATACACACAGAGATAGAGGGAGAGATACACATACATTCAGAGACAGAGGGAGAGATACACATTCAGAGAGAGAGATACACACTCAAAGACAGAGAGAGAGAGATACACACTCAGAGACAGAGAGAGAGAGAGAGACATACACACACAGAGACAGAGAGAGAGATACATACACACAGAGATAGAGGGAGAGATACACATACATTCAGAGACAGAGGGAGAGATACACATTCAGAGAGAGAGATACACACTCAGAGACACAGAGAGAGAGAGAGACACACACTCAGAGACAGAGAGAGAGATACATACACACTCAGACAGAGAGATACATACACACTCAGAGACAGAGGGAGAGATACACACACACTCAGAGAAAGAGGGAGAGACACACACACACACAGAGACAGAGAGAGAGATACATACACACAGAGATAGAGGGAGAGATACACATACATTCAGAGACAGAGGGAGAGATACACATTCAGAGAGAGAGATACACACTCAGAGACACAGAGAGAGAGAGAGACATACACACAGAGATAGAGGGAGAGATACACATACATTCAGAGACAGAGGGAGAGATACACACACAGTCACAGAGAGAGGGAGAGATACACACTCAGAGGAGAGACACACACACACACAGAGACAGAGAGAGAGATACATACACACAGAGATAGAGGGAGAGATACACATACATTCAGAGACAGAGGGAGAGATACACATTCAGAGAGAGAGATACACACTCAAAGACAGAGAGAGAGAGATACACACTCAGAGACACAGAGAGAGAGAGAGACATACACACACAGAGACAGAGAGAGAGATACATACACACAGAGATAGAGGGAGAGATACACATACATTCAGAGACAGAGGGAGAGATACACATTAAGAGAGAGAGATACACACTCAGAGACACAGAGAGAGAGAGAGACATACACACACAGAGACAGAGAGAGAGATACATACACACAGAGATAGAGGGAGAGATACACATACATTCAGAGACAGAGGGAGAGATACACATTCAGAGAGAGAGATACACACTCAGAGACACAGAGAGAGAGAGACATACACACACAGAGACAGAGAGAGAGATACATACACACAGAGATAGAGGGAGAGATACACATACATTCAGAGACAGAGGGAGAGATACACATTCAGAGAGAGAGATACACACTCAAAGACAGAGTGAGAGAGATACACACACAGAGACAGAGAGAGAGAGAGATACACAAACACACAGAGAGAGTGAGATAAATACACACTCACAGACAGAGGGAGAGATACACACACACTCAGAGAAAGAGGGAGAGACACACACACACACAGAGACAGAGAGAGAGATACACACACGCTCAGAGACAGAGGGAGAGATACATATACACACAGTCACAGGGGGAGAGATACACCCACACTCAGAGACAGAGAGACAGAGATACACACACATACTCAGAGACAGAGGGAGAGATACACACACAAACACACACTCAGAGACAGAGGGAGAGAAACACACACTCAGAGAGACAGAGGCAGAGATACACACACACACACTCAGAGACAGAGGGAGAGATACACACACTCAGAGAAAGAGGGAGAGATACATACAAACACAGAGAAAGAGGGAGAGACACACACACACACAGAGACAGAGAGAGAGATACACACACGCTCAGAGACAGAGGGAGAGATACATATACACACAGTCACAGGGGGAGAGATACACCCACACTCAGAGACAGAGAGACAGAGATACACACACATACTCAGAGACAGAGGGAGAGATACACACACAAACACACACTCAGAGACAGAGGGAGAGAAACACACACTCAGAGAGACAGAGGCAGAGATACACACACACACACTCAGAGACAGAGGGAGAGATACACACACTCAGAGACAGAGGGAGAGAGACATACACAGAGAGAGAGAGAGAAACACATACACAGAGACAGAGACAGAGATACAAACACACACACATACAGACAGAGGGAGAGATACAAACACACTGAGAGACAGAGAGAGAGATACACACACACACACACACACAGTGAGATAAACACACACTCACAGAGGGAGAGATACACACACACTCAGAGACAGAGGGAGAGATACACACACACTCAGAGACAGAAGGAGACATACACAGGGGGAGAGATACACCCACACTCAGAGACAGAGAGAGAGAGATACACACACATACTCAGAGACAGAGGGAGAGATACACACACACACACACACACTCAGAGACAGAGAGAGAGACACACACACTCAGAGACAGAGGGAGAGATACAAACACACTCAGAGACAGAGGGAGAGATACACACACACTCAGAGACAGAGGGAGAGATACACACACACTCAGAGACAGAGGGAGAGAGACATACACAGAGAGAGAGAGAGATACACATACACAGAGACAGAGATACAAACACACACACACAAAGACAGAGGGAGAGATACACACACACTCAGAGACAGAGGGAGAGAGACATACACAAACAGAGACAGAGAAAGAGAGATACACACACACACAGAGTGAGATAAATACACAATCACAGAGGGAGAGATACACACACACTCAGAGACAGAGAGAGAGATACACACACACACACACACACACACACAGAGTGAGATACACACACACTCAGAGACAGAGAGAGAGAGAGATACACACACATACACACACAGGTAGAGATACATACACACTCAGAGACAGAGGGAGAGATACACACACACTCAGAGACAGAGAGAGAGAGAGAGATACATACACACACAGAGACAGAGGGAGAGATACATACACACTCAGAGACAGAGAGAGAGATATACACACACACACAGACACAGAGGGAGGGATACACACACACACTCAGAAACATAGAGAGAAATACATACACACTCAGAGACAGAGGGGAGAGATACTCACACACTCAGAGACAGAGAGAGAGAGAGAGATATACATACACACACACAGACAGAGGGAGAGATACACACACACTCAAAGATAGGGGGAGAGATACACACACACTCAGAGAGAGAGAGAGAGAGAGAGATACATACACACACAGAGACAGAGACAGAGATAGACACACACTCAGAGACAGAGATAGAGAGATACATGCACACTCAGAGACAGAGAGAGATAGAAATACACACAGAGAGAGAGAGAGAAAGAGATACATACACACCCAGACACAGAAGGAGAGATACATACCCACTCAGAGACAGAGAGAGAGATACATACACACTCAGAGACAGAGGCAGAGATACACACACACTCAGAGACAGAGAGAGAGATAAACAGATACACAGATACAGAGGGAGAGATACACACACACTCAGAGACAGAGAGAGAGAGAGATACATACACACTCAGAGACAGAGAGAGAGATAAACAGACACACAGAGACAGAGGGAGAGATACACACACAGAGACAGAGAGAGAGAGATACATACACACTCAGAGACAGAGAGAGAGATAAACAGACACACAGAGACAGAGGGAGAGATACACACACAGAGACAGAGAGAGAGAGAGAGAGATACATACACACTCAGAGACAGAGAGATAAACAGAAACACAGAGACAGAGGGAGAGAGACATACACACTCAGAGAAAGGGGGAGAGACACGCACACACTCAGAGACAGAGGGAGATACACACACACACAGACAAAGACAGAAGGAGATACATACAGATACATACACACTCAGAGACACAGAGTGAGAGAGAGATACATACACACACACAGACAGAGGGAGAGATACATACACACTCAGCGACAGAGAGAGAGATACACACACACACACACACACACACAGAGGGAGAGATACACACACACTGAGAGACAGAGAGAGAGATACACACACACACACACACACACACATACAGTGAGATAAATACACACTCAGAGAGGGAGAGATACACACACATCAGAGACAGAGGGAGAGACACACACACACTCAGAGACAGAGGGAGAGAGACATACACACACAGTCACAGGGGGAGAGATTCACCCACACTCAGAGGCAGAGAGAGAGAGAGATACACATACATAGAGACAGAGGGAGACATACACACACTAAGAGACAGAGGGAGAGATACATACACACACACACACACACACACACAGAGGGTGAGATACATACACACTCTGACACAGATGGAGAGATACATTCACACTTTTGAGACAGAGGCAGAGAGACACACACACTCAGAGACAGAGGGAATGAGATATACACACACAGTCACAGGGGGAGAGATTCACCCACACTCAGAGGCAGAGAGAGAGAGATACACACGCATACTCAGAGACAGAGGGAGAGATACACACAGAGAGACAGAGGGAGAGATACACACACACACACACACTCACAGAGAGAGAGAGAAAACTCAGAGACAAAAGGAGAGATACATACACACTCAGAGACACAGAGAGAGAGAGAGATACACACACTCAGAGAGACAGAGGCAGAGATACACACACACACACTCAGAGACAGAGGGAGAGATACACACACTCAGAGAGACAGAGGGAGAGATACAAACACACTGAGAGACAGAGGGAGAGATACACACACACTCAGAGACAGAGGGAGAGAGACATACACAGAGAGAGAGAGAGAGAGAGAGAGAGATACACATACACAGAGACAGAGAGATACAAACACACACCCACACAGACAGAGGGAGAGATACATACACACTCAGAGACAGAGGGAGAGAGATATACACACACAGAAACAAAGAGAGAGAGAGAAAGAGACACACACACACACACACAGAGTGAGATACATACACACTCACAGACAGAGGGAGAGATACACACACACTCAGAGACAGAGGGAGAGATACACACACACACACACGCACACACACACACAGAGTGAGATACACACACACTCAGAGACAGAGAGAGAGAGAGAGTGATACACACACACAGATAGAGATACATACACACTCAGAGACAGAGGGAGAGATACACACACACACTCAGAGACAGAGAGAGAGAGAGATACATACACACCCAGACACAGAGGGAGGGATACACACACACACTCAGAAACATAGAGAGAAATACATACACACTCAGAGACAGAGAGAGAGATACACACTCAGAGACAGAGGGGAGAGATACACACTCAGAGACAGAGAGAGAGAGAGAGAGATACATACACACACACAGACAGAGGGAGAGATACACACACACTCAAAGATAGGGGGAGAGATACACACACACTCCGAGACAGAGACAGAGACAGAGAGAGAGATACATACACACACAGAGACAGAGAGAGAGATAGACACACACTCAGAGACCGAGATAGAGAGATACATGCACAGTCAGAGATAGAGAGAGATAGACATACACACAGAGAGACAGAGAGAGAGAGAGAGAGAGATACATACACACCCAGACACAGAAGGAGAGATACATACCCACTCAGAGAGAGAGAGAGAGAGAGAGAGATACATACACACCCAGACACAGAAGGAGAGATACATACCCACTCAGAGACAGAGAGAGAGATACATACACACTCAGAGACAGAGGCAGAGATACAAACACACTCAGAGACAAAGAGAGAGATAAACAGACACACAGATACAGAGGGAGAGATACACACACACTCAGAGACAGAGAGAGAGATACATACACACTCAGAGACAGAGAGAGAGATAGACACACAGAGACAGAGGGAGAGATACACACACAGAGATAGAGAGAGATACATACACACTCAGAGACAGAGAGAGAGATAACAGAAACACAGAGACAGAGGGAGAGATACATACACACTCAGAGAAAGGGGGAGAGACACGCACACACTCAGAGACAGAGAGAGAGATACATACACACTCAGAGACACAGGGAGAGGTACTCACACACTCAGAGACAGAGGGAGATGCACACACACACAGACAAAGACAGAAGGAGAGATACATACACACTCAGAGACACACAGAGAGAGAGAGATACATACACACACACAGACAGAGGGAGAGATACATACACACTCAGCGACAGAGAGAGAGATACACACACACACACACAGGGAGAGATACACACACACTCAGAGACAGAGAGAGAAATACACACACACACACACACAGAGGGGGAGATACATACACACTCACAGACAGAGGGAGAGATACACACACACTCAGAGACAGAGGGAGAGATACACACACACGCGCACACAGAGTGAGATACACACACACTCAGAGATAGAGAGAGAGAGAGATACACACACACACACACACAGGTAGAGATACATACACACTCAGAGACAGAGGGAGAGATACACACACACACTCAGAGAAAGAGAGAGATACATACACACCCAGAGACAGAGGAAGATATACATACACACTCAGAGACAGAGAGAGAGATACATACACACTCACAGACAGAGGGAGATACACACACACTCAGAGACAGAGAGAGAGAGAGAGAGAGAGAGAGATACATACACACACAGAGACAGAGGGACAGATACACACACTCAGACACAGAGAGAGAGATACTCACACACTAAGAGACAGAGGGAGAGATACGAACACACTCAGAGACAGGGAGAGAGACATACACACACAGAGACAGAGAGAGACAGAGAGAGATACACACACACTCAGAGACAGAGAGAGAGATACATACACAGAGACAGAGGGAGAGAGACATACACACAGAGAGACAGAGAGAGTGAGATACACAGAGAGAGATAGAGAGAGAGAGAGAGTGAGATACATACACACTCAGAGACAGAGGGAGAGATATACACACACTCAGAGACAGAGAGAGAGATAAACAGACACACAGATACAGAGGGAGAGATACACACACACTCAGAGAGAGAGAGAGATACATATACACTCAGAGACAGAGAGAGAGATAAACAGACACTCAGAGACAGAGGGAGAGATACACACACAGAGACAGAGAGAGATACATACACACTCAGAGACAGAGAGAGAGATAAACAGAAACACAGAGACAGAGGGAGAGATACATACACACTCAGAAAAAGGGGGAGAGACACGCACACACTCAGAGACAGAGAGAGAGATACATACACACTCAGAGACACAGGGAGAGGTACTCACACACTGAGAGACAGAGGGAGATGCACACACACACACACAGACAAAAACAGAAGGAGAGATACATACACACTCAGAGACACAGAGAGAGAGAGATACATACACACACACAGACGGAGAGATACATACACACTCAGTGACAGAGAGAGAGAGACACACACACACACACACACAGAGGGGGAGATACATACACACTCAGAGACAGGGGGAGAGATACACACACACTCAGAGAGAGAGAGAGAGATAAAAACACACACAGTGACAGAGGGAGAGATACATACACACTCAGAGAAAGGGGGAGAGACACGCACACACTCAGAGACAGAGAGAGAGATACATACACACTAGGAGAAACAGGGAGAGGTACTCACACACTCAGAGACAGAGGGAGATACACAAACACAAACACACACAGACAAAGACAGAAGGAGAGATACATACACAGACAGAGACAGAGACAGAGAGATACATACACACTCAGAGACAGAGGCAGAGATACATACACATTCAGAGACAGAGAGAGATAAACACACAGACACAGACACAGAGGGAGGGATAAATAAACACTCAGAGACAGAGGGAGAGATACACACACACTCAGAAACATAGAGAGAAATACATACACACTCAGAGACAGAGGCAAAGATACATATACACTCAGAGACAGAGAGAGATACACACACACTCAGAAACATAGAGTGAAATACATACACACTCAGAGACAGAGAGAGAGAGATACACACACACATACACAAAGACAGAGGGAAAGATACATGCACACACTCAGAGACAGAGGGAGATACACACACACACACACACACACACACAAAGACAGAGGGAGAGATACATGCACACACTCAGAGACAGAGGGAGAGAGATACACACACACACACACAGAGTGAGAGACATACACACACAGAGATAGAGAGAGAGATACACACACACAGAGACAGAGAGAGGGAGATACACAAACACACACACACACACACACACTCACTCACACAGACAGAGTGAGATACATACACACTCAGAGGCAGAGAGAGAGAGATACACACACTCAGAGACAGAGAGTGAGATACACATACACACACACACAGACAGAGAGTGAGATACACACACACTCGGGGACAGAGAGAGAGATACATACACACACAGAGACATGGGGAGAGATACATACACACTCAGAGACAGAGAGAGAGAGATAGATGCACAGTCAGAGACAGAGAGAGAGAGATACACAGAGACAGAGGTGAGAGACATACACACAGAGAGACAGAGAGAGAGAGATACACAGAGTGAGAGAGAAAGAGAGTGAGATACATACACATTCACAGACAGAAGGAGAGATACACACACTCAGAGACAGAGGGAGAGATGCATACACACACAGTCATAGGGGGAGAGGTACACCAACACTCAGAGACACAGAGAGAGAGAGAGAGAGAGAGAGAGAGAGAGATACACACACTCAGAGACAGAGGCAGAGATACACACACACACACACACAGACAGACAGAGAGAGAGATACATACACACTCAGAGACACAGGGAGAGATACACCCACACTCAGAGACAGAGAGAGAGATACACACACACTCAGAGACAGAGGCAGAGATACACACACATACACACAGATACTTACACAGTCAGAGACACAGGGAGAGATACTCACACACTCAGAGACAGAGGGAGAGAGACATACACACACAGAGGCAAAGAGAGAGAGGTAGAGACACACACACACACACACACAGAGTGAGATACATACACACTTACAGACAGAGGGAGAGATACACACACACTCACAGAGAGAGGGAGAGATACACACACACACACACGCACGCAGACAGAGAGTGAGATACAAACACACTCAGAGACAGAGGGAAAGATACACACACTGAGAGAGAGAGAGACACACACACATACAAACACAGAGACAGAGGGAGAGATACATATACACTCAGAAACAGAGAGAGATACGCACACACACACTAAGAGAGAGAGAGAGAGAGAGAGAGATACATACACAGAGAGAGAGAGAGGGAGAGACACACACATGCAGAGAAAGAGAGAGAGAGACATACACACTCAGAGACAGAGGCAGAGATACACACACACAGAGACAGAGAGTGAGATACACATACACAGAGACAGAGAGAGAGAGATAAACAGACACACAGAGAGAGAGGGAGAGATACATACACACTCAGAGAAACAGGGAGAGGTACTCACACACTCAGAGACAGAGGGAGAGATACATACACACTCAGAGAAACAGGGAGAGGTACTCACACACTCAGAGACAGAGGGAGATACACACACACACACAGACAAAGACAGAAGGAGAGATACATACACAAACACAGACAGAGGGAGAGATACATACACACTCAGCGACAGAGAGAGAAATACACACACACACACACACACAGACAGAGAGAGAGATACATACACACTCAGAGACACAGGGAGAGGTACTCACACACTCAGAGACAGAAGGAGATACACACACAGACAAAGACAGAAGGAGAGATACATACACACACACAGACAGAGGGAGAAATACATACACACTCAGCGACAGAGAGAGAGATAAAAACACACACACACAGAGGGAGAGATACACACACACTCAGAGACAGAGAGAGATAAACACACACACAGAGACAGAGGGAGAGATACATACACACTCAGAGACAGAGGGAGATACACAAACACACACAGACAGAAGGAGAGATACATACACAGACAGAGACAGAGAGAGAGAGAGAGATACACACAGACACTCAGAGACAGAGATAAAGAGATACATGCACACTCAGTGACAGAGAGAGATAGACATACACACACAGAGAGAGAGAGAGAGAGAGAGAGAGAGATACACACACACTCAGAGACAGAGAGAGAGATACATACACAGAGACAGAGGGAGAGAGACAAACACACTTAGAGACAGAGTTTTAGTTACATACACACTCAGAGACAGAGAGAGATACACACACACACAAAGACAGAGGGAGAGATACATACACACTCAGAGACAGAGGGAGAGAGACATACACACTCAGAGACAGAGGGAGAGAGACATACACACACAGAGGCAAAGAGAGAGAGGTAGAGAGACACACACACACACACACAGAGTGAGATACATACACACTTACAGAGGGAGAGATACACACACACACGCACACAGACAGAGAGTGAGATACAAACACACTCAGAGACAGAGGGAGAGATACACACACTCAGAGAGAGAGACACACACATAGAAACACAGAGACAGATGGAAAGATACATATACGCTCAGAGAGAGATACACACACTCACACACTCATGAGAGAGAGAGAGATACATAGACATACAGAGGGAGAGGGAGAGATTCATACACACACAGAGAGAGAGACAGAGAGTGAGATACATACACACTCAGGGAGAGAGAGAGAGATACATACACACACACAGAGACAGAAGGAGAGATACATACACACTCAGAGACAGAGAGAGAGACAGAGAGTGAGAGACATACACACTCAGAGAAACAGGGAGAGGTACTCACACACTCAGAGACAGAGGGAGAGATACATACACACTCAGAGAAACAGGGAGAGGTACTCACACACTCAGAGACAGAGGGAGATACACAAACACACACAGACAAAGAGAGAAGGAGAGATACATACACACACACAGACAGAGGGAGAGATACATACACACTCAGCGACAGAAAGAGAAATACACACACACACACACACAGAGATACATACACACTCAGAGACACAGGGAGAGGTACTCACACACTCAGAGACAGAGGGAGATACACACACACACACACAGACAAAGACAGAAGCAGAGATACACACACACAGACAGAGGGATAGATACATACACACTCAGCGACAGAGAGAGAGATACACACACACACACACACACAGAGGGAGAGATACACACACACTCTGAGACAGAGAGAGAGATAAACACACACACAGAGACAGAGGGAGAGATACATACACACTCAGAGAAACAGGGAGAGGTACTCATACACTCAGAGACAGAGGGAGATACACAAACACACACAGACAAAGACAGAAGGAGAGATACATACACAGACAGAGACAGAGAGAGAGAGAGATACACACAGACACTCAGAGACAGAGATAAAGAGATACATGCACACTCAGTGACAGAGAGAGATAGACAAACACACACAGACCCAGAGAGAGAGAGAGATACACACACCCAGACACAGAAGGAGAAATACATACACACTCAGAGACAGAGAGAGAGAAATACATACACACTCAGAGACAGAGGCAGAAATACATACACACTCAGAGACAGAGAGAGATAAACACACACACAGACACAGAGGGAGGGATACATACACACTCAGAGACAGAGGCAGAGATACATACACACTGAGAGACAGAGGGAGAGATACACACACACTCAGAGACAGAGGGAGAGATACACACACACACTCAGAAACATAGAGAGAAATGCATACACACTCAGAGACAGAGGCAGAGATACATACACACTCAGAGACAGAGAGAGAGATACTCGCACACTCAGAAACATAGAGAGAAATGCATACACACTCAGAGACAGAGGCAGAGATACATACACACTCAGAGACAGAGAGAGAGATACTCGCACACTCAGAGACAGAGGGAGAGATACACACACACACACACACACACTCACACAGACAGAGTGAGATACATACACACTCAGAGGCAGAGAGAGAGATGCACACACACACACACACAGATAGAGTGAGATACACACGCACACTCAGAGACAGAGAGAGAGATACATACACACACAGAGACATGGGGAGAGATACATACACACTCAGAGACAGAGACAGAGAGACATATACACACAGAGACAGAGAGAGATACATACACAGAGACAGAGGTGAGAGACATACACACAGAGAGACAGAGAGAGAGAGATACACAGAGTGAGAGAGAAAGAGAGTGAGATACATACACACTCACAGACAGAAGGAGAGATACACACACACTCAGAGACAGAGGGAGAGATGCATAAACACACAGTCACAGAGGGAGAGATACACCGACACTCAGAGACAGAGAGAGAGAGATATACACACACTCAGAGACAGAGGCAGAGATACACACACACGCAGAGACAGAGAGATACATACATATACATACACAGGGAGAGATATACATACACATAGGGAGACAGAGAGAAAGAGATACATACACACTCAGAGACAGAGGGAGAGATACACCCACACTCAGAGACAGAGAGAGATACATACAGAGAGAGATAGAGAGAGAGGGAGAGATACACCCACACTCAGAGACAGAGAGAGAGATACACACACACTCAGAGACAGAGGCAGAGATACACACACACACAGACAGACAGACAGAGGGAGAGATGCATACACAAACAGTCACAGGGGGAGAGAGACACCGACACTCAGAGACAGAGAGAGAGATATATACACACACTCAGAGACAGAGGCAGAGATACACACGCACACAGAGACAGAGAGTGAGACACATACATACTCAGAGACAGAGGCAGAGATACACACACACGCAGAGACAGAGAGAGAGATACATACATACTCAGAGACAGAGATATACATACATATACATACACAGGGAGAGATATATATACACATAGGAAGACAGAGAGAGAGAGATACATACACACTCGGAGACAGAGGGAGAGATACACACACACTCAGAGACAGCGGCAGAGATACACACACACACACACAGACAGAGGGAGAGACACATACACACTCAGAGAAAGGGGGAGAGACGCACACACTCAGAGACAGAGAGAGAGATACACACACACTCAGAGACAGCGGTAGAGATACACACACACAGAGGGAGAGATACATACACACTCAGAGAAAGGGGGAGAGACACGCACACACTCAGAGAGAGAGAGAGAGAGAGAGATACATACACACTCAGAGACACAGGGAGATACACACACAGACACACAAAGACAGAAGGAGAGATACTCACACACTCAGAGACAGAGGGAGATACACACACACAGACACACAAAGACAGAAGGAGAGATACTCACACACTCAGAGACAGAGGGAGATACACACACACAGACACACAAAGACAGAAGAAGAGATACTCACACACTCAGAGACAGAGGGAGAGAGACATACACACACAGAGACAAAGAGAGGTAGACACACACACACACAGAGTGAGATACATATACACTTACAGACAGAGGGAGAGATACACACACACTCAGAGACAGAGGGAGAGATACACACACACTCTGAGAGAGAAGGAGAATTGCACACACACACAAAGACAGAGAGTGAGATACACACACACACACAACTCTGTTTAAATCAATACTATATTATCGAAATCGCAAGTAATTAATATTATAGCTGTATTAATGTTATAACGTCTCATTCACATAGTACACTGCAGTTATCCTACTATCACTGTAACATTGATGTTATTTTATAGCTGTTCTTTCACACCATAAACTGCAGTTATCATGCTATCATTGAATCACTGGTATTAATGTTATAGTCTATCATTCTCCCTGTAAGCTACAGCTACAATTATCCTGCTATCACTGAATGACCTCTCATCCACCTTATACCTGTAGTTTATACTGAGTATCACTGAAACACTGGTATTATCCCTAACATCATTATCAAATATTATCACTAGTATTAATCACTGATGTTAATGTTATAGCTTCTTTGTCACTCTATAATCTGCAATTATCCAGCTATCACTGAAATACTGGTATTAATGTTATATCTTCTCATTCATCCAGTAAGCTGCAGTTACCCTGCTATCATTGAATTACTTGTATTAATGTTATACTCTTTTATTATATTATTAATGTTATAATCTCTTATTCACCCTGTAAGCTACAATTATACTTCTATCAATGTGACACCGGTACTAATATTATAGTTTCTCATTCTCTCTGTAAGCTACAGATATCCTGCTATCACTAAATAGATTCGCATTCACAATATCATATGCAGTTATACTACTATCATTGTGACACTGGTATTAATGTTTATAGTTATCATTCTTCACGTAAGCCTCAATTATCCTACTATCACTGAAACACTGGTATTATCAGTATTATCTCTACCACAAGTAATTTCACTGATATTAATCACTAGCACTATTCTATTTTTGAACCTCTTACTAATTAAAACATAAAAGTAAATCTAAATACAAACCAAAATGAATAAACAATTCCTTTCTCCCATCAATGCTATAATTATAAGTATCACAATCCTTACACTGATTAATCTAATAAAATCCATAGATAATAAGAATAATAGACCAATTCCCATAATACAAAGAATAGCAAAACATGATAATTTAATACACCCATTCCTAATAGGAACCAACCTTAGATCTAGACAATCTAGACTCTTATATATAACAACAACAAAAATATGCAACACACCACACACACCTCAGATACAGAAATCCCCATTCTCACCTGCCAACTCATTAATGCAAGATCTATGAAAAACAAACTACCAATTTTTGTAGACATTATCAATGATGATAAACCTGATATCCTTTGTATAACAGAGACCTGGCTCAAAGATACTGACTCAGTATTCTTAAACCAATTAAAGACACCTGAATATGAGATCTTCCATACTCACAGAACACTAAAAAAGGAGGAGGATACTTATAATAATAAAGAAAAACCTCAATGCAAAATTAATATCATCTAATAATATAGATAATGTTGACATACTCACCATAAAAATTAAAAACATAACTATATCACTAGTATATCGACCGCCAGAATACAACATAGATAAAATTTACAATTTAATTGAATTACTAGCATCATCCTCAGATACAAATCCTGTAATACTTATGGGAGACTTTAATCTTCCTTCAACACCTAACAATCACTCTAATCAATTCTTAGAAATGATACATAATTTGGACTTTCACCAAATAATAACTGAACAAACACACAATAAAGGAAACTCTTGACATGGTCTTCTTACCAAACTCTCTACACAACCTATATAACTCTGAATCCCTCTCAAACATTCCAGTCCCCTGGTCTGACCACTATCTTCTAAAATTCAATATAACCATTACCTACAACAATCAAACTAAAAGACCACAATGTCCTCAAACTAATAGATTCAGAAAATTTAATGAAGAAAAATTTCTAGATCAAATAATACCACAACTAACACAACACCCACAAATCTTGAAGAATCTATCAAAAACTGGAACAATATAATCTCTAAAGCAGCTGAAAAGTAATCCAAACCAATCACACCAAAATATAAACAATAAAATTGAAAAAAGACATGCTCCATGGTTTAATATATCTATCAAAACATTAAAAAGACAACTAAGAAAAGATGAAAGGAAATGGAGACAATCAAAATCATTAATAAATCATGAGAAGTACACTAATACACTACAAATTTATAAACAAACAATAAACAACTCCAAACAAAATTATTATTCTAATATAATCTCAAGAGCCACTAATCGCCCAAGAGAACTATTCTGTATAGTACAAAAACTAACAAACAAAACACTAAATTCTGATGAAATATCAATTGATATCTCCCCACAAGAATTAGCTCAATACTATATCAATAAAACAAAGCTACAAATAACACCATTACATATTACTCAACCACAAATTCAAACACAAACAAAGCAAACTACATTTGATAACTGGACTAATTTCAACTTAATATCAAAATCTACTCTCAAAACTACAATAACTAACATTACTACAACAACCTCATACCTTGATCCATGCCCAGTTGATTGGATAAAGAAGACTTTCTCAATACTCTCTTCTTTCATTCTACCCTTAGTGAACCTATCCTTACAAAAAGGCTACTTACCACCATCTCTCAAACACGTTCAAATACGACCTATACTTAAAAATAACACATTAGATAAATTATCCCCAAAATCATACAGGCCCATATCAAGTATTCCTTTTATGGCCAAACTTATTGAAAAAATTGTACAAATTCAACTACAAGACTTTATTGACACATTAAACCTCCTTGATGAACACCAATATGGCTTTAGACCCTTCCATGGAGTAGAAACCTTGCTAACGATCCGTTATGACACAATATTAAGAGGTATTGATAATCCTAAACAAGCCTTTATTCTTTGTTTTCCTTGACATATCAGCTGCATTTGACAGTGTTAATCACTTAATAATGTTATACAGGCTTCAACAAATTGGAATTACATCTACTGGTTATAATTGGTTCAAATCCTATCTATCAAACCGAACTCAAACAGTTAGAATCCATACCCAAAGTTCTAACACCTTCAAGCAAACTCAGGGTCTTCCGCAGGGCTCTGCATTATCTGCGCTATTATTTAATATTTACTTACAACCAGTTTGTAACATCTTTAAACGTCACAATGTTTATTATCATATCTACGCTGATGATATAATGTTCTACATCACATTTGAAATCAAACTCCAACCTCTTCAAAAATAACAGAATGTTTTAATGAAACTAACTGAATGGCTCAAAGAACAAAATCTACTTATCAACTTTACTAAAACTGATATATTATTCATCACTAAAAATCAAACATACATACCCCCAAACACGATCACACTAGATACTCATGAAATAAATACAAAAAAAGAAATAAAATATTTAGGTGTGATACTTGACAATAATCTAAATATGGATTCACATATAAAATATCTAACTAAAAAAATACATTTCAAACTCAAAACTCTAAAACAATTAAGACCATTGATTCATCTACAAGACTTTATTAATATAATTCATGCTATCATCACCCCACATTTTGATTTTGCAAACACAATACTTAATGGCATTTCAAAACAAAATATTAAAAAGATACAAATAACTCAGAACATAGCTGCTAGGATGATTATGAATATAAGCCCACTTGAACATGATACAACAATTTTGGCTGAACTTCATTGGCTACCTATTTACTCCCGAATCAAATATAAAATTCTTGTCACTACATTTAAACTTATAAATAATCTTGCACCATCGGCACTCATACCTGATTAATATAGACATCGATAAACGATCTCAAAGAAGCAGAAACTTAAATACCTTAACAATACCAAAAGATTTCACAAAAGCCAGAAAACAAACAAATAAGAGAGCTTTCTCACACTCTGCTCCAATTCTTTGGAACAATCTACCTGACAACATTTGCCTGCTGTCTGATATAAAAGAATTTAGAAAAAAATTAAAAACTCACTTATTCATATTACACTACAATACACCCTCAGAACAGAATACTCAAATAGATACAGGCTAACATTTATACATTATTATTACATACTCTATTTTCAAAATAAATGTCACTAATACACTATTTACCATACCACACTCTCATTCCACATGATGATTATAGATTTAAACTACCAATGTATATATCTTCTAATATGTTATATCTGTAATGTTACAACATTCCTTGTAAATTATAATTATCTGTTCTATGTAAACTGACTTGGTATATTACATACCAATTAACATACTGTTCCATGTAAACCGCACTTGATACTAGGGAAAGAGCGGTATATAAATAACTGTTAAATAAAATAAATAAAATAACTCAGAGGCAGAAAGAGAGATACACACACACACACAGAGACAGAGAGTGAGATACATGCACACTCAGAGACTGAAGGAGAGATACACACACTCAGAGAGAGAGAAAGAGAGAGAGAGAGAGATACATACAAACACAGAGACAGAGGGAGAGATACATATACACTCAGAAACAGAGAGAGATACACACACACACACTCTGAGACAGAGAGAGAGAGAGAGAGATAATCACACAGAGAGACAGAGGGAGAGATACACACACACTCAGAGAAAGAGAGAGAGAGAGACATACACGCACAGAGATAGAGAGATACACACACACACACACAAACACACAGAGGGAGAGATACATACACACTCAAAGGTAGAGAGAGAGATACACACACTCAGAGACAGAGAGAGAGAGATCCATACACAGAGAGAGAGAGTGAGATACATACACACACAGCGCCAGAGAGAGTGATACACACACAAACAGTGACAGAGGGAGAGATACACACACACTCAGAGACAGAGGGAGATACACACACACACACACACACACACACACACACACACACACAGAGTGAGATACATACACACTCACAGACAGAGGGGGAGATACACACACACTCAGAGACAGAGAGAGAGAGACAGAGAGAGAGAGAGAGAGATACATACACACACAGAGACAGAGAGAGATACGTACACACTCAAAGAGGGGGAGATACACACAGACTCAGAGACACAGAGAGAGAGAGAGATACATACACACACAGAGAAAGAGGGAGATATACACACTCACACACACACACACACACACAGAGGGAGAGACACACACACACACTCAGAGACAGAGAGAGAGATACACACACACAAAGGCAGAGGGAGAGATACATATACACTCAGAGACAGAGGGAGAGAGACATACACACACAGAGACAGAGAGAGAGATACACATACATAGAGACAGAGGGAGACATACTCACACACTAAGAGACAGAGGGAGAGATACAAACACACTCAGAGACAGAGGGAGAGAGACATACAAAAACAGAGACAGAGAAAGAGATACACACACACACACACACACACACACACACACACACAGAGCGTGAGATAAATACACCATCACAGAGGGAGATATACACAGACACTCAGAGACAGAGGGAGAGATACAAACACACTCAGAGACAGAGGGAGAGATACACACACACACACAGAGTGAGATAAATACACAATCACAGAGGGAGAGATACACACACACTCAGAGACAGAGAGAGAGATGCATACACACTCAGAGACAGAGGGAGAGATACACACACACTCAGAGACAGAGGGAGAGATACATACACACTCAGAGACAGAGATACAAACACACACAAAGACAGAGGGAGAGATACATACACACTCAGAGACAGAGAGAGAGATACACACACACACACACACACACACACACAAAGACAGAGGGAGTGATACATACACACTCAGAGACAGAGAGAGATACACACACACACACACACACACACACACAAAGACAGAGGGAGTGATACATACACACTCAGAGACAGAGAGAGATACACACACACACACACACACACACAAAGACAGAGGGAGTGATACATACACACACAAAGACAGAGAGTGAGATACACACACGGAGACAGAGAGTGAGATACATACACATTCAGAGACAGAGTGAGAAATACACACACGCTCAGAGAGAGAAGGAGAATTATACACACAGACAAAGAAAGAGAGTGAGATACACACACACACAGACAGAGAGTGAGATACATACACACTCAGAGACAGAGGGAGAAATACACACACGCTCAGAGAGAAAAGGAGAATTACACACACACACAAAGAAAGAGAGTGAGATATACACACACACAGAGACAGAGAGTGAGATACATACACACACAGAGACAGAGGGAGAGATACATATACACTCAGAAACAGAGGGAGATAGACACACACAAACACTCTGAGACAGAAAGAGAGAGAGATACATACACACAGAGAGACAGAGAGAGAGATACATACACACTCAGACAGAGAGAGAGATTCATACACACTCAGAGACAGAGGGAGAGATACACACACACTCAGAGAAAGAGAGACATACACAGAGAGAGAGAGAGATACACACACACACACACACACACACACACAGAGAGATACATACACACTCAAAGGCAGAGAGAGAGAGAGAGAGAGAGATACACAGAGAGAGAGAGAGAGAGAGAGAGAGAGAGAGAGTGAGATACATACACACACAGAGCCAGAGAGAGTGATACACACACACTCAGAGACAGAGGGAGATACACACACACACACAGACAGAGAGTGAGATACAGACACACTCAGAGACAGAGGGAGAGATACACACACACTCAGAGACAGAGGGAGACACACACACACACACACACACACACACACACACACAGACAGAGAGTGAGATACATACCCACTCACAGACAGAGGGAAAGATACACACACACTCAGAGACAGAGGGAGAGATACACACACACTCAGAGACAGAGGGAGATACACACACACACACACACAGAGTGAGATACATACACACTCACAGAGGGAGAGATACACAGAGAGAGAGAAAGAGAGAGATACATACACACAGAGAGAAAGAGGGAGAGATACATACACACTCAGAGACAGAGAAAGATACGTACACACTCAGAGAGAGGGGGGGGAGATACACACAGACTCAGACACAGAGAGAGAGAGAGAGAGAGAGATACATACACACACAGAGAAAGAGGGAGAGATACACACACACAGAGACAGAGGGAGAGATAGATACACATTCAGAGACAGAGGGAGAGATAAACACACACACTCAGAGACAGAGGGAGAGATGCATACACATATAGAGACAGAGAGAGAGACACACATAATCTCAGAAACAGAGGCAGAAATACACACAGATAGACAGAGGGAGATACACGCACACACACACACACGGAGAGATGCATACACACTCTGAGACAGAGGGAGAGATACACACACTCAGAGACAGAGAGAGAGAGATGCATACACACTCAGAGACAGAGGGAGAGACACACACACACACACACAGAGGGAGAGATAGATACACACTCAGAGACAGAGGGAGAGATACATACACACTCAGAGATAGAGAGAGAGATGCATACAGATATAGAGATAGAGAGAGACACACACATACACTCAGAGACAGAGGCAGAAATACACACAGAGAGACAGAGGGAGATACACGCACACACACACACAAACGGAGAGATGCATACACACTCTGAGAGAGAGGGAGAGATACATACACACTCAGAGACAGAGGCAGACAGACACACACTCAGAGACAGAGGGAGAGATACATACACACTCCGAAACAGAGACAGAGGTACACACACACTCAGAGATAGAGGGAGAGATACACACACACTCAGAGACAGAGGGAGAGAGACATACACACTCTGAAACAGAGGCAAAGAGACATACACCCACAGAGACAGAGGGGGAGAGACATACACACTCAGAGATAGGACAGAGATACGTACATACTCAGAGACAGAGGGAGAGATATACATACACACACAGAAAGAGGGAGAGATACATACACACTCCACTCTGAGACAGAGAGAGAGAGAGATACACACACAGAGAGACAGAGGGAAAGATACATACACACTCTTAGACAGAGGGAGAGAGACACACACTCAGAGACAGAGTGAGTGATACATGCACACTCTGAGACAGAGGCAGAGAGACACACAAACACACTCAGAGACAGAGGGAGTGAGACATACACACTCAGAGATAATGACAGAGATACATACACCCTTAGAGACAGAGGCAGGGAGATATACACACTCAGAGATAGAGGGAGAGATACACAGACACTCAGAGACAGAGGGAGAGAGACATACACACTCAGAGACAGAGTAAGAGATACATACACAGTGAGAGAGAGGGAGAGATACATACACAGTCTGAGACAGAGCCAAAGAGACATACACACTCAGAGACAGAAGGAGAGATACATACACACTCAGACAGAGAGAGAGAGAGAGAGATACACACACACACACAGACAGAGGGAGAGACACACACACACTCAGAGACGGGGGAGAGATACATACACACTCAGAGACAGAGGGAGAGACACACGCAGAGAGACAGAGGGAGAGATACATACACACTCAGAGATAGAGAGAGAGAGACACACGCAGAGAGACAGAGGGAGAGATACATACACTCTCAAAGACAGAGGCAGAGAGACATACACACTCAGAGACAGAGGGAGAGATACACACACACTCTGAGACAGAGGGAGAGATACATACACACTCAGAGACAGAGGGAGAGATACACACACACTCAGAGACAGAGGGAGAGATACATACACACTCAGAGACAGAGGCAGAGAGACACACACTCTGAGAGACAGAGGGAGAGATACATACACTTTCCGAGACAGAGGCAGAGATACACACACACTCAGAGACAGAGGGAGAGATGCGCACACATTTAGAGACAGAGAGAGAGAGATACACACACACTCAGAGACAGAGGGAGAGATGCGCACACATTTAGAGACAGAGAGAGAGAGATACACACACACTCAGAGACAGAGGGAGAGATACACACACACACTGAGAGACAGGGAGAGAGAGAGAGATACATACACACACAGAGAAAGAGTGAGAGATACATACACGTGTGGGTGGAGATCAGCTCCTGCTTTAACTTTCCAAATTCCTTTCTGCAGGTGATGCAGGATGTGGGTGTCATCCCTGGTTGCTGACCCCTGTGCATCTACCATGGACACGTGCAGAGATGAGGTACAATGAGGCCCATGCCTCCAGCCGCTCAGTCATTGACCGCACCTTTGGTATTTTTGAAAAGTCGCTTCAGCTGTCTGGATAGGACCGGAGGAGCCTTACAATATAAACCCATGACTGTGGCACAGATAATTCTGACCTTTTGCATCCTGCATAACATTGCTCTCAGGCACGATATCCCAGTCCAAATTAATGAGGATCTGGAAGATGATCCTACGTGCCGTCCTGTACGTGGCCGTGCTGACACACGTGAGGGCACGGCAACCAGGTGCCAGCTGATTGCAGAGCTCTTTTCATGTAAATACTGCATATGTTGGAAAATACATTTGGGTATATATGTACTACTGCTACTACTGAACATTTGTATAGCGCTACCAGTCATACGCAGCGCTAGACAGACATATAGGAGAGAATCCCTGCCCATCAGAGCTTACAATATAGTCAAACACAAACACAGGAGGCAGGGCCGGATTTACCTTGAGTGAGGCCCTACGCCAACAAAAATTGTGGGCCCCCAGCAGGGGTGGCCCAAGGGGGGTGCGGTGCCTCATTTGCATAAGAGGCCTCATTTGAATAAACATTTGCATAATGTTACCATATACTAACTTTTAGTAAACGTGCCTCTTAATGAGTGTATGGATAAAGAAAGACTAAGATTTCTACATTACTATAATCTAGTGCCAACTGCCAGACACATTAGAAACTACTACAAACACTGCCCATTTAGAACCCATAGCAAACCCGCCGTATCCTAACAGCACTACCAGGACTCACAAAGCACCATACTCTACCAATCAAAAGGCAACACTGCAAATATTAAACCAATACATCTCAGAGAACAACAATACATGACCTACTGGGGAAAGAGAACAAGTGGCAATGTCAAATAGGAATTATATAAACAGAACACCTCAGCTCAGTTACACATGCAGAACATAGACCATCACCAAACAAGTAATCACAATTTAGAAACAGGAAGACAATAATTAAACTGGGAATCCCAAAAGCCAAACTTGGAATGTACAACACTGTAGAAATAAAACTATACATTAATTTGCTCTTGTACTAAACAAAGCGCAGACGTTAATGATGCACATTTACCAGAGCTGACATATTCCAATTAATAAATTCAAAATAAAGAGATATTTTTCTACCTTTTGTGCATTTTTTTCAGCTGCAATTGCTCCAGCCACTTTCTTCTGGTTTCTTCGTGTCTTCTGCTAACTCTCCATCGTCTGCTGTCCATTTGTCCTTTCTTTTCTCTTCTAGTTTTTTTCCATTCTCTCTCTACATCTGCTTTAACATACTAATCTTTCTCCTTTTGCTCTTTCCTCATTCCTATTTCATCCACTCAAATTTTACCCCTCCATCCTCAATCCCCACTTACTCTCCCAATACCCGGCCAATTGTAGATTTTTTATCCCTCCCACACAAAATATTTTTCCCTTCTCCATTTTACTCTCCCAGCCTCATCCCATTCTAATCCTCCCCCAACATCAGCTCCCTTCTAGTTCCAGCCTCACCCAGCATCCATTCCCTTCTAGTCCCTGCATCAGCCCATTTCCAGTCCTAGCCACCCATCAGCCCATTTCCAGTCCTAGCAACCCCCCAACCCAATACCAGTCCTAGCCCCCCATCAACCCACTTACAGTCCTAACCCCCCCATCACCCCATTTTCAGTTTAAGCCCCCCCTATAACCCATTACCAGTCCTAACCACCCCATCAGCCCAATTCCAGTCCTAAACCCATCTAACCATTTCCAGTCAGCCCCCATTAGCCCATTGCCAGTCCTAACCCCCCCCCATCAGCCCACAGCCCATTACCAGTCCTAACCCCATAAGCCCACCTCAAGTCCTAACCCCTCCCCATCAGCTCTTTTCCTGTCCAAGCCCCCCCATAGCCCATTATCAGTCCTATCCCCCCCATAGCCCATTACCAGTCCTAACCCCCATCAGCCCACAGCCCATTACCAGTCATAACCCCATCAACCCACCGCCAGTGTTAGCCCGCCCCATCAGCCCATTTATAGTCCTAGCCCCCCCCGTAGCCCATTACCAGTCCTAACCCCCTCCAACAGCCCACAGCCCATTACCAGTCCTAACCCCATCAGCCCACCTCCAGTCTTAACCCCCAGCCCATTTCCAGTCCTAGCCCCCCCATAGCCCATTACCAGACAGACCACATCAGCCCACAGCACATTACCAGTCTTAACCCCCCCATAGCCCATTACCAGTTCTAAACCCCCCCAACAGCCCACAGCCCATTACCAGTCCTAACCCCATCAGCCCACCTCCAGTCTTAACCCCCCAGCCCAGTTCCTGTCCTAGCCCCACATTGCCCATTACAAGACAGTCCCCATCAGCACACAGCCCATAGCCCATTACCAGTTCTAAACCCCCCCTCAACAGCCCACAGCCCACAGCCCATTACCAGTCCTAACCTCATCAGCCCACCTCCAGCCTTAACCCCCCCCAGCCCATTTCCAGTCCTACCCCCCCATCGGCCTAAAGTAACATTTAATAAAAAAAAAAAACGCTGGCTGCTACCGCTGCCGCCGCGGCAGCATGGACTGACCCGCAGGGCCCCCTCTGCCCGGCTGAATTGTCCGTCCGTCCCTCCCTCCCTCCAAAATTTCCCATCAACCCCTGCGGGCTTAACAGAAACGCGAGGGAGACACTCTCCCTTCGCGCCTCTCAAAGCCGGCACGGAGGGAGGGAAGGACGGACGGACGATTCAGCCGGGCAGAGGGGGCCCCGCGGGTCGGTCCATGCTGCCGCGGCAGCAGAAGGGGTCCCGCAGGAACAGTTTGTGCTGCCGCGGCGGCAGCCAGCATTTTTTTTTTAAAATTTAATTTTAAGGCGGCTATTTTTGTGGGCCCTTGTCAGCTGTGGGTCCTACGCCACGGCGTAGGTGGTGTATAGGTAAATCCGGCCCTGACAGAAGGTGTGTGTAGGGGAAAACAACGGGTGGACGGGGATCAGTTGAGTCAGGATTAGTTGGCGTAGGTGAGTAGGTTACCTTTCACACGGGATTGGTAGATGGTTAGAGAAGGTGGCTGGCGTACAGACACAGGTAGTTTGTTCCAGCCGTAGGGTGCAACAAGGTAAAAGGAGTGTGGTGTGGGGTTAACAGTAGGACAGCGGGACGTAGATAGGACCAGTTGCCTAGATGTGTGGATGTCACAATGGGGGATGTACTGTGATGAAGCTGACACCACTGAGCCTATGGAGTTAGAAAAAAACAATGATTCTGTTAAAGAATCAGACATGTGTAGAGTGCAGTTAGATAGAAGTGCAGCTAGAGGGAGCAAGGAAGGACTCTCACGAGGAAAGCTGACACGCCCTAGAGTAGAGAAGGCAAAGCCTAATTCAAAGAGTAATCAAACACACCTGTTTAGAATGCCAGGAACTTTAGCTGAGGAACACTCATAAGTAGTCCCCAATTAGGAGAGAAAGAAGTCCTCAGGAGGGAAGTCCTCAGGAAAGGAGTCCTCAGGAAAGAAGTCTTCAGAGGGGAAGTCTTCAGAAGAGAAGTA
The DNA here is from genome assembly GCA_033557465.1 of Ichthyophis bannanicus. Classification (NCBI taxonomy): domain Eukaryota; kingdom Metazoa; phylum Chordata; class Amphibia; order Gymnophiona; family Ichthyophiidae; genus Ichthyophis; species Ichthyophis bannanicus. The sequence continues at coordinate 1,507,089,140 of CM066032.1, forward strand.
TTCCAGGGAGAGGAGCAGAAAGCATTGCTGCTGTAGAGAGGAGGGGAGCTCCTACTGATACTGAGGAGAGAGAAAGCAGAAGGCTCCAATTACAAAAGGAAAGGCAGCTGAACTTGGAAGTCCTTACAGGAAAAATACAAGTTCCAGGAAGGACAGTCTCATATTGGAGAGCCCCAGAGAGAGGTCTTCAGAGGAGACAGAGAAAGCAGGAGAGTGCCTTGCAGATGATACGCTGGAGATCCACAGCTCAGAGAGCCAAGGTACAGATACAATTCCTTTCCTAGATCTGAGCCAGGTCTTAGAGAAGCCTGGAAGTCAGGGAGCCGTGGCTATAGCAAACCTAGTTGGCAGAAGGTGTGGAAACCTGTACAGAAAGTACTAGTTAAAGAGCACATTACCTGTTTGCCAGAACAAGCAGAGCAGGGCTAGCAAGGCCTGGAGAGAACCACTGACGTATTGCCAGACCTACCGAAGGGAAACCCAGGTTTAGCAATTAATGTAGCAGAGCCAGAGGCTATGCAATTGGACTTTGTGGAACCTGAATTAGCCCAGTCTGAATGTCCTATGGACTGCACACTATGTATTGCAGGGAGTGTGGAATCCCTACCTGAACTATAGTGGCTAGGACATACCGGTACTTGAAAACACTGTTTGTTTAAGCTGAAAAGAAGAAGCTTTGACTTTGATTTATTTGATTTATTTGCTTTCAACCTGCCTAAGTAACACGAACTGTGAAACACATATAACAGTTTGGACTTGGTAAATGTTTGGTGATAATCCAGAATAAGGTGAAACCTGTTTGCTTTCATTTGGAAACCTTTTGTGCTGTATGGGAATAAAACCCTTTACCTTACCACTTATATTGGCATTCACAACTATTCATTACAAAGAGGTGAACTACTAGTCCCAGAATCCCTCTGGGCAAAAGAAGTTTCTCACTTCAAGAAAGAAATAAATGTCCATCCTGACCTCCAAGCAGGTTGCCAAAGGGAGGGGCTGTGACAATATGTGGATTGATTATATTGCATACACTGATGAGTAGGGACTGTGTGTTACATGTTTCTGTACAGCGCTGCGTACTACTGGTAGCACTATCTACATGCTCAGTAGTAGTAGTATTAGTAGTAGTTGAGATACGATAGGAAAGGTACTGAGGAGACACAGAGTGACTGCATTTTTAGCTCAGCGGGGGAACCTAGACCTGGATGCGGAAACGGATTGGGAGCCAGTGAGGCGAACTGGCAGGAGGAGTCATATGGCCATGACGAGGCTGGCGGAAGATTAGCCATGCAGCAGAGTGTTGCATAGATTGAGGCGGACAGAGATGATTCAAAGGGATACCAGCAAGGAGTAGGTTACAGTAATCAGGACGGGAGGTGATTAAGGGGTGCATTAGTGTTTTAGTTGTGTGTTCAGGGAGGATGTGGGAGATTTTGCTAATGTTATCTAGAAAGACACCACAGGTCTTAGCTACAAGATGGGTATGTGTGGAGAAGGAGAGAGAGGAGTCAAAGACAACCTCTACATTGTGGACCAAGGTGAAAGGAAGGTGTAGCAACCTATACACAGACACTAAAAATGGCGGGGAGGGTTTGGGGGAGAGATAAGATGTTGAGTCCTGGCCTTGTTCAATTTCAGGCAGCGGGGAGACATCCAGCCAGCATTGTCAGACAGGCAAGCAGAGATCTGGGTCTGGATTGCCAGAGAGTGTTCAGGGGTGGTGAGATATATTTGGCACTCATCAGCATACAGCTGGTACTGAAAGCCAGGGGAAGAGATAGCCGCACCAAGGAAATTTGTATAGAGATAGAAAAGAGGCAGACCCAAGACATATCCCTGTGTTACAGCAACTGGGAGCAGGGTCGCAGAGGAGGTGGAGCCACCAAAACACACACTGAAGGTGCAATGGGTGAGATATGAGGGGCAGCAGGATAGTACAGAGGCCTTAGGGACAAGCGAGGACAGGATATCGAGGTGAGGTTGTGGTCAACGGTGTCGAGGGCAGCAGAGAGGTGAAGAAGGATGTGGACAGAGTACAGACCCTTGTATTTTACCAAGAACACGTCTGTGGAGACTTTGGCAGGAGGCAATTCGGTACTGTGTAAAGGACAAATGCCAGACTGTAAAGGATCTAGGGGGGCATGAGAGGTGAGGAAGTGAAGGTGCTGTGTGTGTTGCATAGCTCCAACATGACATATGTATGTTTCTCTTGTGTTTATCAATCCCCAGGATATGCTTTCTGACCTTCCTGGTGCTGTGGTGCAGTGGCAGCTGTCTGTACTTCAATCAACGTGCAGGAGATTGGGGTAGGTGGACATACAGTTAAATGGTCTGTGGGGACAATCAGGCACAGCACATGTCTGAGGTTATCTGTCCAATGCACATATGTTGTTGTTCACCTCTTTGGCATGCATCCCCCTACCCCATATGTTGATGTTGCCACACATATGCACATGTGTTCCTGCCCAGTTCATCTTCTCCAGCACTGTTTCTGGGACACATCCAACAGAGCTGTGTGTGTCCACAGGCCCTAGGTATTCTAGTGTTGGGCCGCACGTACACCCTTCCGTGACATTGTAGCATCAGCCAACAGCAGGGTATCATTGCATTTGCCCAAGCTTAATCTCCAATTGTGCACAGACAGGCTGTATGCTACCGGTGGCATGCTCACCTTATCATACTGTGTGTGTGTGTGTGTTTTTGGCGTGGCTGTGCAATGATACAGTGTGCAAGCAGTTTGCATTATCACGTGGTGGGTGGTGTCTTTATACCTGTGAAGCGGTGGTGACTGTGCTATCTCTACCTTACTGCTGTTGACCTTGTGTACATTGTGCGCATGTGTTTTGTGTTGTAACATGACCTATCTCTTGTGTGCTGACAGACCACTGTGCATCAGCATTTCTGTATCACAGATGACGCCATAATTTGGATATGCAGCAACGGCAGCTGGAAATGGGGCCATGCTGATTCTACACATTTCGCTGACATCTGTCTTCACTATGACGTGTTGTGGCCTTTGCCTGCCTCAGACAATCCCTAGCAGACACTTGCTGCAGACACACGGTAGGTTGCACCTTGGATCTTTTGGGACTGACATCAGCCTTTATATGTTTGTGTTTTGCTGTTTGTTTCATGGACCTTTCCTGTGGGGTCTCTATGCACCAACGCTGGACATGGGGTGGAGCTGTGAAACGCCTGCGTAACATGGGCATGGACATGACCACATCCATATGACACCCTCGTCTGTGGTTCCATTTCCACATTTCACCAACATGCACTGTATTCTGTGTTGTGATCATGTAATGTTTGCATGTCTGACATTTCATTATATACATATTGATGTCTGGCTCACTGCAATGTGCCCTGATGTTGCGTGCAGCATACCAGGACAGTGTTTCTCATTCTTCTGACACAGGGCAGAGGACACACACTGCAGATCACTACACTCCATCTGCGGTCACCATCATCCACCTGTCGGAGAACACAGCAACACCATGCACCTATCCCTGGGAGGTGGTGCCATAGGATGGCTGACCTCTGCGAGTGGGACACATGCCTATGATGGACATTATTGTTGGACTGCTACTTTGAGCATAACAGGGCTGTCCTACACACCGTTGCTACCGTGCTCTGGCTGGGTGTCGTGTTCATCGCAGGAGACACACATGACCTTTTGAGTACTGTGGCAGATTGAGACGTCACACTTGACTATGCATGCCCAGGGATTCACGGACAGTCTTAACGGGACATGTTGGGTTGCAGATGCCATTTGCACTATGGACACTGTGTACTGGCCCTACGTATACAGCAGGGACTGACATACTCGCTGTATGTTCTACATCCATCTGACATTGTGTTAGTGTGTGTTACCCATGTGTGTGACCTGCACCACAGGATATCCTCATCTGTTTAGTTCACCAGGAGCATACAGCCATGTGTGTGGCACAGGGGAAACATTGTATTTGTGGGGCTACCCTGCACTTGGACATGACATGGTATTTACCACCACACCACTTTGATGCATGCCAACATCTTGGATTGATGTTTGCTCTTACCAAGGGTGTTACAGTGCATGTGGGGCATCACTGTGTCATAGTTCAACGTACACGGTGCATGTGCATGTGACTAAATATGTTGGTACACCAGAGCATGTGGCAGTGTGGCTTCTATGTGGGTTACTGGCCCATGTTTGACCTTTCTTTCAAATTATATGTACAGGTTATTGTGTTTGGTTACTGTACAGACGTGCCGCTCTACATTGCTTTACAAACATTGCATTGCATGTCTGCAGTCCTATTTATCCCCTGACGTTCCGGCACTCACATTGCACCGGTAACTTGGCAGTGTGGCAGTGTGGGTGTCCGTTTTCTTCCTTCGTTAGTGCATTCCATGTACCGTGCCATATGTGTGCGCATACTGTATCCACACCACCCATTGCAGAGGACCTTCTGCATAGTGCTATCTCTGCATGTGTGTGAGGTTGCGCTTTGTTTATTCTCTGGGATCATGTGCCTCTTGTACCTGTTACCATATCCTCAGAGCTCCCTAATAGCCCCTGTGCTCAGGCGGTAGAGGGAGATGACCTGGTCCTCATGGATGCCCTGGAGCCGGGCCCTGGGCCTGTAGAGGTGAGGCTGGCGGGCCTGCAATTCGGCACGCCTCCTGCGCCATGCCAGCACAGACCCTGCCTGGCCTGCTCCCACAGCTGCAGGTCGGTGTTGGAGCGGGCCTGCACCTCCGCCCCATGCCTCAGCCCCATGGACACCATCTCCCTCGTCAGGCAACCGCAAGCCATCCACATCCCCCAGTGTAACTGAAGCAACCACAAAGGCCGCCATAGTGGACACTGTTAATCCAAACCCCCTCACCACCCCACCTGATGCTAGCCCTGCCACTCACCTCCACCCCCAAACACTGACCCAGCCAAACAGCACACCCACCACCCACCAACCATACCACACACCAACCGTGTCACCTACCTCACCCACCACCCACCAACTGTGTTACCTACCTCCCCCAGCACACACCAACCCAGCCACACACCTCCCCCAGCACTAGACCTGACCTTGAGCCCCTGACTGGTCGGTCACATGCCATACTGGGTTTGGTCAAGCTCCTTGGTGCCCTACATTTCTTTGCCTCTGGCTAGTTCCAGTCATCTGTGGCCACAGTGGGTGGCATGAGCCGCCCCACCTTCTCACACTGTCTCCACCAAGTACTGCGTGCCATGATCAGCTGGGTTGGGAATTACATTGCATTTCCCAACACTAGGCAACAGTGGGAGACCCTACACCAGGCCTTTGAGGCATTTGCTGGGTTACCACACGTGATGGGAGCTATTGATTGCACACATGTTGCCCTGGTCCCGCCCAGAGACAGGGAGGCAGTGTTCTGCAACTGCAAACACTACCACTCCCTGAATGTTCAGGTTGTATGTGATGCAGGTATGTGTATTCTGAATGTGGTCCCGCGGTTTGCCGGGTCCACCCATGACTATATCCTGCGTCACTCGGCACTGTTCAGACAATTTGAGGCAGGATAATTTGAGGACTGTGTCCTGCTGGGTGGGTATTTGTCATCTCTGACATGCACATCGTATACCCCTGCCATCCGTCCACACACATGTCTGTCCTTGATATGTGTCCCGAGTTGTGTGTGTGTGTCATCTATGTGTGTGCGAGCTGCTGGGGGGGGGGGGGTTTGACGCCAGGTCCTCTGTGCTGTGATGCTGTGTGTTGGTGGCACACTGACATTTGACGTATAACATTTGGCACTGTGTGTTTCGGTTGGCTCGGTACGACACACATGTATGCTTCCCGTTTATCAGCAGTGTGGTATTTGTCTATGCCATCCTGCCTGCCACGGTGGGGTGACTGTTCCTGTCGCATCATCTGTCTGTGGGTAATAGCATGACCGTCACATGCTTGCACATGTGTGCATCTCTGCCCTTGCCCAGGATGCATTGTGTGTCTCTGATGTGTTCAGGCCTGCCGCAAATACCTTTCGGCCTTTGGTATCTGACCATGTGTCTGCTGTGGTTCAGGTTACTGTTGTTTGCACTCCATCTACCTCACCTGTGCTCTGTATCTCACACCTCCAGACACTGGCGCATAGTGGTTGTATCCCATCATGTATTCCCTTATGTTTGTCTGACCTGTAGGTGCTGTGGGTCTGCACGTACATTCATGTGTGTGGACATCAGGTACTGTTTTAACATTCAACATTTCTTTCTGTAGGTGACGCAGGATATGGGTGTCGGCCAGGGTTGCTAAACCCTGTGCGTCTACCACGGACACGTGCAGAAATGAGGTACAATGAGACCCATGCCTCCATTTGCTCCGTCATCGAGCACACCATTGGCGTTTTGAAAAGTCGCTTCAGGTGTCTGGATAGGACTGGTGGGGCCTTACAATACCAACCCGTGACAGTGGCAGAGATCATTATTGCCTGTTGCATCCTGCACAACACTTCTCTCAGGCACGATATAGATGTCGAAATTAATGAGGATCTGGAAGATGATCCAACGTGCCCTCCTGTCCGTGGCCATGGTGACACACATGAAGGCGCAGCACTCAGGCGCCAGCTGATTGAGGAGCTATTTGCATGTGAGTAATGGATGTTTCCGAATGACACTTTTGTATAGATATCTGTACTAATACTACTACTGAGCATTGGTATCGCACTACCCGTCATACACAGCACTGCACTGACATTGCTGACACAATGCCTGGCCATCTGAGCTTAGAATGTGGTCCAACTGCTAACACAGACGGTGTGGGCAGGGGACAACAGCGGGAGGAGGTGACTAATGTGTGCAGCTTTGTTAGGCTTAGGTGATGTGGTAGGCTGACACACAGGATTTTGGATGGTTGTTAAGGGTGGCTGCCCTGCAGCCACAGGTAGTTAGTTCCAGGCGTTGGGTGCTGCAAGGTGACAGGTGTGTGGTCCCACATTAACAGTGGGTGAGCGGCCCATAGATAGGGCCAGCTGGCTTGACGTGTGGGGATGACATTTGGGGGATATGAGGGGATTAAATGGATCGTATGCTCTGATGAGCAGGGACTGTGTGTTACAGGTGTCGGTATGGCGATTCATACAGGTGTTGGCACTGTTTATATGTTCAGTAGTAGTAGTAGTATTTGTAGTACTTGGGTTATGCGGGTCAGGGTACAGGGCAACCACAGTGTGACTCCATGTATAGATCAGCAGGTGCGTCTTGACCTCGCCTGGGGCCTGTGAGGTGTCATGACAGGTGGGGTGTTATTGTCATACTGTGCATGTTGGTAGCTTAGCCATGCAGCGCAGTGTTGCATACATTGCGACGGACATAGATGATTTCGAGGCAGACCAGCAAGGTGTAGGCTACAGTGACCAGGTTGGCGGGTGATGGAGGGGGTAATTAGTGCTTTATGTGTGTGTTCTGGGTGGACGGCAGGGACCTTGCTGATGTTATCTAGGGGGACACCGCAGACCTTAGCTACATGATGGGCATGTGTGGGGATGGGGAGCAAGGAGTCATAGAGACCTGCTACCTTGACGACCATGTCACTAGAAGGTGTATCTAACCTATACACAGACACTGTAAGGGTTGGAGAGGGTTTAGGGGGCGATGCCCAGATGTCTGGTCATGGCTATGCTCAATTCATGCAGCGGGGGTACCTGCAGCCAGCAATGTCAGGGGGCAAACTGAGGTCGGGGTGTGGTCTGCCAAACATAGCTCATGCGTGGTGAGATATCTTTGGGTCACATCAACGTACAGCTGCTAGGGATAGCCAGGGGATGTGCCTGCTGCACCAGGGAACTGGGTATGGGGCCAGGGGAATGTAGTAGGCCCTGCATAGCTCCCTTTCGTACAGCACCTGGGAACAGGTTAGCAGGGGAGGTGGACCCACAGGAACACACACTGAGGGTGCTATGGGAGACATTTGGGGGTGGCAGGCTTGTACCAAGACCTTTGGGATGAGCACATACAGGGTAGCGCAGTGACGGTTGTGGTCAATGGTCTCGAGGGCAGCAGACAGGTCCCAGAGGGGACGGACAGGCTACAGGCCCTTGGACACATCAGTGGCGTGTTTGGGTGGGGACAATTACGTACCGTGTCATGACGAACTGCCAGACTGTGACGGGTCTAGGGGGTTATGAGAGATGTTGACGTGAAGCTGGTGTATTTGTTGCACAGCTCCACATGACATATGTATGTTTCCCTTGTGTTTCTCGATCCACAGGACATGCTTGGTGACGTTCCAGGTGCTGTAGTGCAATGTCAGCTGTGTGTACCTCATTCAACGTGCAGTACACTGGGGTAGGTGGACATACAGGTGATTTGTGTGTGTGGACAGTCAGGAGCAACACATGTCACAGGTTATCTGTCTACTGCACATATGTTGTGGGTGACCTATTTATCGGGATCCCCGGTACCCCATATGTTGATGTTGGCCACATATATCCACATGTGTTCATGCGCAGTTTGTCTTCTCCGGCACTGTCTCTGGGACACATCCAACAGGGCTGTGTGTGTCTACAGGTCCTAGGTGTTCCAGTGGTGGGCCTCACTTACACTCTTCCATGACATTGTAGCATCGGCCAACAGCAGTGTATCATAGCATTTGCCAGGCCTTTATCTCCACTATTCGCCCATTGTGCTCATACAGGCCGTATATTACTGGTGCCACGCTCACCTTCTCATACTGTGTGTGTGTGTGTGTGGGGGGGGGGGGGTGGGATGGGGTGGGTGGCTCTGTTATGATACAGTGTGCATGCAGTTTGCACTATCATGTGGTGTGAGGGGTCTGTACACCTGGGGAGCGGTGGTGACTGTGCTATCTCTACCTTACTGCTGTTTACCTTGTGGACATTGTGGACATGTGTTGTGTGCTGTGAGCTGACCTATCTCTTGTGTGCTGACAGACCACTGCGCAACAGCATTTTTGTATAACAGATATCGCCATAATGTGGACATGCATCAACAGTGGCTGGACATGGGGACATGGTGATTCTACACATTTCGATGACATCTTTTCCCTTCACTGTGACGTGTTGTGGCCTTTGAGTGCCTCAGGGAATCCCAAACATACACTTGCTGCAAACACACGGTAGGTTGCACCTTTGGTCTTTTGTGAATGACATCAGCCTTTACATGTTAATGATTTACTGTCTGTCTCATAGACATTTCCTGTTGGGTCTCTGTACACGAACGCTGATGCACATGGGGTGGAGCTGTGAAACGCCTGTGTAACATGGGCATGGACATGACCATATCCATGTGACACCCTCGTCTGCGGTTCCAATTCAAAATGTCCCCAACATGCAGTGTGTTCTGTGTTGTGATCATGTTATGTTTGCCTGTGTAACGTTTCCTTACGTACATATTGATGTTTGACTCTCTGCAATTTGGGCTGATGTTGCAAGCAGCATATCAATACATTATTTATCCTCTTCTGACACAGGGCAGTGAACACACAAAGCACATCTACTACAGTGCATCCGGCGTCACCATCAACCACCTGTTGGAGGACACAACAACACCATGGAACTATTCCTGGGAAATGGTGCCATAGGATGTTTGACCTCTGCAAGTGGGACACATGCCTAGGATGGACAGTATTATTGTTGGACTGCTACTTTGGGCATGACAGGCCTGTCCAACACACTGTTGCTGCTGTGACACACATGACCTTTCCAGTACTGTGGCATATTGGGATGTCACACTTGACTATGCATGCCCAGGGTTTCAAGGACAGTCGTAACATGATTTGTTGGATTGCAGATACCCTTTGCACTTTGGACACTGTGTACTGGTCCCCATGTGTGCAGCAGGGACTGACATTGTCGCTGTATGTTGTACATCCTTCTGACATTGTGTTGTTGTGTTTTGCCCATGTGTGTGACATGGAACGCAGGATACGCTCATCTGTTTAAACACGAGCATACAGCCATGCGTGTGGCACAGGGGGAGCAATGGAGAGGTCCTCTTGTCCATGTCCACCTAGCCTCCACTTGGACATGACACAGTATTTGCCACGACACCACTTTACTGCACACCAGCATCTTGGATTGCTGTTTGCAATCACCAAGGGTGTTACAGTGCATGTGTGGCATCACTGTATCATGTTTCAACGTACACGGTGCATGTGCATGTGACTGACTATGTTGGTGCAACACAGCATGTTGTAATATGGCTTCTGTGTGGGTTACTGTAACATGTTTGACCTTTCTTTCCATCTCTATATACAGGTTATTGTGTCTGTTTACTGTAAAGACGTGACGCTCTGCATTGATTTGCAAACCTAGCATTGCATGTCTGTACAGTCCTGAGGTAACGACACTCACATTGCCCCGTTATATTTGGAGTGTGGCAGTGTGAGTGTCCATTTTCTTCCTTCATTTGTGCATTCCATGTACCGTGATATATGTGTACAGACACTGTATCCACACCAACCAGTGCAAGGGGACCTTCTGCATAGTGTTATCTCTGCATGTTTGTGCGGATGGTTTCATTTGAATTCTCTGTTCATGTGCCTCTGCTACCTGTTAGCATATCCTTATTGTGCATTTGACGATTGTTTAGGGTTGCATTGTTGCAGCTTTGATTCAACAGGCATTATGTGACAGCTGTAACATATATAACGATATGTGTGTTTACACTTTCTTACTTTTAACAACAAATGCTGTTTCATTTGTGTGCCTCCTTTGTTGGCAGACAGATATGTTTTAAGGAACAGATCATGATTGATGTGTGTTGGGCCCTCATCGTGCACTGCCTACTGTCTACATGCACACATATGTAACTAACACATTTGGGGCATGCAGCAGCATGTGGGGGGTGGGGGCCTAATGCATACTGCACACCATGTACCAGATGCACATTATCTCTCCTGCCCATCATCTGTGGACAGGCCAGTGACAATTCTGTAACATGTGAGTTGCTGCCCTGCAAAATGTGTTCTCAGATTTTCCCCTGTTATCCACTCACCTTGATATTATGATAGGCGGTATCTACACTATCTCTGATGATTAACCAAAATAAAAATATGTGTTGGACGTACATTTGTCTCTGTTACTGCTTGAACACACTGACACACGTATTTAGTGATTTCCTGGTCATGTACATGGCCCACCTGTGCTCACATCCTTGTACATTGCCAGCTGTCTATCTGCCAGCCGTCTGCCACATCACTGGGTGTTACAGGTTCCCATACACACATTTCCTTTGAGGTAATATCTTTGCATTGTGCTTGGTGTGGTTGTTTGGGATAGTGGTTATGGACATGTGTTGTAACACCATAGGTTGCAGGTTTGATTCCCACATGGGATTTTTTTTTGTGTTATGCTAACCTGACCATGAGCCAACTACAAGGTTCATCACCTATCCACACACCCTTCTATCTCTTCACTGTACACCAAAGTGTGCCCTCTGTGCTGCCTATCCATCACATATTAGCTGTTACATATTTATTTATTTACATTCTCTTATATACCGCGCTATTCTGCATCAGTGCGGTTTACATTGAACAAACTGAAATTACATTAAACAGGGCATTATAACTTGGAGATAACTATTTTACAGGGAACATGGGCTATGGAGGGTTAAGTGGCTTGCCCAAGACCACAAGGAACACCTGTGGGACTAGAAACCCCAGTCCTTCCGGCCCAAGGTTGCTGTCCTCTAGTAGGATTTGAACCACCGACCTTAAGTACCTTGCCCCAACCACTAGGCTACTCCTCCACTCCAAATATCTCCATATGTCTCTTTCTTTGTAGTGTTCACATAGGCAGTCTTTTTGGGGGCTTGGCATTGCTGTGGTTTAGCTGGTTTGTGGCACACCTATTTGCAGGTTCAATTCTCACATGCTCCTTTTCTATTCTGTTCCATATTTTGCCCTGCTCCACAGGGCATCCCCTGCCGCCCTTTGGGTTTAGGTTCTTTCCTCTTTTGCATGCTGTATCCACTGCATAACATTTCTTTGTGTGTGTTCATGTAGTTATATGTGGTTTAGGTCCCAATTACAGACTGTGATTTGAGCTGTACACACCAGATCTGCGTATGCATTCCATCATGGTTACTGTTGGAGGTTTGCCTATCCTGGCAGCCAGTAGGCTTCTTGTGTGATGCCCTGCAGTATTCTTGTATGCAGCCTTTGCTACTGATCTCATGTTGGTGGTGTAGCCTACCGGTTTGTGCACTGACATTTGTGCTAATGGTCATAGGTTTGATTCCTCTCTGTTCTCTTTCATTTGTATGCCTGTCCTGCACAGCTAATTTTCAGTCCTGTAACAGTCATATTTGTGCAGATCTGTGCTGTTAGCACATTGTACCCTTATCACAGTTGCCAGGCATCCTTCTGTCCTTCTATGTGTGTCTGGCAGCAGTGTGCTGTCCTGCCCTGACGTGCAAGCTCCTACCCCATGTCCTGCACTGGTACACGCTTCTGCATTGCAGCTGTTCCTATTTGCCTCTCCTGTGTGTGCTGTACATGGCACTGCTACTCCTCTGTCCTCCTGTCATTGCACCTATCCTGCCACCTCTACTTCCTCTGCTGGACACATCTTCCCATCCTCTGCCACACACTGTCATTGTTGCATGGTACATTACCATCACCCTGTGCATCACTACAGCTGGCCCCGATATGTTTGTCCATTTTTCAAACTGGCACATGGGCTGAACGCAGATTTGTCTGATCCATGAGCTCAGATCTACTTCCTTCCATCACTTGTGCATTGTCTTTCCTTGGTGCTCTGTGCAATGTTGGGTTACATCTGTGTTTGGCCCATACCTTTCTTGCTTTTCAACTTGGGGAACCTTACTGCCCTTGGCCAACATTTCTTGAGTACCCTATACATCCTTGGGGCATCTTTAGCTACACCTTAGATTCAGCCAGCTTATGGGGCGCCTAATATGGTGCCTTGGGGGTTGACAACCTTTCAACATGCCCTCTGGGGCACATTATAACCCACCTTGGCTGACGTGGTGGTTTAGGATGTGCCTTCTGGGGCGCCCTGAAAGGTGCATTAGTTTATGGCACTGGGGTGCAGGTATTTTTAGTTGGCAGCACAGATTGTTAGGCTGTTACGAACAGGAAAAGGAACTGCCTTGGTTACCCTTATTCATTAAGCCCACTGGGGGATCAACCTCATGACCCCTGTTTCAGCAGTCATTGTATTAACCAGTGTGCTACACCTCTATTGCTGTGATTACAGGTCAGCATGCGAAGTTAAGGTTAACGCGCGGTAATGTGCATGGCTCCCTCTATCGTGCGATAACGAACACGGCGCACTTTATCGCGTGATAACCCGCGATTGCTACCTTAAGACCGGAACGCCCACTCTTTATATGGCATTCTTCACATTATCGCTGCAACTAGCGCCGGTGACATTAAGACGGTTTAGTAAACATACCCCTATGAGTTATGTCTGCAAATGCAGAACTTGCTTTCAATATCAGGCCATTGGGAATTTATTTTTAGAGAATAAAAACATTACTCATTAAGAGAAGGCATATTTGATTGAACTAACAAGCAGGTGCAGATAAGATGCTAAAAATGACCCTTATAAGGAAAACCCCCTCAATATCCAACCCCTCAAAAACTTCTTCAACACGATATAGTGAAAATCTCATAAAATATTTTTTTGTCGGAGCGTACCGAGGGAGAGCTAGAACCAAAAGTCCAGCCCCCTCCAGACGGCAAACTTCTTTTATTCAATTTACAGGTTTCCAAAATCCATAAAAACCCCCACCAAAGGGGGTACTTATCTGCATATCTGTGCTTCAGTAATGTTAACACAAGTCCCGCAGTTGCTCAAAAGTCAAAAGTTGTTCGCACATGTTAACACAAGTCCCGCAGTTGCTCAAAAGTCAAAAGTTGTTCGCACGACGTGCACATTTCGGGAGAAACCCTGTATCAAGTGCATTCAAGTTGTAGACTTCATCAGGCAACCATTCTCAAAAAAACGCCGTCACTGCAGCTAGGATTATTCATTTAAAAAATATTTTATGAGATTTTCACTATATAGGGAGGAGTGGCCTAGTGGTTAGGACAAGGTACTTCAGGCCGGAGGGCCGGGTGTTCAAGTCCCACCTGGGGACAGCAATCTCAGGCTGGAGGGACTTGGATTTCTAGTCCTATAGGTACTCCTAGTGGTCTTGGGCAAGCCACTTAACCCTCCATTGCCCATGTTCCCTGTAAGTATTAGCGTATGTGTGTCATATCCCCTCGTGTTAAATGTATCTCCCAATTGACCGCTTTGACCCGGTGAAAAGCAGGATATAAATACAGCTAAATAAATAAATAAAATATCATGTTGAAGAAGTTTTTGAGGGGTTGGATATTGAGGGGGTTTTCCTTATATTATATTATTTTTCCTCTTCAATAGGTTTCTATTTCAAACACAAAAAATGACCCTTAGCCATGCTTATTAGCAAGATGCATGCTTTGTAGCCTGGTTACAGATAAGGGTGTTTTGACAAATATAATCAGAACTCAGCCTCTCTCCGTGCTTAATTTGTAGAGAAAAGGGAAGTGGAACTGTGGAGGAAGGGTGGGGGGGCAGACCAAGGACGCGTGTGAACTGCGCAATGGGATGAGGCAAGGGGCTAGTGTGACTAGGACTGTACCAAACTAGAAATGCACCTTGTGCGACTAATGAATCTGGTGCCCTTCTCTGCTCCAGCTACATGCAGTAAGTCACTCTTTTTTTTTAGCTTCCTGAAAGCTCAGTGATGATATCAGTGCCTTTTCTGCATGTGCACTCTGTGCGACCACACTGCATGCTCAGCCCTTGGTACATCCCTGGGTGTGAACTCTCCAGCTCACCAAAAATTCCACACATTGTCTTCCATATATGCAAACACACTCTTCACATTGTTTGTCCTCCTTATCTCTATGGATCATTGGTGAGCAAAGAATACTTATTTATTTAAACTTATATACTGTATATCGAATAGTGCTCTCGGTGGAAATTGAGCATTGGTGGAGGCTGGATAAGGAGGAGGAGAAGGGTAGAAAGAATGGGGTCCTTTCTCCCCATTCTCAACCTCTTTCTCCTCTACCTCTCTGCCATTGTGATCTCAGTCCTCTATCCTAAGGCCAACTGCCCTCCCTCCCAGTGATTTCTCCAATAATTCTAGAGCACCCAATACCTGGTGGTCCTGGAGCACCCACACCATTTTATTCTCCCTTGAAGATTTCCCACCCCAATAACTCTTCTCTCTCTCCTTGGCCAGTAAGGCATAGGCCTCTTCTTTTGAGATGGAATCATCTTGTTCTTCTCTGCCTTGGTGGATGGGGCATACTAAATGCACTGCCTATTTTCCTTGGTTTCCTTGGATGGGTAGGGTGTACTATAATTCCAAAACATGGTCTTTCTTGGCAGGGAGGAGAAGGGAGCAGGACCATATGCTCCCCTCACTCACTCTTTTCTCTCTCCCACCATTGTACTCCTTCCCACTTCCTCCAATTGTCTCACAATCTACTACCCAATTCTGATTCTCTCACACTTCACAGTCCTTTTTGTGGCAGGTCACAGACAGCAGGAAGAGCAACGCAGTGCTGGAGAGTTTGGGTAAGATCTGCATTGCCTTTTAAATGCTTATGATGCTGCTGGGAACATTGGTGCTCTAGATGACCATCTAGCTTGCGGTCATGCAGGCCCTGATTAAGACAACAAGATATGGGAGCCAGGGTAATACTCTAAGATTGACTTGAGCTGGTATTGTTTTAACTGAAAACCAAAACCACTTCCTTTCACCAACCTTACTTAACAAAATCCAATCAAGATATAAACAATATAGTTCAAAAGATTATCTTTAGGGTAATTGTATACAGGCCTCAGTAAACGCTCACACCATTCATTTGGCGAACGGTGTCACCATAGGATAGAGCTTCAAGGTTTTCATACA
This sequence comes from Ichthyophis bannanicus, assembly GCA_033557465.1. Taxonomy (NCBI): domain Eukaryota; kingdom Metazoa; phylum Chordata; class Amphibia; order Gymnophiona; family Ichthyophiidae; genus Ichthyophis; species Ichthyophis bannanicus. Next base: position 1,507,105,035 of record CM066032.1, read on the forward strand.
TCACCGGCCTTCCCTTTTTAATTTAATCCAATATAATACGTTATTTCTAAAAACGTACTCTTTTAGGATTCGATATATCAATTAAAATTTCATATCAAACTGATTCAATCTTCAATAAGACCTTAATGAAGTTTATTAAATTATCCAAAAATAATTTTTTAAATTTTTAATTTTTATATAGTGTAATTTTTATAATATTCATACTATCCATAAAAATATGTTTCCCAAAATTCAGCGACTTGCACCGGAACTGGATATTCAAGTATCTGAAAAAAATAGAGATACTTTTGATAGTGCGCAATCGGTCACACAACTGAACACAATAGTAATCCGTTACTTATCTTTGGCGCTATCGCTGCTTCAAATGCCGCTTCAAAAGCCCCGCACCGTATTATCGGGTTTCCAAGGGTTTTCCCTTGGAAACCCGATAATACGGTGCGGGGCTTTTGAAGCGGCATTTGAAGCAGCGATAGCGCCAAAGATAAGTAACGGATTACTATTGTGTTCAGTTGTGTGACCGATTGCGCACTATCAAAAGTATCTCTATTTTTTTCAGATACTTGAATATCCAGTTCTGGTGCAAGTCGCTGAATTTTGGGAAACATATATTTTTATGTATAGTATGAATATTATAAAAATTACACTATATAAAAATTAAAAATTTAAAAAATTATTTTTGGATAATTTAATAAACTTCATTAAGGTCTTATTGAAGATTGAATCAGTTTGATATGAAATTTTAATTGATATATCGAATCCTAAAAGAGTACTTTTTTAGAAATAACGTATTATATTGGATTAAATTAAAAAGGGAAGGCCGGTGATGTATGAAAACCTTGAAGCTCTATCCTATGGTGACACCGTTCGCCAAATGAATGGTGTGAGCGTTTACTGAGGCCTGTATACAATTACCCTAAAGATAATCTTTTGAACTATATTGTTTATATCTTGATTGGATTTTGTTAAGGGTGGTGAAAGGAAGTGGTTTTGATTTTCTGTATTATTATTGTTCCTTTCGGCAGTATTCTTTAGCGATTGTTTTAACTGAACCATGTATGGAAGGATATTTCCTCTGGTCTCCATGGACACATGTTAGAGTCATTTTGCATTCATAGTTGATCTGGACATATTTTACCAAATCCCTTCAGATAAGCGTTTTAACTCTTGCAGAGGCCAATGTGGAAGCCATCCAACTCAACTGGGATTACAACCATCTGGGCGTCTGGGTAGGTAATGCCTACAAAACTGTAGTTTCAGGCTGTTTGAGGTTAGCATCCATGGCCTCCCTTTCCACATGTGGACAATCTGGGATGAAGTGCCTCTTTCCTCACTATTATAACAGGAGGGAAGTTCTGGTTCCTTGGTCCGATAAGCGGGTCCCTTTCCCTGGATGAATGGTATTTATCCAGCTTATTCCTGCAAGTCCCGACCTCCTGAATGGGTCTACTTATCTTCATCCTGTAACACTCTTGCTCCAAATGGCCCAAAGCATGGCAGCAAGAATGATCACAGAAGCCATAAGAAATGAACACATAACACCAGCTCTGATACAGCTTCACTGGCTCCCGATCCAAGTGCGCACCAAATTCAAACTTCTACTTAACATATTCAAAATCATAAATAAACTATCTCCAGACATACTACAACCGTTAATAAGAAAGGATTCAGAAAATAGAACAAAAAGAACCACACATAGAAATCTTCTTCTCATCCCAAACACAAAGAAAATGTTCAACCAGTCAACATGCATTCACCATTTACGCACCAACATTATGGAATGCCCTATCAGAAATCTTGACAGTCATAAAAGACATATGGGATTTTAGAAAAGCACTAAAACACATCTTTTCAAGGATCATTATGGACTGACATAATGGCAATCAAATATGACTGTATGGCCATATACCATGCCATCCGATACACATGCTGCCAGTAACAAAGCTCTTGTCACACCCCAAGAGCACAAAAAATAAAATATACTCCTGATACAGCAGAGGTTCTGCAAATTGCAGGCCTCGTCTGCTGCCTAGTGAAGATATAAAAAAGAAGATAAGTTCTTGGGTGCATTATATAGTGTACTATTAAGCCTAAATTTGAAAAATTTGTAAAATTGGGGATGCAAATTGTTTTTTGCACATTTTAAAGGTAAATAGGGGGGGGGGGGGGAGGGTTGACCCATGAGGAGCAGTCCTAATAACCTTTGATAGCTCCACGAGGAACATTCCTTGGTTAAAATTTAAAATAAGGACATTTTCTGAGTTTTTTTTCCCCCTCCATTCAATTCTATTTGACTTTATGTGTGACCTTGATATTAGCCAGCGATCATTTCACAAAATCCACAAAATTAACCCATTTGGAGACATACCTCAAAAGAGCCAACTATTCAGCCAATGAGATTTGGGAGATAAGGTAGACGTGATAATGATTTTATGATTACTTTAGGTGTGCACATGGGTATGTTTTTGTGTTTACCTAATGGTTAGAGCACTGGCATGGGAAATCAAAAGGCTGGAGTTCAATTCCCCACTAGCACTCCTCGTGGCTTTGGGCAAGTCACTTAACCCTCCATTGCCTCAGAAAAATCCAAGTTATCAATGTCTCTGTTTAATGTACATTACCAAGTTTAAGTTACAATGTAAACCACTTTGACTGAAATGATAAAGCGGTATAAAAAACCTGTTAAATAAATAATCTCATGCATTTTATATTGATTTGTAAACTGGTATATAAGATGGATAAATCAATAAATAAGTAAACTACCTATATAGCTAGGGTGGCATTTTCGAAGGCATTTACACAGGTAAGTGCCCTAGTTAGCCGTGTAAATGGGTTATCTGGGATTTTCAAAAGGCACCTACATGGGTAGTGCCTTTTGAAAATCCCAGCTAAGTCCCTAATGCCCAGATGCTATGCGATTAACATCGGGGCATGTTGGGGGCGTTCCGGGGTGGAGCAGGGGCAGAGGAAAGGGCTAAGTGGGTAGCAGCAATTTTCAATGCTACACGCCTAGCCCTCTGCGCCTTAAAGATTTTTCCTCACCTATCTTTAAGGTGAGGGGCTAAGCGGGTAGCATCGAAATGCGCTGCTACCCGCTTAGCCTCAGTGGCTGCCAGCGCATCCAGCATAACCCAGATTTTCACTTCTGTTGCTGCGGAAGTGAAAATCTGGATTAAGAGGGTTGGCGGGCAGGCTATGCGCCAACGGGGCACATAACCTGCCTAAATCAAAATTGGGGCCCTATTGAGCAAATCATCAGTGACAATGGTAGGCCTCCCCCTATCTTCCTGAGCACACATCTCTAAACATGCCATAAGTGTATGGAGGAGTAGCCTAATGGTTAGAGCAGCAAACTGAGAATTGCTGAGGTCAAAGTTCAAATCCCACTGCTGCTCCATCTGATCTTGAGCAGGTCACTTAATCCTCCAATGCCTTAGGTACAAGCATAGGTTTTAAGCCCTCTGGGGAGAAGAAAATACTTATTGCACCTGAATATAATTCACCTTGAGCTGCTACTGAAAAAGCATAAACAAAATCCATCATCTGGAAAAAAGATCCCAGATATCAAATCACTTCCTAACACGCCAAGGAGTCACAGAGCCAGTGACTCAAAAGATGATATGCTCCTAAAGGTTAGAACTGGGGAGGATGAGATCTTTAATGCCGGCTGTTGTACAAACTGATCCCATCATGTATAAAAGTACCTGCTGTAAGCACTGCCATGCTAGATCAGATCAATGATCCATCAAGTCATGCAAATCCAGTTCATTTATGCATGAAAACCTGGTGGTGCCACAAAGGAGTTGAACTGGGCATTTTGCTTGTGAAGGACAAAAGTGCAACTCAGTAAATAGATTGTTTGCAACTTTTTGTTCATGTACTGTAAGTGATTTCCAGCAACAAGAATTATTTGACATAGTAGGGGTGATAGGCAAAGACTCATCACACCAGCACAGCTTCAGCATGTAAGGCTCTCCTATGGCTCTACATCACTCTGTGTTCTTGATGCTAACTCCCGCTAATTTTTTACCTTCATTTCAACAATTCCATGGCCCTACTTCTCATTACCCACTCCTTACTGTCCCCACCTCCCCTACCATTTTGTCTTCTACATTATCATCTGTCCTTGAGATTCACCATTTTCTTCCCCTCATTCAGCCATCTCCACTCTCACTGAGGGAACCTCCCCTCGTTTCCATCATGCTGCCTCCTCCTTTCTCCCTGTTCTCTCCTGCTCCTTCTCCTTTTCTCATCTGGAGAAATCAACCACAACTCTGGCCCCCAAGATATTTTTCACACTCCCAAGGCAGATCAATGCGTAACCTCTCAAATCTGGTTCATATCCTTTCTCCCTCTTCTCTCCCTTTATCACACGCCATGTGTAATGCACATTCTGTCTCCAATAAACTTGCCTTTATTCATGGCCTTTTTAATACTCTACATCTCCTGGCTCTTACTGAAACTTGGCTTCTCCCTGAAGACTCTGTTTCAGTCACTGCCTTCTATCATGGAGGCTAGCCATTTTCCCATACACTTCGGCCCATTGGCCGTGGTGGTGCTGTTGGGTTTCTGTTCTCTCAATACTACCAATTTCAGCTCCTCCTTCTGCCTCTATCTAATTCCTTTGCTTCCTTTGAAGTCCACACCATCTGTCTATTTACTCCACTACCTCTCTGGGTAGCTGTCATTTATCGATCCCCCAACAAGTCCATCTCTACCTTTCTCACAGACTTTGACTCCTGGCTCTATTCCTTTCTGGAAGCATCTTCCCCTTCCCTTATTCTTGGGGATTTTAACATTTATGTTGATGACACTTCTGACCCTTATGCCTTAAAGATCCTTTCCCTAATCTCCTCATTCAACCTCCAGTTGTGCTCTACCACTCCTACTCACAAGCATGGCCACTGCCTTGACCTCATCTTCTCCTCCAACTGCTCACCCTCAAACCTCTCCACCTCAGTTCTTCCCTTATCTGATTATCACCTGCGAACCTTCACCCTTAATTGTCTTCCATCCTGGTCTTGCCTGATCTCCACCAACATGTTTAGGAATCTTCACACTATTGACCCTTTAGCTCCCTCCACTGTGTCTTATCACCTCTTTCCTCCACTAAATCATCTGAGTCCTTGGATGAGGCAGTATCTTTCTATAACAGTATACTCTCCTCTGCTCTGGATGCACTGGCTCCTCCCATTCCATGCCCTGTGAGGTGTACCATATCTCAACCCTGGCTGTCCTCAACAACTCACTACCTACATTCCTGTGCCTACTCAGCTGAGGTGCCTTTGGCTTAACACTAGAAGCCCCAAAGGAATTTTACCTAGAAACCCCAAAGTGGGTCAATTGACACATTCTCACAACGACTGCGTTTAGCATGAAATGCAGATGTGAATTAATGTGAAGTTACTTATTTGTTAAATATGTGCAGTATGTGACATCATTACATGACGTCATCATGTGTTTATTGTTTGTAATGTCGGAGTAAAACTGTAAACAGTGATTGAGATGTGCCACCTAGTGGGAACATGAATTTATACCTAGAAGCTCCAAAGTACGTCAATTGACACATCAAAGACAACTGAGTACGTCAATTGATGTACTTTGGGGCTTCTAGGTATAAATTCATTTTCCTGCCAGGTGGTGTATCTGTCATTAATTTTTGATGCACATATTTGAACATCTTGACCTTGCTAACAAAGTCATGGAACATGACTGACATGGTTCTAGCAGTGGCGCTGGTATACAACTTCGAAGATGCATTTGCGTCAATTGACGCACTTTGGGGCTTCTAGTGTTAAATCACATGCCCTTGCTGACTACCTACATTTTAAATTCATGCTAACATCTTTGCAGTCAGCGATAGCATTTGCCAAGCAAGAGTACTATATCCATTTGACTAACTCTCTTGCCTCTGACCCTCACTGTTTCTGCTATGCTCAATTCTCTCCTCAAGGTCCCTCCTTCCCCAATCCCTCCTTCACTTTCTGCCTAGACCTTGGCTGACTATTTCCATGACAAAGTCCAGAAAATTAGCTTTGAATTCTCCACAGGTTCACTTCCCCCTCCCCCTTCCCATCTTCAATCTCAAATCCTTTCCTCACCTTGTGTCACCCTTTCTTCCTTTTCTGAAATCACTGAGGAGGAAACTGCAAATCTTCTCTTCCCCTCCAAATTGATTACCTGCTCCTCTGATCCCATTCCCACCATTCTACTAATCTCTGTCATATCCGTAATCTATCGCTTTTCACTGCAACTGTTCCTGTGGCCTTCAAGTATGCCCTGGTCACAGCTTTCCTCAAAAAGCCCTCACTAGACCCTATGGGCCCAATATTCAAAGGTATTTACATGGTTTACAGAGCTGTCAACTGTATAAATTCCCCTAATATCCCAGAGCAATGCCGCTATATGCCCCAGTGCTAATCTCTTAGCATCGGGGCATGTTGGGGGCATTCCAAGGGTGGTACCTGGGGATAATCGGGCAGTGGCGATATTCAGCGGTGAATGTTAGACGCAGCAAAAGCTGTCCTAATGTTTGCTGCTGAAGCTAACTGGGAAGCGGCTGAATATTGTCGCTGCACAGTCAGTTTCTGCGCCATGTGTGGCCAACCCAGATATTCAATGCCGGTGGCTACAAATGGCCCTGGATTGAATACGAGGTGTGATAAAAAAGTATCGAGACTTGTTGTGCAGCTATATAACAATACGTCACACCACGATGCTATTAAGCATGCAGGGACCTAGTTATGTGCTCTGCATGTGCAGAGTGTAGTGTGGTTGCAGCACACCTGTACTTTTGTTAATCATGAGATGTTTAGTTTCGTGTACAAGCAGTTAATCAGATTTAGGATGAGTGAAAAAATTGAATGCCGAATCTGCATAAAATTCTGCCAGAAACTTGGAGATTCATGCAAAGAGACTTATGACAAGTTACAGCAAGTGTATGACGATGAATGCACGAGTCATGCTCGAGTTTATGAGTGGGACAAACGTTTCCAAGAGGGCTGCTAACATGTTGACAATGATGAACATTCTGGAAGGCCATCCACAAGCAGGAATGAAGACAAAGTTGAAGCAGTGCATGCTGCAATACGCTCAAATAGTCAATTGACTATCAGGGAGGTTGCTGAGGATTTGGGGATGAGACATGTGTCTGCAAAATTCGTGCTGAAACTCCTGTCCCCTGACCAAAAAAGAAGACTGACTGTCTGCAGCCAGGGATTTGTTGGAATGCATTGAAAATGACTCAGATTTCATCAAAAAGATTTTTACTGGTGATGAATCATGGGTTTATAGTTATGACCTGGAAACTAAGGTTCAGTCCTCACAATGGAAGACTCCAGATTCTCCCAGACCCAAGAAAGCCCATCAGGTGAGGAGCAATGTCAAGGTCATGCTCACAGTTTTCTTTGATTACCAGGGTATTGTTCATCATGAGTATGCTCCAAAAGGACAAACCATCAATAAGGAGTACTACTGTATCTCCGACTCGTTTGAGAGATGCAGTTTGTCACAAGAGGCCAGAGTTGCAAAGGAATTGTGAATGGTTGCTTCATTATGATAACGCCTCAGCTCAAGCCTCACATCTTGTCCAGCAGTTCTTGGCTAAATACCTAATCGACAAAGTCCGTCAGCCTCCATACTCATCTGACATCGCACCCTGTGACTTTTTCTTGTTTCCAAAACTGAAATTACTACTGAAAGGAAAGAGATTCGATGACTTGGAGACCATTAAGCAAAATTTGACACAGCAGCTTCACAGCATAACGAAAGAGGCATTTCAAAATTGTTTTATCGGAAGAGGACTACTATGAAGGAGACTGAGGGCAATAAATGTCAGTATTATTTTTTTGTGTTATTGTATAAGTCTCAATACTTTTTGATTGCACCTTGTATCCGGGATTAAAGTTTGGTGGCAACAGCTATCTACCTTAGAGATGCATAGCCATTGCAAATCAATATCAGGCCCTACCAGCTATAACCAATCTCTCTCCTCTCCTTTGCTTCAAAACTATTTGAATGAGCATTCCACTGCTGCTGTCTTGACTTTCTTTCCTCTCAAGCCCTTATGGATTCACTGCAGTCTAGCTTTCGTCCTCTACATTCCACAGAAACAGCTCTTGTCAAAGTCTCTGGTGACTTGTTCCTTGTAAAATCCATGGGCCTTTACTTGATCCTCATCCTTCTTGACCTTTCTGCTGCCTTTGACACTGTTGATCACCACCTTCTCCTCAATACCCTGTCCTCACTTAGATTTAGGGTCTCTGTTCTGTCCTAGTTTTCTTCTTATCTCTCCCATTGCAGTTTTAGTGTAAGTTCTGGTGGATTCTCCTCTACTGCCATCCCACTTTCGATTAGTGTACTTCAGAGCTCTGTCTTGGGACTTCTCCTTTTCTTTCTCTACATTCAGTCCCTTGGTGCACTTATTTCCTCCCCTGGTTTTCAGTACCATCTTTATGCTGGTGACTCTCAGATTTACCTTTCTGCACCTGAAATCTCTCCAGGAATCCAGGCCCAGATCTCTGCTTGCTTATCCAACATTGCTGCCTGGATGTTTCACCGCTATCTGAAGTTCAACACGGCCAAAACTGAGCTCCTTGTCTATCTCCCTAAACCCACCTCTCCCCTTCCTCCCTTCTCTATTTCTGTGGATGACACTACACTCCTCCCTATTTCCTTAGCTCACAACTTGGGGTCATCTTTGACTCTAATCTCTCTTTCTCCGCACACATCTGACAGATAGTTAAAACCTGCTGCTTCTTTTTCTATAACATCAGCAAAAATTGTCTCTTCTATTTATACTACTTAGACCTTTATCCACTAACTAGTCACCTCCCACCTTGACTATTGTAACCAGTTTCTTGCTGATCTCTGAATTATTTCTCTCCCCTTCAATCTGTTCAAAACTCAACTGCATGGCTTAACTTTCGCCAGTGTCGCTATGCCCATGTAACCCCTTGTGGTAGTGTGGTGTGTGGTGGGAAGGGGATTTCTTTAGAACACAGTCCAGACAACCATTCAGGAAAATAAAAACAGTTTTATTCTGTTGCAGCTTATTAAACTTCCATAAAACAGAAAACAGAACAAACAGTGGTTCAGAAAAAACAAAAGCAACTTTACTTCTGTCCCAGCTTGTTAAACCTCCACAAACTGGTTTTCTCGGCTCTTCCTCCAGCCCCAGTTAAAGTTCCTACTTCAGAACTCCTTTGCACAGCTTGCCTTGGGAGGACTTATGGCTCTATGGGCCTCTCTCACTTCTGCAGCCTACTGGGTTCTTAACCTCTCCCTCTGAGCCATGCCCTCCCAGCTCTGAACTCTGGGCTGCAGACTCTCTTAAAAGGAACTTTGGAGAGGGAAGGGTAACTTTCTATATACCCACTTACATGCCTCTTCTCAAGTCACTTCACTTTCTCCCTATCTATTTCCACATCCAGTTCAAACGTTTCCTACTGACCTACAAGTGAATTCATTTTGCGGCTTCTCACTACCTTTCATCTCTTTTATCACTCTGTATCCCTCCTCGGGAACTCTGTTCCTCTGGCAGATCCCTTTTATCTATGCCCTTCTCTACCACTACAAACTCCAGACATCGTTCATTCCATCTTGCTGCTCCATATGCCTGGAAAAAACTATCTAAGTCAGTGCATCGTGCTCCTTCTCTAGCCCTTTTGAAACCCAGGCTAAAACCCCATCTCTTTGAAGCTGCTTTTGGATCCTGATGCTCCTCACTCTCTTGTCCACTACTTATGTGCATCTTACTGTAGTCTATGGCCCAGTTTTGCTATGTTTTTTTGTCTTGATTAGATTGTAAGATCTGAGAGTAGGAACTGTGTCTTACATCTATATGTACATCGCTGCGTATGCCTTGTAGCACTATACAAATGATTATTATTAGTAGTAGTAGTAAGGTTTGACTGGCTAAGATCTTCACAATACTACTTTATGGCATGTTCATTTTCCTGATGATCATTCTCCACCAAGGCAGCATAGGAGCTGCCAGAGTGGAGGTGGGACCACTCTACTATATCCCTGAAGGTATCCCCTCATACAGTACCTCTCTGTCTGCCTGAACTGCTCCCAGTCTGTTACTCTAACTTCCAGAGACTATACTTATTCTCTGAACGTTAGGAGCTCTTTGCACTGGGTGTATGCATACATACTCTTTCCAACAGACAGACAGATAATCATACATGTGGGACTTAATATAAAAGACTGAATAGACCCCATCCTGCTGCTAGATGTCTGTTTGCATCTTTTTCCTATATTTATTAAAATGGTGACAATAGGCTTTCCTTTCTAGTACTTTATAGTTTGGCTACATTTTTCAGAGAACACGGGACCATTTAAAGAATAATGGCAAACAAGAAAAAGGAGGAGAATCAAAAGTTTGGAACTCATTATTATGATGGAATTGGAGGCTTTGTGTAAATAGAAACACTACAGAGAGGAGGACGATGAGCTAGCCCACCAGAGAGGCAAATGACATAGGGAAAAGGCAAAAGGCAGAAAGGAAGTGAAGGCTTTCTAAGGAAGGGCATGCTAGGAACTGTACTTCCAGAAAGTTCTAGCCTCAAGCCTGATAGGAAATGACAGTTGCCTGCACAACGGCAGATTTAACCCTCTAGTTGTCCCTAGGCATTGGGGCAGCCAGCTGTCCTCTCCAATATGGGAAGGGAAAAGCCCCCATCCAAAACTGTCATTTGCAATGTACCAAGTGGTGTCCCCTTCAACATCTCTTCACTTCCACTAAAAAAACAATGGGGCTGTATGCAATTACTACTTCCAGAGGTAAAGCAGTGGCATACTGAAGGGAATGGGGGTGTGTGTGTGTGTGTGTGTGTGTGTGTGTGTGTGGGGTGGGGGGGGGTGGGGGGGCATGGCCCTAGGCACCAGCTTGGGGAAGGGGCCCTGACCAGCTCTGAGTTTAGTGAAAGAGGCAGCAGCCATGAGGGCAGGAACTTAGCTCTGGGGATAGCCCCAGCAGCGGCTGCACAATTGGAAGAAGTGCAGTTTGCATCAGCCACATGGGCCAAAGGAACATGGCTGTGGGGGTGGTGCTAGCAGCTGTGACTAGAGTAGTCAGGTATATGGATTTGAACCAGACAGTTCTACTTTCATCCCTTCTACCTGGGAGCTGAGCTTTCTTACCCCCACTCCATCTGACAGTCTTACAGCTTTTTAAATACTGTGGTGTTCCTGCTCTGAGGTACAGAAGTCCCGAGGATGCCATGAAGATGAAGAACCCCCAGACACTGCCATCAGAATAATGATTTGATAAAGGGGAGCAGTGATCAAGATATGATATGCTGGTAGATAGCCCTCAAGAGGTTGGGGTGAACCACATAGGGCTGGCTTAAAAAGGAAGCCAATGAGATACTGGCTTAGGGTGTCAAAGCTTATGGGGACCAAACGCTCTGTCCCACCAGCTCAACTCACTTTTCACAATGGTGGGAGCTCAATCCTTTGCCTCCGCTACTGTGTTGTTTTCAGCGTCTACTGCCTGTGGAACCGCAACAGGTTTTTTTTTTTTTTTAAATTCTTTATTTTCGTTTTATAACAACAAAGGAAAGGAAGACATACAGCTAAAAGACAAACACATGACGTGTAATACATACACCAAAGTAAACCCCTACCACCCCCCTCCCCCCTGCTTCTTCTCTAGAAAACTAAGCATTCCCGAAGCGGGCGTGTACTTACATTATTGTATTACAAAACCTAACGGTGATCTAAAACATGATGAGTGCACATTATACAGGCATGTTGGAGCAATGAGCAGATTGTACATAATCATTGAGCATCTGCCATTTAGGCAAGCAAGAGTGAGTTTGGACATGGGGGATAGCTCTCCGAGGTATCTGCTCATATTTACTATATAAGCAGACTAGGTTCCACATTCATTGACAGTAAGTCGAGAGCTATCCTTCCAATTCCTCGTGATTAAGCATATGGCTATACCTAGCAGGAAATCAAGGAGAAAGCGACCCTTCTTAGGGAGAGAGGGGACCTCCGCCACCAAGCGGAGTCCCACGACCTTCCAAGAAAGAGGTTCATGAAAGTGTAAGATATATTGAATACGACCCCAGACCCGCCCCCAATAGACCTGCAGTTGAGGACTTTCATAAATAACATGAGCGAAGGATCCCACAGCAGTATGGCAAGACCAACACAGGTCCCTAGCATTTGGGTTCCATTTGGCTATCTTTCCTGGGGTAGAAAAGCATCTGTGTGCAAAGAAGAAGAGAGTTTGGGTAACTGAGGCAGACCGGGAAACCCGCACTACTTTACTCCAAAAAACGCTCTATTGCACAGGGTTTATAGTGGTTTGCAGTTCGCGCTCCCAGGCTTGTTGGGCTCTAAAAGTGTCCGTGTCTGCACCCTGACAAAGTATTGTATAAAAATTAGAGGCTACCCCTTGTGTACTACTAATGGAGTGAACTATCTCTAATAGCCCATGCTCAGTAGGGGCAGAGGGCGGCATGATTCAAGCACTGTTGAGGCAGTGTTGAAGCTGCATCAATTGAAAGTAGTGTTTCGCTGGTAACGCAAATTCCTTTTGTAAATCCGAAAGGTTTTCCAACGAGCTGCAGAGAAACGCTGTTGGGGTGTCCAGATCCCTTTGAAAGGAAATGACAACATGATCTGAAATATGTAGGAAGTAAATCTGTGCAGTGTCCCCTGAGGAACTAACAGGTTTGGGATTAGAAAGAAGTCTATGCGAGACTGAGATTTATGAGGGGAGGAGAAGAAGGTGAAATCAAGCTCATTAGGGCGTAGTAGTAATCTCCATAGATCAACTAAAGCAAAATCCTTGATCAGGGAGGTAAGCGTAGCGTGACTCTTGGGGGGACCACTCGTCCTAGGCGGCTGTTTGTCAATCAGGGGATCAAGGACTAGATTGAAATCCCCCCCAATGATCAATAAAGTATTAGCAGCAGCTTGCGCCACCTGAGCAATGGTAACAAAAAATGCACGGTCATCAACATTAGGAGCGTAAAAGCATATACATGTAACTTCTAGGCTACCCATCTTGAGGTGAACTCCAGACCATCCACCTTCTGCATCTGAGCTAGTCGCAACAACAGTAGTATGCAAAGACTTCCCAACCAGTATGGCAACCCCACATCTCTTAGAAACGGCTGGGGAACAAGCGGCTACCATGTAAGGTTTAATATTGAGTGCAAGAATTTCCTTCGAATTTAAATGCGTTTCTTGGAGAAAATCATATCCGCTGCTTCCGGACTGAGGTAGCTTAGGATTTTCTGCCGTTTTATCGGATTATTGATGCCTTTTACGTTCAATGAAAAATCTTACATGGTGTCATCAATCGGTAGTAGACATTTTAGGTAGGGGCGCTTGATAACATAGAACATAAGCAGAATCTGTACAACAATGTCATAATCACCGAGTATTCTGGCTAATACACCCCATATTGAAAAGTCTGTACCAACGTATCTTAGAGAAGAAGCAAAACCCCCAAAGAATATGGCGACCAGATGTCTGCAGGAGGAGGCCCCAGAGAGGAAATAGAAGACATGTATAAAAGGAAAAGAAACACCAGAGTCCATAATAACACTGTCTCTGATACTCATCGAGGCTACTGTGGGTAGATGGAGTCTGGTCACAGATACCATCAAGAGTAAGGCAACTGACTGCCCACGCCAGACTCTTTGCTAGGCTGCGGCAGATCCAATATGGCCGGTACAGCAGATATAAGGAGACGTGCAGGAATATTCTGGAAGTCAGCGCATCAAGTCGGCTTCTTTGGAATCCAAAAACTCCGCTAGTAGATCAGGGTCCTCGAATGTTCTTGTCTGATTGTGGAGCGTGACTCGGAGCTTGGCCGGGTACATCAGGCCATAGCGTGCTTGTAGTTGTTGAAGCCTCGGCCGGAATTCCAGAAAGCGCTTTCGGCGGTCGACTGTGGGTTTAGACAAGTCGGGATAGAAGGAGATCTTGTGGCTCTCAAACTCCATATGGCCCTTTGCCCGAGAGGCACTTAGAATTTGCTCCACGTGTTGATATCTCAATAGTCGAAAAATGATAGGCCGCGGGGTCTTCCTGTTAAGCGTTATGCTTGTGGGTACACGATGAGCGCGATCAATCTCCAAATCTTTGGTAAAGGTGATTTGGAGCAAGGAAGGGAGGATTTTGCATAAAAACTGTTTCATGTCTCCCGATTCCGCTCCCTCCGGTATGCCCACGAGTCGTATGTTATTGCGGCGCGCTCTATTATTGCCATCTTCCACCTCTTTCTGCAAGGCCCGCACCTGTCGTTCAACTTTGTCGAGTTTGGACAACCGGGCCGCATGGGAGTCCAGTATGCTCTCCATTTTGTCCTGACGCGAAGAAAGCCCTTCTAGCTTGCTTTGCAGCACACCAAAATCGTCCCGCAGCGCTCGGAGTGCTTCACCGTTTGCCTGCACAAGGTTTTTGACCCCTCTATTCTCTACGAGGATTTCCTGCTGCATTTCGGGGCCCTCGCACAAGGCCTGCCCCTTCTGCGGGGACGGAGGTTCAGTTTTAGAACGTTTGCCGTGAGAAGCCGCTGGAGACCCAAATTCCAGGCGCGTTGGTTTGGTCCCCGCCATCTCACCAATATGCCCCGGCAAGATCAGAGTAAAAGTTCCAAATATGTGAGGTGTTAATTCAGGATTCTGAGTAGGCCCCTCGGGAGCCTCAGCGTTATGCGACCATCCCGCTGGACATCAGGCTCCGCCCCCCGGAACCGCAACAGGTTTGAAATACAAGAAAAGGTGCTTCCTGCCACTGTGTAAAGGATTAATGGAGATGCTGAGGGAAGGCAGGAGAAGAGGACTGGGAGCTGGAGTGGGGACTGGGAGAAGGAGGCTGATGCTATTTTGGGCACTGGTGGCTGATGCTGGGGCTGGAAGAAAGAAGCTAATGCTGAGGCAGGGGCTGGAAGAAGGGAGAACAGGGCAGATACTGTTGTGGATGAAGCAAGGGTATATGCAGGGGAAAGTGGCAAGGGAGGGGCAAGGGATGAATGTTGGAGTAAGCAGAAAGAAATACAAGGTCAATGAGGAAGTGATGGGTAGATGCTGAGAAAGGGAAGAAATAAGTATGGATGAAAAGACAGAGGCAATGGATGTTTGCAAAAGGGGAGAAACAGGCAGGAGGACAGATACTGTGGACATAGGGATGCAGGAGACCAAGGACTCAGACTTAAGGGGAGATTTTGGGACTGGGTGGGAGACTAGAAGAAGACATACTCTAAGATTAGCTGGGTATTGGGTTGAGTTTTTTTGGGGGGTTGATTTGACGGTACGGTATTGTATGTAATTTTTGTGTGATGATTGTACATCACCCTGGGTGTAAGTTTCGAAAGGACAGTTTAGAAATTTCAGTAAATAAACTAAAATAAATATTGTGAGTGTAGGTAGATGGGATTGTGAATGAGAATTTAGTGATAGGATAAGGTAGACGAGTAAGGACTTAATGATAAGAAGAAGGGCCAATGGGGATAAGAAATTGAGCAGGAATTAGTGGACAACAGAGATTAGGTGATTGGTTGAGGGCTATGAAGAGGACTATGAGACCAAGTATAGAAAGATGGGGAGGCGAGATGGTTTGAAGATCTTGAACGGTTCGGGGAGAGGTTGATAGGCAATTGAAAGGGACAGAGGGCTACAGAGAGGGTATGAAGCAAGGGAAGGGAACAGGTTTATAAAGGAGGTGAGAGGGTGGAAATGGGGGAGGCAAAAAGGGGAATGGGAGCCTGGATAGGCAGTAAGACATAAAGAAAGGGACTTAAGGTAGAAAGGGGATGAGCCACAGGGAAAGATCTGGGGCTGGTGAGTGGATGAGAGGATGATAGGTAGAGGAAGGTAAATAAGGCTGGGGATGGGCTGGGTACAGAAGATGGAAATGGGGGAAAGTAGGTGAAAGATAGGGGGAATAGGAGTCCATGAAAGGAATGAGACAGAGCTGGGGAAATGGAGGACTAGGGGATTAAGGGTAGGAAATGGATAGCTGATAAATAGGTGAAAGAAAAAAAGAGGGAGACTGAAAACTGGAAGGGGGACAAGGAGGAATGAAATGTAGCTATAGTTAGATAAAAAGGCAGATGAGAGAAATGGAGAAAAAAAATGAAAGATCAATGTCAGAGACAGATGTAGGATTGGAAGGGAAGAAGACAGAAAGAGAGCGAAGAAACAGAAAATGGAAATAAGATCCTGAAAAAGGACTTAAGAGAAAATCAACAAGAAGAAGCGGTAAAGACCAGGACCAACCCAATCTAAAAAATAAAATGATCAGACAACAAAGGTACTTTTCGGTGTGGGGCCATTTGTGTAGTATAAGTCTGATGTTTGCATGGTCCATACCACAAAGCTGGCCTCAAGATGGGGGTGCGAAAGTGAAAGTTAGCAAATGGCACCACACTCCCTTGAGCAGAACTGATCCTGGAACCATGGTGTAGTTTTGGGACACCAAGACATTCAGGCAGCAAAGAAGGCTTTGGGGGGCTGTTGAATAAAACTAGATTCTATCATGTATTTTGAGTGCCTACTGTGCTTTTGCTTGAAACCCTAGTACCTGGACTTTTTGCTTGTGAAGGAACAGAAGTGAAAGTCAATAAATAGACTGCAACTTCTCGCTCGTGTGGGTTATTTCTAACAGCAAGAGCTTTTTGACATGGTGTATAGGCAGAGGCCCATCACACCAAAATAAACTCAGCATGGCAAGCTTGACTGACTAATATCTTCACAGCTCAACACTACTTTCTGACATACTTATTTTATCTTTTCCTGTCAATGAGGTACTGCAGTTCTCATTAACGCATTCAACAACTGGAGAGCAAAATGCAAAGAAGCATAGGCTGTGATTCCCTCGGGGCTTCAGCATAAGCCCATAGGAATATCAGAAGATCAGTAAAGTTAACACAAATAGAATAACTAGATGCCTTACTAGTCTAGTAAAAGATAGTTTTTTGGTTGAATTCAAGAAAAAATATTTTAATGAAAAGAAAAATATTGATTAGGGAAAGGTTTCATTACTTATCTGATTATTATTTTTGCAACTTAAGAAAGAAAGATTTTTCAGTGAAATATGGAACATCTTTGCTTTATTACATAAAAGTGCTCATGGTAGCCAGTGACTACTTACTTACCTATCTCCCCCGAGTGTTGCAGCAGCATTTAAGAGCCATGGAGCAGAAGCACTGAGTTGCAGGAGAAGCCATGGTGGTAAAAGACAGAGCCATGGTTTTGGAAGGAAGCCACAACAGTAGAAGTTAGCTATGAGAGCTGCAGCACAACGACCCAGCACATCATGCGATCTGCTGTTCCTCAGGCGAACCAGAGCATCCTTGCTCTAGTCATGATATCAGGGATGGCTTTTAGAAAAACATGGTATCGTGGCTCTTCTTGCCTTAATCTCACTTTAAGAACAACAAGGCATGATGGGGGAAAGGCCTACTCCTTTTACTACAGTCCTCTGCCAGGTAACCACAGCAATTACTAAGTCCACTTAGCCACAATGTAGTGAGACAAAAGGGCTGGGATGGAAACAAAACAAACACAGTTATTGGAAGCTTCTTCAAACAGAACAGAAAGTGGGCTACATTTAAAGGAATAGAGATTGGAAATCACCAATAAGAATTTTAGTAAGTTAATGTATTCACTCAGTAAAGCATTTCTCAAATCAATTACACACTTGTCTAGTACCTTGAAGCCAAAGAAACATTTTCAATAACTACAGATTTAATTTATGCTAGATTATGTTTTTAGTCTATCCGTCCATCTGTCTATCTGTTGCACTGACATCACCAATGGTGAGTAGTGGTAAGCAGACAGATTAAGGAAAACAGAAGCACTGGAGCCACCAGCAGAGGAAACTACATGACTAATGGGCTTCACATGCCCTGCCAGTTGAAGAAGACACAGGTGGACTAGAGCAGTGGTGCTGATGCTGTTCCCTAGGCTTTTCCCCAGCAAAATAAAAGAAGACCTTGCCACTAGACAATCAGCTGGGTTGGTGAGGACCCCAAGCCCCGTTAGCTGAAGATGAGACAGTGGCAGAGCCAGCAGTAAAGGTGGGGTTGCGAGGAAGGGTGCAAAAGATGAAAGAGAAATAGAAAAGGAGAGTGAAGAGAAAGTAGTTAGGGAAGGAGGGGGGAAGGGTGAAAGGATTAGTAATAGCAGCAATGAAGAAGATAGGGGTTGAGAGGGAAGGAAGAAGTCAGAGAGAGAATGGGGAAAAGCAAGGGAGAGTGGAAGAGTCTTTGGGTGGAGAGCAGAAAGAACATGGAGGGGTGAGAAGGAGCAAAACTCTATTGGTGGCGAGAGCATGAAATGGAGTGAGATGGTGAGAGTGCGACCCATACACATATCCATATCCACATAACTAACCTCATCCTCCCACACACCCTGCAGACACACACACATATACACCCCTAGTCCCACTACTATGTACCTACAACTGCAGACCCTATACCTTTAAGCAACTGCATGACACACGCACAAGCAACTGTAGCATACATATCATGCAGGTCATGGAGCTATTAAAGTTGCTCTTCTAAGTTGCCATGTAATTCTAGATATGTTTGTTGTTGTTGGCAGGCCTCATAGTTTGTAAGTAAGAACTTGAGCTATACCGCTTGAACTATTCCTTGGGTGACAGGGCTTGCCCCAGGGATGGTGTATGGTAGTGAGCTCCAGGTAATGAGCTTCAGCATTATGCACCCCTTCCCCTGAGATTTTGATATTTAAACTCAACAGTCATGATCACCCGACCTATCACCCTATAAATATGTAAATAGTTCTTGTTCGAGACAATTATACTCATGTTCAGAAGTTACTTGTCTTAACCATATGTACTCATGTTAAAAAGTTCAGTTCTATGTAAACCGTTGAAACACACTGTCACCCTATGTTCTCTGTAAATCGTCCTGAATCGAAGGACGGTAAATAAAAACTGTTAACTAACTAACTAACTAACTAACTAAATAAATAAATGATCATTTGAACACCACCCTTCCAACAACAATTCTACAAAAATTCCCACTCTCCCTTCAGATAAAGGAGTCAGTTTGGAAGCTCTATTCATGATTTTCATGTCTGAAAATGGTCATTCGCACGTGCAAATTCTATGCAAATTACATCCATGTCCCAAGAGCCATTTTAAAAAGACCCGAATTTCCACGTCTCGCATGATCATGTCCATGTCACATGGGGGTATGGTGAAGGTGTGCCTGGGACGGCAACATGAAGAACCACATGTAACTCCAATTCCACAATGGTGCTACATGTTTAAACCCACTAGTGGACATGTACATATTTAGATCTGCTCCGCGGAACAGATAGGCATTTCAAAAGTGCTTGTTTTGGCCAGTTCTCAACAGAAGGGTCATTCCTTCTTAACGCCATGATAATTTTCTCCCCGTCATAGAAGGATAACAGGTGAATATCAGGGTCTCATTTTATACTGCCACACATGGTTGTACCAATGGAGCGGTGCAGCCACACAGAGTGCAAATATAGAAGGGGCAGTAATATCATCACCGGGCTTCCAGGATGTCTGACAATAGCAAGTTCTTATGTGTGGAAGGATGGGGGGAGGATGGGGCCAGGTTCACACGTCACACAGGGCGTGTGGAAGGGGATGTGTGGAAGGATGGGGCCAGGTTCACACGTCACACAGGGCGTACTTCTAGCTTCGTACTGTCCTGATGCCACAGTGCTACACATCTTCATTTGCAAAATGGCAGGCTCGGATGTGTATGTGGTGACATATCCAAGTGCTGGTATTGAAATGTTGGTGCAGGCACATCTATTTTTCCGGATATGCAATGTCCATATTTCACATGTGTATGTTTCTGAAATTGCCCATTTACCTACATATTTATTTATTTATTTAGACAGATTTGTATACCACCTTTGCCTTCAATCAAGGTGGTTACATCACATCACAATTGGAGGGTTACATTTAACATTGGGGTACTTGTGAACATTTAGACAGAACAATTACTAAATACCATTTAGACAGTACAATTGAAGGGTAACATTTAACAAGGGGGTGTTTAAAAACGTAGTATAATGATCTTGTGCGCGTATGTAGGATGAGTGCGTGCCTAGTTGGCAGAAGTGATTGTGTTTCTGTTTGGGTATGGGCTGTTGTCTAAATGTTCGTTTGATTCTATAAATAACAGTGTCTTGAGGTCTTTGCGGAAGTCTGTGATGTTATCTAGTGCCCTCAGGCTCGTTGGGAGGGAGTTCCATAGTGTAGACGCCAGTAGTGATGGAGCTCTTCTTGAAGTTGTTTGCTTGGTTTTGTGATAGCCTGCAGGTGTGCTGATCATGTTGTCGTTATTGGTCCTTCTTGGTCTGTTGCTGCTATCTCTTGTTATAACGTCATGGAGTACATCTGCTGAGAGATGGTGAATGATTTTGAAGATGATCATGATTGTTTTGTATTTAGCTCTTGCTAGCACTGGGAGCCAGTGTAGTTGTTGTAAGACAGGGGTGATGTGCTCTGTCCTTGGAGCGTCTTTAATGATGCAAGCTGTGGTGTTTTGCACCATCTGTAGTGGGTGTAGTGTGTGCTGAGGGAGACCTTGGTATAGTGAGTTTCCATAGTCGAGCAGTGGTGTGATGAGTGCTTGGCACACTGTGCGGAAGTGATCTTGATGGAGTATCGGTTTGATTTGCCTGATGATCCTTAAACATTGATAGGCCTTGTTTGCGGTTTTGGTGATGTGGGATTTCAGGTTTAGCGCTCTGTCCAATGTGATGCCTAGATACTTAACTTCTTCTTTGACTGCTATATGTTTGTCTAAAATGCTGATAGTTTGTGGAGGTATGAAGGTGGAATTACTGGTGACGAACATTGCCTCGGATTTATCATAATTGACTGTTAAGTTGTTGGTTATGAGCCAGTCATTCATGTCTTCGAGGCATTTGGTTATTGCTGTGGTGTTTAGTGCTTGTAGTTTGATTGGAGCGTATATCATGATGTCATCAGCATAAATGTGATAGTGTAGTTTATGGTGCTTGATGATATTGCATATGGGCTGGATGTAGATGTTAAAGAGCATTGATGATAGGGCTGAACCTTGTGGTATTCCTTGCAGGACTGGGAATTTCATTGATTTCTTTTGGTCGCATTTGACTTGTTGTGTTCGCCCTTCCAAGTATGATGTGTACCAGTTCAGGGTATTCTTGCATAGTCCTATCTGTTGTAATCGATGCAGTAGCTTAGTGTGGGACACAGTGTCGAAGGCTGCCGAAATGTCCATGAACACTAGTAGGAAGCTGTTTTTTATGTTGTCCATGCCTCTTAGGAGATTGTCAAAGAAGGAGGTGAGTAGAGTTTCCATGCCGTGTTGGGGCTTAAATCCATGCTGATGGATGTCCAGTGGAGTGTTTATGTCAATATGATCTTGAAGTTGTTTTTGCACTGCCTTTTCCACGATTTTAGCAAGGAATGGCAGGCTAGAGATGGGATGGTATGATTTTGATTTGGATGGGCTCAGATTGCTACTTTTGAGTATTGGTTGTATCATTGCGTGCTTTAGTGGTGGTGGCATGTATGCTTGTTGGAGTGAGTCTTTGACAATTTTTGAATGTGATGAGAGAGATGGCCTTTTGTAGCTTTGAGCCACGCCACTGGGCATGGGTCTGATGGTGAAGTTATTGTGTTTAGTTCAGATATAATGTCTTCTATTTGCTGCCTTGTTGGTATGCTGAAGTTCTCCCATGCTTTTTCTATCTTGTAGTTGTTTGTTTGTATTGTATTAGAGCATGTTTGGTTGGTGTTTTTTTATTTCATATAATCTGCATATTTTTGTGGGTCAAGGTGGTGTGTACTTTGTTGTGTGTCATCCTTAGTGAGCTTTCGGACGATGGTCTATTAGTGGATTTGGTCTTGGTCTATTAGTGGATTTCATGATTAGGTTGGTATGGTGTTGCTGTTTACGCTCATTTATTAGATTATTATATTCCATTTGCTTATCTCTGTACTGGGTTAGGAGGTTGTGTGATTTGTTCCGTCTCCATTTTCTTTCCAGTCTTCTGAGTGTGCGCTTTGCAATTCTGATTTCATTTGAGTACCATGGGGCGTTGGATCTTTTGTGTGTTTGTGGTTCGGTGCTTGCTGGGGCAGATGCTGCATTGGATATTATAGTGTTCCATTTTTCTATATTTAGGTCAAGGGCATTGTAATCCTGTTGAAGTTGTGGAGTGATTTTGTTTATGAATGAGTCTTTATCGAATGTTTTAAACCGTCTGGTTGCTTTTTCATCTTCTTTGCGTTGGGTGGGGTTATTCAAGGTCATGGTGAATTCAATCACATGGTGGTCCGACCAAGGGACTGGCGTGATAGTTGGTTTTGTTGTTTTGTTCTGCTCCACTAGTTGTACTGGTATGAAGACCAAGTCCGGGGTTGTACCATGTTGGTGTGTTGGGGTGTTGATTGTTTGGTGATATTTTAATGACTCCATGGCTTTTAGGAACGTTGCGGTCTCTCTGGTGGGTGCAGATTTTAGGTTGTAGTCTCCTAGTGCCACGAGGGGTTTGTGCCTTCTGCTATATGTGCATATTGTTTCAATTAGTGTGGAGAGGTATTCGGTAGTGGTTCCAGGTGGTCTGTATGTGAGAGATATGCTTAGGTACTTGTTGGCTATAGTTAGTGTGTTGGATTCAATTGTGTTAGTGATGGCAATTGTTTTGAATCTGTATTCCTTTCTAGTAAGTATTAGTACGTACTTCTCCTCTTTTTTGTTCTCTGATACAGTTAAATGCTGAGTATCCTGTAGGAGTTACTTGGTTTAGAATGACTTGGTCTGAATTGTCTAGCCAGGTCTCGGTGATGCATATTATATCCAGTTTCTTGTCATGGATGAGGTCAAGGATGGTATTTGGTTTGTTCCTGATGGATCTGGCATTTAGTAGGGCACACTTGATTCTTGTGTTTATGATTGGGTTAGTGTGTTTATTATCTGAGTGGTGAGTGGGTGTAATACGTGCGGCATTGTGCGGTTAGTGAGTTGTTGGTTTAGGTTGCTGGCATTCTTTGGATAAGTATGATGATGTGAATCTGGGTTGGGTGGTATGTAAGTTGATCAAGGGGATTTGCTCGTTGAGTCTGATGCTCTGTGTGCAGGGAGTGAACATGTGAAGGAGTGTGAGGTAGGCCATTAGGTAGTGCATAGTGGAGTGCATTTTGTAATTTGTGTTTTATATTTTAAGTTTTACTGATCAGTGCAACTTCTATGCAAATGGGAAGCAGATTCTATGCAATCACTTGGTAGCAAATTCTACACAGGCAGTGGGAACAGGCAGTGGGAGGCATGTTATACGTAAACAATGGGTAGCAGGTTCTATGCAGGTTATGGTAAATAAGTTCTTAGCAAGCAGTAGAAGCCAGTTCTAAGCATGTAATAGGAGGCAAGTTCTATGTTGATAGTAGAAAGCAAGTCCGCTAGTGATGGGAAACAGGTGCAAAGGTCAGGATGCAAGTTGTGAAGTTACCTTCATGCCTTTTCTGTTGTTTGATGATTTCAGTATCTTGCTGGGGCTGGTTTGATGGCTTGCTATGCTTCGCCTCTGGGCCCGTGCCTAAGGGCCATGCCAATGCGCCCGCTGGCTGCCTTGATTTAAGGGGCCAATCCTGCCCTGGCGGCGTGGTGTGCGGCGTGCCGCTGTGCGCCCACTGGCTGCCTTGATTTAAAGGGCCGATCCTGCCCTGGTGGCGTGGTATGCGGCGTGCCGCTGTGCGCCCGCTGGCTGCCTTGATTTAAAGGGCCGATCCTGCCCTGGCAATGTGGTGTGTGGCGTGCCACTGTGCGCCTGCTGGTTGCCTTGATTTAAAGGGCCGATCCTGCCCTGGCGGCATGGTGTGCGGCGTGCTGCTGTGCGCCCGCTGGCTGCCTTGATTTAAAGGGCTGATCCTGCCCTGGCGGCGTGGTGTGCGGCAAATCACGGAACAACAAGCTTAACTTTATAATCATTCTTAACATAAGAGTCTCATCATTAAAATTTTTTAACAAAAGTACCCATATCCTGGCTTTAATCTCACTTCCATCCAACACTGGAGTTTTAATTACCCCTCCCCCATCCCTTGTCCCACCCCTTCCAGACATATGTCTGGGGACAAACTTTATTCTGCATGTCCCTATTTCCTTTTACGTTTATCTTTTAAGGTGGAGACAGGTTGATTTTAGAACATATTTACATGTGTCCACCTTCTCTGCTGCCCCTTCCATGGAATTTTGGACGTTTTGACTTGTACATCCTACGGGGCACCTAAATGCTCCTTTTGTTTTGGAAATGTCTTTATTGAGTTGCAGTGAAGGACAATGTTAACAATAACATATATCCTTACAGAAAACAGCCAATGTTCTCCCCATAATCCATGTTATTATAGCCAATTCAATCATTATCACGGAACAACAAGCTTAACTCTATAATCATTCTTAACATAAGAGTCTCAGCATTAAAATTTTTTAACAAAAGTACCCATGTCCTGGCTTTATTCTCACTTCCATCCAACACTGGAGTTTTAATTTACCCCTCCCCCATCCCTTGTCCCACCCCTTCCAGGTTCTTCTTATTAATATGACTATTTATTACCTCTCAGTGTCACTTTAAGACCCTACTTCCCTTTTAAACAGTGATCCAAATAACTTTTCCAAACAGTTTCCAATTATTACTCTTTTGACTGGATTGTAGCTTTCAATTTTATCACCCTTCCTTGTAATGATCATAGTGTCTGGCAATTACTGGTGTCAGAACGGGGTGGGCTACAAGGGCCCTGGCCCTGCCAAAATTTCTCTGCTGCAATTGTGGCAAAGACCTTTTCTGTCTGCCTGCAGGAGACTGGATCCCTGCAGGCAGAACAGGAAGGGTGATTGTAAACTGCTCTGATGCCCTTCAGCCTGGGCGGTATATCAAAAATTTGCATAAACATAAACATAAACATAAGGAAAGGTTGCGATCGTGGCCTCAATGCAGGTTGTCTGACCTTGGGGGGGGGGGTGGTTAGGGGTGGAGTTAGGGTGGATTTAAGGTGGAGTTGAATGGAGTTAGGATAGAGTCAATGCAAAGTTAAGGTGGAGTTAAGGCAGAGTTGGGCAGAATTGGGGGCGGAGCTTGGCCATCCCCCCAAACAAATAGATGTTCCACTGCCCCTACTAGTAATATGAAAAAAGACCTGCATATGTTTATTGGGAATGTCTGTGCTTTGCTTTAACCTGATCAGACATGAGAAATCCATTCTTCCCTTCCTCTATCAACTGTCCCAAGTATTTGCATCCCTTATTTTTATCTATGTGTCAAAAGAAGAACCTTTGGTCCAAGGTGGAAATTTAGGGTTATTTACCAAAGTATGGAAGAGTGATATTCCCTTCACCCTCCATGCCCCACTCCTCCACCAGTTCCATCCTTTTTTGAAGGTGATTAGTAATTGTCCCCTCTTTCCTAGCTCTTGCCAGTATAGTCTTAACTTGTAGCATCTCCAAACATTCCCAGGAGGAACTCTAGTTATCCAATAGCTTCCACGGCACATAATACACCTGTTCATTATGGTTGCTGTGTTATATTTATTTATTTTATTGTTTTTCTATACCGCACTATTTATCATCAGCGCGGTTCACAGGCAACAAGAATTGTGCAATGTAGAACAGTCTAACATTGAACTTACAATGAACAGGGAAATTAAAACATGGTGAACAAGTGAACTATATACACTATATACAAATTAGTATAAGGGTTGCACATGAGATTTGGCGATGTTTACAAACTGCCATGGTGGCTAAATACATATACATATTTGTATTGTTAATCCGGGGTTGTGAAGGGGTGGGTTGTCGGGGGAGGATAGCTAAGGTGCTCTGATTATGGTGCTAGAGGTGTTTATTCTGTGGGAGCTGCTATGGGTCGGTGTGTGGATGGCTAGGTGATATTGCCTGAATTAGAGAAGTGTTGCAGGAAGAGATGATGTTTGAGTGTCTTTCTGAAATGGGGAGGTTGTTTATGGCACGGCTATCTGGTGGGAGGGAGTTCCAGCAAGAGGGTGCATATAGTGAAAAGGCACGCTTTATGGTAGTCTTGGAGCATTTGGTGATGGCTTTTGGGAGAAGTATGGTGTTGCAGGCTATTGATCTCCTTGATCTATTGAGGGGGGTAGGCTGAACGAGGTCTGAGAGGGAGGTGGATGTGCTTGTGTTGATTGCTTTGAATGTCATTGTTAGGACCTTAAATGTGATCCTGCAATGGACAGGGATCCAGTGCAGATATTTTAGGATGGGGGTGATATGGTCATTTCTAGATGCTCCATAGAGGGTTCTGGCTGCCGTGTTCATTGCGAGCTGCAGGGGGTTTAGCGAGTTCTTTGGTAGGCCGTGCAGAATGGAGTTGGCGTAATCAAAATGAGGCATTATTAGGGCTTGAAAGACTGTTCGGAAGTCTTTTGGCTCTAGAATCTGTTTCATGTGGCGTAGTCTCCGAACTTTATGGTAAATTGCCCTTACAGTATTGCCTATCTGGGCGTTCATGTCGAGTCGCTGGTCAAGTGTTACGCCCAGGTATCGTATCGTTGTCTTGGAGATGAGTTCTGCGTCGCGTACCTTGAGCAATGAAGGTGGGGTGAACGTCTGGTCTCTGCTGATGAATAGAACCTCTGTCTTTTTGAAATTTATTTTGAGCTTTTGAGTTTGTAGCCAGTTTGTGACAGCATGAAAGCATGTAGCCAGCTGTGAGAGGTCTGGGTGATCTGTGGATATTGGAGTGAACATTAGGACGTCATCAGCATATACTAGGCAGTTAATGTTGAATGACCAGATGAGGTTGCAGATGGGTTGCATATAGATGTTGAACAATAGGGCTGAGAGTGACGATCCTTGCGGAACCCCTTTTTCTTGCGGGAAAGGAGCTGATATGGATGGGCCACAGCGGACATTCTGCCATCTGTCGTTCAGATATGAAGCGCACCAGGCGAGTACCTTGCCGTGGACGCCCTTATCTGCAAGGCGGGATAAGAGTAGCTTGTGGTTGACGGAGTCGAAAGCTGCCACGATGTCAAGGAAGGTGAGAGCAAAGCCTTGTCTGATATTGTCCAGCCCAAAGGTTAGGGTGTTGAATAAGGTTGTCAGCAAGGTTTCTACTCCATGTGACTCCCTGAATCCGTGCTGGCAATGGTCAAGGGGTGCGTTCGTTTTGATATGATGAGTGAGCTGATGTTGGACTATTTTTTCCATGATTTTGGCTAGGAGCAGGATGCTCGATATAGGCCTGTAGGAGTCCATCTTTGCTGGGTCTAGCTTACTGTTTTTCAGCAACGGTCTTATTGATGTTTGCTTTAGGCTCCGGGGAAATGTCCCAGAAAGGAATGAAATACCTATCATTTTGGACAAGGAAGGACTAAGTTCAGTACGTAGGGTTTTTATCCAGTGTGCTGGGCATGGGTCGTTTGGTCCTGTGGTAGTATTTATATTTGTGATGATGTCTTGGATATCTTTTACAGTTGGGGGTGAGAAGGAGGTAATGATATGTTGGGTATCCATTGGGATTGAAGGGGGGGCGGGTGAGGGGGGAAGTACAGGTGATTCATCAAGGGGATGAGTGCTTGAGGGAGTGGTAGGTTGGCTTGTTTTGGCTTGTAGATAATCTGCATATTCCTGTGGGTCTGGGAGGTTAGATTGGATAACTTATCAAGTCTGGCAACCCCAATCCCCCCTTTCTTTCCCCAATATTAGCGTGGAGTAGCTTATCCTAGCATTTTCCCCCTTCAAATAAAAGACCTCACAATCCCTTTTTACACCTGCTCTTCTTGGTTTCTAACTAACATAGGTAATATCTGGAGAGGACATAACATCTTAGAGAGTATGACCATTTTTAGGGGTGCTATACGGTCCATTAGCGAGAGCAGGAGATCTTTCCATTTAGCACACAAGTTTTTATCCTGCTCCAACATATCTATCACATTCTGCTTATGTACCACATGTGGGTTTGAATTTAAGTGTATCTCCAAGTATTTCATATTTTTTCCTGGCGAAACTAGAGGAAACAGTCATTGCTTCAGACTTTTCAAAATTTATTTGGAGCCCTGAAAATGACCAAACTCCTGTATCATCTACATTATTCAGAAAAAGGAGCATATCATCTGTGAACAGATTTATCCCATATTGCTGTTTACCCATTACTCTTCCCTCTGTCTAATTTTCATGGCCAGGGGGTCCAGGGAGAGAAGGAACAGCAATGGAAACAGAGGGCAACCCTGCCATGTTCCCCTCCTAAGGGGAAAGGATTCAGTCAATTTGCCATTTCTTAGAAGCTGTACCATGGAAGATTTGTACAATATTTTAACCCAATCTGAAAAAGATCCATTTATTCCATATTGTTTCACCACCAAAAAGAGTATTACTAGGAGATCTTGTCAACCACCTTTTCGACATCAAGGCTTGCCATTAGGAAAACTTCAGTTGTGAACATCCATCTCAAGCAAGATAGCATAAGGGGGCATCCAGTGGTATAGCAAAATGTACACATGAGCCCCATTCCCCGTCAGGGTTGGCTGACATTGTAAATGACAGGGGGTATTAGTGTAGCTCCTTCTTTCCACCTTCCAGACCTTTGTCTGACAAAATGAGCACTTTTCAGATATCCATTTGTGCCTGCAGCAGGTTTAACCTTAGATACAATATGGGACATTCAGACTGTTTCTGAGATATGTAAGGGATACCTACACTAGGTTCTTAGGAACACCCTGGCCATGCCTCTGCCATGCCACTGTTCAGACCTAGATGTCCTCTTGCTGGAGACATCCACAGATCTGGCTTCTAAAATGACTCTAGAGAACCTCTGTACTTTGGATGTCTCTATGCCCTTTTTCAGAAGTCCAAAGCATGAATACGGCTTCCAAAATAACCCCCTTTATGTAGTTCAAATGAGAGCCTCTTGTAAGTAATGTGGCCACCCCCCTCTGCCTGCTGCTGTAGGATGAGAAGCCTATTGTATTTCCCCAACTCAACCATGCTGGAGTTTCCTATATTCTATGGCATTTAGGTGTGTTTCTTGTAAAATAGCTACACCCAACTCTCTTTTGAAGTATGCTAATAGCTTAGTATGCTTTGCTGAGGAATATATGCCATCTACATTTAATATTGTATTAGCCAACCCCTGTCTTCTCCAAGTTACCACTTTCAAAGTGGTCAACATCATGGAACTTCTTCCTTGGTGTCTTCTAGCTCAGCTCCATGGATCTCAATGACCCCCACTGATTCCCAGCAGGGCTGGCCCGTCCATTGAGCGAGAATGTTGTTTGCACAGGACCCCGTGCTTCAGGGGGCCCTGCGCGAACCACATTCTCGCTCAATGGATGGCTGCAGAGGGAGCCGGGGAAGCCCGCGTGAGGCCCCGGCTCCCTCTGCATAGCCTGCCAGCCTGAAGAGCCTTTTCCTTCACACTGGTGGCTGTTTCAATGAATCGCGAATGCCGGGAGAGATTAAAGAGCATGCCTTTAACCTTTCCCGGCATTCGCGGCTTCATTCTCACCCATATACTCACATTCTCACCCATATACTCTTCAACTAAACCTTTCTGCATGAAGACATCCTGTACCCCAACACTTGTCCCCAGGCCTACAACCTCTATTCCCCTTCCCCTCCCACTGATAGCCTCCCTTTTATCCCTTCTACCACAATTATAACCCCCCCCCCCCATCATTTATCACCAGTTTCCTCCATTCATACAACAGCACAGAAAAATTAACATGAACTGCAACTTAAGCAAATTTGCATCTTTCCAAAAGGGCAAACCTAGATCAATTTGCCCAGAATCCAATTGCCAGCATTAATTTCTACTTACTCCTTCTCATCCCATTTTATAGAAGGGAAGACCCTTGGCTATTAACTTTGATTGAGGGTCATTCCAGAATACAAATAAGCCCTTTGAACATGGGTGGGACAAGATGGAATGGGGGCGTGGTCAGCAGTGGAGATGTACAATGCGTATTCAGGAAAGACCCTTGTATGTTCTGCATGTTTCTTGCGGACATCCATGTTGTGGAAACGTGGAATAAGGCCAGGACTTAAAAACATTTCTGCTCTGCTCTGCAATGCGTCCTATATTGATGAATGGCCGTGACAAAGATGTTTTGAACCAGTGTGTCTGCATTCTGGAGGGCCACATGATGCAGTGGTAAAGAACAGAATGCAGAGGTGGGGGAAGGTGGTATGGTAAAGACACATTAATAGATACCCCTACAGAAATATTCAGAGGTGCAATGATGATTATTCTGGCTATGCTAACAATTGCTATGTGAGCTAGAGGAGGTAATCTAGGACACCCTGACAATTCCTGTCTTCGAGAAGTGAGACTGTTGATGTAGGGATTGTGTGTGGGTGAATACAGGATGGATTCATGTGTGGGTGAGAAACGCAGCTCCGATTAGTAGTGCTGGGACTCCATGCCATTAAGTTATACCAGCTGTTTTCTAGAGGTGCAGGGCATCTTTATTGCAGGTGTATGTTTTGTGTGACTGCAAGTGTGTGTGTGTGTGTGTGTGTGTGTGTGTGGTTAGAGAGATGCATGGGGGGATCTATTGTGCTCAATTGCTGGAACCATCTATGTCCTCGATTTCAGAAATGTGTTTGTGTCTACACCCGTGCAGGGCCGGCCCGTGCAATGAGCAAGAATGTTGTTTGCACAGGGCCCCGCGTTTCAGGGGCCCCCGTGCAAACAACATTCTGTATTAAATAGATAGCCGCTGCCGTCCTATGCCCCCCCCCCCCCTGCCTGCCCGGCATAGCCCTCCCTGAATCCGCTCCCCTCAGCGCCGGCTTTCAGAGCTGCGAAGGGAGAGTTTCCCTTTCTCACGGCTCTGTTAAGCCCGTCGGCGCTGATGGGAAACAGGCATCTCCCTCAGAGATCTTTTGTGTATGTTCCATATTTTCTTGAGATCCAGATACTATCTTCATCTCCATCTCCTCCACTGGAAGGTTGTTCCACACATCCACCACTGTTAAGAAATATTTCCTTAGATTACTCCTGAGTCTGTGCCCTTTCACCCTCATCCTATGGTTTCATATTCCAAAGTCTCCTTTTTGTTGAAAGAGGCCTGTTTCCTGGGCATTTACATCTTGGATAAACCTCTATTATGTCACTGCTACCTTGCCTTTCCTCTAATCTGCCCCCATGTGCTTTATGACAAAGGCCACTGATCGTTTTAGTAGCCATCATCTGGATCAGTTCTGTCCTATTTATATCCTATGTGGTCACCAGAACTGCATGCTGTATTCCAAATGAAGTCTCACCAGACATTTATACAGAGACACTATCACCTTCTTTTCCTGCTGGCTATTTCTCATCCTATGCACCCAAACATCCTTCTGGATTTGTTGTCAACTTTTCTACCTTAAGGTCATCAGATACAATCACCTCCTATATCCTGTTCTTCTTTCACAGATAGAAATACTTCATCCCCTATACTGTACAGTTCTATGGGGTTTTTGCAAACCAAATGCATGACTCTACAAATTTTAGTATTAAATCTTAGCTGCTAAACTCCAGACCATTCTTTGCTAGCACCTCCTATTTTTTTCCAGAGATGCATTAAGCGAGATGATGTTTACCATATTCTCATGACAATAAAAGGCCAAGTCTCTGCTCTCTTACATAGCATGTTATCAATCCTTGGTATTCACATGTTACGTGTTTGTGGATTCGCTTATTTGTGTGAAATAAACAGTAACCCACTTTTCAGCATTCACGGGCTCCTCCCGGCTATTCGCAGACATGCGCAGTAGTTTTGATTCTTAGTTTGCAGCTTCGGGGTGTGGTCCAGCAAGGCAATGCTATTCCATGCCCTCGCGGATCTCAAGTTTGTGCTGGATATTAAATTCTGAAACAGGTCAGTTTATCAAAATGAAACATTCAGCTGGATATTACTCTGTATTCTGACACAGATCAACTTCAAGAATCTTTATTAGCGTTCCTTTTGTGCTTACAAAATGATAGAAGATCATCTTCATAAGTTAAAAAAGTGGAATTACACTGTGTACAGTATGGTATCCAAGCGTAGCGCAAGTGCTAAAGAAAGTGTGACTACAATTGTGCCCAAACAAAAGAAGGCTGTTGTGATCCTCAATGATAAAATTGTGTGCTAGACAAACTGTGCTTTGGGATGTCTCTAGTAGGAATAGGCTGTGAATTCAGGGTGAACGAATCCACAATTAGGTCAATCCACCATAAGGAAGAAGAAATTTGTCAAGCTGGCAGGCCAATCATAGCAGGCTCAAAGTCCTAAACTTCAAAAACACGACTTCAATAAAATGGCTGAGTACCTAAAGGAGGAGCTGACAGGGTGGAAGGAGATAAGGGAAGTGGAATTGCAAAGGGCTAAACTAAAGGTGGCAATAAAAGGGGCAACAGATAAATATGTAACAAAAGTAAACAAAAACAAGAGGAGAAGAAAGCCTATTTGGTTTTCCAAAGAAGTGGCTGCTCAAATAAAGACAAAAAACACAGCTTTCGCAAAATTCAAAAGCTCGCAAACAGAGGAACACAGAAATGAATACAGGATCAAACTCAAAGAGACAAAGAGAGAAATAAGGATAGCAAAATCAAAGGCAGAGGAAAAGATGGCTAAAAATGTGAAGTGTGGTGACAAAACCTTCTTCAGGTATATTCGGGAAAGGAAGAAAATCAGAGGTGGAATTGCAGGACTCAGAAGTGCTGTGAACAGACTCGTGGAAAGTTACATTGAAAAAGCAAAATTGCTAAACGAATACTTCTGCTCTGTTTTTACTATAGAAAGTCCTGGAGAAGGACCACCTGTGACTCCCAAATATAAAAATGGGAATGAAGTAGTTACCACACCATTTACAGAAGATGAGGTGTTAGAACAACTTGCAAAACTGAAAGTGGACAAGGCCATGGGACCGGATGGGATACATCCCAGGATACTCAAAGAGCTCAGAGAGGTTCTTGCAGGGCCGTTAAAGGATGTTTTCAACAGATCCTTGGAAACAGGAGAGGTTCCTCAGGACTGGAGAATGGCTGATGTCGTACCTCTACACAAAAGTGGTGACAGGGAAGAAGTGTCAAACTACAGGCCTGTGAGCCTTACCTCAGTGGCGGGAAAAGTCATGGAGGCGCTCCTTAAAGAACGAATAGTGAACTTTCTCAAAACCAACAGGTTGCAAGACCCGAGGCAACATGGTTTTACCGAAGGACGATCTTGCCAAACAAATCTGATTGAGTTCTTTGACTGGGTAACCAGGGAGCTAGATCAGGGGCAAGCGATGGATGTCATCTACCTGGATTTCAGCAAAGCCTTTGATACTGCTCCTCATAGGCTTATCAATAAACTTGGTAACCTGGGGATGGATCCTAAGATGGTAAATTGGATCAGAAATTGGTTGACTGACAGACGACAGAGGGTGATAGTAAATGGAGTGCACTCGGATGAAGGGAAGGTGATTAGTGGGGTGCCCCAGGGGTTGGTACTGGGCCCGGCACTGTTCATTGTATTTGTGAGTGATATTGCTGAAGGACTGAATGGAAAAGTCTGTCTTTTTGCAATGACAAGAAAATTTGCAACACAGTAGACTCCCCCAAGGGAGTGGTTAACATGAGGAAAGATCTACAAAAGCTGGAAGAATGGTCAAATGCTTGGCAATTAAGATTTAATGCGAAGAAGTGCAGAGTCATGAATCTGGGTAGCAGAAATCCAAGGGAAATGTACGCGATAGGGGGCGAGAGGTTGGTGTGCACGGATCAGGAGAAAGACCTTGGTGTGATTATTTCTGAAGATCTCAAAGTTGCAAAACAGTGCGACAAGGCGGTGGCAAAAGCCAGGAGGATGTTGGGCTGCATACAAAGAGGAATCACCAGCAGAAAGGAAGAGGTACTTATGCCACTGTACAAGTCACTGGTGAGACCTCACTTGGAATACTGTGTTCAGTTTTGGAGACCGTATCTTGCAAAGGATGTAAAAAGACTGGAAGCTGTTCAGAGGAAGGCGACCAAAATGATTTGGAGCCTTCGTCAGAAGCCTTATGAGAAGAGACTTGAAGACCTAAACATGTACACTTTGGAGGAGAGGAGGGACAGGGGAGATATGATTCAGACCTTTAAATACTTAAAGGGATATAATGAACAAACAAACCTCTTCCAAAGACGGGGAAGCTGTAAAACTAGAGGGCACAACAGGAAGCTGCAAGGTGGTAAATTCAAAGGCAATGTCAGGAAATACTTATTCACGGAAAGGGTGGTGGATGCTTGGAATGCCCTCCCGATGGAAGCGGTGGGGGCAAACACGGTGACGGAATTCAAAATGGCATGGGACAGACACAGTGGATCCCTTTACAGCAACAGGATAAAATCAAAATAAACTGAACCATCTAATTTCTCAACAAATAGGGGTGTCCTGCATGGAGTGGTGGGTTCACCCCTAAACAGGGACGTGGGGAAGGGTGGCCTGCACGGAGCGGCAGGTGCACCTACTCTTGCCATCATGCTGGGCAGACTAGATGGACCATGCTGGTCTTTATCTGTCGTCATTTACTATGTTACTATGTGTGTGAATCTGCAGCAGAAAGTGCAAAAATCACCAGTGGTTCGTGATAAGGCAATGGAAAAAATGGAAAACTGTTTAAGTTTGTAGATCAATGAGACAGTGAATAAAAAAAAAAAGGTGTTGCCGACAATACCACTATGTGACTGAAAGCCAGGCAGATCTATGAGCATGTCACAAGAGGTAAAAAAAATGTGAAAGCTTTCTCGGCTAGTAGTGGGTAGATGGCTTGCTTCAAAAACAGATATAGGCTGAAAAACGTCAAACTTACTGCTGAAGCAGGTTCCGTGGATGTGGAGGCTGTTCAAGCATTTTTGAAATATCTGCTTGAGCTCATTAAGAACAACGGGTACGTACCTGAGCAAGTATTCCATGCTGATGAGACAAGCTTGTTGTATAAGCAGACAGGAAAGCGCACATATTTCAAAAACTGTCTCTAAAGCATCTGGCTTTAAAGCATATAAGGATCGTTCCACACTGCTTTTCTGCACAGATGCTAGAAGTGACTTCAAGTACAAACCTTTGATGGTGTACAGAGCCCAAAATCTGTGTGCACTGAAAGGAAAAAATGAGAACTGGTGTATTGGAGGTACATTGGAGGTGGAACTGGAAAGCTTGGATGAGATCTGAAATATTTTGGGATTGGTTCAACAACTGCTTCATCCCAGAAGTAAAACAATACCTCGATGGCAAAAACCTTGCGTTCAAGGTTTTCTTTATGTCAGACAATGCACGGTTCACATTCGAGAGGAGCTGTAAAATGCACACCCAAATATCAAAGTCCTTTTCCTCCCCCCAAACACCACTTCTCTGATACAGCTATTGGATCAGGGAATCATAAAGGCTTAAAAGCCACTATACTCAGGAGCTCTGCCGCAATGCATGCAATGCTTTGGATGTGAACCCAGAAACCGTGATGATGTACTTTAGGAAATCCATCACAATTCATCACGTTATTGACTATGTTAAAGCAGCATGGCGAAATGTATCTCAGGCAAAAATAAACAACTGCTGGAAGAAGGTTTGGCCAGAGTGTGTCACAAATTTTGAAGGCTTTCCTGGTGTCAACGAACATGTAAACAGCAATGTGCATGCAATCATGGAGTTGGTGAATAGGATGGTGGCGAAGGTTTTGAAGATATGCAAGAGAATGATGATGTAGACATTATAATGGAATGTGCATTAGAGGTGACCAATGAAAAATTGGATATGATGACTCAGCAGGACATTAAGAAGAGCGATGACGATGACGAGGAGCAGCAATCAGCTCGAAAGATTGTGCCTCTCACAATAGATGAAATTTGAGAGATTGGCATCAATGGTGGAACAGCTATCAAAGGAGATAGAGGAGTGTGATCCCATGTTGGAACGCAGCCTGAAGTTCAAAAGGGAACTCTATGCCACATTTCTTCCCTACACTGAAACAATAAAACAATTGAGATGGAAATACAAACAAAGCATTCTGATGCAGCACTTCAAGACATTCTGGCCGTAACAATCTCCCACACCTTCAACCAGTGATGCAGGACTCAATAAAGAGGAGGCAGTTGATGTTGCAGATGTTGAGCTGCCATCCATCTCGCCATGTCCCTCACCCACTCCATAGAATGACAGCAACCTCTCCTTGGTTATTTTGAGGGCAGCCAAGGTCAAGAGGTTTCCAAACAAAACGATGCCCTCCCAAATCCAAAGAAAGCATTCTGGAGGACATCTGCGCACAACACTTTTTTTTATCATTCATCATCTTAATCACCTTGCATGGCAGCAACCTCTCCTTGGTTATTTTGAGCTCAAGAGGTCCTAGGGTCCCACCCTTGAGCATAGAGGCTCTCAGTCCTAACACCTCCCTTATATCTCTATTTCAGACATTCTTAAAAGTGCCTCCACAGGTAGACCAACCACTACAAGAGGATGCCCTCCTCAGCATCCCAGCAGAGATGACTGTGGACCCTCCAGCGCCATCTCCCTTGGTAAGTAGGCTCTTTGTTTTCTACAATGTGTTTTATGGTGATAGGGAACAATAGTTTGGTATTCGCGTTTTTATTTTATTTATTTATTTAACAGTTTTTTTTATACCGCCTTATCATTAATTTAGAGCAGTTTACATAGAACAACATAGCAACATGCTTTTACATGGAACAGGTGTAGCAACTTGGAAGATTACATGGGGCAATTAATACATTTAACTATATACAGGTTGTCATGGCGTAAGGCAAATAGTGCCTATGGAAACAGAAGAAAATGTGCAGAGCAGTTTTAAAATGGGCAGCTCAAAGCACATGGCTAGGGGTTTCTATAGGCAACCAACAAAAACACTAGCACCAGGTGTAGGTAAACGCCCCAGCAAAGCATTACCTCATAGCTCATTAGAGGATCAGGAACAGCTGCAGAGACTTGAGCTTATGAGAAACTCAAAGAGTGACGCACTTAAAAATGAGTCAGTCTTGAGAAAGAGCAGAACACACGGGAAAGGAAAGAACAGGAACTCTAACCAGGACCAGGGCCGGATTTACGTATACGCCATGTACGCCATGGCGTAGGGCCCACAGCCGGCAGGGGCCCACAAAAAAAGAACCAGTTTTTTTTTTTTAACTCCATTAAAAAAAAAAACCTGGTGGCTGCCGCCGCGGGGCCCCCTCTGCTGCCGCGGGGGCCCCGTCTACAAGCTGGTCGGGTCAGGTCGGGTCGGGTCGGGTCCGGTCGGGTCTCTCTCCCTCCCTCCCTCGCTGCAGGCTGCAGGCTGCGAGAGACGCGAAGATAGAGCGTCTCCTCGCGTCTGTGTTAAGCCCGCAGGGGCTGATGGGATTTCCCATCAGCCCCTGCCGGCTTAACACAGACGCGAGGAGACGCTCTCCCTTCGCGTCTCTCGCAGCCTGCAGCCTGCAGCCTGCAGCGAGGGAGGGAGAGAGACCCGACCCGACCGGACCGGACCGGACCGGACCCGACCAGCTTGTAGACGGGGCCCCCGCGGCAGCAGAGCGGGCCCCGCGGCGGCAGCCACCAGGTTTTTTTTTTAAATTAAATTTTACTTTAGGCCGGGGGGGGGGGTAGGACTGGTAATGGGCTATGGGGGGGGGTTAGGACTGGTAATGGGCTATGGGGGGGTTAGGACTGGTAATGGGCTATGGGGGGGGTTAGGACTGGTAAGGGGCTATGGGGGGGGTTAGGACTGGTAAGGGGCTATGGGGGAGTAGGACTGGTAATGGGCTATTGGGGGGGGCTGGGGCTGGAAATGGACTGGGGGGGGTAGGGCTGGTAATGGGCTATTGGGGGGCTGGGGCTGGAAATGGGCTGGGCTGGGCTGGGCTGGGGGGGTTAAGGCTCGAGGTGGGCTGATGGGGTTAGGACTGGTAATGGACTGTGGGCTGTTGGGGGGCTTAGAACTGGCAATAGGCTTTGGGGGGGGTTAAGACTGGTAATGGGCTGTGGGCTGATGGGGGCTGTCTGGTAATGGGCTATGGGGGGGGCTAGGACTGGAAATGGGCTGGGGGGTTAAGACTGGAGGTGGGCTGATGGGGTTAGGACTGGTAATGGGCTGTTGGGGGGGGGGTTAGAACTGGTAATGGGCTTTGGGGGGGGATAATACTGGTAATGGGATGTGGGCTGATGGGGGTTGTCTGGTAATGGGCTATGGGGGGCTAGGACTGGAAATGGGCTGGGGGGTTAAAACTGGAGGTGGGATGATGGGGTTAGGACTGGTAATGGGCTGTGGGCTGATGGGGGGGGTAGGACTGGCAATGGGCTATGGGGGGCTGACTGGAAATGGGTTGATGGGGTTAGGACTGGAAGTGGGCTGATGGGGGGTTAGGACTGGTAATGGGTTATAGGGGGGGCTTAAACTGACAATGGGGTGATGGGGGTTAAGGACTGAAAATGGGGTGATGGGGGGTTAAGGACTGTAAGTGGGGTGATGGGGGGCTAGGACTGGTATTGGGTTGGGGGGTTGATAGGACTGGAAATGGGCTGATGGATGGCTAGGACTGGAAATGGGCTGATGCAGGGACTAGAAGGGAATGGATGCTGGGTGAGGCTGGAACTAGAAGGGAGCTGATGTTGGGGGAGGATTAGAATGGGATGGGGCTGGAAGAGTAAAATGGAGAAGGGAAAAATATTTTGTGTGGGAGGGATAAAAAATCTACAATTGGCCGGGTATTGGGAGAGTAAGTGGGGATTGAGGATGGAGGGGTAAAATTTGAGTGGATGAAATAGGAATGAGGAAAGAGCAAAAGGAGAAAGATTAGTATGTTAAAGCAGATGTAGAGAGAGAATGGAAAAAAATCTAGAAGAGAGAAGAAAGGACAAATGGACAGCAGACGATGGAGAGTTAGCAGAAGACACGAAGAAACCAGAAGAAAGTGGCTGGAGCAATTGCAGCTGAAAAAAATGCACAAAAGGTAGAAAAATATCTCTTTATTTTGAATTTATTAATTGGAATATGTCAGCTCTGGTAAATGTGCATCATTAACATCTGCGCTTTGTTTAGTACAAGAGCAAATTAATGTATAGTTTTATTTCTACAGTGTTGTACATTCCAAGTTTGGCTTTTGGGATTCCCAGTTTAATTATTGTCTTCCTATTTCTAAATTGTGATTACTTGTTTGGTGATGGTCTATGTTCTGCATGTGTAACTGAGCTGAGGTGTTCTGTTTATATAATTCCTATTTGACATTGCCACTTGTTCTCTTTCCCCAGTAGGTCATGTATTGTTGTTCTCTGAAATGTATTGGTTTAATATTTGCAGTGTTGCCTTTTGATTGGTAGAGTATGGTGCTTTGTGAGTCCTGGTAGTGCTGTTAGGATACGGCGGGTTTACTATGGGCAGTGTTTGTAGTAGTTCCTAATGTGTCTGGCAGTTGGCACTGGATTATAGTAATGTAGAAATCTTTTAGTCTTTCTTTATCCATACACTCATTAAGAGGCACGTTTACTAAAAGTTAGTATATGGTAACATTATGCAAATATTTATGCAAATGAGGCCACTTATGCAAATGAGGTCCGCACCCCCCTTGGGCCGCCCCTGCTGGGGGCCCACAATTTTTGTTGGCGTAGGGCCTCACTCAAGGTAAATCCGGCCCTGACCAGGACACATACCTGAGAACTTCAGACGGGGAGTCCAGCAGCGTCTCAGAGGAGTTTGCCCAAGAGGGAATACCTGAGGTTAGTGCCAGAGAGTTGGGCTGCACTGAACCAGAGTCTGGTCGTTGGGGACACAGAGGGATTCCTACCAGCAAACGGAGAGAAGCTGTGAGAGGGAACTTCCATGAGAGCAGGTACCTGGGGAATAGAAGCTCTGGTCCAAAGGAGATTTCCAGGCTCAAAGAAACACGTCCTGTAAGGGGAAGTGAAAAGCTTTCGAGGGAGAAAGGCTATTTTCAGCTTCCCAGCTACAAAGGTTCCGGCAGAGGCCAGCCTGAAGAAAGGCCAATTCCCTGGAGTAGAGAGGCACTTGAAAAGCAGGATTTTACATACGCTTGTCCTGAAGTGTATGGTCCTCTAGAGGGAAAGTCTACACTGCATGGTAACTTTCCATTCCACTTTACTAGTGAGGAAGAGAGAAGCCCTTGCCAGAGAGAGGAGGAAGTTTTGAATACTGGTGTAAGTTCCAATCCCACAGAAGAGAATTGCAGGGAAGCTCATGAGGCCATGGACTGAGATTACTGTGTGGAAAACTCAGAGGATTTCCAGATGGATTGTACACTTGTATTTGTGGATAATGTGACCTCTTTCTGCTGAAACGTGCAGAAGGGAAATCTGTTTAAAGGAACAGATTTCAATCCACAGCTGTTGTAAGGTACAAGGCTTGTTTTGCACTTTTTGTTTTGCCTTAAGCTGAAAAGAAGCATTCCTGTGTAATTTTTGTAGTTCTATTTTGTGTTATGCCAGAAGCATGGTTTATTTTCCTTTGTGATTCCTGACTGCAGAAGTTCTCCCGGGAAGGGAAATAAAATACTTCTTTATCAGCCTAGCTACTCGTCCACGACTACACTCTTTTTATTGAATAGCTAGTGGGACTTCAACTCCCAGGGGGCACTACTTGTCCCTGCTACCTAAGAAGAGGCCTCACTGAAACCCCCAGGTCCTTTGCCTTTGGAGGGTATGTAGGTGGGTGACAATTGGCGACGTTTTTGGATTTCTGCATAAGGATTAAAAGGATTACACAAAGAACTACTGTCTGCTGGAGAAGACTGTTTTCCAGAGGGGGAGAGCCGTCTGGAAGATTCCTGCTGCCAGGTGCTGGATCCAGAGAAACTTTCTCACAAGCTGAACCCTACATGAAGGCTCAGGTAAAAGCTACCTAGTCATAAGTGGGGAGGACAAAAGTGAGAAAGGGGGCGCTGGTGGGCAGAGAAATAGACGGTGGGGGGAAAAAAAAAGGAAGTTGCGGTATCGCACTTGGGTTTTTGTTTTGTCTTTCTCTCTCCACAGGTACATCGAGGCTGAGAATGGAGCCACAGGATGTAATACACTGGATGAAGACACAGTGGGACAAGCAGATGGAGCTTATTCGCTATCTCCAGGAGCAGACTACGCGGACCATACAAGAACAACAAAAGTCCTTGATGGAGACCATGGACGCGCTTTTAAAGAAGCCGCTAGATGCCACAGCCGACGTCCCCATGGTATTCCAGGGGTGAGGACTGAGTTTGTATGGTGCTTTTTCATTGGGACAACTAAAGCCGCATGACAATTTAGATGACTATCTTGACGCTTTTGAGTGGATAGCTACAGCTCTGAAATGGCCAGAGGAGCAGTGGGCAACTAGGTTTGCCATTTTCGCTCACAGGCGAGGCCCTTTCGGCTTATAAAGCTATGCCGGCTGATTTAGCTTCTAATTATATAGAAGTTAAAAAAGCAGTAAAAGATAGGTTGGGGCTCACACCTCTACATTA
Organism: Ichthyophis bannanicus; assembly: GCA_033557465.1. NCBI lineage: Eukaryota > Metazoa > Chordata > Amphibia > Gymnophiona > Ichthyophiidae > Ichthyophis > Ichthyophis bannanicus. The sequence continues at coordinate 1,507,146,449 of CM066032.1, forward strand.
CCACAGAATGTTCAGGGAGGCAGTAATTAAACCTCAGGAGACCCATAAGGCCCTGGCGCAGCGACTGAAAAGTTTAGCCAGAAAATGGTTGCTGGCAGAGGGAAGTACCCTGGAAACAGTCCTCGATAGAATTGTGCTGGAGCAATTCATGCAGGCTGTTCCCAGCGGCGTAAAAACTTTTCTGACACTCCAGCACTGCCAAACCTCTGATGAGGCAGCCACTCTTGCGGAGCAGTATTTCGCCGCAGAGAGGACTGACACCTCAGGGCAAGGTATCTGGCTAGCAGCAGGTAAGAAAGATAGTAACAGAAAAGGAAAATGTTTATATGATAAACTGTACAAGCCTGAAATGTCTAATGTGAATGACTCTGATGGTAATAATGTCTTATCTGTACCTAAAGGAAAATGTTTCAGTTGTGGGAAGAAAGGACATTTTCAGAGATCCTGCACAGAAAGAACAGTCCTGGTGACAGGAACAGAAGAGACAGATCAGGACGAATTCCTTATCCAGGTTCAAGTAGAAGGTATTCATACACTGGCTCTACTTGACTCGGGGGCTGACCAGAGCATGATATCAAGGAAGCTCTGGGAAGCCATTGAGGGGCACCACCAGTCGCCCCCGAGTCAAGCAGAAGGCCAAGTTCGTGTCAGGTGCGTGCACGGCGCAGCCTCACACTATCCCTTACACAATGTAGTGGTAAATGCATTAGGAACCAAGCAACACCTGTTAGTGGCTATAGTTCCAAAGCTACCAAAGGAGGTTGTCTTGGGGCGGGTCTGGCCACAATTTTTTCAGAAAATGGACGAGAAGCTTAACAAACCTGGCCTAAAGTCTAACCAACACCACAGGTAGGGACACAGGAAATAGAGATAGAAGCTTTGGCCGCAAAACTCCCGAATCCCTTGTTCGGCAAGTCACAGAAGACTAGAGCACAGCTACAGGTTCACAAGAAGGGGTGGCCCTTAGGGAAATCTAAATTCGTGCTCCAGTTCTGTAAGGCGACAAAACTAGCCAAAAGCCCACAGAGAGCCACCCCAGAAGCAGCGGGCTATGACCTATTTAGTGCTGAAGAAGCCATAGTGGCAAAAGGGGGAAGGCCTTAGTCGACACAGGCATACAAGTGAAATCCCAGATGGCTGCTACGGCCGTATCGCCCCAAGGTCAGGCCTAGCAGTTAAGTTCTTTTTGGATATAGGGGCAGGGGTAATAGATCCCGATTATAGAGGCTGCATCAAAGTCTTGATCTTCAACTTCGGTAAGAATGACTTTAAGATTCAAGTAGGCGACTGTATCGCTCAACTAATATGCGAGCGAGTGGGTTTTCCCATAATAGAGGAGGTGTCCTCGTTACCATCTACCACTAGGGGAGAAAAAGGGTTCGGGTCCACAGGCCAAAGTGAAGTAAAAATCATGACGTTATTATTTACAGTACGACATGGACCCAACACCTCGCGAGAATAGAGGCCGTACTTAGGGCACTACGCAAGGCTGGCTTAACGTTAAATCCGGCCAAGTGTTTATTCGCCACAGAAGAAGCTAAGTATTTGGGCCATATGGTTGGGAGGGGGGTAGTAAGGCCCCTAGCCTGTAAAATTGAAAGCGTCAGAAACTTTCCCCGTCTGGGAACAAAAAAGCAGGTGCGCAGTTTTCTTGGGTTGATAGGATACTATCGCAGGTTTATACCTCGCTTTGCCGAAGAGAGTTTCCTATTTACGGAAATGCTGCGGAAAAACGCACCCAATACGGTAAAGTGGTCCCCGGAGGCCGAAGAGGCCTTTACTGTCCTGAAGGAGAAACTCTGCATGGCACCAGTACTAAGGGGGATAGATTTTAACCTACCCTTTATAGTACAGACGGACGCGTCCGAAACAGGGTTGGGGCAGTAATGGCTCAAAACTTTGAGGGGGTAGAACACCCCGTAACGTATTTAAGCCGGAAGCTCACCAAAGCAGAACGGAATTACTCCACGATAGAGAAGGAATGCCTGGCGATTAAGTGGGCAGTGGAGGCATTGCGCTTCTATTTAACTGGCAGGCAGTTCCTTTTGGTCACAGACCACGCCCCTTTGAAATGGCTGAATCAGATGAGAAATAGTAATCCTTGTTTGACCCGGTGGCACCTAGCGCTCCAACCTTTTAACTATGTAGTGAAGCACAGGGCTGGGAGGCTACATGGGGATGCGGATGCGCTGTCACGAATTCCGGGCTGTCAGGAAAAATCTGCAGCCCGTAATATTTTAAGGGGGGGATCTGTCATGGCGTAAGGCAAATAGTGCCTGTGGAAACAGAAGAAAATGTGCAGAGCAGTTTTAAAATGGGCAGCTCAAAGCACATGGCTAGGGGTTGCTATAGGCAACCAACAAAAACACTAGCACCGGGTGTAGGTAAACGCCCCAGCAAAGCATTACCTCATAGCTCATTAGAGGATCAGGAACAGCTGCAGAGACTTGAGCTTATGAGAAACTCAAAGAGTGACGCACTTAAAAATGAGTCAGTCTTGAGAAAGAGCAGAACACACGGGAAAGGAAAGAACAGGAACTCTAACCAGGACACATACCTGAGAACTTCAGACGGGGAGTCCAGCAGCGTCTCAGAGGAGTTTGCCCAAGAGGGAATACCTGAGGTTAGTGCCAGAGAGTTGGGCTGCACTGAACCAGAGTCTGGTCGTTGGGGACACAGAGGGATTCCTACCAGCAAACGGAGAGAAGCTGTGAGAGGGAAATTCCATGAGAGCAGGTACCTGGGGAATAGAAGCTCTGGTCCAAAGGAGATTTCCAGGCTCAAAGAAACACGTCCTGTAAGGGGAAGTGAAAAGCTTTCGAGGGAGAAAGGCTATTTTCAGCTTCCCAGCTACAAAGGTTCCGGCAGAGGCCAGCCTGTAGAAAGGCCAATTCCCTGGAGTAGAGGGGCACTTGAAAAGCAGGATTTTACAGATGCTTGTCCTGAAGTGTATGGCCCTCTAGAGGGAAAGTCTACACTGCATGGTAACTTTCCATTCCACTTTACTAGTGAGGAAGAGAGAAGCCCTTGCCAGAGAGAGGAGGGAGTTTTGAATACTGGTGTAAGTTCCAATCCCACAGAAGAGAATTGCAGGGAAGCTCATGAGGCCATGGACTGTGATTACTGTGTGGAAAACTCAGAGGATTTCCAGATGGATTGTACACTTGTATTTGCTGATAATGTGACCTCTTTCTGCTGAAACGTGCAGAAGGGAAATCTGTTTAAAGGAACAGATTTCAATCCACAGCTGTTGTAAGGTACAAGGCTTGTTTTGCACTTTTTGTTTTGCCTTAAGCTGAAAAGAAGCATTCCTGTGTAATTTTTGTAGTTCCATTTTGTGTTATGCCAGAAGCATGGTTTATTTTCCTTTGTGATTCCTGACTGCAGAAGTTCTCCCGGGAAGGGAAATAAAATACCTCTTTATCAGCCTAGCTACTCGTCCACGACTACACTCTTTTTATTGAATAGCTAGTGGGACTTCAACTCCCAGGGGGCACTACTTGTCCCTGCTACCTAAGAAGAGGCCTCACTGAAACCCCCAGGTCCTTTGCCTTTGGAGGGTATGTAGGTGGGTGACAAGGTGCATTGTAGCAGTGCAAGGTATAGCAGGGTTGCCTTACAGAGATCAAGAGGTTGTTGTATCTGTGTCAGGCCATAGCTCTTCTAAGGTGGGACCATAGTATTCACAGAAGAGGTAGGTTTTTATGGATTTCCTTTTCAGTACTCATAGCGTTTTCAAGAAACCTATCCTCAGTGAATACCGAAAATTGAGTGCATTTGTCTTTATATGTGAATGGACAATTCCTTATTTGCATCACCAGACTTTGGTACACCTTCTTCTTATCTATTTTAATATGTTGTTGTTAAGTGCCGTCGAGTCGGAGTCGACTCATGGCGACCCTCTGGATAGCTATCCTAAATTGTGTTCGGTCTTCAGTCAGGCGGCTCATTGTTGACAGACTGGTACCCGTAGCTGCTGTTATTGTATTGATCCATCTCATTGCTGGCCTTCCTCTTTTGCGTTGACCTTCTATCTTGCCAAGCATAATGTCTTTCTCTAATGATCTCTCTCTTCGCATGATGTGTCCAAAGTATGAAAGTCGAAGTCTTGTCATCTGAGCTTGTAAAGAAAGCTTAGGTTTGATCTCCTCTAGTACCGACTGGTTTGTTCTTCGGGCAGTCCATGGTATACACAGTATTCGCCGCCAGCACCATAATTCAAAGGCATCAATTTTCTTCCTGTCTATCTTTTTCACTGTCCAGCTTTCACATCCATATGATGTTATTGAAAATACCATGGCTTGAACAAGTCGAATCTTTGTATGGAGAGAGACATCTCTGCTCTTGAGAATCTTATCTAGGTCTTTCATAGCCATTCTGCCAAGAGCAATGCGTCGTCTGATTTCTTGACTGCTTGTTGCTTCTTTATTGATAGTTGATCCAAGTAGGTTAAAGTTGTTCACAATTTCAATTTCTTCTCCTTCAACGATGAACCTGTTGATTATGCCAGTTGTCATGATCTTTGTCTTCTTTACATTAAGGTGCAAGCCCATTTTGAGACTATGTTCTTTGATTGTGAGAAGCAAATGTTTCAGATCATCTTCACTTTCAGCCAGTAATGTGGTATCATCAGCATAGCGAAGGTTGTTGATGAGTCTTCCACCAATCTTCACACCTCTGTTGTCTTCATATAATCCTGCTTCTCTGATGATTTGTTCTGCATATAAATTAAACAGGTAGGGGGAAAGTATGCAGCCTTGTCTTACACCTTTGCTTATTTTAAACCATTCTGTTTCTCCTTGTTCCGTTCGAACGGTTGCTTCTTGATCAATGTACAGATTGCGCAAGAGAACGATCAGGTGTTCTGGTATACCCATGGTTTCTCATGGTTTACACAGTCAAAAGCCTTGCTATAGTCAATAAAGCACAAATAGATATCCTTTTGGTATTCTTTAGTCTTTTCAAGGATCCATCTCACATCCGCAATGATGTCTCTCGTTCCTCGCCCTTTCCTGAACCCTGCTTGCACTTCAGGTAGTTCACCGTAAATGTAGACTTTTCATTCTGAAGACTAGGAATGTTTCATGTTACTACGTGTCCAGTTAGAAATTTTTAGTTAAGATGCACGCAATTGCATATTTTTATACCAGAACCAGATTTTAGTTGCCATTCAGGTCAAATTCTGTTTTTGCAGCCTTGAATAATATGCAACCTTCAAGCTGTTCAAACCTGTTACATCTGACATGTTTTTAACTAATCAATCAACTTTCTGGATCCAGTTTTTCTGCTCACAGACAGATGAACCAGCAGATTCCCCAGATGTCGGCAGTTGAACTGACAAATAATACTGAGCATTGGGAGCAACATGTCAGCAGGTGGATTAGTCTGGTGCAGCCCAAACTGCCCACGTCTAATGAGCATATGCTACAGCTGAACTGAGAATGTTATTATAATCTTCATTTTAGTGCTGTTAGAAGGCAGTTGGTTGTCCAGGTGTCTGTTTTGAACGTGAGCCCTTAAAAAGCTTATCTGTACAGTATTTCCTTTTGTATTGTAATGCAGACAGCAAAACCTTAAAGTTTATCATTTTGACAGCAAAGTATATAGGAAAAATAATTATTGCACACTATTAACTACTAAATTACCATTTCTAGATAAGGGCCAATGCACTAAAACACATTGGTTCATATTTATTTTAACATAGGCTTAAGCATTAAAACTATTTATTAGCTGCCTTGAATGCAAATTCCTCTTAAAGATTAACATAATTATCATTTTTATAGAGCTATTATGCAGTGCTGTGCAGCGGGGATAAGCATTGAAGGACTTACAAATGAAATGAGTGCCTGAAGCAATGAGATATAAAGTGACTAACTTAAGATCACAAGGAATACTAGTGATAAAAGTGTGACTTGAACCCTCATCTCTCTAGTTCTCAGCCCATTGCTCCAACCACTAGGCCACATCCATTAGGCAGCACAAATATTAACAACATTTCCCTAAGATTTATTTAAGTCAGGAGTCCCCACACCACAGCCATAGGAACAAGTTTTTCTGTTCTTCCATGCTTTTCTGGCCCCATATCGGATCCAGTCCCAGAAGCAAAATTTTTGCCCATGTGTTCCATCCTGCCTCTTTATCTCCTTCCTTCTCTCCTAAAGCTTAGGAGCTTCAGCCCATAAACTGTAAGCAGCCCAGCCTCAGTCCAGGGGTCCTTCCATCTCCATCTGTCACTGCTGTTTTCTGCTGTTCAGATCCTCCTCGTCCTTCCCCCTGCTGACAACTCCAAGAATAAGAGAGCGACAGGGTCAAGATTGCTGAACCTGTCAAAAGTGAATCCACCCAAGTGTCTCCAGTCCCTATGGATGGAAGCTCAGCCCCAGCTTGCACCTGTCCTGGGCTGAGCACTGATGCTATCAGAGAAGGAAGCTGTAGGACTAGATGGGTAGGGGAAGATGTAGATGAGAGAATACTACTACTGCTACTACTGAACATTTGTATAGCGCTACAAGACATACGCAGAACTGCACAGACACATGTAAAAGACGGTCCCTGCTCAACAGAACTTACAATCTAGTCAAGATACTGTAGACAACACAGTAGCTGTAGACATGGGATACCGCTAGGGGGAATGGTAAGGAAAGAAACAAAATCAGGTGAGTCAAAATCCAAAAGCGGCAGCAAAGAAGTGAGTTTTCAGTCTGGATTTGAAAAGGGTCAGAGAAGGCGCCAGATGTACAGACTCAGTAGTTTGTTCCAGGCATAAGGAGCAGCAAGATGAAAGGAGCAAAGTCTGGAGTTAGCAACAGAAGACAAGGGCACTGATAGAAGTGATTTGCCAGAAGAGCAGAGTTCCCGAGGAGGGGTATAGGGAGGGGATAAGAGAGGAAAGGTAGTGAGGAACTGCAGAGTGAATGCACTTATAGGTCAGCAGGACAAGTTTGAACTGATGCGGAAATGGATAGGAAGCCAATGAAGTGATTTTAGAAGAGGGGTAATATGAGCATGATAAGGCTGGTGGAAGATTAGCCGCACAGCAGAGTGTTGAACAGATTGAAGGGGAGAGAGATAATTCAGAGGGAGACCAGCAAGGAGTAGGTTACAATAGTCTAGATGGGAGGTGACTAAGGCATCTTAATAGTATGCTCAGAAAGGAATGGGCGAATTTTGTTGATGTTGTAGAGAAAGAAACGGCAGGTTTTAGCTATCAGTTGGATGTATGTGGAGAAGGAGAGAGAGGAGTCTAAGATGATCCCAAAGTTGCGAGCTGAGGAGACAGGGAGGAATAGAGAGTTATCCACAGAGACAGAGAAAGGAAGAAAGGGAGAGGAGGGTTTAGGGGGAACAATAAGAAGCTCAGTTTTGGCCATGTTCAATTTCAAGTGGCGGTGAGACATCCAAGCAGCAATGTCAGAAAGGCTGGCAAAGATCTGGGCCTGGACTGCCAGAGAGATTTCCAGTGTAGAGAGGTAGATCTGGGAGGCATCAGCGTAAAGATGGTACTGAAAGCTATGAGAAGAGATGAGTGCACCAAGGGACTGGGTATATATAGAGAGAAAAGGAGTGGATCCAAGACAGATCCTTGGGGTACACCAACTGACAGCAGGATAGCAATAGTGGAGGATCTACTAGAGCAAACACTGAAAGAGCAATGGGAGTGATAAGAAGAGAACCAGAATAGCAAAGAGCCCTTAAAACAAAGTGAGGACAAGGTATCAAGGAGAAGGTTGTGGTCAACAGTGTCAAAAGCAGTAGAAAGGTCATGAAGGATGAGGACTGAGTAAAGGCCCTTGGATTTTGCCAGGAACAGGTCACTGGAGACTTTAGCAAGAGCCATTTCAGTAGAATGTAAAGGACGAAAGCCAGATGGTAGAGCATCCAGAAGGGCTTGAGATGAGCAAAGGTCAAGGCTCAACAGCGGTGAACTGCACATTCAAGTAGTTTAGAAATGAAGGGGGGGGGATGGGTCAATAGTGAGAAGGACAGGTAGAGTCTAGTGAGGGTTTCTTGAGGAGAGGAGTGTTCACAGCATGGTTGCAGGCTGCAGGGAAAGTTGCAGTGGAGAGCGATAGGTTGAGAATATGAGAAAGGGAAGGAACTACAGTGTAAGAGATGGAGCTTAGGAGATGGGTGGGAATAAGATCAGAGGAGCAGGTAGTGAGTTTGGATGAGGAAAGAAGGTGAGTGGTTTCCTCCTCAAAGATCATAGAAAAGGAAGAAAGGGTAGCCGAGGTGTGGGGGGGGGGGGGGGGGAGCTGGGGGTGAAGAGGAGGGGGAGTAGCTGATCTCGTGGGGAATTGGAGTGTGAGCTTGTGGATTTTGTCATGGAAGTAATCAGCCAGGGTTTAGGCAGAAAGGGAGGGGCAGGTGGCGCAGGCACCTTGAGGAGACAGTTGAAATAGACAGCAAGGGTCAGAGGCAAGAGAGTTAGTCAGATGGATAATATAGTCTTGTTCGATGAGTGCTATGGCAGACTGGAAAGAGACAAGCATGAATTTGAAGTAGAAAAAGTCCTCAAGGGAACGAGGGAAGGGAAGGGAAAAAGGAAGGAGAAAACAGGGGAAAGAAGAGTAGATTAAAATGGAAGAGGATGAGAGAGGGGCATGAGAGTAGAGCAGGGGAAAAGAGAGAGGAGAGCATAAGGGAGTGTATGAGTGGGAGAAAGTGTGCTACACATATATAGATTCCACCCTGCTATTCACCTATACCCAAGGGGTATAAGCTGGGAGAAAAGGAGGACTAGCAGGAAGTAGAGTGATCTGAGAACCCTGCCCCCTGCCTCTGTATAACTCCCAGGCTCAGCCCCAGAGTTGGTTCAAAGTATTGGTGCCCTAGGCAGATGTTAAGCTTTACACCTCCCCTGGCTGTCAAAATGTATTGTTTAGCTTTGAATGCCAAACTCTTTGCCACCCCCCAGAACTTGACACCTTAGGTGATTGCCTGGTTTGCCCTGATCATTCCCCAGTGTTAGGTTTCTAGGTCAGATATTCTAAGTATATGTTACCATACCTTTGAAGGTCCAGTTCATTGTAGCAGCTAAAGGATATTCCTTAAGAGATGGAATTTTAATAAATAGTTCTTGCTGTGATTTCAGTACATGCAATGGTACATAAACGCATACAAATTTACTTATATAAGCTGGTAAACTGCACCATTTCCTCATATTATCTTATGAATCAGAGTAATTTAAATTTTAACTTGAAATGAGATAATTCCGTAAATATAGAAAAGGAATGAAGAATAAAACAAAGGATATTATAATGCCTTTGTCTCATTCCATGGGGCAACAGCACTTTGAGTATTGTGTGCAGTTGTGGTCACCAAATCTAAAAAAAGATAGAAACAGAATTGGAAAAAGTACAGAGAGGGGCAACCAAAATGATGAATGGAATGGAAGGATACCGCTATGAGGAAAAGCTTAAAAGGTTAGGGCTCTTCAACTTGGATAAGAAATGTCAGGGGGCAATTTGATAGAGGTCTATAAAATGAGCAGAGTAGAATGAGTTAACATGAATCAGTTGTTTACTCCTTCAAAGAGTATGAAGATTAGGGGACATACAATGAAGCTACAGAGTAATACATTTAAGACTAATTGTAGAAAATATTACTTCTCTCAACATGCAGGGCCCGCTCGTCCGCTAGGCAGGCTAGGTGGCCGCTTAGGGCAGCAGATCTCAGTGGGCGGCATGGCATGGCGCCTGCAGCAGACTATCCTGCCGTGGACACCATAGTGGCAGCTTAAACTGCTGCCTCCTCTCGGCCCCCGAAGACGGACTCTGCAGCAGCACAAAGCTGCTGCTTTTAAACTGCTGCCGCCACCAATCTGATTATCCCTCTTCTCTGAAGACTGAATCAGCATCGGCATTGGCAGTGGTGAGGGGAGGGGCTCAGCAGGGCAACTGGAGAGCAGCATGGCCAGGTGTGGTTGAGGGGATGGCACAGTTGGGTGGGGGCTTATGCCTGGGACAGCAGAAACCCTTGGGATGGCTCTGGAAGCTGGTGTAGGTCGCAATGGGACTTATATGAAGGGACCCAGCTCTGTCAGGAACTCTCAACCCAAATGGCTTGGGAGCATCTTAGCAGGCCTGATTCTTTTTCTCTTCATTTTAGTGTTGCAGTGTGGCAAATTTTCCTTTCAGTTCTGAAAAGGTTTGGTTGTTGCTGACCCGCAGTCTTTTTTTTTTTTTTTTACCGTGTGTATGTATCTTGCACCAGGTGACAGAGCTACATTGTAAATGAAATGATTTATATTATTATAAGATACATGCATCCTTTGAGGCAAACCCTCAGTCCAAACCAATGCTCACTTCACAGCAATTTCAATATGGGGAAATATTCAACAGTAATGTATCTGTGCCGAATGGGCTGGTACACAATTTCTAGAATCTGGCTTGGGGGGGGGGGGGGAGAGGGGGGGAGAGAGAAAAGGGATGTTATTGCTACCCAAATGTATTGGTTAAAACAAGATTTGAGGTGACAATTTGGCAGAGTTAGGACTCGAACTTGCAGATTCCTGCAAGTGACGCTACCACTGAACCCCAAGCTAGCTCTTGCTCTGAATAGCGGAGAAAGTTGTTTGGCTGGGGCTGATTGCTTGATTGCTGTTTAGAGGTTTTTGGAAACTTGTAATTATTCATACTCTTCCTCCAGCCAGAATTATCAGTAATTATTAAAGTCACTTTACAGGCAAACTGAAGACAAGTGAACCAGAGCTGGAGTTTGTATGGCTCAGTAGTAATTCCAACATGTGTGTTCCAGGCAGATGATGTGAGCCTCTAACAGTTATGACTAATATTTTCGGCTTTCTCTACTGCACATGTGCCAGAACAGTCAGTAAAGACATTCAATAATAACCATGGCATTTTGTGGCATCATCTGCATGCAAGCAGATGACGTCGCTTCTCATTGATTGTCCATTATGTTTGTATTTAAAACACTTTTAGAAGAAAACATGATTAACAATTTTACTTTATTGACTGTGCTCAGGCAGATCTAGATCTCATTCAGCCTGAGAAAATATTATGTGGCAGATCTGGACTAGACGAAATAACTATGACAAACTTGTTTGGAAAATTAATTGTGGCAGTCCAGCCCAGGCAGAAGCATTTCTTTGACCATTTCTCAGCCTCTTTTTCAACTAAGATCAACCACATTCTCTGAGGTATGATCAGAAGATGGCCCCTCTTTGGCCGTTTGGCTGAGGTTAAGAACCTGTGCAATCTGAGGGCTTAACAGCCTGCCGCCTAGCTCCATTTAGGATACAAAATTATTTGGGCCATGGCTAAAGCAGGAACATTAAAACTCCCGATAAAATTACTTTGACTACATTTTGTCTAAAATTACTCCAAGTCTTTGTGTGATGATCAGGCAGGTTCAAGAAACCAGTAAGAAAACCGGAGCTCTACAGGTCAAACAACGGTAAGGATTTGAGGGTTTATTTTTATTAAATTGCTAGCTCTCTGACTGGGAGCTCTTAAAAGGGTTTTTGTATATTTTTAAAGCAAAGTTACTTTCTTTTTGGTACTTTAGTAGAAATTTCCTTGAGCAGAGTAGGTTGTTGAACTCTAGTAACCTTCTCAGCTTTGGGAACTGCTGACACCTAATCAGTAGTTAATGGGCCTTTATTGGAAACGCTGCTGAAAGAGAAAATAGTGAGGTTTCTGGAGTCCAGCAGATTACAGGATCCGAGGCAGCATGGATTCAAAAGAGGCAGGTCTTGTCAGACAAATCTGATTGATTTCTTTGACTGGGTGACCAGGGAGTTGGACAGAGGGGGAGCCCTAGATGTGGTGGATTTAGATTTCAGTAAAGCCTTTGATACTGTTCCTCACAGGCGACTTATAAACAAACTGAGCACCCTAGGGATGGACCCTAAATTTACTGCTTGAGTTAGAAATTGGTTGGGTGGGAGGCGACAAAGAGTACAGGTAAATGGAGCTCACTCTGAGGAGAAGGATGTTACCAGTGGTGTGCCCCAGGGATCTGTCCTTGGTCCAATTCTTTTTAACATCTTTGTTAGTGATATAGCGGAAGGGCTGTCGGGTAAGGTTTGCCTCTTTGCGGATGATGCCAAAATCTGCAATAGAGTAGACACCCAGGAAGGTGTAGATAACATGAGGAGGGATCTAGCTAAGCTTGAAGAATGGTCTAGAATTTGGTAGCTGGGATTTAATGTCAAAAAATGTAAGGTCATGCATTTGGGTTGCAGCAATCCAAGGGAGCAATATAGTATAGGGGGTGAAGTACTTTTGTCCACTAACGAAGAGCGGGACCTAGGCGTGGTTGTGTCTGATGATCTTAAAGTAGCTAAACAGGTAGAAAAGGCAACGGCAAAAGCTAGAAGGCTGCTTGGGTGCATACGAAGAGGAATGGCTAGCAGAAAAAAAGAGGTGATAATGCCTCTGTATAATTCTTTGGTGCGACCTCATTTGGAGTATAGTGTGCAATTCTGGAGACCGCACCTTCAAAAGGATGTGAACAGGATGGAATCGGTGCAGAGGGTGGCTACTAAAATGATTAGTGGTCTTCATTATAACGCATATGAGGGCAGACTTAAGGATCTTAATATGTACACCTTAGAGGAAAGGCGGGATAGAGGTGATATGATTGAGATGTTGAAATACCTCCGTGGCATAAATGTTCAGGGAGAGAGCCTCTTTCAATTGAAAGCAAGTTCTGCTACGAGGGGACATGGGATGAGGTTGAAGGGAGATAGATTCAGGAGTGATATGCGGAAATATTTCTTTACAGAAAGAGTAGTGGATCCATGGAATAGTCTCCCAGTGGAGGTGGTAGAGATGAGGACAATAACTGAATTTAAAAAAACATGGGACAAACACAGAAGATCTCTGAGGGTAAAAGGAGGACTATTGTAGTCGTTGATGTGGAAAGACAGACTAGATAGACCATGTGGTCTTTTTCTGTCGTCATATTTCTATGTTTCTACTGAAGGATCCAAAGGACAAGCATGACAATGCAAAGTGACATTTTAATAGTATCAAGTGCTGCGAACCTCCTAAGAAGAAAGGTCACCTCTTCTCCTTTGATACATGACTGATCACGATTCTGATCCCGGGGGTTCAGACTGGATGTACAGAGGGGATCTACGTCCAGAACAGAATGAGCCCTTATGTCTCTAAGCACACATAACTTAACAGCCATAGACCTTCAAAGGAAGACACAGTGCATCAGCATAACAAATTATGTTAACCACTTTGATTGTAGGATAAAGTGGTATACAAATCTGGTTAAATAAATAAATAAAATTATGGTCCTACACTTTTTTTGTATTTTTTTATATCTCTTACTTCCTCCTCTTCCCCATGTGCAGTACCCAACAGCTTGTTTGAACGCCCAGCTGCAGAGTCCACTGATGAGAATGGTGATAGCTTGAGTGGCCTTTTGATTGATGAAAGAAAATGATCAGTTTTTACTTTGGAAACAGTTCATGATTGGCCAAAGCTCTCCATCAAAGACATCAGATGGGTATTTCTATTTTTGGGGCGATATTGACATCAGATCTGAACATAAGAATTTGCGGTGAGATTGAACCGATATTGAATAACACGTTTTAGAGAATTTGGAAGATTGCGGTGACTGGGCCAGAGGGCCGTATAGCCTCACGCGAGGTTTGCCTAGTTGGCTTTTTAACTGATTAAAATGGAGGGTCTGTAGCATGAGTATGTTTTTGCATCCTCAAAACAGACGATCTGACAAAAAATATAAATATAAAAATAGATAGTTCTGTCTGTTTGATCACGGGAATTTATGGTGGGAGAATTGGTGATTAACCATGTCCTGGCAATGTCCCAGTTTTTATACTATTTCCTATTATTTCCTTTTTTAATTGGTCTTGTTTTATTTGATTCTTTTATATGTCAAATATGTGTGCATATATAATCCAAAGCCATTTCACTGGCCACTTTTTTTTTAGGAGATATTGGACAATAGGGGGTTGAACTGCAAGGGTGCCAATAACGTTGAAAGAAAATGTAATTTGCTGCCAAATCTCCAAGAAAGATTTGAACAATGCCACAGCACAGCCCTTCTATTTAAAATGTTTTAACCGCTATAAATGTATTTACTCTTCTGCCCCCCAGTACCTTTCATCTCTTATCTCTCCTTACACCCCCTCTCGGTTACTTCGCTCTTCTAATAGTCTTCATTTATCTATGCCCTTTACTCGTACTGCCAATTCCAGACTTCGCTCCTTCCAACTGGCAGCACCCTTTGCTTGGAATAGTCTTCCTGTCTCTGTGCGCCAGGCGTCCTCCCTGCCCATTTTCAAGTCCAGGCTCAAATCCCACCTCTTCACTACTGCTTTTCGTTCCTGTCTTGCCCTATCTTGATTTCTCCATCAACTTATGTTTACTTTGTCCTGTAAATTTTGTTATTTGCATTTTGTAACTTATTTTGTATTCTGTCTTATTAGATTGTGGGCTCTGATGAGCAGGGACTGTCTCTCTTGTATGTTTGTACAGCGCTTCGTATGTTGTGGCGCTATATAAGTGTTTATTAATAATAATAATAATAATAATAATGATATCAAAGGCCAAAGAAACATCTAACATAATGAAAACAAACATATCTCCCTATCCATCCCCAACAATTAAGTATCTACCACGGATAGCAGCAAGGTTTCTATTCCATGCACCTCTGAAAAACCAAATTGAGCATCTACTAACAATTTCCATTCTTAAATGAAATCCTGAACTTGTTACAGGACTGCCTGCTCCAAAATTTTACGGTCTTAAGGTCTTAACACTGTTTCGACAAAGAAATTGTAATAGATCTTTTTCATTTCCACGAGACACACCTAGGGGTATGTTTACTAAACTGCAGTAATGTCACTCGCGTTAGGTTCCGCGGTAAAGGTACAGATGCCCATATAAAGGCATGGGCGGTGCATCGTTACAGCAAGCCGTAACAGCTAATGCATGTTATAAGGCGCGTTCTACTAACGCGCATTACAAGGCGCGTTACAAGGCACCCTTTAAGGTACTTTACAAGGCACAGGGTGGTGTGTAAGGTGCCTTGTAAGGTGCATTATAAGGCGCCCTGTAAGGTGCCCTGTATGGTAAGGTGCATTATAAGGCACACTGTAAGGTGCCCGTGAAGGTGCCTTGTAAGGTGCATTATAAGGCGTCCTGTAAGGTGCCCTGTAAGGTGCCTTGTAAGGCGCCTTGTATGGTGCCTTATAAGTAAGGTGCCTTATAAGGTGCCTTGTAAGGTGCCTCATAAGGCGCTTTGTAAGGTGCCCTATACAGTAGGGCTCCATAGGCTAAGCGCCATATCAAAATAATAAAATATAATACCTAAAACCCAGTCACATCAAAATCTACAAAAACAGACCCGGATTTTGAAAACACCAGTGCGAAAGCAGAAAACTCTTTTTGTTGGAATAGCCAGTTCAGTAGAGAGGAACAATCCTCACACTGCCGTGGCAAGTTCCTTTTTATTGATTAATTTAATAAAATTCAGCTTTTTACTTAACTGAAGTGCGTAGGCATGTCAGTCCAAGCAGCAATGTAGAAGCACGACGTGGCACGTTTCGGGATAATAACAGTAATATCCCTGCATCAGGTCAAAAAAACATTGCTCAGCAGCCCAAACTTCTAAAGCACTGCTCCAAAAAAGCTGTTTTTTTAAAACACAGCGTCAGCAACTTAAGTTCAGCCGTTTCCATTCAGCTGATTAGAGGAAAAGACACGGAAGGCCAATCAGTGCTACAGAGGGAGGAGACACCTCAGGAAGACCACCCCCTCACACCAAAAAGTGCCAAAGATCAATCAAATGATAGTGTACCAGTCCACTTGTTGATTTAATCCTGCCGGAGAGACAGAATTTAGACGATATATCCACCGTTGTTCTCGATATTGTAAAGCCTGCAGCCGGTTGCCCCCATGAGGGTTGGAAGGTATATGATCAAGGATCCGCCAGGTGAGCATGTCAAAAGTGTGAGAATTAGACACGCAATGTTCCACAAGAGGCGCTGTCATTGATCGAGTGCGGAGTCTGGAGGCGTGTTCTCCTAATCTGACTTTAAAGGGCCGGGACGTACGTCCTATATAATATAGAGCACATGGGCAAATTATAAGATAGACCACAAACGAAGTGGTACAAGTAGTGTTCCATCGGGCCTGATAGATAATGTGAGTGTGAACATCATGCCAAGATGGACCGGAAATAGTGTTGGAGCAGTAGCTACAATCGCCACATGAATAATGTCCCAACGTGTCGTGTTCAACTACAGGGCGATCCAAGGCCGCCGAGGTATGCACTATCTTGTCCCATAGATTGGAGTGTCTTAAATATGCTATTTGCAGTCGCTTACGAAAGCACGGATGTAAACCCAAAATGGGCCAATATCGATGTAAGATTTTCACTACATCAGAAGATCCTTTCATATAAGGAAACACCACTGTAATGGCATCCGATAGAGGTTTAGGAGTAGAGGAATCATCCAGGAGCCATTCTCTGTGAACCCAACGGGCTCTCTTGTAGGCCAATCGAACTAGTCGCGATGGATATCCTCGCGCCTCCAACCGGGAACTCAATTCACGGGCATGAACCTTAAAATCAGACAGACAAGTGCAGTTTCTACGAAGATGGAGGAACTGACCGTATGGTAACCCACGTTTTAAAGACGGCGGGTGAAAGCTGTCAAAGCGCAGGAGAGTGTTGCATTGGACTTCTTTACGATACAGTGATGTTTCAAACCCATGGTCAGTGAGCTTGATTGTAAGATCTAAAAATTGGATCTGGTAGGTCTCAATCTGAGCCGTAAACTGTATATTACGTTTAAAAGTGTTCAAGGATCTGAGAAAAGCATCTAGTTGATCCCTGGCACCCGTCCAGATAAAGAAGATGTCATTGAGAAAGCGCCGCCAAAAAGGGATATGGCTATATAAAGGGTGGGAATAGATGAAACGTTCTTCAAACCATCCCATATACAAGGTGGCTATAGATGGCGCTACGGTGGCGCCCATGGCAATCCCGTAGGTTTGGAGGTAATGTTGTTGTTGATAGACAAAAAAATTATTATTAAGCACCAGATCCAGTAAATCAAGAACGAATTGTTTAGGAATGCGTTCGGGCACTGGTAGAGGGCGGGTTGCTAATTCTGCCATTACCTCACGCTGATCGATGTTAGTATAAAGGGACTGCACGTCCACTGTTACTAAAAAAGTATATGTAGAAATATCCGTGCAAGAGGCCAAATGGATCAGAAAATCACCAGTGTCTTTGAGGTAGGAAGGCACCGCTCCAGCTAAAGGTTGCAAAAATAGATCGCAAAATTGTGACAGTGGTTCAAGGACCGAATCTCGGCAAGAGACGATCGGGCGTCCGGGGGGATGAAGTAAAGATTTATGAACTTTTGGTACTAAGTAGAAAGTCGGCGTCCAGCTTTTTTGGAGCAGTGCTTTAGAAGTTTGGGCTGCTGAGCAATGTTTTTTTGACCTGATGCAGGGATATTACTGTTATTATCCCGAAACGTGCCACGTCGTGCTTCTACATTGCTGCTTGGACTGACATGCCTACACACTTCAGTTAAGTAAAAAGCTGAATTTTATTAAATTAATCAATAAAAAGGAACTTGCCACGGCGGTGTGAGGATTGTTCCTCTCTACTGAACTGGCTATTCCAACAAAAAGAGTTTTCTGCTTTTGCACTAAGCGCCATATCAGGCACCCCTGGACAAGGCACCTTAGAAGGCACCCTGGGTCACGGAACCATAGGTTAAGGTGGCCTAACAAGGTTATGGTTCCCTAGGTTAGTGTGCCCTAAGGGCTGCAAGGTGCCTCAGGATGACATGCATGACCTGTGAGGAGCAGAGACAGATATAGCCCTAACACTAGATAGAGCACTCAGAAAAGGAAATGAACAGGTGCATGAAGGAGGGAGAGGTGGGAGCCGCTGGACCCCCCCATATCTGCGGGCATCCCATGTGGTTGCCAGTACCGTTGTTAAACATGTTGGTGGCAGCTGTACCATGGCACAGGATGCTGGCAATGTAGTATTGGAAAGACAATGGGTGGCAGATAATGGGAATACATGTCCCCCAGTGTAGGCAGATTTGCCAGGATAGATATGATGATGAGTGGACAGAGGTGTGGCAGTGCTCTGCAGAGCAGGCACAGGTGGGGTAAGCACAAAGAGGCACAATGCAGGAAAGGGTACACAGTGCAGGAGATGGGGTGGTAGCCTGCACAGGAAGACAGCACACCACACAGCTGCCAGACACAGACAGATGGACTGACGGATGGCTGGCGACTGTGATGAGGGTGAAATGTGCTGCCAGCACAGATCCGCAGAAATATGACTGTCACAGGAATGACAAGTACCTGTGTAGGAAAGGCATAAAAGAAGGAGAACAAAGAGGAAGCAAACCCATGACCTCTGGCATGAAAACAGCCCACAAACCCCTAGGCCACAGCAATGGCTGTATACAAATGCACTGCAAGGCACCACACAAAACGCCTGCTGTGTGCCAGGATAGAGCAACCCCAACCTTTGCCATGATGCAACGCACATGCACAACAGGCGGCACCAGCTCATATCACAATCTGTAAGTGGGACAAGAAGCACATAGAAACACATGCATACACACCATGAGACATCATGCAGTGTAAACAGCATGCAAAAGAGCATGGGTGCAAAACAGAAAGGGCATCAGGGGCTGGCTGAGGGGAAAGCTGTGTGGATGGCCTGTGGATCATGGCAACATGGGGAATGGAACAAAAAAGGAGCATGTGGGAACTGAACCAGCACACTGATGTGGACCAGACCAGCCAACAACAGCAGTACCAATCCCCCAAGATGACTGCTCAGATGGACACCACAAAGATATAGCCATATGTAACACCCAACATGTGACAGGCTGCAGAGAGGGCACACTGTGGTACACAGCACAGAGATGGAAGGGTGTCTGGAGAGGTGACAAGGCTGCAGCAATTGCATGGGCAGGTTAGCAGAACACTGAAAAGGAAAAGGAATGGAACATATGGGAATCAAACCAGCAACCTAAGGACTCCCAACATATGTGTGTGACCACTATCCCAAACACTACAATGGAAACAAGGCACCACAAAAGGCACACTGTGGGTCACATTGCTGAGATGGAAGGCCCCCTGCCCCACTGTTAACTGCAGACATTGCGTCCCTCACCATGCTGCAATCTACGCCTGGAATAAACTACTGGGGTCCGTATGGCATGCACCCTCGCAAACCCACAGCCAATCTAGGCTGAAAGCTCGCCAACCCACTGCTGCCTATGGAACATAAACACCCTGATCTCACTCACCCGGCCCTCTGTGTCACACCTGCGTGCACATTCCCACAGCTGTCATAATTAGAATGTAAGCTCGGTTGAGCAGGGTTTGTCACCTACATGTCTGTGCAGCGCTGTGTACGAGGGGCAGTGCCAGATATATGTACAGATCCATTGATGTAAGAAACTGTTTTTCTATACTGCATCATTCCTCAACTAAAGCAGTGGGCAATGGAGGGGCAAGTGGCACGTCCAAGGCCACAAGGAATGTCCAAAAGACTAGAAACCTCAGTGCTCCAGACATGAGACTGCTGTCCTCAGGTGGGCTCTGAAAACCCGGCCCTTCGGACTGAGGTATGTTGTTATAACCAATAGGCCATACCTCACACTGCACAGGTGCAGTAGGTGTGGTAGTAATGCAGTTAGTGAGATAAGTATTTGGTGCTGTAACAGTACCCATACATGCCAAGCAGGATATCAGTGAGCTTGGCATCGCAGAAATTGAGATCATTACCAGGGGGTTACCATGTCACCTACACCTCCTGGTGCCCTACCTGTCTGGATGACTGCGGAGCTCTGTTGCCAAGGACACCCTCATGCAGCATGCTGAGCCCATCAGCTATCCTGATAATGGCACATACCACCAGCTCCAGGGCGTGGGTCCGTGGCCGTGGCTCATGGGACACAGCACACCTTGCCACATCTAGGTGGCACACACACATGCCGCCACACAGACACACCGTACCTGCTGCCTGTGTGTGGCATCGGCAGAGCATCTGTCTGTGTTGATGTGTGCCAGGCCCCTGTCTGGCCATGAGACACCCCTAGCACGGTGGGGCAGGTGACAGGTGGCAAGGGCCCCAGTGGTCTGTGAGGGCCTGTGTCAGCCAGGACTGGCCACCCCCAACCCCCCCACCCCGTGTCCCAACCACCCACCACCACCCTCCCCCCCCCACCCCAACCACCACATCCATTTCACCCCACACCTCCTCCCCTTCCACATCATGATCACCCACCCCCTTGTCTGGGCCTGCGGCTGACCCCCTTCCTCCGTCACGGTACTGGTGTTTTCATGGGTGGCCCCAAGATTATGGAATTTGCTGCTATTAATCTTGCGACTTGAGCCTGATTACTGTAAATTCAGTAAGAGAGTAAATGCTCGACAGGCATTCGGGGGAGGAGGGGTTAGGTTAATTGAGTGAGTGGAAGATGATAATTCTTCAGGTGTTGTGGATTAAGCATTCTCCTAGGGGCTGTTTGATTAGGGATGACATAATGCTTTCTCTGATTAGACTCATGCTTTTCCACTCTAGCTCCCCTAGGGACTTTCTGCATACAGGTGCATTCTGGAACATGTAGTCTTTTAGGGAAACAAGCTGTCTTATTTCTATAACCTGCCAGCTTAGATTGCAACTCCACCCTTACATTATTGATTGTCTTTAGAATCATTTCATTTTATATGTGAGTCGATTCTTTTTATTATATATTGTGATAAGGAAGCTTATCAAAGCTCAGGGAGTAATGACAATAGAGGAGAATTTACTCTGATCAAGGGACCTGTGCTGGCAGGTTATAGAAATAAGACAGCTTGTTTCCCTAAAAGACTACATGTTCCAGAATGCACCTGTATGCAGAAAGTCCCTAGGGGAGCTAGAGTAGAAAAGCATGAGTCTAATCAGAGAAAGCATTATGTCATCCCTAATCAAACAGCCCCTAGGAGAATGCTTAATCCACAACACCTGAAGAATGTAAGGGTGGAGTTGCAATCTAAGCCCTTTAAAACTATAGGGGAATCTTCAGGAAGACAGAAGGAGAAGGGGAATTAGAAGGAGAATGAGAACAGAAGGAAGAACAACCGGAACCTGAAGGAACAAGGACAAGGAAGCAGACGGTCCAAGAGAGGAGCTCAGAGAAGTACCTATGCCTGGAGAGATACCCGGGGGAAAGAAGAATCTTCAGAGGACTGGAAAAAGCCAGAGGTCTGTAGATCCACAGCCAGGGACCCTCAAGCAACGCCTAGGAAGAGGACTGTTGCAGCTAAGGAAGAAAGGAGCCCAAATACCTCTTGGAGGACGTCTGGAGAAAAGATCCTGAGGTCCAGAGATACCAACTGGAGGACAGGACACAGAAGCTCTATTGCATACTGGCCAGAATACCAGAAGAAGCAGCCTGGCCCTTGCCTGGATTCAGGTAGGAACTGTGAACGTTTTTCTAGCTTTGAGCAGTGCAAACAGCAGGGAAACAGCTTCTCTCCGTGTAGAGGTCAGTTCCTAAAGCCCTCTGAGTCAGACGGAGAAACAGAATCTATGCAATTTCAAGAGCAAGGTTTAATACTGTATATGATACAGAGGATAATTATATGGACTGTTCTTTGAGTAGGTTGTTATTTTAGGAAAATCCTAAATATCAGAGCAAACATCAAAAGGAAACATTCTAAATATTAGCTTCCCATAAAGTTTTGTTGAATGAAAAAGCTCTTGGGAAGGTTTTGCACGTGTGCTGAAATCAAGCTACTGATTGCAGTTAATTGTCACCTGCTGGTGGAGGAGAGCCCAGCACAAGCCGTGCACACGTAGGATTAAAAAGTTCTTTTCTGTATGGAGAAAGTGAGCATTGCTTTTGTATAAAGAAGTTTCCCTCTTTGATTTGTTTTTCCCCAGCACTGCTAAGGAGTTTATTAGCAGTGGCTGAAAGAAGCCTTTCTGTTCTATAAAGGACTTTGATTCTTATTTGCATAAGATATTCCAGTTGCCTTATTTTGTGTTGAATAAAACCCTGGAGAAGTTATCTGGAAGGTGTTACCAAGCATATCTGTGTGTGGGATAATCACCCCATAAATAAACTCTAATTTTCTCTACACTCGACCAACTACAAGAGTTTTCATTATTTTTAAAAAGGCAAGCTTTGTGTGAATGGACTTCAATAACCACAATCCTTTGCAAGACAGTTAATTTGCATACTTGCCAAGATGGTGGTACCTTCATAACAAGCACCCCCTTTTACAATATGTATGTTGCAAAGCACTGATAGAAGGATCTCACGGATAAGTGGTATATTGTTTTTCATAAATAAATAAATACATTTCTCATAGGGAATCTTTTAATTGGCACCGGCAGCATCTCCTCCAACATCATCATCATTATTATGAATAATAGTAGAAAGAAAACACACTGTAAGCAGTGAAAGGTGTCAAGGGTAAAAGCGAAAGAAGCTTGGCAAAGGATGCATCAGCCCAGAGCACAACAAGATGGCCACAATGCTTTCAGTTTCAGGAGCCACTCATAACATTGGTGCCTTTTCTTGTTGACAGATTGATAGGCAAATTTATATTTTCACATATATATGATTCCTCCACATACACCCATCCACCTGTGTATAAACCTGCCTTTTTTTTCTGTTCAATTTCGGTTCAGGCCACGCATTTCTGCAGAAAAAGCTGTGCTGAATGTGTGTTACAATCGTAGATATCAAAGGGTAGATTTTATATGGGAGCTGCGTAAAGATACATACCATGCATACACATAAGTCGCTATTTTGAAGGACCTGCGCACATGAGTGGGTTGTCGCTATTCAGTAAGCATGCGCATAAGTCTTATTGCATACTTTCAGTCTGAGTGTGCCGGGGCGGAGTTTGGGCAGAATGTAGACAAAGCAATTTTCATGCATAAGTTATAGCATACTATAACGTAAGTGCATTACTGAAAAATTTGGGCCTGGACATTTACACCTGCCATGCAGCAAGTGTACTGCTGCAATTAGTTTTTTTTTTAAGCATTTTCCAAATACAATAAACGAAAAAAGAAATATAACAATACAATCTTATTTGAAATCCAAGTTGGAAGAACAAGAATTCACCAATGCCACATTAAGGAAGAGAGAAACTGTAATATACTGTATACATAAAAGAGAGAAAAAAAGAGTAACAAAACTCCATGAAAGGGGGTTAAAAAAAAAAATCGATGTCAATTCCGCCACCAAAATCTCACCCACCTCCCTCCCATCAAGAAAGTGTTGTAAGGATTTCACATCCGTATAAACATATGTTTGCCCCCCCAGAGTAACGATACAGCGGCAAGGGAACTTAAAAAAAAAAGTAGCCCCCAATGCCACTACACGAGATTTCAATAACAAAAACTGCTTACACCGTGACTGAGTGCTCCGGCAGACATCAGGAAAAACCGGGAGTTTGTATCCACAGAAAGGAACATCTTTAAACTTGAAATATGCTCTCAGAACTCGTAATCTGGCGGATTCAGACCCAAACCTCACCACCAAGGTATTACGCTTAGAGATAACATCTAAAGAATCCTCCAGGAAAGCAGTTAAATTCTGATCCACAGAGCAAACCGAGAGGGCCGAAACCTTCTCAATTTGTTTAGTAGGAGCAGAGACAGCCAAAAGATAATACATATGAACAGCTTGCAGGTCCCCTACTAAATGCAATACTTCAAAAGCATATTTACCCAGCAGTATTTCAGGAGATAACAAATGTGTGTAAGGAAAATTTAAAAAACGCAAGTTGCATGCTCGTGATTGGTTTTCCAGTACTTCTAGCCTGTGAGAAACTGAAAGAACATCTTTAGATAAAGCAACATCCAAATCAATACAGGATTGTAACTGGAGATCAGTCCGAGCAGCCAATTTCGAGCAATTATCAATTTGTTTATCCACATGTTGCAATTTACCCACCACCTCCTGGGAAAATGTACATAGAGAGGACACAGTAGAGGTTAAACGATTATCTATGTTCTGAATAGCTGTCCAAATATCCATGAGAGTCACTTCCCCTGAACGTTCCGACATCTGCCTCAGCCAAGAACACCGGCTGCAAAACAGGGGATGAACTCACAGGAGAAGAAGCCGAAGGTGTAGATGAGAATGGAGGCACAGGGAGAGGAGGAGGAGACCGGAATGCAGGGCTTAATGAAGCCCCCTCCGGTGACTGAACCTCAGGCAAGCAGAGAGGTTACATGCTTATCCATAGGTCCTATCACTTTCCCATTTACAACACCCTCTCCAGATTTTACACTAACCTTTGCCTTGCGTTTGCACATGGATTCAAGCTGATCTCACCATACACGTGAACACTTCATGTGCACCTAAGGGGCACCAAAGGGACGTATCTGCCCCTTGAGCCATGCCCCTTAGGCCACACCATGCAGTCCGCGACACGCGGCCGCATGGGACCCACCGGGCTTTATTAGGCAGGGAAGGGTCCTCCAAGTCAGGGCACGCCCTCCTCCTGCCTGCACGCTGACACTCCAAGCCTCCACCGGGTACTGCTGCACTGAACTGCTGAGATGGAATCGCGGCAGCTCCCTCACACACAGTGCTCTCTCCAACAACTTTCAGGTACCTCCAGGCTTTATTGGGCAGGGAAGGGTCTTCCGAGTCAGGGCACGCCCTCCTCCTGCCTGCACGCTGACACTCCAAGCCTCCACTGGGTACTGCTGCACTGAACCGCTGAGATGGAATCGCGGCAGCTCCCTCACACACAGTGCTCTCTCCATTGAATTCAATGGGGCCACGGCTTAGATATCGCACGGAAGCTGCTACTGCTGATTAGTAAACATACCCCCTAGTCTCTCCCCAGTTTCTTCCTATCCATCCCCTCCCTCTCCCTCTTACCATGCATCCTTTCCTTTTTTTCTTACTCCCCATCCCCTTTCAATCTCTCCATCTTCCACAACCCATCACCTCACTATCACTCATTCTCCACCTTTCCCTGCCTCTCCATGTGCACCCGCCACCACTTCCTTTCCCATATCCCTCTCTCTCCTCCGTGGATCCTGGGGCAATGATGCCAATGACATTACAGACAGTAAGGGAGAAAACAATTAATTTCTTTTAAAAATCATAACTGCAGAAATTACATGCATGGCTCAACTTTGCATATTTATTTATGTTATCATTAGTAATATCTAATGTACCCAAATGTTAACTCACCTTGAGCTACAAATGAACAAATGAATGAATGTGAGTTAAATCCAAATAATAAGAGTAGCAATCACGGTAATAAGAGTAGAGGATAGAGGATTGCTGGTTCCAGCACAAAGGCTCTTATTGGTTTTTGTTGTGCTCTTGTCTTGATTAGATTATAAACTCTAAGGAGCAGGGATTGTACATTGGGGGATTGAGGGTGGGAATTTCATAAAGGTTTTTCCATCTGTAAAGCCTGTTTTACACACTGAAATGGCCTTTTCTAAAATTGCACAGCAGTATATGCACAAGTACATGCTCATGTACTTATATGACTGGCATGTGTACGTGTTCCTAGGGTCTTAATTTGGGCGGACCGGGGGCACAGTTGCGATGTTCCTGCATGTTTTCTAGATTACATAATTTCACATGTAGAGTGCACACAAACACATACAATTAACCTGCCCGGAAGCTGGTGTAAATGTGTCAGTCAGCATTCCCATGCTACTGGGACTGGATCTAGGATTTTATTTTCTAAAAGCAGAGGTACCATATTGCCTTTATAAAATAGGAATCTTTTTGGATTTCTCACGTTGGCATCCTGTTATAAAATCAGGCCTTAAGTGTTTCTGTACTGCAGGGATCCTTAGACTTTTGAGCAAAGGGCCATATATGGTCTTTCAAATAGGGGTGGCCCGAAGGTGATTCGGGGCGATATGCAGACACTCATTGTGGGGCCTCATTTGCATAAATATTTACATACCATTGGGCCTCATTTGCATAAATGTAATTCACTTTATTTTAAAATGTATATGTCCCCCAATTTTGATCATGCTGTCCTTGGACATTGCCCTGTGCTTGGTCATTTTTCAAAACATGCATACACTATTTAATAAAACAGATATTACAATAAAATAATCATAATAACAATCATGAATCAAAATTAACTTAAAACCACTTTCACGTCCCCAGAAAAAAAACACAAATCATTATAAATATTTGCATACTGGATTTATTTGGTCAGTGCTTTGGTCAGCTTATTGATGAGGAGGGAAGATATGCAATAAGAAAATCCAATCCTAGTAGCCATGATTTCAAGATCATAGTGCCCAGGCTGGATAAACTCAGAAATCAGCAGCAGTGAAGCAATCAAGCTACTAACAAAATTAAACTGAGATGTATTCTTAAAATTTGAGATTTCCTTGAATCTGATCTGACAAAATATTTTACATTTCAGACTGGCAGCATCAAGAATGTAAAACTGCAAATGTCAAAGACAATCGATATTGCGCTACCAATTGCCAACACCCTACAGTTGACCACATACCAAGAAATCACAGTACAGGACTCATAGAGCAAATCTATCATTCTATAGCAGTACTAACTTCCAAAACTCACCCAGCAAAGAGCGTACCCAGAAAAGGGAGGAGGAGGCACCATAAATATTGCAGTGGAACCTAGAACGATCATACACCTACTGTGAAAAATGAACGAGTCAGATTCCTTCATAGAAACTCCACATTAATAGAATACTTGGCTTCAGTCATACAGTTAGAACTTAGATAGGCCCTCACCAAATATATAATAAGTGCCACAAACTAAACATAGAAACACATTGACAAAAATTAAACTGAAACTCGAGGAAGCCTCACTCTGCTTGTAGCGTAACACCAGAGAAATAGAAAGATACATATAAAGACAGCACATGTTAATTACAAAACTTGATGTACTCCAATCATTAAGGGTGTCATTCCAGAACACAAATAAGGAGTTTGTACGTGCAGCAGGGACTTTTATGTGCCAAAATGTCCCAGACCGTATTCTGAAACACTGCTGACATGCACGTCCATGGCGCTAGCACGGGGATCTCAGAATGTGCTCAGAAGGGGAGGAACGGGGGCATGGTCAGCCATAGAAAGCGTATTCAGGAAAGTCCCGTGTACTGTGATGCTGCAGACCCTCTGAGAAGAGAAGAAAATGTTTTAAACGCAGGAAAAGTCAAGCACAAGCTGCAATATTATGAGGAACCTGATAGGGGGAGCAAGAGGGACCTCCGAGGAACTGAGGAACCACACCTCCTAGGTCATGAGGTAATGCCAGCCAGCTTCCAATCAAGGAAGAGAGGAGTACCTCTTAAAGGGAGTCTGGAAGACTGGAGGGCAGAACAGCCAGGAGGAGGACGGCCGGAAGAAGGAGAACGGCCAGAACCGGCAGAACGGCCAGGAGAACCAGCAGAACCAGCAGGTTGGGCAGGACATCCGAATGAATGGGCAAGATATCCAGAAGAAGCAGTAACCCCTGGACAAGGGTTTCGCAGGAGGCAGCAGCAGCCGCAGTGGCTTGAGGAAAGAAGCAACCGTGGAGAAGGTGGGATAGCTCCATCCAGAGTGAGTGCTTTTCGTCCAGAGAGGCAAAGGCGTGGCTGTGACTGCGGTCTAAAGCCAACAGAAGGACGGGTGGAGAACTTAAGGCCTATTGCTCAGTCCAGGCAGGATCCCAGCCGGTGCAGGCCTCAAACCTCACCGGGAGTAGACAAGCCAAGGAGAAAAGGTAACCCATGTTTAACTGAAAGCAGGTTGCAGACTGCTGGTGTATGGGGAGGACAGGGAGCAGAGGAATACTGTCCGTGTGAAACTGCCTATGAGATAAGGTGCAAGAAACACGTACCGAATGAGAGACTTGTTAATGACAAAGCTTTGCATGAGGCTAAGGTAAAACACTTGCAAAAGGAAGACAGTTCCCAGTATAGGAGGGCGCAGGACCGACGCCCTACATTCAGCCCTGAGCATTGGGAGGTTGTACAGAGGATATATAAAAAGCCTGATTACAATTTGCCAGCAAGTACTGACTTGGTTTCAGAGGCTTCAGAAGGGGAACCGATGCAGGTGGAATTTGCTTCAGATACCGAGATGGACTGTAGTTATTGTAAGACAGGAAGCCTGGAGTCCCTGCTTAGCACATAAGCTCTATCTTGGGGAATAGAGACTGTTTGTTTTGATACACCATTTATTGTGAAGATAACAGCTTTGCTTTAACGTCATGTTTTACTTTTTTTTTAACCTGAAGTAAGGAACTTGTGTTGATGTTTTTGTCCAAGCATATGAACCTTTTTGCAAGAAAGGGAAATAAAAGCCTTTGTTTCCCTCCACTCGGACCTTTGTATTCTTTGGGATTTTGGTAACAAAGGAAGCTACCAGGGCTGCAAGTCCCTGGGCCCTGTAAGACATTAGCCAAACCCAACCTCATATGTTTTTATGTCCAACCTACCTCAGTCCATTACGCTGCCAAGGTAGGCCCTGTGACAGTACGTATTATGTACGTATTAAGTGTTTCCTGGAAATGTCCATGTGATTCCTACTGAAGCATGGAACAAGGCCAGGACTTAGAAAAAAATCTGTTCTTCTCTGCAATGCGGCTCATATTGAAGAATGATAGTGACAAGTATGTTTTGAACTGGTGGGTCTGCAGTCTGGAAAAACACAAGATTTTATTTATTTATTTATTTATTTATGCAGTCTTAAGGTACAGGGAGCTGAGGTGAGGGAATATTTGAAGGTGTAGACACATTAATAAATACCCTTACAGAAACACTAAGGAGAGCAGTGGAGGCACATTCTAATCCCTGCGGGATCAGAATCAGGTCTGGGCCTGTATGTGCAGGCCGGGACCCGATTCCAATCGGCCTGCACATACAGACCCCTGCCCGGCTAACTCAGTCAGGCTCCTGGAATGAAGCCGTGGTGCCATGGTGTCCCATTGCCATAGCACCATGGCTCCATTCAGGAGCTACGATCCCTGGCCACCAGCCACAATCTTCGTTCCCTGCAGCCCGACCCCCAATCTGGCCTTCCATGGCAAAAAATACCAGTCGCAGAGCCAAACAGAAAACAAGCTGAAGCGAGGTGTCAAAGTAGGTTCTGTATTTATTCAGGGGTCTTGGGTGTGGCTTTTTGTATCTCTGTACCCTTGAACAAAGACAGAACCTACTTTGACACCTTGCTCCAGTTTGGTTTCTCTTAGGTTGGACCTGACATGCATGCTCTCGTTTACATTCTCATATACCATATTGGGGTGCTGGGCTTACCTAGCACTTTTCAGGCCATGAGGAGATCTGGTATGGTCTAGGTTGCAGCAGCTGCCATTTCTGATTGGTAGTTATGTCTATTGTGCATCAGCAAACTACTGTCTGTGGTGAGCAGCTTAGGAGATGCATGTTTTTCCCGAGGGATGTAGCGTCTGTGAGTACATTGCGGGGACAGGCAGGATCTGAAACGTGTAACTTTTCAGAATACGGTGGGCGCGGGGACATCCAAAATGTTTACCTGCATCCGAGGCCCGATTCCGGACCCGTGGGCATGTCCAGACCAGCGGATGCGGAATTAGGGTCAAAGGGGGCCCATTTTTGATTTAGATGTGTCTGTGGTCTGGACGTGCACGTTATGGATTAGCACTCCACATTAAAAATGAAATACTTGTTTCTGCCTTGTCTGGCCATTTTATTTTTCTAATAGTGTTGGTTCCAGTCTGGTTTATGCTTCCCTGTAACTTCTCTTAAATTCTCTGGAGGGTCTCAAGTCCATCTGCTACTTCTCTCTACATCCATCTCTGATACTGATCTTTTTCTTTTCAGTTTTCTTCCATTTATTTTTTTTCTCACTCTATGGACTCAATTTCCTCTCATTCTTTTTACCATCTTGTCCTCAGTCTACTGCTTTTCAACCTTAACCAAACCTTCCTATTTTCCCATCTCTCTCTCTCTCTCTTTTCCAGTCTCTTATTCCTCAGTCTATCACTAATTCTCCCCTTTCTCCCTTCCCTATTCCCACTGTCCAGCATCTCCCTCCCTTTATCCCCACTGTCTAGCATCTCCCCATCCAATATTTGTCCCCTTTCTCTCTCACCATCCAGCATCTCTACCTCTCTTTCGTTCCATATCGCCCACCATATCCAAAATCTCTCCTCTCTATCTCCCTGTGTCCAGCATTCTTACCCTTCTTCCTATATCCTACCATATCTAGCATCTCCATTCCAACTCTCTATTTCATGTCAAGCCTAGTTTTTCCCCTCTCTATGCCCCTTACTGTGTCTCACCTCTCCACCTCCCTAATCCCGCCTACCCCATGTCCAGCATCTCCATCTCCCAAACCCCCTTTCATGTCCATCTTCCTATACCCCTCCGTGTCCAGCATTTCTTCTTCATCTCCCTATTCCCGCTTCTCCTGAGTCCAGCATCCCTCTCCTTTTGACCTCCTTCCCTCCATGTCCAGTATCTCCCCTCCCCTGTGTCTAATAGTTCCAGTATCTTTTCCCTTCCCCTGCCATATGGTCATGCATGTCCCCTCTAACTCCCCCTCCTACTCCCTCATGCAGCACTTCCCTCCACCTTGATGTTGTTCAGGTGTTGTAGTCTATCTCTGCAAAGTTCAGGACAGGCAGCGTTTAATTTGATCTTGTAAACAAACAGCTATTTGTACATGTAAAATGCTGTTTTATACATATAGTAAAATATCCCACAATAAATTTGGAACATAAGACAATGTCTCTGATGACACAGCACTGTCATTTTCCATTGATTTTTCAGTGCTTTTCCCTGTTTGAGATTTTCTCCCACTAAAATAAATGCACCACTTCCTAACAAAATTACAGTTGCTTTGTTCTCCTTTCTTTTTCTGTCACTCCACAAAGGTTTAATACTTACTCCATTCCCGGGGTGGGCAAATATCCTCCTGGGTCTCAGCTGCCGCTTAAGGCCACTGCACGGGCTCCTCCAGACTTGGCTGCTCAGATTCTCTTCATTGTCAGCCGGCTCCTTCTCCTCCTCTCCTGGTGTTGCTGGGCCTGGGCTGCAGATGCTAAGACAGCCAGAACACTGCCCCTCTTCTTTGTCACTGCTTCCTTCTCCCTGGTTGTGGCCGGCCGGAGGAGCTGCTGCACTACAGCCAACAGAGAGGCCCCACACTCTGTCTTATAGTCATTGCTGACGTGGCTTCACTGCTGTGGCTGTGTTGATGCAGTGTCAGCGGCGGCTGGAGGGAGCAGAGATCATCTGGATTTTTTTGGGCTGTCTTGGCTGTGTGGGGCTTCTAGTGGCGCGAGGCTATGTGCGGGCAACATGCCCAAACATGCCTAGGGCCAGCCCTGATTTCAAATCACAGATAGGGCTGGATTGGGGTGGGGTCCCTCTTGGAGAGGAGTTTACTGAACTGGGGAGAGGGGAAATGGGTACCAGGTCTTGCCTTTTCAGTGATTTCAAATGCTAGAGAAGGAGAGAGGCAGAGGGCATATTTCCCAGGGGTGAGGCAGATAACTATACCCCCTATTCTCCCCCCTTTCTACAACCTAGGCCTTCTGGAGGAGTGGGAGATCGATGACTAACAGGGTGAGGAGGTGAGTATTTGTGAAACACTGTATTCCACTCATCTTCCTCAATATACTTCCATTTCCCTCTTCCCTTCATTTCTTCTCATTCCTTCCCCCCTTTTTAACCCTACTCCTTGCCTCTTACTCCCTCTCCTATCATTCCACTCTCTTATCCCCTTTCTTCCCCTTCCCTCCCAACAGAGTTCATAGACATTCCTGGCTCTGCATTCCTAGAGCAGAGAGCTATCGCACAGCCCCAGCCATGCATCACCAAGAACGGGGAGCCGCTCCTCTTCCTGGGTCTTTTATCACTTTACCAGTAGAAGTATGGCGGAGGATTTCCGCAGTGGGAAAGTAAGCAGAAAGGGATAGAGAAGGAAGAACCATTGAGACTGAGGCTGGGCTCATCACAGTCTGCTGTCTGAAATCCCTATGCTGTAGCGGGAGGGGGAGGGGGAGGAGGAGGGGGAGAAAGAGGAAAAAAAGAGGCTGGATGGAGTGCATAGGTACAATCCAGGTCCCCATCCCCCATCCCAACAAAAAATCTTGCTCTGGGCCTCGATCTGATCTAGAGGCAAAAAGAACAAAGATGGCCAGAAAAACTTGCTGCAAGTGCTGCATTTGGTTGACTGACAGACGACAGAAGATGGTGGTAAATGGAACTCACTCAGGAGAAAGGAAAGTGTGTAGTGGCCTGCCTCAGGGATCTGTCCTGGGACCAGTACTGTTTAACATAGTTGTGAGTGATATTGCGGAAGGACTGAATGGAAAAGTCTGCCTTTTTGCAGATTTATTTATTTTATTTAACTGATTTTATATACCGTCTTTCTACAAATCAAGACGGTTTACATAAAACATTTAAAATAGAGTGTTTCCACTGTTTACATAGATTATAAGAAAATTTGCAACAGAGTGAACACTTCTGAGGGAGTGAACAACATGAGGAAAGATCTAAAAACACTGAAAGAATGGTCTAATGCTTGGCAGTTAAGATTTAATGCCACGAATTGCAGAGACATGCACTTGGGATGCAGAAATCCAATGGAAATGTATGCAATAGGGGGAGAGAGGTTGGTATGCACGGAGCAGGAGAGGGATCTCGGAGTGCTAGTGTGTGAGGATCTCAAGGTGGCAAAACAATGCAACACAGCTATAACCAATGCCAGAAGGATGCTGGGCTGCATACAGAGAGGAAGAACCAGCACTGTGGAAACTGAGTGTCTTTTAGGGAAACTGCCAGATACTTGTGACCTGGATTGGCCACTATTGGAAACAGCATACTGGGCTTGATGGACCTCGGTCTGATCCAGTATGGCATTTCTTATGTTCTTATGTTCTAATGGCCCTGTACAAGTCGTTGGTGAGGCCTCACTTGGAGTATTGTGTTCAGTTTCATATACCATATCTCATAAAGGATATAAAAAGACTTGAAACGGTTCAGAGGAAGGCGATCAAAATGATTTGGAGCCTGAGCCAGAAGTTGTATGAGAAGAGACTTGAAGACCTAAATATGTATACCCTGGAAGAGAGGAGGGACAGGGGGGATATGATACAGACCTTTAAATACTTAAAGGGTATCAATGAACAAACAAACCTTTTTTCAAAGAAGGAGAAACTGTAAAACTAGAGGGCATATAGTACGATAAAGCTGCAAGTGGTAAACTTAAACACAACATCAGAAAATACTTTTTTAGTGAAAGGGCAGTGGATGCTTGGAATGCCCTCCCGATGGAGGTGGTGGGGGCAAATACAGTGATGGAATTCAAAATGGCAAGGGACAGACATAGTGGATCCCTTTATAGAAAGAGGATAAAATCAAAGCAAACTTCAATATCTTTTATACTTTGTAGAAATGGACAGATAAAGGGGATACCAGAATCCCCAATATGTAATTAAAGATAGATGAATTTCTTGATGCAGATCTCTAAAATGTGCTCAGAATTTTGTCCTTTTACCTACTTCCTCTTAAATAGAATAGGATATCATAATCATGAGTTCTGTGTAACTGTCTTTTAAAATAGTTTGGGAACATTGTTAACGCAAGCATAAAGAGTAAACATAGGCTATGAACTGCGTAACCATAGTTCACTGTACAGTCAACTATAGGTCCCTGCTGACACAGCATAATTTTTGCAACTCTGCAATTATAAATAATTCTGTCATAATCAAGTAAATTTTATCTAATACAATGTAATCAGCTCTACTCTGTAGAAAGAACTCTAGCGACACCTTGTGTTATGATTAATGACTGTTACTTCCCTTTTTTTCTTTAATAAAAAGAGCTTTTCAGGAGGAAGAATTTGAATCCAACAGACGTGGAACTGTGCTGCGTCCATAGACCATCTGTTGTTTTCCCTCTGAGCTCAAAGAAAGTAGCACTTTGTGTGTGTGATTGTGTTCTGTGTTGCTCTCTGCTTATTTCTCACTGCTTGAGGGATCAGAGACCGAAAGAGCCGTGGTATTGTGGCCAGATCACTGGGTTTTCTTCAGTAGCAGCAGTTACAACCACACTAGCCACCTTACTGGGCAGACTAGATGGACTATATCAGTCTTTATTTGCCATCATATACTATGTTACTATGTACTGAACATCTAAAACTAAACCATAGTTTTCTCACTCCTTCACTGCATTGTATTAAAGAAAACATTCAGGCTATGGTCACATCCTGAATCCTTACCTAAGATAAATGTTAATTCAAAACTTCCACAAGCTTGGAAATGTTTCTATAGAAACCTTTAAGATTCTGTCCTAGGTGGGCGACAAAGACTTCTTGTGGCCTTACTAAAAGATTGCATTGTGATATTTTATGCCACCTATTGACTGATATTCAAATCAACTGATATTTAAACACTGCGGTGGTCAGTTGTGATATTTAAATATCCACTGGATAGTCAGCAGCAGTATCAAGGCCGTGGCTTCTGCTGAATATCAGTTTGCCACATAGCTGTACATAGCCACTGAGAAGACTCCCAGACTGTCAAGGGTTACATATCCAATGTCAATGCTTTCAAGCTACTGTATAACGGGAAGTGAAGGAAATTTACCAGTCAATGCCAGTGTTACTTAGAATGCCCAACTTTGGAGTGCAGCAGTAAGTGCCCCGAACTCCTCTCCCCATCGTAATCACCACTGAGCTGCTACCACATCTTCCTGGGCCTGGCAGCGGCAATGGCAATAAACCAGGAAGCAGCCTGAAAGTCCAGCCGGTCTCGCCTTCATACAAACAGGAAATCTGCATTGGAGGGAGAGGGACCATTTAGAATCTCAGAGTGCAGCAAGCAGGGGTTTAGTGGCCCATTACCACGTACCTTCCTGCTTTATTGCTGTTGCTACCTTCACCATTTCCAAGCAGATGTGACAGTGATAGCAGCTCTGACGGTAAGGACAGGAGCGGGGGGACGGGGGAATGAGGATTCGCCTAGAGCACTTAGCAGCCTTGCACTGGCCCTGGTACTAGTCTATTGTTCGAATGAACTGGAATCAGTTTGTTTGGGGGAGAGGAAGAGAAGGGAGAGAGGGACAAAGCTGTTTATTTTAGCTGAGTTCTACTGCTCTTTTCTCAGAACAAGAAAAGGGGAACTAGGATAGAAGAGAGAGAGGAAGGGTGAGATGAAGTGTTGTGTTTTCAAAAGTGCCCTACAGTATTTCCCAGAAAGATTTATGCAGAACAAAACAATACGCCCTGTGTTTAAATATATACTTGATTTCATGCTCTTCAACTCTGTCAGAATGTTTTTTAAAGTACCCATAAAAAATAGCATTAAAAAAAATTCAGTAATACAGAAGTATCTTGCATTTTTGAAGTTCTGCAGTATGGTCAATGATTGGAGCAACATGTGTGTTCATATTTATGAATTGTATGATCATGGCCAGCATTAGCTGGGTGCAAGCAGGACCATGGTGGACCCCTATTGAACAGATGAACTGAGATATCTCCATCACCATCGATCACGGGAAAGTCATCCATCCATTAGGAGCTCAAAATGGATGGATGAATTCCCATGATCGATGGTGATGGAGATAACTCATTCAGATAAGCATTGCCATTTGCTCTGAAGGAGAACCTTTATGCTGAGTGGTTTGAAACGTGTTGGCATGTTTATGGCAAGTTTTATGATGCATGATCACTTCAAAAAGAATAAAAAGGGTTTGAACGGAGGGAGCTTTTTATAGCAACTTTGAATTATAGCCTAACAAAAAAAGTTGGTATTTTAGGAGCACAGATATTTGAGTATAGGTTTTTTGTATCACATAGTGGGAGTTATTCGAGCCTATACTGGTCCTTAGTATTCCTTTAAATCAGTCGGCAGTTCCTGAGGCATCGTGCCACAGGGGTTGTGCTGAAGGGGCAGGCCTAAGAGTCAGGGCACATCCCTTAGCATGCCCTGGGCACAATTGCTGTTAAATTATTGTTATACTGTTTCTTTTTGGATTTTTATTTTAGAAATTCATCTTGGGGTATTTCAATATTTTTTAAGATGTTGCCTGTCAATGGTTCTTGGATATAATCCTCACTAAACAGGGAAGATATGGTCCATTAACTGTCATTCAAAAATTGTTTTGAAGTATGAGGATTGCTAATTGGCAAAATGTTGTTTTGACTTCTTGTGATCCTTCTAGCACCACAGTCCCTCCCCTTCTGGAGGTTAGAGAGGATGTGTGAATGCAAGGTCTGTTAGAAACAAAACCTTATTAATGTCTATGTCTATAGATGTATTAGGTCTTTCAGAAACTTGGTTGACCTCAGTGGGCAACATATTTATACATGAATAGCACTGGGTTTGAAATCTTTCACCTGTTAATGACTCCCACTATTTATAATCTTAGTGCTTGTTCTTTGTTTGCCACTGATTTGTCCCACATGTTGTTTCTTCACGCAGCTGGGATGTTTATATTAATTATATTCCCTTTCACAGTACATCTACCAATTTAGTCCTTTTTTTTTGTAAACTCTTTATTAATCCACGAGTGCAATCATTACAACACTGCAAGATTACAAAGCGCCGTCAGGCGTGGTTGTGTCTGATCCACCACCTGAACACAGTCAATCCAGCACCCATGGTATATACCATCATTAAGCCCGCCTCTCTCCCCCCCTCAACCCATCCTCCCACCCCACCCCTCCCCTCCTGCCCATAGCCTCATCCAGATCAAACAAAGTAAAAGGGAAAAGTAGTCCAGTTATTTATCCACCTCCCAACCCAATTGCAGAATGAGAACTTCCCACCAACCCACCTCCCGTCCTCAACCTGTTTGCAGTATCTCATTCCGAGCCCATGGCCTCAGAGTTTGTATATAAGATTCCCATACCAAAAGGAAAAGAGGCCAATGTTTGACATTTCCCCTAGCTCCCTCTCTCTCAAAAAGCATCAGTTGGTGAAAACTATTGCGCCATTCCCAAAATGTAGGGGACCTCTGCTCTCTCCATCTGTGCAGTATTGGCCCCTTACCCACCAGACAGGCTTTCCTCACCAATAAGCGCTCCCATCTTCCCTTGGGGTGAAGTGGTCCAAGTTGATCCAAGGCGACCAGGGACCCAGTCCAACTAATCGGTTGACATATCAACCTGCTCATATAATCGCAAATCCGCCTCCAGTAAGCTCAAATTCTCTGACATCCCCACCACATATGTCCCAAATCTGCTAGCGGAGTAGAACACTTTCGGCATCCACCATCTGACGTAAGATGACTCCGCAACGCTCTCCTCGGGGAGAAATGCGCACGTACCACGCACTTAAACTGCGTCTCTCTCCATCTAGCCCCCTCTACAAGCCCAGCAATCCACCTGAGGGCTTCACAGACAGCCCCCGATTCTATCACCACTCCCAATTCTCGCGCCCATGAGGCCTCCTCCTGCGAATAATCGGGCAGAACCAAATATCTGTCCAAATTTCTTTTCAGACCCGAGATGGTAAGAAGAGACTCCCCACCTAATCCAAAGAATTCTAAAATAGTCACGGATCTCTCCGCTGCTAATTCTCCCTGAGATAAAGAAGCCACGTAATGGGAGAGCTGAGCGTATGCAAATATCTGATGTCTGCGCACTTCAAATTCTGTACAAAGAGCTGAAAATGGTTTACATCTCCCCGCTTCATCCACCACATGTCCAAGTTTGCTAATCCCAAGGCCCTGCCATTCTCGAAACACTGCTGTGTCCGATCCTGGAGCAAACTTAATATTACCCTGTAACGGTAATCAGCTGGACATGTTGGGAGAGCTACCCTAATACCTGTCCAAGTACCGCCAGGTATGCCTCGCCGGCATCAACAGTACACTCCTATTTAGTTTCGGTGGTAGCACTGATCCCTCCGCATGCAGGACCGCTAACAATGATTGCGGAGCCACAAGGGCCTCCTCCATCGCCCTAGGGGTGTAATGCTCTGTGTCCCCCAACCAATCCCCCATGTGCCGAGCTTGACAGGCTAGCGCATAGACCGCAAATCCGGAACCCCTATCCCCCCTCCCCTCCATCCCCCTCGTAAACGATTCAACGGAATTCGCGCTTTCGCCCCCTTCCAAAGAAACCGTCGGATCTCTCGCTCCAGGGAGGTGAGATCCCTCCTAAGTAGCCACACCGGGAGAGTTTGCAACCAATAAAGTACCCAGGGCAAAACCACCATCCACAATGCCGCCTCTCTCCCGAGCAAAGACAGGGGAAGGGGATTCCACACCTGTTATTGTGCACCTAACTTGAGAGAGATCCTCTCAAAATTCCTTTTATAGAACTCTTTGGAGACGCTAGGCAAAAGGATACCCAAATAAACAAAATACTCATCCGCCCATTTAAGTGAGAAGGTAGTCCCCCAACTACTTTGAAGATGACCAGACACGTCCAAGGCCTCGGATTTGTGCATATTGATACGCAACCCCGCAAAACTTCCAAACCACGAAAACTCCTCTAATACTCTAGGCAGCAATTGGTGGGAGCCAACAAATGCACCAACATGTATTCCGTAAATGCAGTCATCTTAAACCCAGTCACTCCGATCCGAATCCCCCATATGTCTCCGGACGCTTCTATCTTCTGCACTAACAGGTCTTTTTAAAGCACAAACAACAACGGGGAGAGGGGGCAACCCTTGCGCGTACCTCTTTCCAATAAGAACCTCTCCATCAATACTCCATTGCATATCACCCCCCGCAGTAGGATTCGCATATAAGACATCTACCATTTTACAAAAAGATGGTCCCAGACCATAACGCGGCAACAAACTCTTCAGATATTGCCAGTTTACTTGGTCAAAAGCTTTCTCTGCGTCAAAGCTGACCAGAAGCGACTGCAGTTCCCGGTGGTGCACCCATTCTAGTGTCGCAATAATCTTTTGCAAGTTTCGTACCGCATGCCGACCTTTCACAAAGCCCACCTGTGATTCATGCACCAGGTCTCCCAGCACCAAAGCCAGGCAGTCCACCAAAATCTTAGACATCACTTTGACATCAAAATTTAACAATGAAATTGGACGGTACGAGGCCACCTGTGTATGATCCTTCCCCGGCTTAGAGATTAGCACAATGTGCGCATGATTATCACCCCATGAAAATAGGCCCCTTTCAGCACATTGATGAAAGACAGCCAGTAAAGAAGGGGCACCAAGGTTTCTAACACCTTATGAAATTCGGCCCCAAAACCGTCCGGGCCTGGTGTCTTGGAACAACTGGCCATGTGGATGACCCTTTGCACTTCCTGCACCGTAATTGGCTCATCAAGCTGGGCCTCCTGGTCCACCCCCAGCCAAGGAAGCTTCACGTCCCTCAGGAAAGCCTCCATTCTAGTCACAGACCCCTCTACTCCTGAATATAGGTGTTGATAAATAGATTGAAACACCTGCACAATCTTTGAAGTCTCTTTATGTAAACAACCCTGAGCATCTCTCAATGCCGCCACCGTTCGAGTGCCCTTGCTACCTTGTAGGCAACGAGCCAGGAGCCTCCCTGGCTTGTCATCAAAGTGGTATAACTGATAACGGTAATACATAAGGGATTTCCTGGCTCTCCTATGTAGT
Source organism: Ichthyophis bannanicus (assembly GCA_033557465.1). Lineage (NCBI taxonomy): Eukaryota > Metazoa > Chordata > Amphibia > Gymnophiona > Ichthyophiidae > Ichthyophis > Ichthyophis bannanicus. Next base: position 1,507,186,002 of record CM066032.1, read on the forward strand.
AATTCATTAAGAGCCACTTGGGCATCCCACAACTTCCTTTTATTCACGGCGGTAGGGCAGCTCGCCCATCTCCGGCACTCCTTAATCGTTTGTCTTTCCATACGGATAATCTGCTCTGTTAGTAACCTCCTTTTATGCTCCGCATATCCTATGACATCGCCGCACAATACCACCTTAGCTGTTTCCCAAAACAACTCCGGATCAGATTGATGCCCCTCATTATTTGATGCATATTCATGCCACCACTGCTTGATAAAATGATGGAACTCAGTATCTCGATAAAGATCCAGCGGGAACCGCCATAATCTACTCCGGGAGTCTGCATCGCCCCAGTCCAACTCTACCCATATCAGCGCGTGGTCCGATATCTCAATAGGCCTGATTTGTGCATCCACTGTACGGGCAAACAGTCCCTTGGATAATAATATATAATCAATGCGTGCACTAGAACCATGCGCCCTTGACTGGTAAGTAAAATCTCTATCAGATGGGTGTAACAAATGCCACGGGTCCACCGCACCCAACCTGCATCCAAGGCTCCATAATACTGTCGCCGTTTGAGATCGCATCCGGCTCCCTTCCCCTCGCGATGTGTCAAGGTCCACGTCAAACACCCCATTAAAGTCCCCCCTAATATCAGGGGGACATCCGGCATCTGTTCCACCCTGGAAGCCAATCTTGCATACATCTCCCGATCTAGGGCATTTGGGCTATACACGTTCCCCAACACTATGGGCTTCCCTTCTAGGATTCCATGTACCAACAAGAATCTGCTCGCCGGATCAACATATACTTGCACCATTACAAATCGCACTCGCTTATGGATCAAGATGACCACTCCTCCTTCTTCCCCTGCGCAGGGGCCCCCCATCCCTGGCCCACCCAGTCCCTCTGCAGTTTAAGGTGCTCCTTCGCTGTCTGGTGGGTTTCTTGTAACATAGCAATGTCGCATTTCTGCCTCACCAGGGCTTGCAACACTTTATATCTCTTTATTGGGCTACCCACGCCACACACATTCCATGAGATAATCTTCAGAGTGGTGTATCTATGGTAGTACTAAATCTCATGTTGTTTAGTATATTCCCCGGAGGAGCCTCCCCAGCCTGAGGCCCCCCTTTGCTACTCTCCCCTTCCCCAGTATCTGACGTATTCTCCCCCTGAGGCTACCCTCCCTACCCCCCCAATCTCCCCCCTCTGTCCCGACCCACCCCCTCCCCCTCTACTCCCCCCCACACCCACACCCCCCTTAACAACCCCGTCATCCTACTCCCAAAATTGTATCCCACCTACCTTAACTAGTCACAATCGATGTGATCGGATCCCCCCACCTCCTCCACCGCCCCTCCCTCCCAGCCCCCGCACTCCTCTAGCTGCTTAATCCATATCTCCCTCCCAACCCCCAACTCACCCCAACCTTAAATAAACTATTCCCTCAGGCCAGGTCTTTCCAACTCCCACTCTCGGGCTTCGGAAGAAAGGGAGGGAGAGAGAAAAAATAAGTACAAGAAATACAGGGAACAACATGACAAAGCCATATGAAGACAAAAACAACAAAAGATATATAATATTAATGCATATTATCCACTTATAGTCTCCATATTTAACAAAGTACCAAACTGAAGGCCTTGCCGCAGGTCCTATAGCATCTCAGTATCCAATGGTAGGGCCCCGAAGCCAGGCTCCTTCAGCAGTCTCCCAACACCCAGGGGCTAGTACCGACAGCACTCTGCCCCCAATCACGGCTCAATTCTGGCGGTTTAGCGGAGGGTGGTACAGAGCTCGAGTGATCCGCATACACCCAAGCTCACCACATCACGTGACTCTTACCCCAATTTAGTCCTTTTTATTGAATATGCTATGATGATGATGCCACATTACTGGCTGAAAGTGAAGATGATCTGAAACATTTGCTTCTTGAAATCAAAGAACATAGTCTTAAAAAGGGCCTGCATCTTAATATAAAGAAGACAAAGATCCTGACAATTGGCAAAATCAATAAGTTCATTGTTGATGGAGAAGAAATTGAAATAGTTGACAACTTTAATCTACTTGGATAAACTATCAATAAAGAAACAACATGCACTCAAAAGTTCTGACAACGCACTGCTCTTGACAGAATGGCTATGAAGGACCAAGAGCAGAGATGACTCTCTCCATACAAAGATTCGACTTCTTCAAGCCATTGTATTTTCAGTAATGTCATATGGATGTGAAAGTTGGACAGTGAAAAAGATAGACAGGAAGAAAACTGATGCCTTTGAATTATGGTGCTGGCGACGAATATTGTATATACCATGGACTGCCCAAAGAAGAAACCAGTCAGTACTAAACGTTCTTTAGAAGCTCAGATGACAAGACTTTGACTTTCATACTTTGGACACATCATCTGAAGAGAGAGATCATTAGAGAAAGACATCATGCTTGGTAAAGTAGAAGGTAAATGCAAAAGAGGAAGGCCAGCAATGAGATTGATTGATACAATAACAGCAGCTGTGGGTGCCACTCTATCAACAATGAGCTGCTTCACTGAAGACTGAACATAGTTTAGGACAGCTATCCAGATGGTTGCCATGAGTCAACACTGACTCAACAGCACTTAACAACAACAATATTGAATGGCTATCTGCTCTTGATAGTGAATTAAGTTAATAACGGATCATAATGGGTGATTTCAATGCACATGTTAATGATAAAGATCTTTCTGCTATTGCTAATTCTTTTGTACTGTCTATGGAATAGCTACGTTTTTTAACATGAGTTTTGCTCCTCATAAGGGCAGCACTACTCTTGATTTACTTTTTGAACTTATGTTAAAAAACAAACTTGATTTTACTTCCTTTTTTTAATGTACTCATTATTCAAGAAAAACATACAAAGCTTGCCAGATAGAACTTCAAGTCGCTCAGGTACAATAATTAAGTTTAGCAGATGCCTACCAGAAAGATTTTTCCAACTTCTGTTTGATATTGTTATCACCCCTCTTACCAAACTCCATACCCTTCTTCCATCATGCTCAGGTATCACTCCCAGTCCATTTCAGGATATGGTGGGGTGTAAGCTGTCAATAAATGAATGGCTCTATGTGGCAAAGAGTCCCAGGTTTTCAGAAATAGGGGATGGTGTATATTTTCTCTGTTACAACCATTTGATGCAAGGCCAGCCTACAATGGGTCAAGATAGGTTTTTCTGAAATTTACCAATAGCATAATATGCTTTTTTTTTACCAATATTTCCTCCTAAATAATCTCAGATATTTATCTTTAGTAGGAAGTTTAGAGAAAGCATCAAACAGCATCAAGCCATCAAGCTAGTCCTATGATCCCCTCAAGGTACTGTATCACCTGAGCCCAAAATCCCTGGATTGGAGGGAAGTTCAAAAACATATGACTTAGAGTACCAATAGTCTCATGACATTTAATACACTCATCTGACAATGTTAATTTCGTCTTACACTCACGTTTTTGGGAGATGTAAAGTTGCGACATGACCTTCTACTGCAGAGAGGTCTGATGCCCTATTTCTGGGCTAAACCATCAAAATTAAGTTCTAAACTTATTGAATTGAGGCCTGCACACAACACCAAAAGTGACACGTGCTTTGTGGCTTCTAGCAATAATGTTTCTTGCAATGATTGCCAGGCAATTGCACGAAGAGCCATTCTATTAGGATGTGCAGTACAATGTAACTAGCTAAACTGCTCCCATACAGGGAAGGCTTACTTTTACTGCAGATCATCAAAAGTCTTGGGACTACCCTCATCAACTACTACATCCACTATGATACAAATTTCCCATATGCCCCAAGTAAAAAAGTTAGTCTGCTGTTTCCCCAGCACAAAATCAGAGTTACCTCCAATGTTTTACTTGCCAATTACAATGTGATCGTCAACATATCCATCTCCTGGGTCACCGCAATGTAGCTAAATGCAGATGCAAACTGTGGTAACATACTGTGGCTGCCCATCCTCTGGAGAGTGCAAAACAAATCGTACATCCAAGAGCCTTACTAAATATTGTCCCATTGCAGTCGTTGTAAAGAGGAAGAGCCCTTGAACATACATCTTTTAATTGCCAAGAATATCACTGGACAGATTATTTTTTGGTTTATTTTAAACAATGTATTCAACAATCCTTTCTGCCCTGGCCTTCTGGTATTAGAAAAACATCCCGTTTAATCTTTTTGCTAGGTAATTTTAAAGCTCAATGGCCATATGAGGAGAGGATGCTGTCTGATTTGGCCTTAATAATTTAATTAATATTTGGAATAATGTCATTATCTCCTCAGTGCAGATTCAGAATGTGATATCTTCAGTAGACACTGCCATTTGCCTTGGTATAACGATACCTTGCATGAGCTTAAGCGAGAAATGCAACGCCCTGAGCACTATTGGCATAAGCATCATATGGAGGAGGCCTATATAAGCTATGTCTCCATGCATAAGCAATATAGGTCTAAGTTTGAATAACTAAAAAAGGAGTACTTTACCTCTAAGTTCAAAGCTGAAATATTGATGCCAGCAGAATTATTCTCGATTGCAAGCTTTTTGCTAAGATATGACAAAAATTGCAGAAATATGAATTTCGATATTCCAACTGCAGTTGAATTAGGTCTCCGCTTTAGTAAGAAAATGGGTGGTTTTTGTTATCCCCATCTTGATGTCAATGGATAGTTCTGAGTCATCTTTTATGGCTGTCAAAATAGTGTCTTGAGATGTTTTTCCCACTCTATCTATAGGTGCTCTCACTTGGTTTGCAGCTTGTCGTACTGTGAGGGCTTGCATGCATCAGTGATGCTGAGAGCTAAACTGTCGGTAGTTTAACTACTGGCAGGGTCTCCCAAGATGGACAGGTCCTAGTTGAAGTGCCAGACCAAGACAAACCACCCTGTGGGCAGCAGCAGAATGGGATAGTGTTGACGGCGGAGGATCACATTTCTGTGACAATGGCAACAACACCAAACTTAAACTGCGCAGAAGAAAGGCCCGGCAATCTATTTCTGTATCTTGCCATGAAAACCCAATGGATAGTTACAACAAAATAAATTGTGCTATGGTGCTGGAAGATGAGACCCCCAGGTCGGAAGGCACTCAACTAGCTACTGGGGAAGAGCTGAAGACTTTTCAGAGTAAAGCCAGCATTTATGATGTGGTTGGATCAAAGCCCTCGGGAAGTCTGACTGCTGATGTAGCTGCGCATGAAATGAGAGTCAGAAGCTGTAAAGATGTCTTACACATTGGAACATGGAACGTACAAAGCATGAACCAAGAGAAGTTGGAGGTGGTCAAGAATGAAATGGAACGTGTACAACTTGATCTGTTGGGTGTCAACGAACCGAAATGGACTGGCATCGGGCACTTTGCATCAGATGATCACATGGTCTACTATGCTGGAAATGAAAGACAAAGAAGAAATGGTGTTGCATTTATAATAAAGAAGAAACTTGCAAGAACTGTAATGAAATACAATGCAGTAAGCGAACGCTTAATCTCTATTCGTCTATGAGGAATACCTATCAACACAACTATAATGCAAGTATATGCCCCAACAACAGCTGCAGAAGAGAATGAAATTGAAGAGTTCTATGAACAAGTACAAGCTGAAATTGACAGAACATGCAAACAGGATATCCTGATAGTCATGGGTGACTGGAACGCAAAGGTTGGCAACAAAGAAGGCGGCAAAGTAGTTGGAAAATATGGACTTGGCAACGGAAATGAAGCTGGAGAAAGACTGATAGAATTCTGCAAGACCAACGATCTATTTATCTCAAACACCTTCTTCCAGCAGCACAAGCGGCGACTGTACACATGGACTTCACCCAATGGATTGTATAAAAATCTAATTGACTACATCTGTGGAAGTCAACGATGGAAAGGCTCTGTAACATCAACAAAGACAAAACCTGGAGCTGACTGTGGTACAGATCATCAACTACTAGTATGCAAACTCAAGCTAAAGTTGAAAAAGAGCAAACCACTCATGAATGCAGCAAAATATGACCTTGAGAATATACCACTGGAATTTAAAGACTGCCTGCAAAATCGATTTGCTGCTTTAGATACAAATGACAGAGCTCCGGAAGAGTTATGGAATGACATCAAGAAGATTGTGTTGGAAGAAAGCGAGAAGTCTCTACAAAAGGTGCAAAAGTAAAAACGGCCAAAATGGATGATGGAAGAAACTCTGAAAATTGCCCAGAAATGCAGAGAAGCTAAAGCCAGAGGAGAAAGAAAGACAATCGCAGAACTCAACAGAGATTTCCAACGTGCAGTAAGACAGGACAAGGAAAAGTACTACAATGACACTTGCAAGGAAATAGAAGCAGAAACTATTAGAGGAAGAACAAGATCGGCTTTCCTAAAGCTACGAGAGTTAAAGAAAAAGTTCCAGCCTCAAATTGGAATGTTACAAGATGCTCAAGGTTCTATGTTGAATGATGCTGAGAAGATCAAGAAAAGATGGAAGGAATATACAGAGTTTTTATATGATAAAGATCAAGTGGACCAACCTGTACCTTATGATCGGGAACCATTGGTGATGAAAGAAGAAGTTGAAGCAGCATTGAAAGCCTTATCAAAGAACAAAGCACCAGGCATTGATAGCATTCCCATAGAAGTATTGCAGCAATCTGATGCAGCTGTTACCGTACTTACAAGGCTCTGCCAAGAAATATGGAAGACAACATCATGGCCAACTGACTGGAAAAGATCTGTGTTTATACCAATACTAAAGAAAGGTGATCCAACTGACTGTGGAAATTATCGCACAATCGCTCTGATCCCACATGCCATCAAGATTCTATTGAAGATTATTCAAAAGAGACTACAACCATACCTGGAACAAGAACTACCTGAAGTGCAAGCAGGGTTCAGGAAAGGGCGAGGAATGAGAGACATCATTGCGGATGTGAGATGGATCCTTGAAAAGACTAAAGAATACCAAAAGGATATCTATTTGTGCTTTATCGACTATAGCAAGGCTTTTGACTGTGTAAACCATGAGAAACTCTGGGCCACATTAAGAAGCATGGGTATACCAGAACACCTGATCATTCTCTTGCGCAATCTGTACAATGATCAAGAAGCAACAGTTTGAACGGAACAAGGAGAAACAGAATGTTTTAAAATAAGCAAAGGTATAAGACAAGGCTGCATACTTTCCCACTACCTGTTTAATTTATATGCAGAACAAATCATCAGAGAAGCAGGATTGTATGAAGACAACAGAGGTGTGAAGATTGGTGGAAGACTCATCAACAACCTTCGCTATGCTGATGATACCACATTACTGGCTGAAAGTGAAGATGATCTGAAACATTTGCTTCTCACAATCAAAGGACATAGTCTCAAAATGGGCCTGCACCTTAATGTAAAGAAGACAAAAATCATGACAACTGGCATAATCAACAGGTTCATTGTTGAAGGAGAAGAAATTGAAATTGTGAACAACTTTAACCTACTTGGATCAACTATCAATAAAGAAGCAACAAGCAGTCAAGAAATCAGACGAAGCATTGCTCTTGGCAGAATGGCTATGAAAGACCTACATAAGATTCTCAAGAGCAGAGATGTCTCTCTCCATACAAACATTCAACTTGTTGAAGCCATGGTATTTTCAATAACATCATATGGATGTGAAAGCTGGACAGTGAAAAAGACAGACAGGAAGAAAATTGAAGCCTTTGAATTATGGTGCTGGCAGCGAATCCTGTGTATACCATGGACTGCCCGAAGAACAAACCAGTCGGTACTAGAGGAGATCAAACCTAAGCTTTCTTTAGAAGCTCAGATGACAAGACTTTGACTTTCATACTTTGGACACATCATGCGAAGAGAGAGATCATTAGAGAAAGACATCATGCTTGGCAAGATAGAAGGTCAACGCAAAAGAGGAAGGCCAGCAATGAGATGGATCAATACAATAACAGCAGCTATGGGTACCAGTCTGTCAACAATGAGCCGCCTGACTGAAGACCGAACACAATAGCTAATCCAGAGGGTCGCTATGAGTCGACTCCGACTCGACGGCACTTAACAACAACATCTATAGGTGATATAATGAGCTGTTTGAGGGCAATGAGATGTCCTATTGTCCTTTGGATTCTGTCTCTACTAAATCAATCAAATTAGTAAAGAATCTGTCTTATCATTATTATGTGCTGTTGTTCAACCTTCCTAAGTCAAGGTCTGATTCCAAACTTTTAAAAACAGGCTTCATTTAAACCTGTTATAAAAGACCCTAATGCTAACTTAAGCAACTTAAACAATAGACCTATATCCTCATTGCCTTACTTTTAGCAAAGCTCATTGAACAAATAGTCTGTGGTTATCTTGATGAATAACTGGAATGGCATCAGATTTTAAACATATGGCAGCCTAAAAACTTTCCTTGTCTCTTTGCCAAATGAAATTCTCTCTGGACTGGAAGGAAAAAGGATTGCTTATCTTATGGTCTTTATTGGCCTAAAGTCTTCTTTTGATACAGTTCTCCCTGCCATGCTTTTGAAGAGGTTGTTGATATGGGAATTGGAGGAGTAGTGTTGCGATGCCCAACCCTAAACAAAGGCATAGGCACGGAACAGCAGATACAACTCTACAGCTCTAACCGCCTTGCTGGGCAGCCTAGATGGACTATGTTGGTCTTTATCTACCATCATTTACTATGTTATGTCTTTTATCACCAACTATGAACAACACTACTCCTCGCCCTGGTTCAAACTTGAGAGGGGAGTATCCCGGGGATTAACTTTATCATCTTTATTATTTAATGTCTACTTGCTTTCATTGTATAAGTTGTACTGAAGTCTTGTTCTTCATTTTCAATTTTACACAGATGATATTTTGATATTTGAACAATTCTTGATTGATTGGGACCTTTCAGGGTTAAAGCTAATTTTGTTAGTTTAATAGGATCTCTGCATGGATGGGTCTATTAACAATACTAAAACTGAAACTTTAGTTGTGTACCAAAGTAAGAACTGTACTTTATCATCAGCTAAAATTCTTGCTGATAAAAAAATTATCAAGATGAAAGAAGGTATTGATTATTTTAGATGCCCAGTTTTCTTTTTATACTTAGATTGCTAACTTCTATGTCCCGGCACACTATGCATCCAGTCGGAACCGGACGCACAGTGGTAAACACGTTTCTGATCCTGTGGGGCACATCTAGCCCCTGCGGGATCATAATCGTGTCTAAACCTGAACGTTCAGGCCGGGACCTAATTCTGGTTGGCTTGCACATACAGGCTCTTGCCTGGCTAACCGTCTGGCTCCTGAATGGAGCTGCGGCACCATGGTGTCCGGTTGCTATGGCACTGCGGCTCCATTCAGGAGCTGTGATACATGGCTACTGACGACTTTTTTCTTTCCCTGCAGCCTGACCCCCAGTCTGGCCTTCCATGGACAGGGACAGGCTGCAAGGAAACTCCTGCACCCCCTCTTACCTTTGTCGCTGCCTGGGCCTGCCATCCCCCGACGTCTAGGGGAACTTATTTCACCTCAGAGGTGGAAAAAGTTCCCCGTCTAGTCTGTCGGCCCCGGATATACAGGGCTGACTTCAGAATCAGCCCTGCACATCCGGGGCCGTGGACCGCCCACTGTCCATCCTAACTCCACCTCTGCCATGCCCCTTTCCTGCCTCCATCTAACCTCCCTGTACAAACTCCTTGTTCGTACAGGGAGGTTTCGTCGGGGACAGGAAAGGGAAACGAATAGCGGGGATGGACGTCCCAATTGGAAGTCCATCCCCGATATTAGTGGTTCATAATAGACCCAAAAGTGGTTAGAAAAATCTATTTCTTACTTTGAATGGTTCAACAACTGAAGTGCTATTTAGATTTATTGGATTTCAGGATAGTTGTTCAGATGCTTGTATTGTCTAATTTAGATTTTTGTAACACCGTATTTGGGGTTGCCAGATTACATATTAAAATCTCTTCAAATAGCCCAGAATGCGGATGCCAGAGAGTTAGTAGGGCTTCAGAAATTTGATCATGCTTCCCCTGCTCATCATCCAAAGGATACAGTTCAAATGTGTTTGCTTGGTTTTCAAAGTATAACATTCAATGGCTGCTGACAATTTTTTGTCTTATTTGATTTGTTATTAACCTTCTTGATCAAGAAAGAAGGGGCGTGATGGCTGGCTGGCTTGCTTACTGGGGCTGGCTGTGGGGGGGGAAGATGAATGGCTGGCTGGCTTGCTCACTGGGGCTGGCTGAGGGTGGGAGGATGGCTGACAGGCTTGCTTGCTGGGGCAGGATGAGGGCTGGAGGATGGTGGACTAGCTTGCTGGATAGGGGAAGGTAGACTGGCTTGCTAGATGGTGAGGATTAGCTGGGGTGGAGGATGGCAGATTTTAAGGGAGGAGGGAGATTCCTGGAGAGGAATGGGTTAAAGTGATTCTAGGTGACAACAGACCCGGCTGGGGTGTGGAGGCTGTTGGCTGTGTATTTCTGTCAGTGGCTCGTAAGAGTACATTAAGGACTTGATTTACTAAGCTTTCTTTTCCCTTAGAAGCATCATCCCTCCCCTGATGTTTCTCCAGTTTTTCTGTCCTTCTTGATCCTGTCTATTTTCTGTTACTGTAATTACAAAAACAAAAGGTTGTCGTAAACTGCTATGATGTGCTAACAATTAGCGGTATACCAATAAATAAATAAATTCTTGCAAATAAAGAAATCAATCAGGCCCTAAAGCGGCTGCGGCAGAACTCAGAAGTGGTCTCCCCCTCCCCCCCCCCCACACTACTAAGTGTTCCAAAGACAATTTATCAAGGTCTGTTCTATAGTAGTTTATTTTTCCCCTTCTTATATTCAAAAAAGGAGCAAGAAAGGCAGAGAATGCTCAGCGGCTGGACAGGCAACTTACCGGAACCGTCATTTTGTTCCTGCAGAGCCACTGTAATGAAAGATGTTTTGCTATACATTCTCGCATCAGTTGGTTTCTAGTCCATTTTAGGGAAGTGAATTCATCCTGAAAGGAAATAAAAAACGCAATGAAATAGCCTTGCTTTATTTCACTTCAAAATGAAACACACATGCTAAAAAAGAAATGCAATAAAACTGAAAAAATAATTTGAGCAAAATGAAAAGCCGTCAAAAAACCCTGAAATGAAATGAACGATGACAGCGTGCACTCCCTTATTTAGTTTTAGAAATTCCCTAGTGATGTGTTTGTAAATAAATCTGCAAGTGCTATGGCATAAATCGAAGCCGCAAGGGTGGGAGTCCCGGAGCCGGCTGCCGTAACCGGGGGCACGGCGAGATGCGGAGCCCGCACGTCGGGATCTGCAGAAAGGGGGCGGGGAAATCGTGACGAGGCTGCGTCTTTCAAATTCATTGGCTCTCCCTTGGTAGCATGGGGAGTGAAGGGAGAGCCAATGAGTAGGTAGATGAGGCGGGCGCCGGAAAAGGGAACCATCAGAGCAGGCAGCGAGGTCCGGTTGACGGTGGAGCGGTTGCCGGAGAAGTGGAGGCTGTGGTGGCTGAAGTGGCAGAGGGCTGCAGGCGTCGGTGGGAGCTTTGACGAGAGGATGGAGGAGCAGGAGCCGGGTGGAAGAGAGCAGAGAGCTTGCGGCCTCGTTTTCAATTTGAACAGCTTTTCGGCGGGCCTCGTGGGCAGCGCGTGCAGCCGTGTGGCTGGCCCGTAGCGGCGTTCAGCAAGCGGTTTGTACTGCCTTCAGGGGGGTGTGCTGGAGCCTGACGATCCGTAGCCTCCACACTGACCACGAAGTAGGGTGGAACGGGTTGCTGAGGCATCCTGCAATTTTTTGCAACTAAGGAACAACGAAGTACAGTGACACGGGGCCATACCTGTGTGTGTTTGTGGGGGGGGGGGTGGCAGAAGACGGGGGAGAGGGCTTGAGAGAGCTGGGGGGGGGGGTACTGGGCAGCAGAGGAAGCAGCAAAGGGGGGTGGGTGATGAAGGAGGGGAGAGTGCGTGGAGAGAGTGGACAGTCTCCGGTGGGGGAGAGGAGCGCGGGGAGAGAGCAACCAGGTGAGGGGGTCATGGCTGACAGGGATGACAGGAGGACAGGGGAGAGTACGGGAGGTGGGGGGAAGGGTACAGAAGCAGGGTGGCGTTTTGGGTACAGGGGTGCTCCTGCAGGCCGGAGATGGGGAGCTTGGAGGGGGTTTGGGGGTTGGGATGGCCTCCCACATAGGGGATGGAGGGGCAACAGGGGGTCAGCAGGGTTTCAGGGGAGAGGAAGTACGATGGGCTTTTTGCCTATACAGTTTCAGTGGATGGGGGGTCACACGGGGGGCGAAGCGAGGTTAACAGTAGGGGATTGGACTGGGGGGAGTGTGGAGGCATGGCAGCATTGGATGGGGGGGCAAGGGTCGTCGGGGGCTGAGTGGCTTGGGGCCTGGCAGCCAGTGTGGCCAGTGGTGGTCCCTCCCCCGTTGTTCTCTTGTATGTCTCCGCAGGTGCCAGCGATGGAGGCGTTCCCTGCACAGGCTGGGCGTGGAGGCCGCGGAGAAGAGCGACAGTTCGATGGTGGAGAAAGCGCGGCGGGGACCGCAATGGCGGTAGAGCTGGTGGAGGAGCCGTGGGCAGCAGGTGAGTTGCAGGGTGAGTTGCAGGGTGAGGGAGGGGTAGTAGTGGAGGGGGGGGGGGCGGAGCGCGGGCGGGAAGTCGCGTAAGAAGCGGAAGCATGTGTGTCGGCGGAGGTGGGGGTCAGACACCTCTTCGTCATCCTCTTCGGTCTCATCATCATCTCTATCAGAAGGCGGCCATGGGGGACAGGGTGCAGGTAGTAAGGAAAGGGGGGTGAGTGAGGCGGGCGTGAGTGCTCCCTCGGTAGTGGGGTATGCGGAGTTATGGGAGGGGGTGCCAAAGAAGTTGCGTCATAAGATCAAGAAAAGGAGATATATTGATATTTTCCGGTTCTTGGAGAGGCGGAGGAGATCGGGGGAGAGTAGGAAGAAGAGAAAGGAGGATGAGAAGGCCGGTTGGATTAGGAAGGTGTCTCGGAGTGTAGTGAATTGGACGCGAGCATTTTTGCTTTTGGCTAGCGTGTGGGGCCATCATTACCCGGGGCAGTATGGGATGTTGTTGGCCTACGCTGATTCCATTTTAGAGGCGGCGCAAACGCATGAAGGATGGTCGTGTTTGAACTACGACGAGAAGTTCTGTGATAAAATGGAGGAGAATAGGGCTTTGTCATGGGGCTCTCAGGATATAAATTTGTGGCTTACGCAGATGTCCGCAAAGCCAGGGGCGGAGATTAGCGGCGGCAAGTCTGGGAGTATGGTAGTGGGGGGGGGGGGGGGGGCGGGGCATTCCTTTCGGCCGGCAGGAAGCAATCCGACGCAGAAAGGGGGGAATATGGGGGCGAGTGACGTGTGTTGGCGCTTCAATAAGACCTTGTGTCCCTTTCCCGATTGCAAGTTTCGGCACGCCTGTTCAAGTTATGGAGGTGGGCATTCAGCAGCAAAGTGTCTTAAGCAAGGGGCCGCCAGCGTTAGTGGGACACCCGCTAAGTAGTGGGGTGAGTAGCAGTCTGGCCTGTTCCCCAGTGCGCATTGAGGCGTTGAATGCCAGGCGGCAGCACTATCCGAAGAAGGGTGATAAGGGGGTGTTGGAAAAAGGGTTTCGGGAGGGCTTTGTTATTCCGGTGGAGGGGTTGGTGAGAGCGCACTCGTCGTGCAATTCCCCTTTGGTGCGGTGATGGGCGAACATCGTACATGAAAAACTGTTAAGGGAGTTAGAGTTAGGGAGAATTGCAGGACCATTTGTGGAAAAGCCGTTTCCTGATTTGGTAGTGTCCCCGTTGGGGCTTATACCCAAGAAGGAGGCAGGAAAGCTTCGTTTGATACATAATTTGTCCTTCCCGGAGGGATTATCGGTCAACGCGCTGATACCTAAGGAGCGCTGTACGGTTCAATATGCGTCGTTTGACAGGGTGATGGAGTTTGTGCGTCGCGCAGGGGTGGGGGTGCTGATGGCAAAGGTGGATATTGAGTCGGCATTTCGGCTGATGCCGGTAAATCCGTCTAGTTTTCAGTTGTTGGGTTTTCAATTTGAGAAGCTTTTCTATTTTGACAAGTGTATGCCCATGGGATGCTCTGTGTCCTGTGCGTATTTTGAGAAATTTAGTACCTTCCTGCATTGGGCGGTGGTGCAAGAGGTGGGTTGTGTGAACATCGTGCATTATTTAGATGATTTTTTTATTTGTGGGAGCGGAGCAGTCGGATGACTGCCAGCAGCTGTTGGGCGGTTTCATCGACCTGGCGAGGGAATTGGGAGTGCCTTTAGCTAGGGACAAGACGGAGGGTCCGACGTGCTGTATAACGTTTCTGAGGGTAGAATTGGACTCCAGGGAAATGGTCGCGAGGCTGCCGGGGGAGAAGGTGATGAGGTTGCGGGTACTGGTGGCTAACGCCTTGGGGTCTAGCAAAACGACCTTGAGGGAGCTGCAGTCATTGATCGGGGCATTGAATTTTGCATGTCGTATTATCCCGATGGGTAGGGCGTTTCTGCGGAGGTTAGCAGGGGCGTCAGTGGGGGTGCGCAGACCGCATCATAGAATCAGGGTGTCGAGGGTGATGAAGGAAGATTTGCGGATTTGGGATGTCTTTTTGCAGGAATTTAATGGTACGTCGGTACTGATGGAGGAAGAGATGTCCTCAGCAGACTTACAGTTATATTCGGATGCGGCTGGCGGGTTGGGGTTAGGCATCTATTTCGCAGGAGCATGGTGTGCTGATAGATGGCCTGCGGCTTGGCAGGAGGCACGCTTGGTCAGGAACATTACCTTCTTGGAGTTATTTCCAATGTTAGTAGCTTTGGAGCTGTGGCCTGATCGCTTGTGCAACAGGCGTGTCCTGTGGTGGTGTGACAATGAAGCAGTGGTGAGCGTAGTCAATCACTACACCCCAAGTTGCGCGTTAGTGGCAGAATTAATGCGAGGGATAATACTAGCCTGTTTAAGATTGAATGTCGTTATCAAGGCGAGACATATACCGGGCTGTACTAACGAGACTGTGGATGCTCTTTCTCGTTTTCAGTGGGACAGTTTTCGCAAACTGGCGTCAGGAGCAGAGGAGAGTGGATTGCTGGTCCCTGAGCAGTTATGGCGGATTGGCCTGAAGAGATGCGGCGGTTGTTATGGGGCTTTGTAGCGAGAGCAACTTGGTCAGCGTACCAGTGGGGTTGCGACAAGGTAGAAGAGTTTCTACACGCGAAAGGATGGCAGCCAGAGGCGGTATCTGACTGGATGTTAGCGAGATATGTGGCAGAGGCCAAGCAAAGAGGGTCGACCCAGGCTGCTGTGCGGCGCAGTTGGCGGGCTTTGCCTTTTTCACGCGGGCGGTGGGCTGGTTTCCGGATGGGAGGGGGGGTTTGACTTGGCGGTTATTACAAGGGTGGGGGAGGCTGAGCCCTAGGCCTAGGGATGGCCAGCGACCAATCACGCATGGCGGCTTTGGAGTATGAAGCGATATTATTGAAGGCGTTTTTTTTGTTTGGCATTTTTTGGGGCATTCCGGGAGGGGGGGGGAATTGGTGACGGGGGCGCGGGTGCGGGTAGTGCCAGCGGCTTACTGCGTCAGCATTTGCACCTCGAGCCGGGGAGTGTGAGGGTTTTGCTGGCCCCTTCGAAGACTGATCAGGATGGGCGGGGGCGGTGGGTGGTGTTGCAAGAGATGCGGGGGGTGTCAATGTGCATGGTGGCAGCACTACAGGGGTACTTGCAGTGGCGGCCGGCAGGCGAGGGTCTGCTTTTTATTCACGTGGATGGTAAGGGGTTGACACGCTTCCAATTGACAGCGGTGCTAAGAATGGCACTGCAGCGGACAGGAGAGGAGCCGCTTCAGTTCGCGGTGCACTCCTTCCATATAGGGGCGGCCACTAGTGCGGCGGCGGCGGGTCTGTCGGATCAGGAGGTCCAGCGCATAAGGAAATGGCGTTCAAGGGCCTTTGTGGGGTATGTCCGACTGTAGGGCAGTCAGGCAGGGGAGGATGGGGGTGGCTAATAATGTTTTTTTCTTTTACAGATAGAGGGTGAGGTCCAATTGGTTGCTGGACGATAGGCCATTCGTTTGTCCATTGGGCAGGGCAGCGGGCGGCTGTGCGGCCAGTGGGGGTGAATCTCAGCCTGGATCCGGAGGTAGTGGCCGTCATATGGCTGGGTGAGTGGGGACTCCGTTGGACTCAATTGCTCCCTTTGCTTCGGCACCACTGTCGGCTACGGAAGGCACCGGACTTCTTGCTAATACATTTGGGGGGAAACGATCTCTCAGCCTGGACCTGCAAGCAACTGATCAGAGCGGCGCAGAAAGATTTGGAGGCAGTGATGCAGTTGTTTCCAGGGGTCATAATACTGTGGTCCGATATTATACCCAGGCCTAGTTGCCGGGATCAATGTTGTTGGTCTCGGGGGTTGGCGAAAATTAATCGCCAGATTGGCCGGTGGATTTGTTCCCATGGGGGGTACCAGATACTGCATGCGTGGGTGGAGGTGGAATGTGCGGGACTGTATGGGAGGGATGGGGTCCACTTGTCCCCAGTGGGGTTAGATTTGCTCCTAAACGATTGGCAGGAGGCGTTGGAGTGGGTAGGGCTACGGGATGCTCGCTGGTCGCAGCTTTTGGTGGATGGGGGGGCACAAGGAAGGTGACTTCCTTGTGCCTGTGGCGGGATCCCGGAGGTTTCCGGGGTCCGGAGCCTTTGGATAAGATTGGGACGGGGGTGAGGTACCCCTGACCCGGACAACCCCTAGGCTGGCTTTTGCTAATGATATGGCGAAGTCGGGTGGCCAAGTGAGGGGGGGGGGGGAGTTGTAAAGCGGAGGCGTGCGCACTTTGCTAGTGATATGGCTGGTGTGGCATCCTTATGCGGGTATGCTAAAGATTGTTAATGAAAAGGTTTTGTTGCCACGCTTCATATCTTTAGCTATCTTTTCTTCTGCCTTTGATTTTTCTTTCCTTATTTCTCTTGTTGTCTTTTAGTTTTATCCTGTATTATTTTCTGTGTTCCTTTGTGGGACGTAAGCCCTGCTATTCGCCATACAGAATCGGGCTTATAATGTCTATTGTTAGGAAGATGAGGCCTAGGCATGTGGAATGGAAAAAAAGTCACCCTGTTGTTTGACTCAGCCTTGAAGAATTCCCTTTCCATGATTCTCAGGAATTCTGTCTTCTTTTGAGAGAGCGGGTTTATCACCATCTCTTGTCATGTGGAACACTGAGATCCCCAGATGCTCTCCAAAGTCTGATGGAGAGGAAGTCCAGAGGGCCTGCAGATCATGATCTGATGACTTCCTGCAGTCAAGAAGCTCACTGATAGACAGATGGTTGCGGTATGCTTGAATAAGGATGTGCACCCATTTTCCATCATGCTAGTCACAGAAATGTTGATGCTTGGCTTGTGCATCCTGTCCAGGCAGACTTCACCTAAGTCAAGTTGATAGGCATAAGGAGCACCGTGAAGTCCATTACGCAGTTGATAGATCCTGTGCAATGTTAGTATAACTGCCCAATAGGAGTAGAATTTGAGCATTTATTTATTTAACAGGTTTTCTATACTGCCTTTTCCTTCAATCAAAGCGATTTACATGATAACTACAAGGAAGTACAAAGCCAGTAAAAAAGGGGTGGGGGAGGTATGCAGGATTCATTCAGAAATGCAACTTTGCCTCATTAGTTATATACAGTATGTACAGCAGGTTAACGATCATGATTTTCAGTGGTTGGGATGTCCTAGGTGGTTGTGTCAAAGTGATCCCCGAAGAGTAGTGTCTCTAGCTGTTTTCAGAAGCCCTTGATGTCTGTGGTGGCCGTTAGGGTGTCTGGTAGGCTGACCCAAAGGGTTAGTTACCATGCAACACTTTTGAACAATATTTAAGAAGTGCAGAACTGCAGAATGAAATCTCCTTTTACAAGAAACACATGTGTGTATGTTCAAATAAGACTATTCACTTTTTAATAGAATTGCACTTTTTCAAGACACTTATACAATACTGAAAACTATTTTTAAAATTCTTGTACAGACATTAGTTATCTTAACAGATTGATAACTGTATATATGTAAATAGTTCAGTTAACAATTCCCTATGTTATCCAAGTTGTCGTACCTGTTCTCTGTAAAACCAAACAGTATTTTGTTCTGGTCTGTTGTTTTAATGTAAACCGCGCTGATGCTAAATAGTGCGGTATATAAGAGCTTGTAATAAATAATAATAAATAGTGCCACTAGGGAGAAAGCTCTTGAAGATGTAGCTTGGATGGTTTTGGAGTATGATGAGGGTGTTTGTATGTTGTTGATTGCACTGCGTATCATGTGTCTGGTATTGGTATCTAAAAGAGATGAGGTTCTTGAGGCTGCCAGCAGATATGTTGTGTGTTTGATTTTAAATATGTTTAATATGGTTTTGAAGAGGATGCATGATGTGATTGGAAGCCAGTGAAGTTGGTCAAGAAGGGGGGTGACATGGTTGTGCCTAGTTAAGCCTAGAATTATGTAGGCAGCTGTATTTTGCACCATCTGGTGCAATGGTCTGGTGGTTTGCAATGGGAAGGCCCAGGTAGATAGAGTTGCAGTAGTCTAGAATGGGTGTTATGATGGCCTGGCAGACTGTCCTGAAGTGATCATGGCTGAGGACAGATTTGAATCTTTGTATTATGGCCATTTTGTAGTATGCATTTCTAGTGGTCTTGTTGATGTGTGATTGGAAGTTAAGGTTGCAGTCCAAGGTGATTCTAAAGTATTTTACCTCTTTCTTTATGGGTATAGAGCAATTAGGCAGACTGATAGAATGTGTGTGTGTGTGTGGGTGGGGGGGGGGGGGGTAAAGGTGGTGTTGCATGTGATGATGAGGGCTTCCGTTTTTTTGTAGTTCATGTTCAGTTGCTGTGGGAAAGCCAGACAGCCATTTCTTGTAGACAAGTAACTATTGACTATTGTCATGTAGTCTGGCTTCTCCAGGTTGATCAGAGTGTAAATCATGATGTCATCAGTGCACATAGCATATAGGATGTTGTGTTTCTTGATACATCACAGATGGGGCGTATGTAGAGGTTGAAGAGCAGGGCAGATAGAGATGAACCTTGTGTTACCCCTTGTGTGGATGGGAAGGTGGATGAGGTGGTAATGCCTGCTCTGACTTGTTGCTGCCTGTTTGTGAGGTATGAATTAAACCATTTGAGAATCGTGTTCTTTAGGCCAATGTTACTGAGTCTTCATAGGAGGATTCTATGGGAAACGGTGTCGAAGGCTGCAGATACATCTATAAAGATGAGTAGAAATCCCATTTTGAGGCTATCAATCCCTCTTGGTAAGTTGTCAAGGAGTACTTGTTAGCAGAGATTTGACACTGTGGTAGCAGTGGAACCCATATTGTTGGGGATCCAGTGGGGCATGAGCATCGACATGGTCCTGGAGCTGAAGGTATGCTGTTTTTTCAAGTATCTTTGTGAAGAATGGAAGTCTTGAGATTGGACGGTATGCTGAGGGGTCATTTTTGGTGGGAGTGGCTGGCTTGGGGAATAGGTGGATGGATGCTTGTAGAGAGAGGGGCACTTAACCCTGTATTAGAGAGGAGCAGACTAACTTGTGGATGTATTTGGAGAGCATGTCCTTTGTTGCTTTTATCCATGGGACCGGGCAAGGGTCAGTAGGTGAGGTACTGGTGTTTAGTTTCGCTATGGTGAATGAGATCTGATCAATGGTGGGGCTAGAACTGGAAATGGGCTGATGGGGGGTTAAGAATGAAAATAGGCTGATGGGGGGTTAAGAATGAAAATAGGGGGGGGAGGTCTAGGACTGGAATGGGCTGATGGGGGGTTAAGAATGGAAATAAACTGATTGGGGGGAGGGCTAGGACTGGTAATGGGATGATTGGTGGGGTTAGGCCTGGAAATGGGCTGATTAGGGGGGCTAGTACAGGAAATGGACTTAGTGGGGGGTTAGGATTGGTAATGGGCTGATTGGGGGGCTAGGACTGGAGTGGGCTGGTAAGGGGATAGGACTGGAAATGGGCTGGGACTGGAAATGGGCTAATGGTGGAGGGGAGGGCTGCTGGCCCTGGAAGAAAACTAGGGGCTAGGGCTGATGAGGGGGGATGGTAGAATAGGACTGGAAGGGAGCGGATACTGAGAGGGTCTGCCAGGGGAAGGAGGGGTCAGGAAGGGAGCTGACACGGGGGAAGGAGGGGGCTGGAAAGGAGCTGATATGGTGGGGGAAGGAGGGGGCTGGAATGGAGCTGATACCTTGGATGTACTGAAGGGGGACTGGAAGGGAGCTGACACTTGGGGATGGGAGTGGTAGGTGGCTGGGTAATGGGAAGGCAACCACCCCTCATGTATTGTATATAAGTGTGAATATCATTCTGTTATCATTACAAACGTAAATAGTTAATACTGTTATCCAAGTTGAGCTACCTGTTATATGTATCACGGTGTTAACCCCCACCGTAAAATACCCCATGTTCCATGTAAACCGCACTGATGTTGAAGAGCGCAGTATATAAGCAAATTAAATAAATAATAAATAATTATAAGGCGGCTGGAAGAGAGCTGACATGTGCAAATGGCACTGGGAGGGGGATGGACAGAGGGTAGGGTGACTGGAAAGGAGCTGACTGGGGGGGTGGCACTGAGAGTGGGTGTGATACCTGAAATGGTATTTGGACTAGAAGGGGCTGGACAGTGGGGAAGAAGGGGGACTGGAAGGGAATGGACACCAGTGGCAGTAATGGGAATGCAAGGCGATTGACATTGGAAGGTACTGGGAGGGGAGGACTGGAAAGGGGGCTGATACTGGGGAGGGTTACTGGAACTGGAAATGGGCTGATGGAAGGAAGTGAAGAAAACAAAAGAAGAGATAAGAAATGGCAGATGGACCATAGACCACAGAAAGAGAGCTAAGAGAAGTCAGAAGAAAGCAGAAGTCTCAGATTGGGACCAGCATGATCAGAGAATAAAATGGTCAGACAACAAAGGTAGAAAAAATAATTCTATTTAATTTTAGTGATCAAACTTTATGCTATCTTTATATTTTACACAATATGGGGTAACTGCATCTCTTATTTATCTGATGTTGTACTGCATGCGGAGTCTGGCTTCTTGGGGTTTCAGTTTAAATTTTGTCTACATATTTTTATTTTTACTTTAAATTGTGGTTACTTGTTCTGTACTTGGTGAGGGTCTGTGTTCTGAGTGTGTGACTGAGGCCAGGTTTTCTGTTAACATGGAGTTTGTACATAAAGATCTATACTGTACTGTAGTAATTCGACTTGTTCAGCTTTTCAAATAGGTGTATGGATGTTCCAGGGCCCACTGTAGTATTTACAGTGACCTTTTTTTAGATGGGCTCCTTATGTGAGTTTTGGAAGTTGGTGCTGGTATGGTATGGTAGATGTGCTCTTTGTTGTAGGGTTTTGTATTAGTTCACAATATGCCTGGTACTGGAGAATGTTTGTTGTTGTTGTTGTTGTTGTTGTTAGTGAGATGATCAGAATCAGATTTTTTTTAAGATATTGAGTTCTGTGGGGGGGGGGGGGAGGGGGGTGGCACCATCTCATCCTTCGCTTCAGGCAGCAGATTGCCTTGAGCCATCCCTGACTGATGGTATTCAAATACAATTGAAATCACAGATGCGTTACCTTAGTGTTATTATAGATCAACGATTCACCCTCTCTTCACATATAAGTCGCACAGTAAGAAACATTTACTATAAGCTCAAGAGTATCCAACACCTAAGGTCGCTCCTAGAGTCGCCTGACTTTCACTCTGTTTTGCAGGCTCTCATATTCCCACACCTCGACTTCTGCAATCTCATGCTTCAGGGCCTGTCTAACTATGCTATTCATCCACTCCAACTTGTAATGAATACAGCTGCTCGTCTCCTCTGTAACGCCTCTAGATCAGAGCATATTACACCACTTTTTAAACAGCTACACTGGTTACTTGTCTCCCAGCTAATCAAGTTCTAATCTCTATTAACCACATTCAAAGTTTGTCATGGTTTGTCTGCTTCCCACCTTTAAACTCTGATTCTGAAAACACCAGACGGTAGGAGCAGAAGGACATGTTCCCTCAACTCGCTCCATGTTCCTCCAGCTTACGCCAGGGTTAGTTTTGCAACATCAAGGAGAGCTCTCTCTTTCTTTGCTCCAACTCTTTGGAACATGCTTCTGTGTGAACTTCGTGCCATCAATGTTCTATCGGACTTCAAAAGTAAACTGAAAACATGCCTATATATGGAACATTTCTCAAATAACATAATTTAATTACTAGCTCTCGTACTTTGTCTATCATAGTTTATGTAACATTTTCTTTTCTTTTAAGTCCTTGTTCAATGTAAAGCCTCATTGGCCTGCTTAGACTTTTAGATTTGCAATATATACATTTAGCTATATGAATAAATAAATAAATAAATAAACTTTAATACAAAGCTCTACAAACTATACTTATTGATTAACTAAATAAATCACTTATGTACTCTGTAGCAGATCTGGATTTCACGAATCTGGACTGGTCTGGCAAGATTCAAGGAAAGTAAATTAGCAGGTAAGACCAAATTTCAGCTTCCATATCATCATGCCTGCCCAGTCCATCCATGTGGGATGTAACAAAGCCCCTTCAACCTGTGTAGAAGGAATTCTAGGCTGCCCTCAGGAATCCGGCTGCAAAGGAGGAATGCAATCTGGTTTGTATGTCCAACCAATAATACTTAGAGAAGGAGTGCAGCCAAATTGCAGATGTCCTCTGGTGAGACGTCTGCCCATGACACTGCCAGCACCCTGCTGGAGTAAGACTAGAGGCTTCCAGGACCCTCAAACCCTTACATATGTATGTAGAAGCATTAGCTTCCTGAATCCACCTGGAAATCAATGCCTTGGAGGCCACTCAACTCTCCATGGCCCTGTGGAGAGAGCAAAGAGCCTGTTTGACTTCTTGAATGAATCGGTCAGCTTGAGGAAACTCAACAGCATCCTGTGAGCATCCAAAGAATGCAGCTTTGTCTCCTCCTTTCCGGGGCCCCAAAGAATGGCAAAGGTACTATCTGATTCACATGGATGGAAAGGAAATACCACTTTGGGCAAGAAGGATGGCACTGAAGGGATAGTCACCTTCTCCTTTGCAGTTATGGATCCCTACAAAACAGAGCTTGCAGTTCTGAAATCTGCCAGATGAAGCAAATGGCTATCAAAACATGGCCTTTAGTGACAATTCCTTATCCGAGGAGAGGACTTTCAGCACCAAATTCAGAACACACAGAGGTACCACTCTCTGGAATGGTGACCTGACATGATTCACTCCCCTGAGAAACTGAACCGCATCTGAATATGCCTCTACAGACACCTCTTGAACTCAACCTCTGTAGCAAACAATGGCAGTCACCTAGTCCTTCAATGAGCTGAGAGCTCCTTTTCTAGATCTCCCTGCAAGAAGGACATAATTTCCAGGACAGAACATTTCCACAGCAAGACTGAGGCCCCTTTGCAGCAGGGCTTGAAAAGCTTCTGCACCCAAATATATGCTGCTGAAGTGGATACCATCTGTGCTTTCAACACTGTCGCTATCACTGCAGAAACAAAACCTTCTTCCTCAAGCTCTGGTTCTCAAGAACTCTGGATCATCCATCAAGACTGACCCCTTTACAAAGAAACCCCTGGAACCTGTCATTTGAAGTGACTGCCTTCTCATCAATCTCAGGAGATCTACATAACATGGTCTCTTAGGTCAGTCTGGAGCTGCCAGCACCAGCAGTGAAGGATGATGCTCTATCGGATGAATCATCTTTCTGTGCATCGGCAATGGATGGATCAAAGCAACTATCCCACTGGATCCTGGCTCCCTTCTTCTGCTGAAAAAACGTTGCTTCTTGTGATTCATAACCTGTGCCATCAAGTCCATGCAAGGCATGCTCATCCTGTCAGTGATGTTCTAAAAGGCCTCAATGCTGAGCTTCTTTTCCTCCATATCCAAGATATTGTGACTGAGGAGGTCTACAATATTCACTGCTGAGAACACCAGGGCTGCTTTTACCTATGAGCGAAAGTGGCAGCTGCCTCGGGCCCCTATCTAACAGGGGCCCCTTTGTCCATAGGTAAATTCACCCTCAATTCCAGTCTGAACACAAGCTGCGCTTCTGATCTTCTTTTGTCTGCCTGCTCACTCCCTCTTCCCATTCAGGCTGTACCATTCTTCAATAGTTCCACTTCCTTCTCTGTGTGCAGCTGCACTATGTTCATGTTTATGCACCATCGCTGCTGCCACTATCATTCCATAGCAGTGACACATGTGGCTGCAGGCTAGGTCCCTCCTCTGCTCCACTTCCGAAAAACCCTTCACTGGATGTGAGCTGCATCAGCAATTGAGAGAAATGGGGGGAGGGGGTGACATGGGGGGGGGGGGGCTGGCTAGCCTCTCTGCATAGCCACACTTCCTGCCTGGGTGACATGGGTGCATGTTATGTGGTGCTGGACAGGTACAGCTCCCTCTTCTTGCATGCCCAGGAGAATTTTGGGCACATGGAGTCTGAGTCATGAATGGTGGGCCAAGGCTGTGACTCACCATGAATGTCCAGGGTCTATGATGTAGGCAGCAATGGACATAGGCAGAGAGTAAGAGCAATGATTTAGGTTTTTTATTATCATCATGCTCATCTGTTTTTATTTATTTTTGGTATGATTCCTCCTCCTTCTCACGCCCTTAAAACAACAAAACTGCAATTTCTACTTAAAGCCCTTAAAGGCAGGAGAACCAGAAGGTGTCATACTAAAAAAGGAAAGGACCTTAAGTAGGAAGTTTTCTATGTTACTAGAAACACAAACTTCAACCTTCCAACATTTATACAAGTCTCAGGAGCACAATTTGATGTAAAATAGAAGTCTGCTATTTAGGAGTAACTCTAGACCAATGTCTAACCTTACAACTGCATATTAGGAACATCATAAGGTTAATATTCCACAAAATAAAAACAGTCTAGCACCTACGGCTATTACAACACTTCCATAATTTTTGCAAGCTTTAGTTTTCCCGCACTTGGATTACTGTAACATTCTCTTCCAGGGCTTTCCAAAGTATGCATTTCATCCTCTGCAGATGGCTCAGAACACTGCTGCCCACATGGGGCTGCCCATATAACACCAAGTCTGAAACAGCTACATTGGCTTCCCATAGCAAGCCAAACAAAATACTAAGTTATTATCACAACATATAAGTCACTTCATAACCTCTCCTCAGATTATCTGCGATCTTTACTACATAGGACACCAAATAACAGACCTAGAAGAGTGAGTATGCAAAACACTCTCATCATCCCTACTCTAAAAGTGAAGAACAGCCAATAACTTCCAGTAAAGCCTTTTTGCTCTATGTACCACCCATTTGGAACACTCTTCCACAAACCATATGCGCCATTCCCAACCTGGCAGATTTTCGAAAGAAGCTGAGAACTCATCTTTTCACTGGGCATTTCAGGGGAGAGGACTGAACATGCCTCCCCAAAACACAAGTACAGCAACAAACTGCAGTACCTCTTGACCATATAAGCTTCTTTTTCAGTTCAATTTCATGGTTCTTTGATTTCTTTACTTCTGCACCAGCGTTATTATGGGGCTTGTTTACAAATCAATGGGGCCGCGGCTTCGATTACGATCGCAAACCGCTACCGCGGCTTTGTAAACAAGCCCCTATGTTGAGTTAAAACATTGGGGTATGTTTACTAAACCGGGCTAATGGTTAACCTAGGCTATCTGCCACTAGGTCCCATATTATTCAATGGGACCTAGTTGCAGATAGCCCGGGTTAACCGTTAGCCCGGTTTAGTAAAGATGCCCCATTGTGTCTCTGTATCCATGTTATTATATAAAGTTAACATTTTCAGTTGACATGTAAACTGCTTTGACTATTAGATACAGTAAAGTGGTATATAAAACTAGCTAAATAAATAAATAATAAATACCATCCCTTGCACTTTCATTAACTTTCCCCTTCCTCCTTTTCTCCCCTCTCAACTCCTCATCACACACATCCATAGCACACTCGCCTCATTCAATCTAGCTCTCATGAACTTCCCATTCATATTCTTTTACCATTGTTACCCTTTTTTAGCAAAACTCCCTGTTGTCTAGCGACTAGTTTTTCCAACCATCCCCTCCCCTCCCCTCCTCTTCAGCTCAGAACCTTTTCTTACCCTCCATCTAGAAGATACAAAGCAAACTCAAATTAGTATCTATACTATTTACCATGCTGCCCTTTGGTTAGCTCGCTATCACCTCCTTTGTTTTGCGTGCCCTGTCCATTTTCAACCAAAAATGTCCACCATCTGATTTAGATCTCCATTCGCTGCATAGGCTCTACCCTCTCAGTTTTACTATTTAACATCTATATACAGCCAATCTGCAATATCATAAACACATTCAAAGTCTACCATCATCTATATGCAAATGATATTATGATATATGCTCCCTTCTCCACCACAAACCCAGACTACTCAACAATTACAACCTGTTTCAACACTATAAACCAATGGCTATCAGAAAATAATCTCAAGATCAACCTCAAGAAACAGAGGTTCTGTTCCTTACCAAAAATCAATCCTTCCTCCCTCCAAAGACATTAAAGTTGAACAACTCCAACCTAGAAGTTAAGTCAGAAGTAAGATACCTCAGTGTTATGTTAGATCAGCACCTCACATTCCAACTACATATAAATAAAGTGTCTCAATGTATTTGCAGAAAACTAAGCACACACTAACACTTATGGCCCCTTCTGGAACCTCATAATTTCCGGAGAGTTTTCCAGACAATGATACTACCACACTTCGACTTCTGCAATGCCATCCTCCATGGAATTTCTAAGAACTCGTTACATCCACGACAACTTGCACAGCATGCAGCCACCCGAATTCTGATGTGCTCATCCAGATACAGCCACGTCGCACCTATTCTAAAAGAGCTACATTAGTTACCTCTCTTCAGTAGAATTAATTAATTTATTATTTATTTGGTTTTATACTGCACTATTCATGATCAGCACGGTTTACAATATAAAACCATCTGTGATAGCTATTGGTGCTAGTTTCTACTTAAAATTTCCTTGCAGATGTATAATTACTTATGAAGGTCAATCCTTTGTTTTTTTGGAGGCACTCCAACTTAAATTGTTTATACAGCAAAGAGAGGTAGTCAAGGAGCAGGGGGGTGAGATTTCTGGTCCTCTATAGTAGGGTTTGATTACTCTTGATTTCTTTATCATGTCGTATAATTGGTAATTACTCTCCCTTGATGTGTTATGGTTATGTGATTCATATTTCTTCTTGAGTGTTCTTATGTTTATTAAGTTGTATTGCCTAAATGTTGTGACTTATTCAAGAAATTTCATAAATAAAAATTTAAATTTTTTTTTAAAAAAAACCAAAACAAAACAAAAACAATATAACAACATATTACATGGAACCGTTTACATTGAACATGTGAACAAGGTATAAAACAATTAAATTTACAATAATATATCATACTAAGGGGTATGTTTACTAAACCGTCTTAATGTGCGCTCTGACACGTTAGCGCGCGATAAGGCGCCTTACCGTGCGATATGGTACCTTATCGCGCGCTAACGTGCTCAGCGGCGCAAACGAGCGCTGAAGGCGGAGTAAAGGCTCCCTGAGGGCGGAGGAAGGCTCCCCAGGGGCGGAGAGAAGGGGTCAATGGGTGGAGAGTGGGAGGGGAGAGGCTCCCTGCACACTAACGCTGTGGATTTCAGGGCTGAAAACTAACGCCAGTGAAACCCTGGCGTTAGAGTAGATTTAAAGGGAAGAGAAACCATTTACGTCAGCAATGTACAGCAAAGCCAGGAAAACCTACAAAAGGTGATAAGTGTGATACATGTGCACAGAACAAAAGGGCAGATAAACATTGAAAATGACCTGAACAAACTGGGAAAAAAAACATAACCTAGCTGGGCAATAGTGATATCAATGGGAAACATCAAAAAACACTACCGAGAAAGCTCCAAATAAAAGATATCAATTTTGGAAGGAGCTATGCTCTGTCCCCATACAAGGTGAATGATCCCACAGTGAAATAATGCTGATCAGGGCTTTCCCTTGTTACTGGACAGGTTTCCTATGGCATGCACATGTCCCGCAACAGCAGGGTGGGCATGTCGGAACAGGCAACTGGACAGATGCTGGAAAAGGGGACACAGAGGGCTGCAGGCGGCACATGCTGTGGTGCAGCTGGGCCACAGTGCGGACTAGGGTGATGCCTAGGTGGCCCATACGAATGCTGAAACAGTAGAGCAGCCAGACAGCAACTGATGAGGGCCCAACATGGGCACGAATGTGTTTCCCACAGTGTCACAGGGGATAGTACCCAGCAGGTACCCCCAAGGGTACAGAACATTTGCAGGCGGTGCTGGGGGGAAGCGTGGACATCTATGCAGGTACCCCTACCCCGGAACCCGCACCATAGGCAGCCGCCTACCAGCACACTGGATGGCCCGAGACTGCGCACCACCAGCACCACCAGCAGAAGGGCATGTCAGCATGGTGACAGAGGGGTACTGGTGGTGGAGGGGGCAGTGGCTGCTGCCCACAGCAGACCATGGTCCAGCCCTGTTTAGGTGGGTGCCGTGCACTGCAACAGACAGGCTCTGTCTGACAAACAGTCATGGTATCTCCAGGGAATGCACTGTCTCTGTGGCAACATGGTGGTGCAGGGCACAAAGCCAGTGTGTTCAGGAGCAGAAGGTCACAGGTTCATGTCCCAGCTGTGGTTCCTACCAACCCAGTCCCCATATTTTACCCACTACTAAAATGCGGTAATACAGACAGAACCTTTAGTGCAGATAACGTAAACATGCCCAAAACGCCTACATTTTACCCTACAGAGCACAGACACCATAAACATGCGCATTACGTAGAGCAGTCTCCCAAAAGCAGTCCTGGAGGGCCAAACACCATTCAGGTCCCATGCTGTCTCCAATAACTATGGTTGTGCTGCATTTCTATGCACCGCCCCCATGGTATGCAGATGTATCTCATGCATATTCATTAGGGACAGCATGAAAACCCGAACAGGGTTTTGCCCACCAGGACCGGAGTTGGGAACCTCTGCCCTAGAGCAGCGGCCAACAGGGGCAGACTCACCTGCACCCACAGGCTCCATCATCCAAAGCCACCTGGAGAGGCAGGATTTTGGGCCCTGTGTGCATCTCCCAATACTAGCACTTGCATACCTTAGCAATGCCACCCTAAACCTGGGAATATGGTACACATCTATCAAAAGGTTGCTCTGATTACTGGCAGATAGCAATTCCTAAGTTAAGCACAATTTTCTGATTGAGCTGCTTCATAGCAACCTTTCTGATGTCTGTGGAGTGTGCTACAGGTCTTGTGTCTGACAGTGTTTACCACCCTGGGGAGTGACTCCTACAGTATTGCATACCATAGCCATGCCTGCACTGTGCCCAGGACTGGTGCGGTGGCCAGGGCTGCCAATCACTTCTATAGTTGCACAATGCTGGCATAGGTGTGGGGAGTGTGTGTCTGTCTATCCAGTGTGTGGTGGCTGCCAACACCCTCCTCAGCCCACACTGCTAGCACTGTTGCCAGTATTGGCCTGCCAATGTGCATAATGAGGAGCAAGGTACTTTGGGTATAGCCCAGACAGGGCGGCCTGGGCAGGATGCATCTACAAAGGGCATGGGGCACTGGCTGGGACATTGTAGTGCCTGGCCACCACCTGCACAGACAGGGTGGCTACAGCATGTCCTGCTGGGAGGTCACTCTCACACTGACTGAGCAGTGACCATGGCATGGCTAGGTTCCCCCATAGTGCTGCATAGTATTTCTCTCAAGTGATATATATGGGTTCTCCTTTTGGGGGTCTAATCACTGACTTATCTGCTTGGTGGGTGTACTCACATCCCAGTTTTAGGTGCACAAATCTCCTCCAGGAACATGCACTGTGGACTAGCTAGCAGACTGTCTGCTGTTAGTATGTGTATGGCTGGAACACTTTGCAGGGTGCAGCGGCTGGAGACTCACTATGCTTGTTGTTGGAGAATGTCAGACGGTGGGGGTGGGGGTGGGGGTGGGGGTGTGTCTATTAGACAACGTTTTGGTGGTGGTGAGAATTGAGGAGGCATGTGACACATTTTATCTACCATTTTGATGTCTAGGACATCTGCACCTTGCCCACTCACAATCTTAAATGACAGAGGTATAAGGCAGGGGTCTCCAAATCCAGCCCTAGAGGGCCAAAAACCAGTCAGGTTGGCAGGATATCTCTAATGCATATATATCTCATGCATATTCATTAGGGCTATCCTGAACACCCAACTGGCCTAGGGGTTCAAGGAGGACTGGTTCAGAACCACTGCTCTAGCAGCACTGCTTTATAGTAAAGGGCAATGCCTCAGATAGTCTTACTCATTAACCCCACTGGGGGAATCAAACTCATGACCCCTGGTTCAGCAGTCAATGTATTAACCATTGTGCTACCCCTCTCTTGCTGTGTTTGTTGGTCAGCACGCCTACTTCAGGCTAACGTGCATTGATGTGCCACGGCTCCCTTTATCGCACGGTAACCAGAAATGCTACGTTAAGACCGACACGCCCACTCCTTATATGGCATCCTGCACACTAACGCCGACTGCACATTAAGACTGCTTAGTAAACATACCCCTAAGAATGGGGAACTATTTACAGTGTGACAGAATCTTGAGTATGATATTGATGGGCAAAGCTTTAAGTTACGTTGTCGAAAGCAAGATGGAATAGGTATGTTTTGATTGCTTTGCGAAAGGTGGCTAAATCTGAAATCAGACAAATAGGAGCAGGTAGGGAGTTCCATAGAAGAGGGGCAAAGAGGGAGAAGGCTCTGTTCATGGCGAACTGGGAGCTTTTTCTAGCTATGGATGGGATGGTAAGAGTGTTTGCCATATTTGTTCTTCTTGCTCTGCTGTCAGGAGTCCATTGTAGGAGATCTTCCAGTGAGGATGCGGATAGGTGATGGAGAATTTGAAATGTTATCAGGAGAGTTTTGTACTTAAGTTGACTGCTTATTGGGAGCCAGTGTAGATGGATTAGGAGAGGAGTTACATCAAGTACAAAGCCCTAATAACTACGTTCAAAATAATCCACCAGTTATCCTCCCAATACCTGTAATCTATCATAACAAAAACCACCAGAAAATCACCAAAGAAGGAATAATACATCAAACCTTCTAATCCTGCCTTCCAAAATGACCAAGATCAACCAGACAACTTATGCTAGGGTATTCTCCATATATGCCCCATGGCTCTGGAATGCCCTAGCACAACATATCAGAGACACCCACGATCTAATAACCTTCAGAAAGCTGATAAAGACCCACCTGTTCATGGAACATTTCAATGGGATCACTTGACTTACGCACTTATGAACTCTCTCCCTGCCCATCCCTTCCTCCCCTCCCCTATCCCTATTTAAGATATGCACCAGACTATTACTACCTCGTGCAACCTATTTATTGTGTATATAGTTATCTTGCTCTCTATTTTACCTGTGGAGGCCTATTCTATTGTGGACGTCCTGGCCTTTGTGCATCCTGTCGAAACCAGATGCACAGACATAGACAGGATTCTGATCCCGCGGTGCACGCCTAGCTCCCGCAGGATCAGAATCCCTTCTAACTGTATGTACAGGCCTGGACCCAATTCCAGTCGGCCTGCGCATGCAGGCACCTGCCCGGCTAATTCAATCAAGGCTTCTGAATGGAGCCACAGTGCCATGACGTCTGGTTGCCATGGCAAACGCAGCTCCATTTGGGAGTCGTGATCCCTGGTTGCTGATGACATAATTCATTCCCCACAGTCCAACCCCCAATCCAGCCTCCCAAGGCCAGGGTCATGCTGCAGGAAATCTCCTGCGCCCTCTCCACCCTTTGATGTGCCCCGGGCCTGCCATCCTCTCCTATCTAGAGGAACGTACTCCACCTTAGAGGTGGAATAAGTTCCCCGTCTACTCTGCCGGCACCGGACGTAGAGGGCTGACAACAGAATTGGCCTTATATGTCTGGGGCCGCTGACTGCCCACAGTCTGCCCTATCTCTGACTCTGCACCACCCCTTTCCCGCCCCTGTCTAGCTTCCCCGTATGAACTCGCTGTTCGTACAGGAATGCTTGGCTGGGACGGGAAAGGCAGACGAATAGTGGGGCTGGATGTCCCAACATCATGGTTTGGAATAGACCCCAATATTAATTTATTAATTTATTTTATTTATTTACTTCTCTTATATACCGCGCTATTAAAATCAGTGCGGTTTACAATTGGAACAAAAAACATACTGCAATGTCACACGACAATTGAGTTTTTACATTGAACAAGGACGAGATAACCTGGAGGTTATGTTTAAGTTATAATATGTTTAAGTAATCCAGATATTGTAAAATTGTCCCATGTATGGTTGAAGTTTAGTTCTCTGCAAACCACATTGATCCTAGGAAATACATAAATAGATAAATGAATAAATAAATAAATGTGTGGAAACCGCAAACTAGGCTCCATATTTGTAATGAGTTATTTCTGTAAATTAACCAAGATGTCTTTCTCAAACACTTTCTTAGTCAATGGAATAAATGCCTCTCTGTTGCACCATCATTCATGTGGCTTTTTATGTTTAGCTTCCAAGTATAATCCAACAGCGTAAGATGCAGCTGCATCACTCAGTATGACAAGGCAACAAACTTTCTTTATTTAGGCCATTTGCTATAAACCCCTGAGTCACGATTACAAAGAGAGGGAGCACGAGCATAACAGCCGGCAAAAGTAATATACACTGTACCTTGCTTCCAGCTGAGACCAGACTGCCAGACTGTCTTACAAGAGATGAAGCAGACTGCTCTGAATGTGCTAACAAGCAAAAGAAATGTAATGGGAGTGTGCATAAACAGGTCCCCACAATGATCTAGAAGACCTTCCCTCTGCCTATGTTCCTGGATGTGCTGATGATAAGCACTGCTGTGCACAGTCAGAGCCTGCCAGAGCTCATAGTCAAACTCATCCTATACAGTCTGGTCATTATAGATCTTGTGGGTAGTAATCCTCTGCACTTCTCTCCCCCCCCCCCACCTCCCTTGGTACAGCATATCTCCTCCCTTCTCTCCCTCCACACCGCACAGTATCTCTCCTACTTGCTTTCCACCCCTCTCTCCTGCTTCCCTTCCCTTGCCTGTCAAGCCGCATGAAAGGCAGCGCAGGATCCGTGCGTGCCTGTGCATTGTCAGACGGCTGCCTGGGTGATAATCTTCACAGTCTTGGCAAGTGCATATATCTATATGATTTGCAAGGTATTGTGGGCAATGTAGTTCATTCACACCAGACACAGCTGCTGACAATAATTTAGTTGTGCTCTTGGGTAAAGCCAATAAGATATTTATTTATGGGGTTATTTCTCCCAACACAGATATGCTTGGTAGCACATAAATCAGGTAACTTGCTTTCAATGTTAACTTGGAAAAACAAAGTCAAAATCAGGAAAACAACAAATGAAAAGCCATAAAGCAAGAAACAAACTGTTCTTTTCAGGTTAACTTCTGATTACTTCCCACATAGATTCAGAAGTGATTCTCTCCTAGCTCACAAGCAATTAGGTAAGGCTTAATTGCTAGCAGTTATCCAGCTGAAACCCCTTTAGCTGGCTTGCTTTCTACTGTGTGGGTCAAATCCTGCTTCAGGAGCTTTTCTGAATAGATTAAAGAACAAATTTGTATTTCTTTGTGATGGTTGCTGTACTTTATAACAGAAAGTTACCAACGGAGTTTAGATAGAGAACAATCCATATAAATACATTCTTCATCTGCAATCATTTCCCCATCTTCAACAAGCATAGGTTCAATATCATGGATTGGCACAGATGAATCTCTCAATGGAGTACTTTCAGGAGAATACTTGTTTCCCTGCTGTCTTTCAAGGTTATAGCTAGGGCATAGATCAATGTTCATACCTGAGCTTCCATTGCTGTTAGAGTTCCTCTCTATATAGCCTGGCCAGTATGTAGTCCAGTTCTTATGTTCAGCCTTCCAATCCAGATCCCTGGACACTGGATCTTTCTTCACATACCTTCTGGCACGGGTCCTAGGGTCCCTTCCACATGCAGCCGTCTCCCTCACAGGTACCCTCTGGAGATTCCTAGCTCTGCAGCACCATTCCTCTGGCTTTCCCCAGTCCAATGGTGTATGCTGGCCCTTGGAATACCTCCCAGTATACGTACTGCTTTGGACTCTTCTAGACCTCTCAAAGGCTTTTCTCCTCTTTCTTCCAGAGGGTCTCTTTCCCTCTCTGTCCGTCCGGTTTGGCTTCTGCTTCTGATGATCCTTCAGATGAAACTGAGGATAATTCTCTGGATATCCAAGGTGATCATGAAGATGGTCATCTGTAGAATAAACTCTACTCTTATTCTGCTTAGATGAGTGCTCCTCCCTAACACAGCGCAGCTGTGCTGAATCAGGCCCTGCCCTTTGAGATGAGTGCTTAGGGATTACCTCATAGCCCTCCTGATTGAACACACGTTTCCCCACTTCAGCTCCTCTAATAGCTGTTGGAAACCTGGTGCATTCTGGGACTGGTAGTCTTTTATGAGAAAATTCTGTTTTCTTATTTCTACCAGAACTGACAGGTTGCTTGTTCAGAGTCACTTCACCTTTTCTATAGCTCCTTCCTGAGCTATGATAAGCTTCCTTATCACAGCATTCTTAAGGTCATTCAGTCTGACCCCATCTGATGCGGACTTCCTGTTTCTAAGCCTGACAAACTTTGAGCAGGGGCGGAGTCACTTGCATTGCTGTGCTGCTGCTCTGTTTCTGTGCAGTGGGCGGGGCTCTTGTGTCTGCTTTCCCCCCAGCAATAGAACAGAGTATTTTGGTCCCTCTCCCCCTGCAATAGCATGGATACCCTTTCCCTATCAGTTTGGAAGAGGAGAAAAAGTAGTCTGGAAGAAGAGTGAGACAGCAGCTGCAGAGGCATTTTGAGGGCACTTGCTGCCGACCTCCAAAATTTGCTGCCTGAGGTGGCCACCTCACCCTGCCCAATGATAGAGCCTTTCCAGAGCCTAATGAAAATATTTTATACTGTACTTTCTGTAATTTCCATAGTTCCCTGTCTGGCAACCTCAAACACTGCTATTGTTAAGTGCCATCGAGTCAGTTGTCAACTCATGGCGACCCTCTGCTACAATAATCTAATTTCATGCCAGTGTGGTTTAGTAAATAGGTCCCTATATGATTTTGTACTTGAAGACACATAAGAGGACTTTCTTCACTTTTCTTTGGATGGAGATAAAGAAAAGCTTAGTAGAAACAGTGGGAGGCCCAAGTTCTCCATTCAGTGAGTACTCAGAGTTTGGGCTTGGTTTGTCTGTGGACTCGATGCTGTTTCAGTAGTGAACAACTGCTGGAACAAAAGAACATAGGAAAAGCCGTGCTGCGTCAGACCAACGTCCATCGAGCTAGCATCCTGTCTTTGATAGTTTTCAGACCAAGTCACATGTAGCCAGCAGATCCTACAAAGTAGATCTATTTCCATAATTCATTTCCATGGATAAACACTAGCTCTCCCAAGCCTGTATGTTATCCAGATAGCGCTGGCCACTTGCTGCAGTATCCACATGTTCAGCGCCACCTCTACGGGGATACTGGCGATGAATATCTAGATATTTTTACCTGCAGTTCTTGGGGTTTGAAAAACGATGCCAACTACCACAGGCTAAATAATAGCCAGTTAATTTCTTGCAACTTCAGGAAGAGAAAAAAAATATTTCACAGAACAAATGTGCAAAATGTTCTGTGGGAGCTTTGTTCTAAAGTGAAGCGCTCTTTACCTTTGAGAAATTGCAGAAAACTAAAGCCTTGGATAAGTTATATACTATTGCAATAATTTGCACACTGACGTGCAAGCTGCTTGCATGGTGCTACCCAGTACTTAAATCTCTGCGAGGATGAACATTATGGTAATTAAAGAAATGAAGGGCAGATATTATAAAAATTAGGGCCTGAGTCACTAAGCTTTTGTTTCTCGTAGAATCACAATAGGAGAAAAGCCTTAGAAGGTCTTTTACTAACGGCTGCTACCTGGCAGCGTGTGTTTTGGCACGCACTGAAGGTGCACTGGGACACGCGTTGTCAGGTAGCACAGAGCCATGACAGTTCATGCAGGGTAATTCCTACGCTAACTGCGCAACCCACGTTAGAGGCATGAATGGGCAGGGTAGGGGAAGAGAGTGGGTGTGGTGAGCTCGTAATATTTTGCAGAAATACAAAACCAGAAGCATTGAGATTATTGTTTTCAGAGGAAAGCAAAGACAAATGAAGTGGGGTCCTATTTAAGTTGTGCAAGCATATTTAAACAACTGACTGTGAGGAAGCATTGTTTACAGGAACCATAGGTTTTGCAACTGCACATATACCCCTGCGGCAGCTGTGTAGTGCATAAACATAGCTGCATCGGGTGTGGTTAATAAATGCTGGTTTTGAACCTCTTGGAATCCTGTTCCATCCCCGGCTGTTTTAGTCTTTGCTTTTCACTGAAGGGTGGGAGACATTTCTAGTTTTGCTGCTTCTTAGTCTTTTCGGTGAACAGGGCCTCCAGAAAACAACCTAGTTGCTTTCTCTTAGAAACTATTAAGAACCTGCAGAATGCTGGCCGTTATTCCAGTCCAAAAACCTCCCCCTGATAATATAGAAACATAGAGCAGGGAAAATGACTGAAATAGCTTAGAAATAACAGTGCCAGAAGGTACTGTCAAAGCCCCGTCTTCTAATGCTTCTAAAGGCACCCTAAAAGCAGACCTTCCAAGTCTCCTGCCCTGAGCGGACGGCTCCCGTTTTA
Source organism: Ichthyophis bannanicus (assembly GCA_033557465.1). NCBI lineage: Eukaryota > Metazoa > Chordata > Amphibia > Gymnophiona > Ichthyophiidae > Ichthyophis > Ichthyophis bannanicus. The sequence goes on from CM066032.1 coordinate 1,507,222,822, forward strand.
GAGGGTCATCTCCCACGCAAAATAAGGAAACTCCTGCTAAACATGGGAGACTTGAGCCCAGTCATTCACTTTTTTCTTTGCCTACAGGCAACCACGAACAACTTCATATTTCACCACCAGCATTTCCTATTGCAAGATTAACAGGCAGGAAATGTTGGTTGCAGGATTTAGAGGCATTCAGATCACAGTACTGGCAAACAAGTGTTGCGGAGGAGGTATAATGGTGGCAGAGCATCGGCAGAATGGAATGGGGCATGGGCCAGGTTGGAAGGTAGCCTCAAAACGCCTCATTAAAATTCGTTCCCCTTGACCTCTCTGACAAACCCTCCCATAACTCACCTTTATTTATAACTCCCCCACACCCACCTATATACACTTCCCGCTCACAAACACACACTTTACACCTCACATGAAGTGATGAGGCCCTCATGCAGATTACATGAGGTTCTTTACCCAGTGCCTCTAGCATTATAGTTTGTATTACATGTCCTCGTAAATGGTTAGTAGTAGTAATAGTAGTAATGTGTTGAAGAACGTTGTTTATCAGGGAGACACACTGTAACAACAATTCAGGGGCTGAGGATTGTATAATGAATGTGCTGAAAAGATGCACTTGGACACGGTCCTATGAATACTGTACAGTCCATGATAAGACAACAGTGGGTAAAGGAGGAAGAATGAAGAATGTGTAGTAGGTTGCATGTCTCTGTTGACATTTACATACATGCCAGTGCTATATGCCAGAAGTTTCTTTGCACTGCGGCATGCTAAGATATTCATGTTCTTTTTTCTCAGTGCAACTTTTGGTTTAGAATGTGTGTATAAGTGCTGGGGTCTTCCTCACCGAATCATATGGAAACAGGGCAAATAGATGCAATAGAAGGTGCACAAGTGAGGTGGTCTGGAGACTGAAATATGCATAAACATTTTGCTTCTTGTCTTTAATTTGCACTAGCACCATGATTCCTCCCAGGGATTGCTGCCCTCAACAAAAGACATAGGGCCCAATTTTCGAAGGCATTTTACGCGGGTAACTGCCCTAGTTACCCGTGTAAATGCCTTATCTGGGATTTTTAAAAGGCACCTACACGAGTAGTGCCCTTCAAAAATCCTGGATAAGTCCCTAACACGCCCAGATGCTATGCGGTTACCATCGGGGCGTGCTAGGGGTGTTCCGGGGTGGAGCAGGGGTGGAGGAAAGGGCTACCTATTAGCCTTTCGTGCTTTAAAGATAAGCGAGGTTTTTCCTCGGCTATCTTTCAGGCACAGGAGCTAAGCAGGTATCATTGAAAATTGGTGCTACCTGGCTAGCTCCTGCGGCTTCAGGGTTGTGTGACAAGACCCAGATTTTCAATGCCATGCCCGCATATGAGCCCGGCATTGAAAATCTGGGTTAGATGGATGGTGGGCGGACTATGTGCATAGCACCGCCCAGATGAAAATTGGGCCCATACTTCCTATATGGATGATGCTCTACCCCGCCAGACAGCTGAGACCTCCACCTGCACAGCTCATCATTCATCCCTCCAGCCACCATGGGGGGGGGGGGGGGCACTTGCCAGCAACAAGAACATTTTCAAAATTTGCAGGAATTTTGAAAATGGGAGTGATCCATGATGCAGTTGTATTTTACCAGTCCGGATAATATCTTTTGCTCTTTTTAATTTTCTTTGGTTGCCTTTTTGGTAGGGAACTGCTGATAATCCTTTCTAGAGGACGGTTTTTAAAACCCCTCACAATTTTAGTAGTTCTGTCTCCTCAATAACAATGACAGACATTTTAGAAACTCTATTTGTGATTTGGATGTCTAAAAACGGGCAGTCAGATGTGCAAATCACAAAGATGTCCCCGAAACCATTTTAGAAAGCCTGAAGATATATGCATAGGCCTGATCATGTCCGAATTGGCCGTGGGCATGCCTGGGGGCATGGAAAGGGCGAGGCGGTAAAGATGCACAAGCATTCATGATTTCTGACCAGCACTGCAGCTCTGCTATCACCATCAGGGAAGACCATGGCTATGCCTGCTCCAGGCATGAACGGGATTCGTAAAGATGCTCATTTTGCAACATAACAACAGTAGGATGAAGAGAGAAATGCTCATTCATTCTGCTGATACCTTTCACTCCTTCAAAAATGCCCACTAGGGGAGGAAGTGATGTCACCGGGAGAGATGGCAGCTTAGAGCTGGAGCTCCGCAGCCCCTTTAAGCAAACTAAGTGATAGCTCTGTGTAAGCGGTGGCTTCAAGCAAGAAGGTTTTGGGACTCTTCCTGCTTGGTGATGAGAAATTGGATGGTGCAAAAGAAATGAGTGGTGGACTTGAAAGACTTTACTTACTCTAACGTAAGCAAACCGCAGAGAGAGGGAAGCAAGATGACAGCTGGTGAGTCTGTAGAGGTGTGCAAGGCCAGTGGGGACTGGCAGGAGAGAGATAGCAAGTCCGATTCTGGGGAGGAGGAACAAATATCCATAAGAGAGTTCCAGCAGTGGTTCTGTGATCTAAAACAAGACCTGGGCACAGTCTACAATGATGTTGCAAGTCTAGGAGTAGATTTGCGGGCAGAACTGGCTGATTTTGGCCGGCAGGTGGAAGAGATTGAAATGAGGGTGGATGAACGAGTGGAGAGTATGTCAGAATTTGATAAGCAGCTTTCACACTTGGAACAAGTAAATACTGACTTAATGGATGAGTTGGAAGACCTTGAAAATTGCTAGAAGAGAAGCAACTTATGGTTTTGGGGGATACCTGAAGAGCTGGGGCAGGAGAATTGTGTGGAAGTGGTGCACAGCATTGTGAATTCTCTGCTTATGCTGGAATCAGAGGAAACTTCACAGGTGGTGGTGGAGTTGGATCTCGAACATCGGGCAGTGGGGGCCCCTGGGTGAACTTGCCTAGAGATATTGTAGTCCTGCTTCCACAAATATAGTCCGAAGGAAAAAGTGGCGATCAAAGGCTTTAAGTGGAACTCTCATTCTGTTGATATTTTTGAGGATCTGTCAGGAGTGACACTTTGAAAGCATAAAGAACTGCGTGATATTAACAGGAAACTACACAAGGAGCAAGTGAAGTACCCCTGGCTTTTTACATTCGCATTGGCGATTACCAAAGAAGGGAAGATACTGCTGCCAGAAACCACTCGACGGCAGTAAGGGCATTCTGGAAGCTGGCTGTAGCCGACTTGGAGGATATCAGCACTGCGGAAAAGTCACCATGGAAAAAAGAAGTATGCTGGCAACAAGTAGAATGAGGATGGGCCAATTGAAGCGCAACTCTGGCAGTGACCTCCCTCAACACTACTTGGACTTGAATGACTGATTTGGCTGTAAAACCTTCCATAGGACTGAACATTACATTTGAGGAGGTTAGGCTCTGTTTTCTGTTTTCTGCATGGAATGCAAGTCTATGTGGGGTATGCGTGATGCAGGGGTGGGGGTGAGGATGTAACTGATGGTAGCTGATGGCAGTAGAATGGAGTATGCATGGGAAGTGGGGTGCAAGAGTTGGGTGTGGCAGTGTATTTGTACTGATGATTGTGCGATGGAAGGGGGAGGGAGAATGAGGGTGCATGAGTATGCTACCTTTGGTAACTGTGAGTGATCTTAGTGGTGAAGCAGATAAGGGCTGAGGTGTGTCGGAGGAGAGATAGTGTGGGTGATAGTCATAGGGGGGATGCATGGTGGGTTGGGGGTTTATGGTGTAAGTGTAGTTGTGCAAGTAATGAGTATGGGTTATTGTCGAAGTGGGAGTATTGGTTGTGGATGCTGTGGGGAGGGAGTTATCTATTATTGTAGGCAATATTGGGACGTGTGTGAGGACTGGGTTTGTGGATCGTCACTTCCTTATACAGTATGCAGTAGGAGTCTCATGGGTGGAGGTGCCAAATAGATATGGGAGAGAGGGGATAGGTCTCGGGTTGGGGGGGCACTTGGGACTGGCTTCAGTATGGACCTTATTCAGTTTGGGTTGTGCTCAGATGGCAGATAACTATAAAATGATAAGCTATAATGTTAAGGGTTTAAATGCACCAGTGAAGTGTGCTTCTTTATTGTAAGAACTGGATCGCCTCCAACTCCATGTAGTTTTACTCCAGGAGACTCACCTGCTTAAGAAAGATGAATGGCTGTTATATTCACCCAATTATGGCTGCCTCAAATATACGAGAAAAGAAAGGACGGAGGTGGCTGTTCTCTTCTCTAAGACATTAGATCCTGAGATATGTGAAAAAGTAGTAGACCCAGTTGGGAGGTTTTTGATAGTGCACATTAAGTTGGGGGGGTAGAGTGGAAGACCATAAATGTGTATGCTCCGAACAAGGATCAAGGGGTCTTTTTTAGAGGTTTGAGGTAGAAGATATTGGGCATAGCTGGGGACTGTTAGGTGGTGGGGGAGGATTTTAATTTAACTTTGGATCCTGATAAGGATAATTCTAGGGGGGTGCACTATGGGGGCAAAGATAAAAGGAAATGGTTAGTGAGGTGGGTCTTGTAGATATGTGAAGGCTCTTGCATCCGATTGGGAGGTCCTACCCTTACTATTCTGTAGTACATAATATATATTCTAGAATTGATCTTATCTTGGTAGATAAAGCCCCAGTACCTGAGGTACAGCAGGCTAATATAGAAACCATAGCATGGTCAGATCATGGCTCAGTGTGGCTGAATTAAGGGGAAGGAGTGATCCTGAAAATGTATGTTTTTGGAGATTGAATGATGAGATTTTAGAGGACCCATTGATGATCTGGGACATAGAGGGGAGCATTTGGGAATTTTTTGATCGTAATGGAGGGAAGATGATGGCATAGACTGTTGTATGGGATACCTTTAAAGCCTCAATCAATCATGGGGAGATTATTGCTCAATCAAGCCTCAATCTCAATCATGGGGAGATTATTGCTCAATCAAGCCTCAATCTCAATCATGGGGAGATTATTGATGTGGGCTAGTCAGCTAAAGAAGCAGAGGGAGCAGCGAGTAACTGATCATCTGCGTAAAATTGAGGTTAAAGATGCAGAGAACAGACAGTTGCCTTGAGGCAGCTTGGGTTGGAGGTGGGGAGACTCCACATGAAACTGAGGGACTGTTTGATGAGTAGGGTACTGCGGGATTTGGAGAAGACCAAACAAACATTTTATTGAATTTGGTAATACAGCAGGCAGACTGTTAGTCTCCCAGTTGAAAGTGAGGAGGCAGAAGAGCCAAATTGTACAGATCTACAAAAAGAGTAGAGAGAAGGTGATGAATTTGAAAGGGATCAAGGAATGTTTTGTTGCGTTCTATTCGGACTTATAGGTCAGAAGGGTCAGGATCGGGGGAGAGTAGGACCGCCTTCTTGGCAGGTGTGACCTTCCTGTATTAGAGGCAGAACAAAGATCGGTACTGGAGGCAGAGATAGGGAGGAAGGAGGTCCGGTTGGCTATTTAAGATCTGAATTCAAGGAAAGCTCCTAGGGTGGACAGGTTGAATTAGTTGTTCTATAAAAAAATTTCAAGAGTAAGTATGTGGCCCCTTGGTGGTTATCTTTAATGCCATTTTGCAGGGTGACCTCTTTCAGAATCCATGAATCTATTCTTATTATCCCTAAGGAGGGTAACGATCTGGATCAGTGTGGATCTTACCAGCCTATTTCCTTCCTTAATCTTGATGCTAAATTACTGGCAAAGATTCTGGCTAACCTCTTGAGTAAGTTCCTGCAGAGATTGGTGGGGGTAGATCAAGCAGGTTTTGTCCAGGGGAAGCAAGCAGGGGGCAAAATTAAAATGGTGCTCTGGTTGATGTAGTGGGCACAGAGAATAAAACTTCCTCCATCATATTGGCAATAGATGCTGAAATAGCCTTTGATAGGGTGGAATGGAGTTTTATGTTTGATATCCTTGGGGCTATGGGTTTCTGGCTTAATTTTATTCAGTAGGTCAAGGCACTTTAGAGGAGCCCCAAGGCAAGAGTCCAAGTTAATAGGTATTCAGGGGAATTTCAACTGACTAGGGGTACTCGCCAGGGGTACCCACTCTCCCCCCTCCTCTTTGTTCTGTCCTTAGAACTTTTAGCTGCTATGATTAGGGCTAGAGAGGATATCTGAGGGATTCAGGTTGGGAAGGGGAAATATAAATTGCCTTATTTGCTAACAATATCTTGATCATGGTGGGGGATCCTGTTCGATCACTCTCTGGGAATGTGGATGAGTTGCAGGAGTAAGGGGTTCTATCAGGATTCAAAGTGAAGATGACCAAGTCAGAGTTCCTGAATGTCTCACTGTCTGAGCAAGAGCTGATGTTGATCAGAAGGGGATTTTCTTTAAGGGAAGCAAAGAAGGGAGTGAAATATTTGGGGACTGATAAGGGTAAGCTGTATGATTTTAACTATCTGCCACTGATCACGCATGTTTTGGGGTGTGTGGAAAGATGGGGAAGAAATGAGTATTCCTGGTTGGGATGGACGACCATTCTGTAAATGGCAGTGTTGCCCTGTTTTTTATACTTGTTTATGGCCTTACCAGTAGAGATTCAATGGGTGGAGCTCCGCAAGCTTAACAGGAAACTGTATACCTTTATTTGGTGGCACAGACCACCTAGAATCACACAACAATATCTGATACTTCCCAGGAGAGAGGAAGGGATGGGGTAGTGGATATTTGTCGGTATTTTTTGTGGCACGGTTGGCAGCTGTGGTGGAGTGGGGGCGTTCACAAAAGAAGCAATGGGTGACTATTTCAGGAGAGATACATGGAGAACATGCAATGCAGCTGTTGTGGAAAGGAGGAGGGAGATTTAGACAATGGGGCACCTTTCTCAAATGCATTATGGGGTCTGGGGACGTGAACATGGGATGTTACTGGGAAGGAGGACCCTTTCGTGGGCTATGAACCCCAGCCATGTCCAGCAAATGCCCCAAGACCAGTTGGGAGGGGCCTTGAGATGGTGGAGAGAAAAAGGGGTTACACACTTGACAAACATATATGAAGAGGGAATCTTGCAATCTTGTGAACAGCTAAGTAGGAAATATGAGTTGAGTAAAACCGATTTTTTCACATATCTGCAGATCCGTCACTTCTTGCAAACCACCCTGAGGGGCCAGAGTCCCACAGAAGCTCTGACTGTTTTTTAGCGACTCCTTATGGGTAAGCTGGGCTATAAAAAAATAGTAGCCCGGGTTTATATGGAGCTGGTGGGAGGAACCAAGTGTAAATTGCCTTTTATGTTATGCTGGGATAAACTGTTGGGGAATTCCTGAAGCTTGAGGATTGGTTTAAAGTATGTGCTAACATACAGTATCTAATGTCTCTATTTCAGCAACATGATTACAAAGTACTTTATCATTGGTACCTCATCCCTGATAGATTATGTAAATTGTATAAGCATTGTTCAAATAAATGTTGGCAAAACTGTTGGGGAGTTAGGGACCTGCTCCATGTGTGGTGGGGATGCGCACATGTTCAGGAGTTCTGGAGGGTGGTACAGGCCTTCATGGAGGGAGTATTGGGTATATCACTCCCAGCTGCAGATCCCCTCTTGTATTTGCCATCGGATATGTTAGAGGACTGGTCACCTGAAAGGAAGGGGTGGATTATATGTTGTATAATGGCAGCAAGATGTGAGATAGCTAGGGCCTGGAGGAAAGCCTCTGCTCTGAGCCTGACGGAGTTTCTAACCAGGTTACAGAGAGTGTACTCCTTAAGCAGGCCAATAGCCCTTCACAGAGACAGAATGGGGAAGTTTGAGGGAATGTGCAAAACATATCTTGACTGGAAGGGGGACAAGGGGTGTACTTCCCTAGTGGGTGTTGGTGGTAGCCGCCACTGAGTTGGGTTCTATCATAGCTTTCTACCAGTCCCTGGGGAGGGGTTTAGTGTGGGGAGTAGGGAGGAGGGTGAAAATAAGGGAAAAATACTAGGTGGGAATTGATGCCTTGAATGAGCTCTTGTCTTCCCATGGAATGTGGCTGAGGCTGTTAGTGGCTTGGTGTCTGTTCAATGGTTGGAGGTTCTTACTTACTGTCTGTTTTGAAGGATGGTGGGGGGGGGGGGGTACATTGGCTTTTCCAATTTGGATGATTTAGACATTGGTGATTCCAGAAGTTCACAGTGTGGTTTTATCGCATTGGAGGTTATCTACCTGAATAAGGCAGGTTAATCTAGTGCAGCATGAAGTACAGTGGCCAATACCCCCTGAAGAAGGTGGTGTCAGGTCTTTTGTTCCCTAATAACATAGTATATGATGGCAGATAAAGACCATCATGGTCCATCTAGTAAGCCCAGTAAGGTGGCAAGAGTAGGTGCACCTGCCGCTCTATGCAGGTCCTCCCTTCCCATGCCTTTGTTTAGGAGTGTACACACCTCTCCGTTCAAGTCATTCCTATTTGTTGAGATAGCAGAGACAGTTAAAGTTATTTTGATTTTATCCTGTTGCTATAAAGGGATCTACTGTGTCTGTCCATGCCATTTTGAATTCTATCACTGTATTTGCCCCCACCACTTCCATCAGGAGGGCATTCCAAGCATCCACCATCCTTTCAGTGAAAAAGTATTTCCTGACATTGCCTTTCAGTTTACCTCCTTACAGCTTAATGTTATGCCCCCTAGTTTTGCATCTTCCCCATCTGTGAAAAAGGTTTGTTTGTTCATTAATACTCTTTAAGTATTTAAAGGTCTGTATCATATCTCCCCTGTTCCTCCTCTCCTCTAGAGAATACGTATTTTAGGTCTTCAAGTCTCTTCTCATATATCTTCTGGTGCAGGCTCCAAATCATTTTGGTCACCTTTCTCTGAACCGTTTCCAGTCTTTTTATATCCATTGCGAGATATGGTCTCCAAAACCGACCCAATATTCCAAGTGAGGCTTCAACAGCAACTTGTACAGTAGCATTAGTGTCTCCTCCTTTCTGCTGGTAATTCCTCCCTGTATGCAACCCAGCATCCTTCTGGCTTTGGCCACTGCCTTGTCACACTGTTACACCACCTTGAGATCCTCAGAAAAATTACTCTGAGGTCCTTCTCCTGGTCTTGTCCCCTATCGCATATGATTCCCTTGGATTTCTGCATCCCAAGTACATGACACTGCACGTCTTCACATTAAACCTTAACCTCCAAGCATTTGATCATTCTTCCAGCTTTTGTAGATCTTTCATCATGTTATCCACTCCCTCAGGGGAGTCCATTCTGTTGTAAATTTTCATGTCATTTGCAAAAAGACAGCCTTTTCCATTCAGTCCTTCATCAATATCACTCACAAATTAGTGGCATGCCCTGGGACCAATCCCTGGGGATGCAACTAATCACCTTCCTTTCATCCGAGTGATTTCCATTTACCATCATCTTCTGTGGTCTGTCAGTCAACCAATTTCTGATCCAGTTCACCACCTTATTTATTTAGAAAGTTTTGTATACTGCCTTATCCTTCAATCAAAGCAGTCACAACACAATTGGGGGATACATTTAACACGTGGGGATATGAGACACATACACTAATACTTACAGGGAACATGGGCAATGGAGGGTTAAGTGGCTTGCCCAAGACCACAAGGAGCATCTGTGGGACTAGAAACCCCAGTCCTTCTGGCCCAAGGTTGCTGTCCTCTAGTGGGATTTGAACCTCTGAACTTCTGGTCTGAAGTACCTTGCCCCAACCACTAGGCTACTCCTCCCTTAGGGCTAATTCCTAGGCTGTTCAGTTTATTGATAAGTCTCCTATGAGGAATAGTATCAAAGGCTTTGCTGAAATCTAGGTAGATCACATCCATCGCATGCCATTGATCTAGTTCTCTGATCACACAGTCAAAGAACTCAATAAGATTTGTTTGGAATGATTGTCCTTTGGTAAAAGGTGTTGGTTTCGAGAAAGTCCACTATTTTCTCTTTCAGGAGCACTCCCATTACTTTTCCCACCACCGAGGTAAGACTTACTGACTTGTAGTTTGCCACTTCTTCCCTATTGCCACTTTTATGAAAAGGTACCACATCAGCCCTTCTTCAGTCCTGTGATACTTCTCCTGTCTCCAAGGCTCTATTGAAAACATCCTTTAAAGGCCCTGCCAAGAACTTTTCTGAGCTCTTACAGTATCCTGGAATGTATCTCATCCGGTCCCATGGCCTTGTCCACTCTTTCAGTTTTGCAAGCTGTGCAAACACATCATCTTCTGTGAATGGTGTAGTATGTACCCCATTCCCATTTGTATATTTGTAAATCACAGGTGGTCCTTCTCCAGGATTTTCTTTAGTAAAACCAGAACAGAAGTATTTGTTTAGCATTTTCACTTTTTCAATGTCACTTTCCACGATTCCGTTCACGGCTTGCAATTCCATCTCTGATCTTCCTCTTCTCCCGAATATACCTGAAAAACGTTTTGTCATTACGCTTTAGATCTTAAGCCATCTTTTTCTGCCTTTGATTTTGCTATCGTTATTTCTCTTTTTGTCTCTTTTAGCTTTATCCTGTATGCTTTTCTGTGTTCCTCTGTTTGCGAACTTCTGAATTTTGTGAAAACTGTGTTTTTTGCCTTTATTTGTGCAGCCACTTTATGGAGAACCAAATAGGTTTCCTTTTTCTCTTGTTTTTATTTACTTTCCTTACATATCTATCTGTTGCCCCTTTTATTGCCTCCTTTAGTTTAGAGCACTGCAATTTCACTTCCCTTACCTCCTTCCATTCTGCCAACTCCTCCTTCAGGCCCTTGGCCATCTTCCTGAAGTTAGAGTTTTTGAAGTCTAGGACTTTGAGCTTGCTGTGAGGGGACTCTGCCTTAGCTTTTTTCTCTAACCATACCTTGTGTTGATCGCTGCTGCTCACATGAGCACCATCCCGGACATTTTGCATGCTAACTTCCATCGGTGAGTACTAAATCCAGTATCGAACGTTCCCTGATCGGTTCCAGCACCATTTGTCTAAGCAATGCATTTTGGAAGGCATCCACAATGTTTTTTACTTCTTCCCAGATTTGCAGTATTTCTCTCAATAAAGAATATTATATTTTATAACTCGCTCTGGACTGGTGACTGATAGCTTGTGGGGCTGGGGTTTTTTGCTTCTTGATTGGACTTTTAAAATGTGCCTTCATTTCATTTCATTTATTAATACCTGATATACCGTCCTTAGTGGGGACAGCAGAGTGGTTTACAATAAAATAACTTAAACTCTGGAAAAGAAAAGAATGCCAATAATGGATAGGAAAGTGGGGGAGCAGAAGATGGGACAACACAAGGAGTGCAGAGATTAGGGGGAGAAAGAAAAGTGGGAAGGGCAAAGACTGATAGAGAGCATTATATTGAATTGGATGGAATGTCAAAGGCTGTACAAAATAGATGTGTCTTGAGTTGTGCCTTGAATTTTACAAAAGAAGGTTCTAGATAGAGGGATGAAGGGAGGTTGTTCCAATGGGAGGGGACAAGGAAGTAGAAGGCAGCATGGCATGTTGTTTCCAAGTGTGCCTGAAAGGGAGGGGGTAGGAAAAGGCATTCATATGGATGGAACAGAGGGATCGCTGAGGGACATGGAGGATGAGTAGACAACTGGTGTAAAGAGTTCTGTGAACCTGTGTAAGAACCTTGTAATGGATGTGAGATGGAATAGGAAGCCAATGAAGATGGATAAAAAGAGTTACATGGTCAAAGCGGGAAACGTGATAGATTAATCTGGAGGCTGTGTGCTGTACTAACTGGAGATGTTTCAGAGAGTATAGTGGGAGACCTGCAAGAGCTGTGTTACAATAGTCTAGTCGGGATGGAAAGAGTAAGAATACAAGAGTGATTAGAGCAGGGGTAAACAAAATGGTGTGTACTGCTCTGATTCTTCGAAGAAAGAAAAGGGAACGTTGGACAATCTGGCTAATGTTATCATGGAATGAAAGAGCAGAATCCAGAATGACCCTGAGATAGTGAAAGGATGATGTAAGCTGGATAGATACACTGTGAAGGATAGGACTGACGGAGGGAGGAGTAATTGGACCAGAGAGCCATGTAACAATGGTCTTGGAAGGATTAAGTTGGAGACAGTTTGAAAATAACCAATCTGCAACAAGGTGGAGACATGCATTTAGGGGAGAGAGGCCAGGGAGAGAGGGATCAGTATGAAAAAGAATAAGAATATCATCCTTCTAAAAGTAGACTAAAATGTCTTGTTGCTGGATCAGGAGGGCTGGTGGTGAGAGAAAGATGTTAAAAAGCAATGGTGCTAGCAGTGAGCCACGTGGGACACCACAGGTGAGAGAAAATGAAGTGGAGACAGAGGAACAGAAGGTGACACGGGAGAAATGCTGAGAAAGAAAAGACGCAAACCACTTGAGGACAGTGCCACGGAGACCAATGTCATGAAGACAAGTAAGGAGAAGATCATGGTGGACCAGATCAAAGGCTGCAGAGAGATCAAGAGATACATTGATAGCAATATTCCCACAGTCCCAAGAAAGATGAACTTCGCTAAGCAGCGAGAGAAGCCAGGTGGATTGATTCATGCATACAAAACAAATAACCAGGGTGTTTTTTGAGGGGGTCCTCAGTGGCACTGAGTACCGGCACCTTTTTCAGTGGACTGATAAAATTGACCGATGGTCCTAATGTATTAATAAAAGAGCCTTGCGTATAAGTACTGGCACTCTTTTTCCTAGAAAAAATGCACGGCATGTAACCTAATACATGATGGCAGCAGATAAACACCAAATTGGTCCATTCAGTCTGCTCGGTTGTGATTTTTCTGCTTTGGGTGGATGAACAAATAGATTTCCATTTGCATCCCATTGCCAGTTCTCTCCCATCTCATCCTTTACCTGATATCTCAACCTTTTAGATTTCACCATCCTCCAAATTTGTCCCAAGTATACCCAAAATCTATCAAAGCACTGCTCTTCACCATTTCTTCAGGCAGCTCATTTCAGGCCTTGGCCTCTTCAGCTTTGTTTCTTTCAAGAACAATACTTAATCTAATATTCAAGTTCACTTACATGTTTTCTTGCATAACAAGCAATACCACCCCACAACAAAGCCCCCTGCACTTCTCCAACTCCATAGTGTGCAGAGGAAGGTACTACTGATGTAGTGATATGGCCTGAGGGTATTGTGGAGATGGAAGGCTGACTTTGTGCAGTTTGTGACCAAACTCAGCCTTCTGGCAGGTGTTTCCGGTGCAGAAAGAAAACATCTCTCTGTGGTTAGGCTGCCTCCGTTTTCTGTTTCCTCGGCACATTCACCAAGAAGTCAGTATGAGTGAGACAAAAAACACATGTTTTTTGGGCCTGTATGAAAATTGTCAGTTTTGGGAACCCAAGGACTATAGTATTCAATAATTTAAAAGTTCTGCACATTTTAAAGCATTGGATCCTATGTTAGGAGAATTCAGTTAGCTTTCTGACAAAATATGCATATTTTCTAAATCCGATTCAATATGATTCTCAGCAGAATGCAAGAAATTTCAGGACTGAGGTATGTTTGGGAGGAGGGTGGGGATGGTATTTATTTTATTTATTTAACGAGTTTTCTATACCGCTTTATCTTACATTCAAAGTGGTTTACATTATACATAACAGTGGTTTACATTATAACAGCAGTTTACATTATAATATAACAACTGGAACTTTACATTACGGGTAATTAAACTTGGAGAACAGAGGACGGGACTAACATTAATTGTGGAGATACATGTTGGAGGGAGAGCAATTATATGAAACAGAGAGTGTATTATAGAGATGAGGATTATTTAGTGTGGGGACAGAAGGAGGTAACAAGGATTGTAAATGAACTGCACCAGTTGATAAATGAACTGTGGGAAAGAAAAGGCTATTCCACTTGATGAGATCAATGGCATTGATTTCTGTCATAATGTTCTAGGAACAGATGAGTTTTCAGAGCCATTAAGTATGGGATGGCAAGGAGTTGGAGATATTCTAGAGCATGCATCTTAATTTTTAATTGGTACTACTTGTGCAGGAGATATGCACATAAGATATGTCTATTTTATAAAGGGAAGAAAAAAATCACAAGGCCTGCATTATAGAAAAGTCAATCATAGCAAATACATAGAAATAATCTCCTGTGACCATGCAGCCATCTTCGTTACTACTATTACTACTACTGAGCATTTGTATAGCGTTACAAGTCGTACGCAGCGCTGCACAGACATGTAAGAGACAGTCCCTGCTCATCAGAGCTTACAATCTAGTCAAGACAGACAATACAGAAGGTGTAGGCAGGGATAAAACAAGGGGGAAAGGAAAAGAAAAAGGAGATCAAGTGAGTCAAGATCCAAAAGCAGCAGCGAAGAGGTGAGTTTTCAGCCTGGATTTGAAGAGGGTCAGAGAAGGTGCCTGGCGTACTGACACTGGTAGTTTGTTCTAGGTGTAAGGTGCAGCAAGGTGAAAGAAGCGAAGTCTGGAGTTAGCAATAGAAGAGAAGGGCACAGATAGAAGCAGTTTGCTAGAAGAGCAGAGTTCCCGAGAGGGGTTGTTTCTTCTCTTCTCTTCTTTAAACTTTACCAAATTTTCAGATGGATCTCATGAGAGCTGGCTATTAGCAGGTATCTTCGGTACAGCTATCTTCTAATCATCATGACTCGAGTCTGGAAAGAGGAAGAGCGATGAGAGCATTTCCCTGATGTAGATGGATATTGAAACAGAGGTACCTTGTCCATCATATATTGTTAAGAGGGAAGAATAAAAACTCACAGATAAGCGCAGCTATTATTTTTGGAGTCCGATAAAGTACATTTTAGCTTATATAGATTTTATATATTCACTTGAGAATATTGATAACATGTGGGCTTAAGAGACTGTTTTATACGCTCACTAAAAAATTAGAAAAATTGGGACCAATAATGATTATAAAATAGCCGTGCCAAAGATGTGCTCTGATAGCCTGCTCTCGTGAGATCCCTCTAAAAATTTGCTAAAGCTTAAAGAAGATGGCTGCATGGTCACATGGTCTGTGCACTGTATAAAGGGAACATCTGAACATAAGTGCCGTTGTAAAATTCCCTCCCCAGAAAGCTCTTGCAGAAGTTACATCTGCCCTCCTCTAACATGCACAAGTTTCCAATTGTATTTTACATGCAGTGTGTCCATATTTTATAAAATATGAACACAAGTGAAAATGCTGCATCTGTTAGGTCAACAAAACTTATGTCTATATGGTTATATGCACATATATTTGCACAAACAGTTTTAGAAATGTCTCTTTCATACTTGGACACATCATGTGAAGAGAGAGATTATTAGAGAAAGACATCATGCTTGGCGAGGTTGAAGGTCAATGCAAAAAAGGAATGCCAGCAATGAGATGGATCAACACAATAACAGCAGCTATGGATGGAAGGGCAGACTAGATAGGCAATATGGTCGTTTTCTGCCGTCATGTTTCTATGCAACTCTATCAACAATTAGCCATGTGTCCGAAGTCCAAACACAGTTTAGAATAACTAATGGCACTTAAAAACAATATACATGTAAAATTCTCTTTTATCTGAAGGAGTGGCTTATAAAATTACTCTCATAGAGGTCAGTAATGGATAGGGATATGCATTTTTTCTTGAGTTCATTCCATTTTAGTACATGCTATTTTGTTTAGCATAAGCCAATTGAATGTGCCCTAACACAAGCTACCATAGGTTAGCATGTGCCATTTCATTTAGTGCATGCTATTTAGGGGTATGTTTACTAAACCGTCTTAATGTTACTGGCTTTAGTTGCAGTCTTACTATGACGAATGCCATATAAGGTAGTGGGCGTTCCGGTCTTAAGGTAGCATTTCGGGTTATCGCGCGATAAAGTCCGTTATTGCGCAATAGAGGGAGCCGTGGCACATTAACGTGCGTTAGCCTTAATTAGGCACGCTGACCTGGCCACACAGTAACAGAGGTGTAGCACACTGGCTAATACAATGACTGATAAAACAGGTGTTATGAGTTTGATCCCCCAGTGGACTTAATGCATGAAGCATTACCCTTTACTTTAAATCAGTGCTGTCTGAGGCATTTTCTTTTTTAATGTAAATTAGTGCTGCCAGCAAACACACCCTCAAAGTGCTGTAACCTAAGGTGCCGCATAAGGCACCCTATAAGGCACACCAGAGGGCACATTATAAAGTGCAATGTCCACCAAGGCACCTTATAATGTTCCCAATAGGGTGCCTTATAAGGCTCCTTATAGAGTGCCTTATAAGGCACCTTATAGGGCGCCTTATGAGGCACCTTAAGGTTACAGCACTGTGAGGGTGTTTTTGCTGGCAGCACTAATTTAAATTAAAAAAGGAAATGCCTCAGACAGCCATATCAAATAACACCACTTTGGGATCAAACCCATGACTTCTGCCTCCACAGTCAGTGAAGAAACCAGTGGGCTACATCTCCATAGCTACTAACAACCCCCCGGCTGGCTACAGAAGGACTGCAGGTCACCACACAAACTGTCTGCTGTGGTTACCAGGATAGGGTTAACCCACCCGTACTCATGATGCACTGCACATGCAGATCAGCAGTCTACAGATGATCACAAGATGGGGTATGCATCCCCACAGCACCTCGGCCTGGTAGGGGGAACTGATCGTGTGTGTTACTGGCACAGAGTAGCAACAGACCGACACATTGTGGGGGTACTGTGCTCACCCTGAGGGCGAGTTGGGGCGCCCAGCACCAGGTCCGCAGCACCTGGCTTAGCTGAGATAGGCTATGCTGCAGGTTGCTATCAGTGCCAGTGTGTGATAGGTAGTCCTTGCAGACACACCTAGGATACACCTGTGTCCATCTGTATTTCCCAGTCACATCTAGCCCTTGTGGACTATGATGCACCCAGAATAGTGCATATACTGTGTGGGTGCCATGGTCACATGATTTAAGTGAAGGGGGGTGCTTGGACCCATAGGCGGATTATGTAGCACCAACCAACCCACCCTCTGGGGCTCAGGGTGGGGGAACAGGATCTCCCACCAACAGATACACATTCTATATCCCTGCAATGGTGGCAGTAGAGGGGAACCATCAACCCCAGTCCTGCTGGGGAACAGGCACCCTACAGCGCAGTCAATGCAGATCTGTATACATTCATAAGGCAATGGCAGACAGACAGACCTGGAAATGATCAGCTACCCCCCCACCACTATCTGACAGTCTCCAGCCGCTGCGCCCTGCAGGGTGCTCCAGCCATACACATACTAACTGCAGACAGTCTGCTAGGTAGCCCATAGTGCATGTTCCTGGTGGAACTGTGTGCACCCAAAACTGGGATGTGAGCACATACACCAAGCAGATAAGTTAGTGATTGGGCCTCAGAAAAGAGAACCCATAAATATCACTTGAGAGTGATACTATATAGCACTATGGGGGAACCTAGCCATGCCGTGGTCACTGCTCAGTCAGGGTGAGAGTGACCTCCCAGCAGGACATGCTGTGGCCGTGTTGGCCAGGCACTACAATGTCTCAGCCATTGCCCTATGCCCTGTGCAGATGCATCCTGCCCAGGCCACCCTGTCCAGGCCATACCCACAGTACCTTGCTCCTCATTATGCACATTGACAGGCTAACACTGGAAACAGTGCAAGCAGTGTGGGCTGAGTAAGGTGTAGGCAGCCACAGCACACTGGATAGACAGACACACACTCCCACACCTATGCCAGCATTGTGCAAATATAGAGGCTTTTGGCAGCCCTGGCCACCACACCAGTCCTGGGCACAGTGCAGGCATAGCTATGGTACGCAATACTGTTGGGGTCACTCCCCGGGGTGGTAAACTGTCAGAAACCAAAACTGAAACACACTCCACAGATATCAGAAAGGTTGCTATGATGCAGCTCTATCAGCAAATTGTGCTTAACTTAGGAATTGTTATCTGCCATTAATCATAGCAACCTTTTGCTATATGTGTAACGTATTCCCAAGTATAGGGTGGCATTGCTAAGGTATGCTAGTAATGGGAGATGCTCCTGCGCGCAGGGCCCAACAGCCTGACTCTCCATGAGGCTTTGGATAGTGGAGCCTGTGGGTGTGGGTGTTTATGCCCTTGTTGGCCGCTGCTCTAGGGCAGAGGTTCCCAACTCCGGTCCTGGGAGGCCAAACACTGTTCAGGTTTTCATGCTGTCCCTAATGAATATGCATGAGATACATTTGCATGCAATGGGGCGGCGCATACTAATACAGCACAGGCATATTTATTAGGGACAGCATGAAACCTGAATGGTGTTTGGCCCTCCAGGACTGCAGTTGGGAAACTCTGCTCTAGGGATTGCTCATGTTTATGGTGTCTGTGCTCTGTAGGGTAAAATATAGGCGTTTCAGGCATGTTTATTTTATCTGCGATAAAGGTTCCGTCTTTATTACCACGGTTTAGTACTGGGTAAAATATGGGGAAAGGGTTGGCAGGAGCCACAGCTGGGACTTGAACTTGTGACTTTCTGCCCCTGAACACACTGGCTGTGTGTACTGTTGCCACAGGGACAGTTCATTCCCTGGGGATACCATGACTGTTAGTCAGACAGACCCTGTCTGTTGCATTGCACGGCACCCACCCAAACGGGGCTAGGCCATGGTCTGCTGTGGGCAGATGCCACTGCCCCCTCCGCCACCAGCACCCCTCCGCCACCATGCTGGTGGTGGTGCAGTCCCAGGCCATCCAGTATGCCGGTAGGCAGCTGCCTATGGTGTGGGTTCTCGGCTAGGGGTGCCTACATAGACATGAACACTTCCCCCCCTGCACCGCCTGCCAATGTTATGTGCCCTTGGGGGTACCTGCTGGGTAATATCCCCGTGACACTGTGGGACACACACTCGTGCCCATGTTGGACCCTTCAGGTATATTCAGCAGCACTAACCTTGTTAGTGCTGCTGAATATACCACTTTGAGGCATTTAAACAGTTTTCAGGCTTGTAAACCATGTAAATGCCTATGAATATTGGGCCCTAATGTAGAGGTTTGTATAATCAAAACTAAGCATATTGGACCCGATATTCCAAGGCATTTACATAGTTTACAGACTTCTAAAACTGGGCTATGTGGCTGACTCAGAGATTCAATATCAGTGGTCAGATATTGCCTCGGCATTGACTATCTGGGTTATGTGTTCAGCAGTATGGCTAGGTACTGTAATCCTCCTAGCTGCCTCTGCTGAATATCGGGCCCATTGCTCCTAACTGAAAAATTGCACTCAAAGAAAGAAGGTGTGGAGCCCAATTCAGGGAGGGGGACGTCTGGGCAGTCCAGATGTCCTCAAGCAAGACAGGGCTGTTTGGACCCTTCTGGTCAGCGGGAACGAAACACTCATGTGTAGCCAGAATTGGGCCCGAGGATGGCCCGGCATGCCCCATCCGCCTGTGGGACGTCCTCCATGCAGGTGCCCCCAACATCCGTGACTCCAGCTCTCCATTTCCACGCCACCTGACCCACAGCTGGCCTTCCGTGACCTGGATCAGGCGGCTGGGACCCCGCCCAGCACCTGGCCCCAGCTCAGGGGGGGGATCCCTGGCCCCAATTACTGCAAAAATGCTACTTATACTACCTTTGAGATGGTATAAGCAGCACATTCCCACGGGCCTGGCAGGATGTACAGGGCCATGACCTGGATTGGCCCTTTATGTGCTGCCGGCTGGCCAGCCCCCACTCCGCCCATAACCCGCTCCCTCCCGTCCCTCGCCGGCTTTCCCCTTCTTACAGCACAAGACATGCGGGGAGTGCAGAAGGGGGAATAGGGTGCAGCCCCGCAACCGATGTTCGTGAATGACCTCCATAGTCTCTGCAGGCAATTTTTCCTGGGTCAGTAATCAAAGCAAAAGCCTGTGCAGAATTTTGCTTTAATTATTGGTACAAATGCCATGGTTTGTATTGTACTAATGTGGAGTTTGAATCAACGCAGGCAGGTTTGCCCATTGCTCCCACAGAGGCCAATTTTTAAACTGCCCATATTGCTGAAAAATCTGTGAGTGCTTATTACCTACAAACTTTGCATGCATGCAGTTCCAGAAAGAAAATTATATGCATTGTTTCCTCCCTTGATCTAACCCTGCCTTGGGTACACTAAAATGTGGGTAACAGTATGTGTGTGGTAGAACAAGCAGGGTGGACAGTTTTCAGATAGTCCCTTGATCCATTTAAATATTTATCTACATGGATAAAGGCTTTTGGAGATTGCCTGTCAACATAAAAATCATACATTCATATCCCATGAAATCTCAAACTATCATCATCAAATTTACACATGGAGTCAAATGTCCCTAACTTATTCAACGTTTTCAATTATTATCTCAACAGAATATTTTAATTTTATAAAGAAAACATGTTAACCGCTCTTTCCAATTTTCAAATTTTAAGATCCATTTTCTTGCAGAAATGTGTGCAAGCTGATTAAACCAAATGTATGTTTTTATTATTGTTTTATATTTTACTTTTTATATAATTTAAATATAAAGAGTAGGACTCATTCTTACACCATCTTGAGGTGTTTTTCAGTACCCATTCATGCTTCTCTTTCATCATCGCTCCTATAAAAGGCAATGTGGTTTATGGTTTATGATTTGATAAAATTTGATATACTACCCTTCAAGACAGCAGAGCAGTTCACATAAAAACAATATATTACAAAACAGAAAGGACTTCCAATGTAATTAAAGAAAAGTTAAAACACTCATACAGTGAGGTATTAGAGGGAAAAGATTCAGCGGAAGAGCGAGATGTAGAACAGAAGAATTCAGGCATCTGCATTCTCAAGGAAAAGGTTAAAAGCATCTGGTTGCGTGTTCTTTAAGGATTTAACCAAAGGCAATCTAAGGGGTATGTTTACTAAATGGTGTTAGTGGCTTCTGGGCGATATCGGAGCCACGGCCCCATTGAAATCAATGGGGCTGCGGCGCCAATATCGCACGGAAGCTGCTACCACCATTTAGTAAACATACCCTTAAGTACTTATAGACATCCAGTAAGGTGTTGAGATGTAGCTGGAAACCTGGAAACAGAATGAGAATTGATCTAAGAAAGTATTTTAAGTAGTCTAATTTATTGGCAGTTAATATTTAGTGCAAAAAAAAAGAGCATCATTACACATCTGTGGTGCAGAAATCCAAGCTAGCAGTACTCCACAAGGGGAGAGAAGCCAATAGATACTGCTTAGGAGAGAGACCTTGGGGTGATAATGTCTGTTGATCTTGGCAGCGAAACAGTGTGATGAGGCTGTGGCCAGGGTCCATTGCCAACAGTTAAAAAGAAGTGATAATGCCTCTCTACAGGTCACTGGCGAATCCTTAACTGGGATACTGTGCCTAATTCTGGAGACCATTCCTTTGAAAGGATATAGACATGTTGGAGGTGGTCCAGAGAAAGCCTACCAAACTAATGAAGGGTCTACAACAAAAGCCATATGGCATGAGTGCTGGTGGGCTATGTAATACACTTTAATTACACGGTAGGCCTTGTTGTGCATGCTAAAGATGACGGGCTGAGTAGGAAGGCCTTACCAGGCATAGCAAAGGGATCCTACCCATATGTGCAAATGAGATATGCAAACTCACAATAAGCAATGTGAAATGTTTACTCTCCACATTATTCAGCAAGTGCTCACTAAATGGGCGCTGACGTTAACTTACTAATTTGAGCATTTCATTTCATTTGGTTATTATCAATTTTTCCAGTGGTACACTCTAATATTATAAACAATAAAAACTACAAAAATGATGAGATTTCTATATATAAAGTAGCATTTTAGAAAGGGCGTCCAAGTCAAATTGGGGACATCCATTGCGGAACTTGCAGGCCAGGGACGTCTATGTCTCCTGCTGATTTTAGGAACATAGACATCCCCCGACAGGGACATCTATGCCAGCGGCCACATAGATGTCCCGCTTAGGGAAGCATGGGTTACCCAGCAAAAAATGGGCAGTGGCGATATTGAGCTGCGGCTCAGTTATTGCTAAATGGCGAAAGTTAGACACTTTAAAGGCTGGCCTAATGTTTGCCGCTTAGCAATAACCGGGCAGTGGTTGAATATCCAGTCAACCCAAATAGTCAATGTTGGTGGCTGGATATAGCCCTGGTATTGAAGATCTGGGTCTAAAGTTCAGTGGTGTTGGCTAGACAGTTTAACAGCACTGGCCGCTGCGGCTGAATATCGAGCCCAAAGGTTTTAAGGCTTATATTGGAAGCTACATAATTCAAGTCTTATTTCTAAGCATTCCAAAGCTGAGGGATCTGGCCAGTGAAGGATTTCTCTCTTTTTCTTTTCCAACTGATTCTCCCTGACAAGATCTCAATCACTCTTGCCTTGATCCCCTCCCCCATGGATTTTTGTTCATGGCTTTCCTCCTACACTTCAGCTCTCCAGAAACAATACAAAAACCTGAAGAATCCTAAAAAATGCAAACAGTTGGTAATCCTACCCGGGGTCTGGAGCACTTCTGACAGGAACTCCTCTAACCATTTGGGCCCTAGCATATACCTAGCTTGACTTTAACTTAATCCATACCTATCCACATAGCAACAGCTGTTGGTAGTACAGGTGGCAACCATTAAGAAAACTGTAGGGTTTAATCAGGGATTCGACAGGAGAAATTTATAATAAAAAAAATGAAAACATATCAGAATTACTAAAACACTGCCCATCAATGATAGGGGGTGAAGCAACATTGGGAGGGGGAGTGTGCGCACTGGGAGCATCCTCATGGAATTATTTCCAAGGGCTATGAGTGTGCATGTATTTGCATGCATTGTAGTGTATGCGCGCATCTGCATTGTATATGTATGTCTCTGTGCTTTGTGTGTTTATGTGTATCTGTAGGGAATGTGTGTGTATATTTCTCTTGTGTGTGTATGCGTGTATGTGCATGTGGTGGGTCTGTGTGTGTCTGTGCCCAAAAAGAGTAGAAAAGAGGCGATTTAAAAGAAACAGTTCTCTTAACTGCTATGTTTCACTGTATCAACGTTTCTATGCTGAGGAAGATGCTTCTGCTTCTTCTATAGAAATGCATTGGGTCATTTTTTAGGGAGAGCTTTCTTGTCTGAAGCCTCTGATCTGATCTTGCTCATTTTTAAACTCGATGGGAGGAATATTCAGTGGCGGTGGCGGCTAACGCAGTTTTAGCGGTTAGACATCACCACTGAAACTTAACCCAAATATTCAATGCTGGGATCATATCTGGGCCCTTGCATCAAATATCTGGGTTGCCCAGATTACCAGGAAGATAACTGGGTGGTGGCAATATTCAGCAGCTGTCTGGTTAGCTTTCGTGGTGAAAATTAGGGAAGCCTTTTCTGTGCCTTACTTCCGCCACTTTGCCATAATTGAGCAGCAGCTCGGTATCACCTCTGCCCTGTTACGGCTGGGTGCTGCATCCCCGGAACACCCCAATGCTAACCGCTGAATGTCCCAGATAAGGGGATTAGCACATTTGCTGACCGTGTTAATCCCTTTGAATATCAGGCCTAATGTGTCTCTTGTTATTGGTTTTTCCCTTAAGCAGAATTTGATCCTGTTCAGTTGTTTTCAAAGAGTTATTTTGCCCCAAACAGACATACGTGCAGACGTTCTCAAACTTTTATCTATAAATATTTTCCAACATTCATTGAATTGGAAAGAATAAAAACATAAAAAAACAGCATTGGGCAATCCAGGTCACTAGAAGTGCCTGGTAGATCCCAAAGGATAGGGAATAAGATTCATTCCTTGCAGTTCCGTCCACACGGTGTACTATTAATCTAATTTGTAATTAGCCCTTTATATAGCATAATTTATTTTTCTCTCTTTTAATTAATATTTTAGCTTGAGTAGAGATAATAAACGCATAAAGCATTTTATGGGACTCTTTAGCCTCAAAGATGCCTTTAATATGATTTTTATATGTATGTGTTTATTAAACTCCAATATGCGCTCTTGATCCAGAAAACAACAGAGCAGATTACACAACTAAAACTAGATACATCATTTTAGCAACACAGGGCATGTTTACTAAACTAACTGTACTAATGGTCACTGCATGGACCCACGATAATAACTACCGCACACTAAAACAGCCAACACAGCACAAATCCCATCCTAACTGCTTGATGTGTGACTGGGTGAGGAATGGGTGTGTTGGGACAGAGGGTAAGTGTTGACTGACTGGGTTAGAAATCGTTTGAGTGGGAGGTGACAAAGTGTACAGGTAAATGGAGCTCACTCTGAGGAGAAGGAGGTTACAAGTGGTGTGCCAAAGGGATCTGTCCTTGGTCCGATTCTTTTTAACATTTTTGTTAGTGATATTGCGTAAGGACTGTCAGATAAGGTTTGCCTCTTTGCAGATGATACCAAAATCTGTAATAGAGTAGATAAGACGAGGCGGGAACTAGCTAAGCTTGACCAATGGTAGAGAATTTGGCAGCTGAGATTTTACACTTAAAAATGCAGGATCATGCATTTAGGCTACAAAAATCTAAGGGAGCGGTACAAGATCAGGGGTGAAGTACTTCTGTCCACGAAAGAAGAGCAGAACCCGGGCATGATTGTTTCTGATGATCTTAAGGTAGCCAAACAGATAGAAAAGACAACAGCAAAGCCAGAGGATGCTTGGGTGCATAGGGAGAGGAATGGCCAGCAGGAAGGAGGAGGTGATAGTACCTCTGTATAAGTCTTTGGTGAGACCTCATTTGGAGTATTGTGTGCAATTCTAGAAACCACACTTTCAAAAGGATACAAACAGTGTGGAGTCTGTTCAGAGGGTGGCTATCAAAATGATCAGTGAGCATCGTCATAAGACATATGGGGACAGACTTAAAGATCTCAATATGTATACTGTGGAAAAAAGGCAGAAGAGAGGAGATATGATAGAGATTTTTAAATACCTCTGTGGCATAAATGCACAGGAGGAGAGCCTCTTTCAATTGAAAGAAAGCTCTGCAATGAGGGGGCATAGGATGAAGGTGATAGTGGATAGACTCAGGAGTAATATGCAGAAATATTTCTTTACGGAAAGAGTTGTAGATGCATGTAATAATCTCCCAGTGGAGGTAGAAGAGACGAGGACAGTATTTGAATTCAAAAAAGCATGGGACAAACATAGAAGTTCTCTAAAGTTAAAAAGGGTCTATTGTAGTTGGTATGGAAAGGCACACTGGATAGGTCATATGGCCTTTTTCTGCCGTCATGTTTCTATGTTTTTATATTTCAGTGCATTTGTCCTAGAAAAAAGGTGCTGTACTCATGTGCAGGGCTCTTTCATTAATACATGAGGAGCATGGGCCAATTTTAGCTGGCACTGAAAAAGGTGCCAGTGCCCTGTACCACCGCATACCCCCTCAAAATAAGCTCTGTAAAAAACTATAAATAAATATTTAGCTCTGCCCTCCTCTCGTCTATCCATGGCCATATAAATACTTCACTATTATGCAGGGTCCTTCCCTGAGAGAACGGATTTCTCTCATAGTCCTCCCAGTGACATTTTCCTCCCTGTAAGGAATCATAAGGAAAGGAATGGAGAACAAAACCAAGGATATTATAATGCCTCCTTATCGCTCCATGATGCACCGCATCTTGAATATTGTGTGCAATTCTGGTCGCCATATCTTAAAAAGGATATAACAGAATTAGAAAAAGTACAGAGAAGAGCGATCAAAATGACAAAGGGGGTGGAAGGATACCCCTATGAGGAGAGGCTTAAAAGGCTAGGGCTCTTCTGCTTAGAAAAGAGATGAACTTACTCCTCTCACTAACATATCTGAAAAATGTCTTGTACCCCCATTTTATTGCATTGGCTGTTTCTTCTTCTTTTTGTATGTTTGCATTCCTGACTACTTCCATAGCTTCTTTATGCTTTCACAAATATTGGTGCTGGTCTTCCTCTCTTTGTGATCTCTTAAATTTTATGAATGCCACCCTTTTTTTCTTCACCTTTTCAGCTACTTCTTTTGAAAACCATAGTGGCCTCCATTTCCTTTTACATTCATTTACCTTTCTAACCAAAAGTTTGTTGCCCTTAAAATATCCCCTTTCAGTTTTGCCCATTGTTTTTCTACATCCTCCAGCTGTTCCCATCCCACTAACGACTCCTTGAGTTATTGTCCCATTTTGGCAAAGTTAGTTTTCCTAAAGTCTAGGACCTTCCTCTTTGAATGGGCTTTATCAGCCCTATTCCTAATACTGAACCACACCATTTGGTGATCATTAGATGCGCGATGATCCCTCCCTATAATATCAGAAACACTTTCTTCATTGGTAGGTACCAAGTCTAGTATGGCCCCTTCACATGGGTTTTGTTACAGTTGCCAGAATAGCTCTCCCTGTAGAGAATTTAGGATCTCCTTACTTCTAGATGACACCACAGCAGGGATGTGCCAATCATCATCCAGCATATTGAAAACACCTATCAGTAGCACTTCTCCTTTCACGCAATACTGCGTATGTCTTCTATTAAATCTCTGTTCACTTCTTCCCCCTGTGAAGGAGATCTGTATATCACATCAATGCAAATGGATTTCCCTTTCCCTCTTTCTAGTTTAACCCACAGTGTCCCCTTGCTCCTTTTTAAGCCCTGTAATTCTATAGCTTTAATATTACTTTTTACATAAAGTGCCACTCCTGCTCCCCTTCTTCCTATCTTGTCCTTCCTGAAAAAGTATAGCCCGGTATAATTACATCCGAGTCATGGTTGTCCATGTACCATGCCTCTGTAACCACCACTAAATCCAAGTCAGCCTCTTCCATTAAAGCCTCAACATCTGGGATCATACTTCCCATGCTACGGGCATTTATGCACATTGATTTCCAGATGTTGCCCCTTTTACCCATTTCCTTAGAGGTATTTAATGTTTTACTTACCTTAGGGCTTTTACTTACCTGAGGGCTTTCCTCACCAATCCCCAGTGAATCTAGTTTAAAGCCCACTTCAGTAGGCTAGCCTGTCTGCTGCAAACCCTTCTTGGATAAGTGGATGCCATTTCTGCTCTGCAGCCCTTGGAAAATCATCCCATGGTCCAGGAAACTAAAATGCTCTCGATGAAACCATCCACGCAGCCATGCATTCATCTCCAGGATGCGAGCTTCTCTGCCTCGGCTTTTACTCTCAACAGGAAGCATTGAAGAGAATACCACCTGCACACTTATTTGCTTCTCCCTCTGTCCCAGAGCCATGAAGTCACTTTTGTTATGCTCGGAGAAATACCTAACAGTATCATTTGTGCCAACATGGATGAACAACATTGGATAATAGCCAGTAGGCTTGATGAGTCTTGGCAATCTTTCCGTAATATCCCTGATTTTGGCACCTGGCAGACAGCACATCTCTGTGGGCATCAAGTCTGGTTGGCAGATGGACACCTCAGTACCCCTCAGAAGAGTCACCAACCACCACTATCCTTTGCTTCCTTGTGGTGATTGATTCTGCAAATTTGGAGTGCTTGAACTCTGGTTCTTCCCTTTCCTTGGATGCTTTCACCTCCTCGACTTCCAGGGCTGCATACTGGTTCCTCAGTTTGAGAGCTGGAGGAATTGGATTGTCGATTCTTGCGACTTGTGTTCTGTAGCATCCCATCTTCACCTCTGTCAGAGAACTTGGATGCTTCAAAAAACATCTCATCAATATATTTCTCACTGTCTCAAACGCTTCTCAGCCTCGCCACCTCTTCTCTGAACTCTTCCACTTGTTTCATGAGGGCTTCAGTTTACAGGCATCTTGCGCATGGAACCAGTCCCTGGATTGGCATCAGGCTGTCTGGTCAGAAGCAGAAACTGCAATGGAGGTAACAGCTCTGGCAATATGATTTTTCCCAGCCATTGTTCAGTTGTCGGAGCTTTAGTACCTGTTCAAGTAAATGAGAGAGACCTACCAAAGGCCCTAACTTTTCCTCAGCTGCCCTTTAAGAGAAAAAGCAGCTAATCTCTTTTATGTGTGTTCCAGCAGTGCCGCTCTATGTCCCTGTGTGTAATGCTGCTTCCTTGCTAAACAGTTATTACATTACACTAGTAAATTTTGATATTATGTGTCTGAAGTATATAGATTAATTTGTTCCCTTTGGCAAATTACCTAATCAAAGCTCCTTGAAGAATGGCAAATTGTTTACTTTTAGTAGATCCCCAAATGTAGAACTATTTGCTTCTTAGAATTTTCCTACCAACCAATAAAAATCTGTTGTTCAAGCCAACAAGCTAATTGAAGAGTTGCCCTGTATAGCAAGAATTCTCACATGGAGTGACTTGCATAGTGACAAAAGGAACATTTTCAGTATCACCCCCCACTATTGTGATCATGGCCTGGTATGTTCTGTGAGCTTGTCTGGGCCAGGAAACTAGACTAGAGTCCACCCCTGGATCATGGATATCCTCATGACCTCAGCAACTGATTCTGTGGAAAGGAGCGGCTCCGCCGAGTCATGATGAAACCCCACGTTTCTGGGTCAGATCCTCCAGAACTCTGACGTATCAACTAAGAAGAGATGACAGATGCTATTGGTTAGGCTTTAATTCCTAATATCTGTGCTTTGAGGAAAAGAGAACAAACTTTGTCCTTGACCTCTGTTGCCCCATACACATTTCTCTTTCCTTTCTCATTCTAAATCACCATAGTAACATACATAACATAGTATATGACGGCAGATAAAGACCAGTATGATCCATCTAGCCTGCCCAGCAAGGCGGTAGGTGCCCCTGCTGCTCCATGCAGATCATCCCTCCCCATGTCTTTGTTTGGGGGTGTACCCACCACTCCATGTAGGTCACCCCTATTTGTTGAGATACAAGAGAGTATGATTATTTTGATTTTATCCTGTTGCTATAAAGGGACCCACTGTGTTTGTCCCAACCATGAGTTCCTTACTCCCTTTTATGTGTTATTCTGCCATCTGCTGGCAAAATACGATAGTTAATTGCTCCCTTAACCTAGCACTCACAGATGTAACATACTGGCAGTTTACCGGTTTAATCTTTTTTTTTACAGGAACGGATCTGCATGTTCCTGTCTAGATTCCTGCTAATTACCTTTAAGGTCTGCATTGGGTACACAAGCTACTTGCTAAGCAGGAGTGCTCCATCCATAGAGATGAAAGTGGTGATTATCCAGGGAAGAGTAAACAGTAAGAGCTCTGACATACTGTAATATATGAAGATGAGGTAAAAGAACATTTGCAGTCTGAATGTTATTAACAGTATTTTCATTATAATATTCAGTGGTTGGGATCAAGATGATTTAAAGCAAGTTAATAGTCTGACTCAAGTATGGCCTTCTATTTGGCTAGGGTTACCAGATTTTTGGAGAGCAAATCTGAGACACCTGGGCAGGGCTGAGCTGGGCTAGGCAGGACAGGGGTCCTCCCTCCTCCGGCATCTTTTCCTTAAATATTTTGAAATGACCAGTTTAAGTAGCATTCAGTAATTTCAAAAGTTTTACAGTAGCAGCACTTCTCAAGTTATAAGCACACATACACACAAGTATGTTTAACCTTTATTTTATACATAAATATTCTATAGATTTCCAAAAGTCCTCTTTTTTCAAAAAATAAGTTAATTTTACATCGTCTACCAGGCCAGCTGCATTAGAGGAGTAGACAGGAGAAACAATGTCCTTTGACTCTGTCCCAAATGAAATCGGGGACAATATCCTAATTAACCAATTAGCCTTCCCCAACTATGACTTATTTCAATGACCTAGACGGAACAAGCATGGGGGTGGGGTGCTAATCTTGGCAAAAAAAGACCTCAAATTCTCCATCCGCTCAAACAATACTGCAGAAGGCATGGACACACTAACCATCAACAACAAATACACCACGATTAACCTGATCTACAGACCCCTTCTCCCAGTCCAGATAACCTTTCCTCCATCTTAAAATTCGCTTGCACCTCTACCCCAAATAAACATCACATTATACTTGGTGATTTCAACTTTCAATCACTCCCTCCCTCACACTCCACCCATTTCCTGAACGCCCTACAGGACTTAGGATTTCAACAACTTGTCCAAACCCCCACTCACAAGCGAGGCAACACGCTTGACCTCATCTTTCTTCCAAACACCATGCTACAAAACATCCACTTCTCCACCCCCCAAGCACTTCCTTTCCCATGGACAGATCACTTCCTTATAGAATTTGCCATCACCTCTATCACACTGCCCCTCAAAACCAAGGAAATTAACCGTTTTAAAAACAAATTCAAATCATTTGACAAAGAATCCTTTTTAAATCACACCATTCCAAACATAAACATTTTTATTTATTTAACCAGTTTTATATACTGCCTTATTAGGGTTGCCAACTTTTTCACCGAGAAAAACCCGACACCTGTGGCTCGCCATGCTCCACCCATTCTCCTCCCCTGCCCCGCCCCCAGCCCCACCCACAAAAATTACCGAGGATTCACTCACACCCCCCCTCAGTGCTGGTTCACTCACTCGCCCCCCCTCCCTGCTGGTTCACTCACTCGCCCCCCCTCCCTGCTTGTTCACTCACTCACCCCCTCCCCTGCTGGTTCACTCACACCACCCCTCCCCTCCCCTCCCCTCCCTGCTGGTTCACTTACCCACCCCCGTGTCACTCACTCACCCCCCCCTTGCTGGTTCACTCACACCATCACCCCCCTCCCCTGCTGGTTCACTCACACCAACCCCGCTCCCTTGCTGGTTCACACCAACCCCCCTCCCATGCTGTTTCTCTCACCCCCCCTCCACTGCTGGTACACTACAACCACCCCCCCCTTCCACTGCTGGTTCACTCACCCACCCCCCTGTCACTCACTCACCCCCTCCTGCTGGGTCACTCACACCAACCCCCCCCTCCCTCCCTCCCTCCTGCTGGTTTAATCATACCATCACCCCCCCCCCCCCTCCTTGCTGGTTCACTCACACCCCTGCCCTGCCCTGCCCAAGCCGCTGCTTCTGCTTTGTTCAGAGCAGCGGCTGCAATACACTTACTTTGAAAAGTAAAGAAACTGTGTGAGAAGCCCTCCGGTCATGGCAGAGCCCGAGGAAGTGATGTCATGGGGGCGGGCTCCTCACGGGCTGTCTTTCCTTTTCAAATTAACTTTAGCTGCAATAAAGTTAATTTGAAAGGAAAGACAGCCTGTGAGGAACCCGCCCCCATGACATCACTTCCTCGGGCTCTGCCATGACCGGAGGGCTCCTCATACAGTTTCTTTACTTTTCAAAGTAAGTGTAGTGCAGCCGCTGCTCTGTACAAAGCAGAAGCAGCGGCTGCACTATTATGGGGAATCGCGTTCGCGTTCGCATTCGCGCCGCGGACTTCGGGAGGAAAGCCGGTTTTTTGCTCTGGCCGCTCCCGATCTTGCGGCCAGAGCAAAAAACCAGCTTTTCAACGGCCGGTTTGACATCTGTGCCGGCAGCTGGCCTGGCCATGGAAAAACCGGCCAGGCCGGCTGAAAACCGGCCGGTTGGCAACCCTATGCCTTATCCTTCAATCAAAGTGGTTTACATTATGTAATTACTACAAACAGGTATTGGATATATTCCCTTGTCCCCAAAGGGCTTGCAATCTATATGTACCTGAGGCAATGGAGGGTTAAGTAGCTTGCCCAAGGCCACAAGGAGTGCCTATAGGACTAGAGATCCCAGTCCCTCTGGCCTGAGATTGCTGTCCTCAGGTGGGACTTGAACCCCTGGATTGAGGTATCATGTCCTAACCACTAGGCCACTCCTCCCCCAAAATTCTTCTACAATGGAACTAAATGACCTCATCAATAACTCATCAATAACTGGAACTTGACCATTGCCAAGGCTGCACAGACCACTGTACCCCTCCACCACTGTTCCCTCTAAGCTGTGCGCGTGTGCGCGCGCATACACCTCACCGAGCGAGCGCACATACTTTACAACAGAGCGCACAAAAATTACAGCTCTGATTCTGATAGAAAACAACACAGACGTCTTAAAATTAAAAATTTATGATTGTAATTACTAGAAATTTCCCACTTCATTTAGTAATCGTCTATTTTCATTTAATTTGATTGAAATCAATGTGGTGTACATACTGTATTCTGACGTGTAGTCAAATTTTAAAGTATATAACTCCGAGTGTCGTTATGTGGCGCACAAAAATTTAACCTTCCTTCAAAAGCTGCACACAGCTGATATTTTATGCGCACACAGCCTACAGAAAATTAGAGGGAACATTGCCCTCCACCCATATAAACACAAACATAAAGAGTCCAAACCTTGGTATACTGCTGAACTGAGAAAGTTAAAACAGCAACTTAGAAAACTGGAAACCAAATGGAGAATCACAAGGGTAAATGCCGATAATCTGCTCTACATGTCCACTCTCAAAGCATATAAAGAAGCCATCAATAATAGAAAATAAGAATGCCACACCAAGCTCCTTACAAAATCCCTTAACAGACCTAGAAAGTTGTTCTCGATTGTCAAATCCTTAACTAAGGGGTATGTTTACTAAACCATCTTAATGTTACCGGCGTTAGTTGCAGTCTTATAGTGACGAATGCCATATAAGGTAGTGGGCGTTCCGGTCTTAAGGTAGCATTTCGGGTTATTGCGCGATAAAGTCCGTTATTGTGCGATAGAGGGAGCCGTAGCACGTTAACGTGCGTTAGCCTTAATTAGGCACGCTGACCTAGCCACACAGCAACAGATGTGCAACACAAAGGTTAATACATTGACTGATGAAACAGGGGTCATGAGTTCAATACCCTAGTGGGCTTAATGAACAAAGCTGTCTGAGGCATTACCCCTTACTTTAAATCAGTGTTGTCTGAGGCATTTTCTTTTTAAATTTAAATTAGTGCTGCCAGCAAACACACCCTCACAGTGCGTAACCTAAGGTGCCGCATAAGGCGCCCTATAAGGCACTCCAGAGGGCACATTATAAAGTGCACTGTCCGCCAAGGCACCTTATAATGTTCCCTATAGGGCGCCTTATAAGACACCTTATGAGGCACCTTAAGGTTTCAGCACTGTGAGGGTGTTTTTGCTGGCAGCACTAATTTAAATTAAAAAAGGAAATGCCTCAGACTGCCCTATCAGATAAAACCCATGACCTCTGCCTCCACAGTCAGGGAAGTAACCAGTGGGCTACATCTCTAAAGCTACTAACACACCCCTGGCTGGCTACAGAAGGGCTGCAGGTCACCACACAAACTGTCTGCTGTGGTTACCAGGATAGGGTTAACCCACCCATACCCATGATGCACTGCACATGCAGATCAGCAGTCTACAGATGATCACAAGATGGGGTATGCACCCCCACAGCACCTCGGCCTGGTAGGGGGAACTGACTGTGTGTGTTACTGGCACAGAGTAGCTACAGACCGACACATTGTGGGGGTATTGTGCCCACCCTGAGGGCGAGGTGGGGCGCCTAGCACCAGGTCCGCAGCACCTGGCTTAGCTGAGATAGGCTATGCTGCAGGTTGCCATCATGCCAGTGTGTGATAGGAAGTCCTTGCAGACACACCTAGGATACACCTGTGTCCATCCATATTTCCCAGTCACGTCTAGCCCTTGTGGACTATGATGCACCCAGAATAGTGCATATCCTGTGTGAGTGCCATGGTTACATGATTTACGTGAAGGGGGGTGTTTGGACCCATAGGCAGATTATGTCGCACCACCCAACCTGCCCTCTGGGGCTCAAGGTGGGGGACAGGATCTCCCACCAACAGAT
Organism: Ichthyophis bannanicus; assembly: GCA_033557465.1. Taxonomy (NCBI): domain Eukaryota; kingdom Metazoa; phylum Chordata; class Amphibia; order Gymnophiona; family Ichthyophiidae; genus Ichthyophis; species Ichthyophis bannanicus. The sequence continues at coordinate 1,507,256,360 of CM066032.1, forward strand.
ACACATTCTACATCCCTGCAATGGTGGCAGTAGAGGGGACCATCAACCCCAGTCCTGGTGGGGAACAGGCACCCTACAGCGCAGTGAATGCAGATCTGTACACATCCATAAGGCAATGTCAGACAGACAGTAGGCCTGTAAATGCTCAGCTGCCCACCACCACTATCTGACAGTCTCCAGCAGCAAGCACAGTGAGTCTCCAGCCACTGCACCCTGCAAGGTGTTCCAGCCATACACATGCTAACTGTAGACAGACTGCTAGCTAGTCCATAGTGCATGGTCCTGGAAAAGATGCATGCACCCAAAACTGGGACATGAGCACACACACCAAGCAAATAAGTCAGTGATTGGGCCCCAGAAAAGAGAACCCATAAATATCACTTGAGAGAAATGCTATATAGCACTATGGGGGAACCTAGCCATGCTGTGGTCAATGCTCAGTCAGGGTGAGAGTGACCTCCCAGCAGGACATGCTGTGGCCACCCTGTCTGTGCAGGTGGTGGCTGGGCACTACAATGTCCCAGCCATTGCCCTATGCCCTGTGCAGATGCATCCTGCCCAGGCCACCCTGTCTGGGCCATACCCACAGTACCTTGCTCCTCATTATGCACATTGGCAGGCTAACACTGGAAACAGTGCAAGCAGTGTGGGCTGAGTAAGGTGTAGGCAGCCACAACACACTGGATAGACCAGGGGTAGGGAACCCTGGTCCTGGAGAGCCGCAGACCAGTCAGGTTTTCGGGATATCCCTAATGAATATTTATGAGATATATATGCATTAGAGATATCCTGCCAACCTGACTGGTTTGTGGCCCTCCAGGGCTGGATTTGGAGACCCCTGCCTTACACCTCTGTCATTTAAGATTGTGAGTGGGCAAGGTGCAGATGTCCTAGACATCGAAAGGGTATATAGAATGTGTCACATTCCTCCTCGATTCTCACCACTACCAAAAAGTTGTCTAATAGACAATATTTTGGTGGTGGTGAGAAGTGAGGAGGAATGTGACACATTCTATCTAACCTTTTTGATGTCTTGGACATCTGTACCTTGCCCACTCACAATCTTAAATGACAGAGGTGTAAGGCAGGGGTCTCCAAATCCAGCCCTGGAGGGCCACAAACCAGTCAGGTTGGCAGAATATCTCTAATGCATATATATCTCATGCATATTCATTAGGGATATCCCGAAAACCTGACTGGTCTGCGGCTCTCCAGGACCAGGGTTCCCTACCCCTGGGATAGACAGACACACACTCCCACACCTATGCCAGCATTGTGCAAATATAGAGGCTTTTGGCAGCCCTGGCCACCACACCAGTCCTGGGCACAGTGCAGGCATGCCTATGGTACGCAATACTGTTTGGGTCACTCCCCGGGGTGGTAAACTGTCAGAAACCAAAACTGAAACACACTCCACAGATATCAGAAAGGTTGCTATGATGCAGCTCTATCAGCAAATTGTGCTTAACTTAAGAATTGTTATCTGCCATTAATCATAGCAACCTTTTGCTATATGTGTAACGTATTCCCAGGTTTAGGGCGGCATTGCTAAGGTATGCAAGTGCTAGTATTGGGCGATGCTGCTGCACGCAGGGCCCAACAGCCTGACTCTCCATGAGGCTTTGGATAGTGGAGCCTGTGGGTGTGGGTGTGGGTGTTTATGCCCCTGTTGGCCATTGCTCCAGGGCAGAGGTTCCCAACTCCGGTCCTGGTGGGCCAAACACTGTTCAGGTTTTCATGCTGTCCCTAATGAATATGCATGAGATACATTTGCATACAATGGGGGCAGCACATACTAATGCAGCATAGGCATAGTTATTAGGGACAATCTCCTCCTCTCTGTCCTACTTCTGCTGTTTCTTTAGTGTCTAAGGCTCCCTTTGATGATCTTTGTGAGGTGAGGTCTGTTATAAATATACCTAATCCAGTTCTGGGATTAGATTTAAGTGCCCCTTCGGAGACACCGGATCTATCCCCTGAGGCAGAAGTGACCCTAAAGGATGTATTGAGGGCCGTTAAAGTTCTTGATTTGAAAGTATCCTCTAAATTAAATTCTTTATCTACCTTTACCCAGGAAACTGCAATAGTATTGCAGCAACTGGATGATAAGGTAATTTCATTGGATATTGCTGTTTCTAAATTGGAGTACCAAGTTCCTGCTTTGCAATCAGTTAATGTTTCTGCCATTAAGGACTCCTTAGTTTTACACGCTAAAATGGAAGCCTTGGAGAACTCTATGCGTCGTTGTAACTTAAGATTCTTAAATTTCCCTCAATCTTCTTTGCTTTCTGCTAGTATCTTGTTGGAAAAATATCTCAAGGAAGTGCTGGCTATATCTGAGTCTATAGGAGTTTCTCAAATTTATTATGTGCCCTCAACTTCTAAAAAGGAGAACGCTGCCGATGATGAACTGGATGAGATAATTCCTTCTATTGCTAATCTCACCGCTTTTATTGAAGATTCCTCTGACACTATTACTTTGAGGTCCATATTGTTAGTTACTTTTCCTTCTGTCTTAATTAAGCAGCGTATTCTTAAAGCTTATTTCAAAGCTAAGGCAGTTAAGTTTTGTGGACAAGTAGTATTGGTTTTTCCAGATGTGGCACGTGCTACCCAGTTGCACAGGAGGCAATTTCTTGCATTAAAACCTCAAGTTTTGGCTCTAGGCGCTACTTTCTTTCTGAGATTCCCATGTAAATGTGCTATCGGTTGTGATGGCACTTCTTATATTTTTACTGACGTCTCACATCTGGAAAAGTTTCTGCAGGACAGACAGAGTTTAGTAGGAGACGGCTCTGTTAGATGTTAATCACCTTCCATAGTTGTGGACCTTATGGTCTTAGGTTGCTATTGTTTAGTACTTTGTATTTCTTTTCAGATCTAAAAGCTTTCTCTTGACGTGGACTATATCATGTATATTTTTCCTTATCTTGTTAAATGGTTCGCCATGTGTATTAATTGCCTTGATTGGCCTGTTACTATTTTTGATCATGTATTTTGATTGGAAACTTAATTTAAAAAAAAAATAGTTATTAGGGACAGCATGAAACCTGAATGGTGTTTGGCCCTCCAGGATTGCAGTTGGGAAACTCTGCTCTAGGGATTGCACATGTTTATTTATTTATTTAACAGTATTTCTATACCGCCTTATCCTACAATCAAGGCGGTATCACAGCAAAACAATCAATAGATGTGAACGTGTATTTCATGCAGTGAAGCTATATCATGATTTGTGTGTGAGAAGTTATAGTGTGTTTGATTAGTTGAACTACGTACATAGTGCGCTATAATACAGTATGTGCTATAATACATTATTCTATACATTGGGTATTAAGATTCATCGAGTGCCGTTATACAATTTCTTATCAGGGGGTCGGAGGGGGGTATGTTAGGAGTTCCTGGTAGTTAGATCAAGTGACGTGTCCATAGTGTTCTATGAACAGCATAGTCTTCAGCTGTTTGCGGAAGTCTTTGAGGTCCGTCATTGATCTCAGCTCGTCTGGGAGGGAGTTCCAGATTGTTGGGGCAGCCAGGGAGAGTGCTCTTTCTGTGGTGTCTTTGCATGTTTTTCTGACGTCTCTTGGGGTGTTAACTCGGTTGGAGGTTCCTTTTCTTCTTGGGCGTGTGCTGGTGTCTGGTTGTATGAGGGTGTGTAAGCTGTTGGCTGAGGTGTGTTGTTTGATCTTAAATATATTTATAATTGTTTTGTATTTGATGCATGAACTAATTGGGAGCCAGTGAAGGTCTTTTAGAACAGGAGTAATGTGTTCATGTCTTGTTGATCCAGATATTATGCGGGCTGCCGTGTTTTGTGCTAGTTGAAGTGGTTTGAGTGTTTGTTTTGCTAGTCCAAGGTAGATGGGGTTGCAGAAGTCCAGTAAGGGGGTTATTAGAGCTTGGCATACCTTACGGAAGTGCTCAGTGGCGAGGAGGGGTTTAAGTCTTCTGATGATTCTCATCCTGTGGTATGCATTCTTGACTGTTTTGTTTACGTGAGGCTTGAGATTCAGTTCGTTGTCCAGGGTCACTCCGAGGTATTTTACTTCCGATTTTATTGGTATGGTTGTGTTTTGTACCTTCATGTCCGGTGGGTGGATGAAGTCTGGGTTGCGAGTGATTATTAGTGCCTCCGTCTTGCTGTAGTTGATTGCGAGGTTGTTGTCTTGACACCATCTTGTCATTTGTGTGAGGCAGACTGTTATTTTAGAGTAGTCCGGGTTGTCAACTGAGATAGGTGTGTATATCATGATATCATCTGCATAGATTGTATATTGAATGCTGTTCGCTTTTAGGATGTCGCATATTGGCTGGATGTAGATGTTAAACAGTAGTGCTGATAGGGCGGATCCTTGAGGCACTCCTTGGAGGACTTTTATGGGTTGGGAGGTGTTGTGGCCTACCTTGACCTGTATCTGCCTGTCAGTTAGGTATGAGTGGAACCATTTTAAGGTGGTATCTTGTAGCCCAATGTTCTTTAGTCTTTCCAGGAGGGTTTGGTGATCTACTGTGTCGAATGCTGAGGAGATGTCAATGAAGATCATTAAGATACCTTTTTTGGTGTTGTCTATGATTCGGAGGATATTGTCGAAGAGGTAAATCAGCAGTGTTTCGACTCCATGGTTGGGGCGAAAGCCGTGTTGGTTGTCATCCAGTGGTGCATGGTTGTCAATGTGTTCTTGTAGTTGGTGTTGTACTGATTTTTTGATGATCTTTGCCAGAAAGGGTATGCTGGATATTGGTCGGTATGCTGCTGGGTTGTTCTTGTCGAAGGTTGTTTTCTTTGGTATCAGTCTTACTGTGGCTAGCTTTAGTTGGTCTGGCATGACTCCTTGGGTGAGGGAGTTGTGCACCATGTTGTGTATGATGTGGATGAAGCTTGATTTAGTGACTTTGATCCATGACACTGGGCAAGGGTCTGTGGGAGCGGTGCTTGTGTTGATTGCGGAGATGATGTGGGAGAGCTGCTCTGTTGATGGTGAGCAGAATGTGTTCCAGGTCTTAGGGTGTGAGTTAGGCTGAGTTGATGCATTAGGTCTTGTTTGTTCTGCGGAGTGGAATTTTTGCGGGTCTATTTGCACTTCCGCTTCTGTCCTTTGCTCCTTTGTGAGGATTTTCACTATGTGCGGCGTCTTTTGCACTGTGAGAAGGTCCGAGTTTAGAAGGATCAAAAAAACAAGTGTGTATTGACTGGCCGAAAGTTATAAGATCGTGCTGTTTAAATTCACTCCCCCTGAAGAAGTATTCGAAACGCAATGAGGTACCCACTTGGTGGCGTCGGGGAACCAATACCAGCGACGATAGAGCTAAGCTAAGCACAATCTTTTATCTATAAAGCATTGAAATTGAGAAAAAGTTAATATCACAGAAAAGTCTGATGTGTGGAATAAGTAAAAAATTTTGAAAAAAACAGTGAATACTTTTGGGTCGTTGATGCGATTAGGCGCACTGCTTGGGCTAATATCTAAGCGTGGCCGGTGTAAGTCTGAGACCTGTATTCACTGGGGTACACACGTCCGCGATAGTTCTGTGTAAGAGTGGAGGGAATTCCTTGATGTTATTTGGCAGTGGCTAGATATGGCCCGTGCATTGAGTATCCAGATCTTAATTTCAGGGGCTGAATATTGGGTCCTTAGACTCTAGCCTGAAAAGGAGTCTAAATGACATAACAATATAACATGACATGGCTTGGTACAGCATTTGGTTGGTCCTTACAAAGATTCCAATCCCTACAAAGACTCCAGTTGTGTTAATTATTACTTACATATTGCAAATTATTGCTGTGTAGCCTGGTGCAGCATATTAATAACATGGAAAATAAGGTAAAAAATGTATGTTCTCAGGTCTTCATGTGACAGAAGAGTGCTACAGCTGATTCTGCTTGCTGACAGTCATGGCTGCACCAGCCTTGGCTTGAAGTGTCATGTGTCAGTTTCTTGTTTCCCTTACACACACTGATTGGATTTCATTTCATTTTATTGCACTTATTCATTTGATAGACTGACCACTACATAGAATAAAGCAGTGTATAATAAAACCAACAATTATGCAAACTTTCTGTTTATGCAGATGATGTCTTGATGTATTTATCTGACCCAGAATGCTCCATTCTAATAGTCATTGACCGTATAGGAGAGTTATCCTGTTTTTCTGGTTATAAGATAAACTGAGATAAGAGCAAGGCGCTACAACTTAATATGCATTGTACAGTTGCAATGTTAGGATCTTATCCCATTGAGTGGGTTCCCACAGCTATAAAGTATCGTGGGGTATATTTCACCAATGAAATATTCACCGGATATTAGAATGAGTTAAAAAATGATTACGGGAGTGGTCACTTCTAATATTGACTTGGTGGGAGAGATTGGACACAATTAAAATGATAGTAGCCCTAAAACTTATATACTATATATGCTGAGTAAGGTCCCATTCAGTTTCCTAGAGCGTATGTTCAGGAAACGTCTTGTGGAAGGGGAAAATCCCCAGAGTTCATTAAATAAACTTAAAACTGGCAAAGGACAAAGGAGGGGTTAACTTCCCTGATTTTGAATCATATCATCAAATATTTGTCATTCACCAGGGTTTGAGTTGGTTTGCCATGGATTGATCTATCCTTAGCCCAAGTTGCATGGGTATTGAATGATTCCTTATGGATCTTTTACCTTTATGGAGGCTTCTAGGAACGCAGCTGCCCTCTGTTTTAAAAGCTAATGGCTCTTTATTGAAGAGTCCAAATGAGAGCAAGTGCACTCACAGAGGTAGCAGGCAAGGTTATAAGAGTACAAGTGGTCACAGATGGATTTATTTAGAAAAACGCTACGTGTTTCGGCAAATGCCTTCCTCAGGGGGTAATAGCTTCAAAACATAAAATGAACAGGAGCATTACTAAAAAACATCATAATCACATATAAAACATTAGAAAATGAAAAATAAAATCATGTTGTTAAGATTAAAAAGAACAGATAATAAATAATTAAAAGAGAATTAAAACAATCAAAAGTAAGGCTGAATGGTCAAATAAATATTAAATAAATATAATCAAATGGGAGTATAGTGAGTTAAACATGCTTTGACAGACAACCACAATGTGGGTATATGATATCTAAAAATGTAGTAACAAAGTGACTTGGTGAGAAAGAAATTAAAAAATGAGAGGGATAAGGAGGACATCAAGTAATTGACCCTAATGGGGAGGAGAACTTACTTGTAGCAGCTGTGGATTTGGTAGTGAGATTGGTGACATAATATGCACCTATAAACAGAGGAACTATTGGGTTAAAAGCAAATTAGCATAGGATTGAAAGCACTGCTGATGTCACTAGTGGAACCAACAGGTTCAGGCAAGAATAGGCAAGGGAGTTATGTGTCACTATGAGAGTGAGTGTTCATAGTTTGTACAATGTATTTTATAAGTTTATACAGTATTTTTTAATAAATAAATCTGTTAGACAAATTGTTGACTTTAACTTTGTCCTATGACATGGTAATATCCAATGTGTAATTCAGTGGTGCGATAGCTTAAGATTTATGGGGAAGCCAGCTTTTGAAGTCATGTACTACGATATTTGAATGAAGAAAGGTCTGAAATAGAGAAAACATTGTGTGACTATGCTGAGGTGAGAAAATATAGGTGATAGAATAATCTATAGAGCACCTCAGGATTATGTATGTCATAGAGCGGTGCTGCAGGCTAGAAGCATCCCATAAACTTAAGAGATTTGGAAAACAGTCCGTGCCTTTGGCGTTGTAATTTAGAATATAGCATTAAGTGAAAGACCCATAGTAGAATAAAAAGTTAGCAATCAAACTGTGCTTACTAATAGCACCAATTTATCGGTGCCAAAAACTACATGGAAATCAAAGGGTAAAAACAGGATTGAAACTTGCCTGGTCCAGTAAATTGCAGTGTTTCTCCGTACACCTGAAATTAGTAAACAGCAGTTTCTAGCCACATCTAGATTTAAAGGCTGCTGCTTTCGTGCCATAATCAGGGGGCAGAGGTCAGCTTACAGAAACTGCATTTAAAAAACAAACTAAATAAAGTTACTATAAGAGTAAATCTATGAATGTAACTTAAAATAGGTGTGGAAAATCGTCACTGTGGATTGTACGATTAATAAACTATCGATGGTGTGTATGGAATCAGGGATCACAGTAGCACAGTTGGGTTGTGGATGTGGATGTATCAAAATAGTTTGGTGTATTAAAAAAACTGTTCTTTTAATATAAAGGGATCATACTGCTAATCAATTCTGCCTCTAACTTAAATAAAATTATGGTGCTTACTAAGACTTGGTCATGGTACTTGTAGTAAAGTGATTATAAATAGATCTATGCATACATAAATAGTGAGTCTAGCTGGAGAGGTAAAATGACAAGTATGACTGTATATCAAATGGGAGGGGAATATTAAAAAAACATAAAATAAGATCAAGACTGCCTTTGGTGGTTTTTAAAAAACAAAAATATGATAAGAAAAATGTATTGTAAAAACGGGGTGGTAAAAGCAAAAAGTAAAAGCATGCCATAATGACAAATACTCGAAAGGATCGGGACCACTGTTCACTAATGTTAAAAAGCAAAAATCGATGAGAATAGCAAGGCCGCGGAGCCATGTGCACGTGGCCGGCACTAACCGGGGGGGCGGCAGCGTGCTCGCCCGTGCGGCAATATGACGATTCGAGGGACGGGGGGCGGGACGCAAGGGGTGCTGTGTTCCCATTGGCTCCAGCGAGTTGTCTTTCTCGCGCTGTAGCCAATGGGGAAGATGGAGCGGTTGGTGGGGGTTCTTGTGTGGGGACGCGGTGTGGCTCCGGCCTCTTTCGATCGGATGTCGGAGACGCCGGACGCCCTCCCACCCACCCTTGTTGCATGTGGGTCTAGGCAGTGTGTTTTGGGGTGTTGCAGCTGGAGGGGGTTTGGCGGGATCCCGGAGGTTTCCGGGGTCCAGAGCCGGATGCAAACATTAGGGCGGGGGTGGGGTACCCCCGACCTGGACAATCCCTCAGGTTTTTGCTAATAATATGGCGAAGCCGGATGAGGGAGGGCGAGGCGATTTAGTCGGGGCCTGTACCCGGCAGAAGCGGAAGCGGCGTCACCTTGCTAATAATATGGCTGGTGATGGAATGCTCTGCTGGGGGGGGGGGGTAAGTTAACTTGTTGAATTGTAGTTGGTTATTGTTGTAAGTTAATAAAGCTGCGACCAGTTCGATTCCAAAAGAGGTGTAATTGTCTTTTATGGGAAGGATCAGTTGAAGGGCTGTTAAAGGTGGGGGGGGGGGGAGTAAGGGCTGAAGCAACGGGTCTGCCGTACCCGGTTACAATATGTCATAAAACTGGGGTATTTAAAACCAAGAGTAAACAACTGAATTGTGCAAAGATCATGTATATAAACAAACAGAAAGAATAAAAAGTAAATCTAAGGGCATAAACCTGTGAAGGGGGATCAGATGAACAAAACAGGTAAATGTGCAACCATAAAAATGCTAAAAATTGAATGGATGGGTAATAAAGAATAAAATGGCCAAAAACAAAAAAAGCCCAACAACATTATAACTAATTAAACAAAGAGAATAGAAGACCAGAATGGCAGGAAGAACAACACAGCGGCATGACAGAGAACTGTGTTGTCATGGGTGATGCAGACGGCTAGGTAAAATGATCCATATGAGACACTAGCATGGCTAAAAACAAGAGTAAAAAAAAATATATATATATATGAGAAACTTAAAAACTGCGTTCCTTTCTCACCAAGTCACTATGATAGCAACATTTTTGATAACATATACCCACTCTGTGGTTGTCTGTCAAAACATATTTTACTCACTATATTCCCATTTGATTCTATGGCTTCAACTCCTGCATTTCTGGTAGGTTTAGATAAGAAGTTGGATCCCCTTGGTCAGAACCAGAATTTATTTATTTATTTATTAACAGCTTTTATATACCGCACTTTTATCATCAGCGCGGTTTACATTTTAACAACTTTGTACTTAAGCATGAAACATATGTCAAGTTTACAGATAACAGGATATGAAAACATGGATAACAGCAAGGCCGCGGGCCCCGTCCGCGTGGCCGCTCCTAACCGGGGGGGTGGCGGGCCGTTCGCCCCCCCCCCTCGGTTGCGGGCGGCGCGCGGCTCGATGGTGCCCGCGCGGCCGGGCGCCTCATTGGCTCCCCGCGGCGTTTAAAACGCCCGGGAGCCAATGAGGAGGCTAGGACCCGGCGGCGGGGGGGGTGAGTGGCGCGGAGACCCAGCTCTGCATCGGCAGTTGCTGGGTCGGGGCTGGAGGCTCCAGACGCGTGCGGGCTTGCTGCGCATGATCGTCGTCGGTTGTCCCAGGCCTTGGCGCAGCGGGAGGCAGCAAGTGAAGCGGCGCCGTCCTTGGAGCTCCGGGGGCAGCGATCCAGCGGCGGGGGAGTCAGGAGGCTCGTGGCTCTACAGGCAAGTTTGTTTGGGGAAGGTCAGGGTTTCAAATCCCACTAGGGGACAGCAACGGGTGTTCCTTGTAGTCTTGGGCAAGCCACTTAGTTATTTAGGGAATCCCCTCTATCCTTAAAAAAAAAAAAAAAAAACACAAAACATATACTAATAATAATATTAATAAAATAAAATAAAATCCATAGCTACAGGAATAATTAATTAAGCCCATGGCTGGGGGAGGAATGAAGGGGGGTTCCGGAAAGCGCCACAGGTCTGGGAGGGCTAAGACGGTCGGTCCTCGGAGGGGAGAGCCTGCTCCGTTGGGGCGCTCGGCTCCTCTTGGAAGGGGGACCAGGGGCAGGGCTCCGAGCCGTGGCCCGGCGTCCGACTGTGGTACTAGCCCTGTCACCAGGCCGGGGGGGCGGCTGGGTCGGGGGGTCTCGGCTGGCCGGTTAGCTGTGGGCCGGCGTGGTAGGTCAGCTGCCCCGGCTAGCGGTACTTTGGGGCGGGGAGAGGCCCCTGGTGGCTTGGGGGTGGCTATAGGTCCCACGGGGTGGGTTTAGGGGCGGCTCCTCAGTTGAGCACTGTGGTTATGGACGCTGCGAGTCCGGGGGGTGGATCCGCTACTGCAGGGGCAGCCTATTCCCCCATGTGGGCGCATTGGCAGGGCGGGGGTCAAGGCTCTTCCCCGCGCGGAATGGCTAGGGGCGTGGCAGCCGCCTCGGCCGGGGGCGGGTTTTCCTTCGCCTTTCCCTGTTTTTTCTCCGCAGGTTTCGACTGGCTGGCCCTACTGGGGGCAACCGTGGGGGGCTCCTGCTGGAGAGCTGGACGGCGGGAGGGCGTGCACAAGTGGAGGCCCCGTGTCTGTCGGAAGCGGAGGGGGAGCGGAAGCATCAGCTTTGACGCCACCGGAGCCGGGCGTGTCTTCTGAGGTAGCAGCACCAGTGGCAGGTGAGTTGGCTACTGGGGTGAGGGCAGGGGAGGGGGGTAAGAAGCGAGCGTCCAAGCGCAAGCGGTGTTCCGGTCACCGGCGGCGGCGTTCGGGGTCCTCCTCTTCTTCAACGTCTGAGTCGTCGTCCGGCTCGGTGTCCGACGACTTGGCCGGGAGCCCGCGGGCCACTGGCGGGGAGGTTGGCGTGGGACAGGTGGGTTCTGTGCCTTCGGTGGCGTGTTTCTCGGAGTTATGGGAGGGAGTGCCAAAGACTCTGCGGAAAAAGATTGTGAAACGTCGCTACGTAGATATTTTCCGCTTACTCGAAGGTCGGAAGCGGTCGGGGGATAGCCGACGGAAGCGTAAGGAGGACGAGAAGGCGGGTAGGGTCAAGAGAGTGGCTCGGAATGTGGTTAATTGGACTCGGTCTTTCTTGCGTTTGGCGAGTGTATGAGGTCATTCGCATCCGGAGCAGTACGGTATGCTGTTGGCTTACGCGGATTCCATACTGGAGGCCTCACAGACTCATGACGGTTGGGCTTGGCTCAACTATGATGAGAAATTCCGTGATAAGATGGAGGAGAATCGCCTGTTGTCATGGGGAACGCAGGACATTAATCTTTGGTTAACGCAGATGGCGATCAGACCTGGCGGGGGAGGTATGGGTGGGCAGAGAGGTGGAGTAGCCACCCCTGCGCAGGCGGATCGGCCCTTTCGATCGGGCGTGCCCCCTGTGTTGCAGAGAACTCCAGGGGGGGGGGAACGGGGGACTTGTGCTGGCGCTTCAACAAGTCTTCCTGCCCCTTTCCGGATTGCAAATTCCGGCACGCCTGCTCCGTCTGTAATGGGGGTCACCCAGCCCTCAAATGTGTCAAGACGAGTGGCGGGGGCGTGCCAGCCCCCAGCCACAAGTAATGGGGACGTCTGGAGTTTGGCCCCCACCCCTGTTGCGATTGAGGGGTTAGGCCCGTGGCTTAGGAGGTATCCGAAGCGACAGGTCAGCGGTCTTTTGGAATGCGGGTTTAAGGAGGCGTTTCCCATACCGGTGGTGGGCAGTGTAGGGGTACACAAGGCGCGGAATTCGCCTTCGGTGCGGCGTTTCGCGCAGCTGGTACGAGATAAGTTGGCAACTGAGCTGGCCTTAGGTAGGGTGGTCTTTTCCTATTGGTTCCTCGGTTAATGATCACGTTCCTAAGGTTTTTGGGTGCCGTACGTTACGCGTGTTCCGTAGCATCCGAAAAGACGGCGGGTCCGGCGACGACTATTACCTTTTGGGAGTGGAGTTGGATTCCGTGGCGTTGGAGGCCCGCTTGCCGGGGGAGAAAGTTACGAGTCTGCGGGTGTTGGTCGCAGATGCGCTGGGTTCTAGTAAGCTAACGCTGCGGGAGATGCAGTCTTTGGCGGGGTCCCTGCATTTTGCGTATCGGGTGATCCCGATGGGGAGAGTGTTCTTGCGCCGGTTGTCCGCAGGTACTGCAGGCGACTCTAGGCCGCATCATCGGATTCGGATGTCACGCAGCTTGCGGGCAGATCTGTGGATTTGGGACGATTTTCTTCGTGACTTTAATGGTACCACGGTGCTGAGAGACCCGGAGGTGACTTCTGCGGATCTGCAGTTGTATACTGATGCAGCAGGGGGTTCCGGTTTGGGGGATTTATTTTTGGGGCGCATGGTGCGCAGAAGGCTGGCCTCAATCCTGGCGAGCGGTGGGGCTTACGAGGAATATTACCTTCCTCGAGTTGTTTCCCATTGTGGTGGTCCTGTCCTTGTGGCCGGATGGACTCCGCAATCGCAGAGTGCGCTGGTGGTGCGACAACGAGGCGGCAGTGTCGGTGATCAATAACTATTCCCCAAGATGTCAGCCGGTAGCTGACCTGATGCGGCAGGTGGTCTTTTCATGCTTGCAGTTGAATTTAGTGATTAAGGCTCATTGTTGCGGGGTTGGGAGCGGTCTAGTCCCTCGCCCGGGGATTGGCGGCGTCCTATTACTCATGACTTACTGCGTCGGTTATGCGGGGCCTTGCCGCGGGTGGTGGCCACCTACTATGAAGGGGTGCTCTTTCGGGCCGTTTTTTTTCGTTAGCCTTTTTCGGCGCATTTCGGGTGGGCGAGCTGGTTTCGGAGTCGGGGCGGCTTCACAATGGGAGGGAGGTGCAGGTGCGTCACGTGCACTTGCTCGGGAGTAGGGTTCGTATCCGCCTTGCCCGTTCTACGACGGATCAGGCGGGAATGGGTATGTGGGTGGACTTGGCCGCGGTCCAGGGTTCCCCCTCGTGCCCGGTCGCGTTGCTGCAGGCGTACTGACGCGTTCGTCCGGAGGCTAGCGGTAGCCTTTTTATCCATTAGGTCGAGCGGGTTCTTACGCGTTGCCAATTTACCGCAGTGCTACGGCTGGCATTACGACAGATAGGTGAGGGCCCTGGTGCCTTCGCCCCTCATTCCTTCCGGATCTGGGCGGCAGCCAGTGCGGCGGTGGCCGGGCTGCCCGATCAGGAGATACAGCGCATTGGGCGTTGGCGGTCGGGAGCTTTCCACTGCTATGTGCGTTTCTGGGGGAGTGGGGGGGGGCACTAACGGGGCTATTTCTTTGTCTTTCAGATGTGGGGCATAGAAGCTGCTGGATTCCTGGCCACTCCTTTGTCTTCTGGGCGGGTCGGCGAGCAGCGACGCGCCCATTGGGGCTGAATTTGGGACTTTCCGAGCAGGCGGTGACGATCACATGGCTGGGCGAGCGCGGACTCCGGTGGATACAACTCCTGCCTTTGCTTCGGCACCTCCAGCGAACCAGAGGCGCCCCGGAGGTGTTACTGCTCCACTTAGGTGGCAACGATCTCGCTTCATGGACTTGCCGGCAGTTGATTCGAGCAGCTATCAAGGACTTTGGGGTGGTTTTGGGGATGTTTCTGGATGTATTATTGCTATGGTCGGATATCATTCCAAGGCCGTCCTGTAGGGCTCAGTGACGGTGGTCACGGGGTGTGACCAAAATTAGCCGTCTAATTGGCCGGTGGGTGGGCCAGCAAGGGGGCTGTCAAATCTTTCACCCTTGGGTGGACGTGGACTGCCCTGGCCTCTATAGGCCGGACGGGGTGCACTTGTCCCCGATAGGGCTAGATTTACTGCTTAACGATTGGCAGGAGGCCTTGGAAGGTATTCCGTTGGGGGCGAGGGCTGGTCGCAGCTTACCTTTGGGGGGCGGCTCTGGTCGTGGCTGACCTGAGCCGGTGGCGGGATCCCGGAGGTTTCCGGGGTCCGGAGCCAGTGGCAAGCATGAGGGCGGGGGTGGGGTATCCCCGACCCGGTTAACCCCTCAGGCTTTTGCTAATAGCATGGCGAAGCCGGAAGAGGGAGGGCGTGGAAAATGTCGGGCCTGTGCCCGGGGGAAGCGGATGCGGCGTCACCTTGCTACTAACACGGCGGGTGAGAGCTCGCTCTGCTTGGGGGGGGGGTGGGAGTTAAAATGTGTTGATGTTGTATTATGTGTGTTTAAAAGGTTATTAAAGCTGCGACCAGTTTAAGTCCCAAATGGTTGTCATGTGTTTGTTTTGAATTAATCTGTCGGGGAAAGGAAAGTGGGGGTGGGGCCCTGGGGGGGGGGAGGGGGGGGCGAGAGGCGACATGCCGCCTTACCCGGTTACAGCAAGGCCGCGGGCCCCGTCCGCGTGGCCGCTCCTAACCGGGGGGGTGGCGGGCCGTTCGCCCCCCCCCCTCGGTTGCGGGCGGCGCGCGGCTCGATGGTGCCCGCGCGGCCGGGCGCCTCATTGGCTTCCGCGGCGTTTAAAACGCCCGGGAGCCAATGAGGAGGCTAGGACCCGGCGGCGGGGGGGGTGAGTGGCGCGGAGACCCAGCTCTGCATCGGCAGTTGCTGGGTCGGGGCTGGAGGCTCCAGACGCCCGCCCGCCCACCCTGCCTGGGAGAGGCTTTGGGTGGGGGGGTTTTGGGTTGTTGCAGCTGGAAGGGGGGGCTTTGGCGGGATCCCGGAGGTTTCCGGGGTCCGGAGCCGGTGGCAAGCATGAGGGCGGGGGTGGGGTACCCCCGACCCGGTTAACCCCTCAGGCTTTTGCTAATAGCATGGCGAAGCCGGAAGAGGGAGGGCGTGGAAAATGTCGGGCCTGTGCCCGGGGGAAGCGGATGCGGCGTCACCTTGCTACTAACACGGCGGGTGAGAGCTCGCTCTGCTTGGGGGGGGGTGGGAGTTAAAATGTGTTGATGTTGTATTATGTGTGTTTAAAAGGTTATTAAAGCTGCGACCAGTTTAAGTCCCAAATGGTTGTCATGTGTTTGTTTTGAATTAATCTGTCGGGGAAAGGAAAGTGGGGGTGGGGCCTGGGGGGGGGAGGGGGGGGCGAGAGGCGACATGCCGCCTTACCCGGTTACTGGGGTTAAAATAAATAAGATATTCACAACTATTTACAATAGATTCTCAAATGTTTTGCGTTCTAAAGGTGGGGGTCTGAGGTTTTGATCTGGAACAGGTAGTAAATTAAGGAACTTATTCAGCTAGCCATGGTCATTGGTTTGTGTTGGAGGGGTAGGAGAGCCAGTATATTGTGAGAAGTGTTTTATGAAGAGGTGTGTTTTTAGAGATTTTCTGAATTGAGAAAGGTCTCGTTGTGATCTGATGCTAGGTGGCAGCGCGTTCCAGCATCTGGGGGCGAAGGATGAGAATGCTCTTGAAGTAGTTGTCTGGGAGAGTTTTTTGAGGTCTTTTGGGACTGTTAGCATGTTATTGGTTGTGGATCGTCTAGATCTGTTGTTCTGTGTGTGATGCAGGAGGTCAGACAACGCGGATGGTGAGATTTGATGGAAAGCTTTGAAGGTCAAAACTAGGGCTTTGTATAGAATCCTGCATGATATTGGAAGCCAGTGGAGTTCAAATAGGATGGGGGTAATATGTTGACTCATTGAGGCTCCGAATAGGACCCTGGCAGCTGTATTCATAGCTAGTTGAAGTGGATTCAGCGTGCACTTGGGTAGGCCGTGTAGTACAATATTTGCATAGTCGAAGTGGGGAGTGACTAATGCCTGGAAAGTTGTATAGAAGTAGCATGGTTCAAGCATAGGTTTGAGGTGTCGGAGTGTCCTGATCTTGTGGTAGATGGCTTTTACAGTATTTTTTATATGTTCTTTGAATTCGAGCCGCTGGTCAAGTATGACGCCCAGGTAACGTATTGAGGTTTTGAGTGGTAGATCGGCATCTCTTGTTCTTAGAGTTGGTGGAGGAGAGAAGTCTTTGTTCCTTGTGACGATCAGGACTTCTGTTTTTTTGAAATTAATTCGGAGATTTTGTGTGAGCAGCCAGTCTGAGATTGAATTGAAGCAGGTGATTAATGCAGTGTAGTCGGGTTTTAGCACGTTGATTGGAGTGAATAGAAGCACATCATCAGCGTAGATGAGACATGGTATTCCGAATGAGCGGGAGATGTTGCAAATGGGCTGCATATAAATGTTAAATAGCAGAGCTGAAAGGGAGGAACCCTGCGGTACTCCTTGCTTCTGGTGGAATGGCTGAGATGTAGTATTACCAATCCGTACCTGTTGCCAGCGGTCTACCAGGTAAGATTTGCACCAATTCCATGCCATTCCTTGAATCCCTTTTTCGTAGAGACGGGCAAGCAGTTGGTCATGATCAACAGAGTCAAATGCTGCTGCTATGTCTAGGAAGATCATTGCAACTCCATTCCTAATATTGTCTGTTGTATTGATAAGCGTGTTCATTAGGGATGTTAGAAGAGTATCGACTCCGTGGGCTTCTCTGAAGCCATGCTGGTTTGGATCTAGTGGGGCTTCGGAATCAATATGTTGTTGGATTTGTCTCAATATAACTTTTTCTAGGATCTTGGCTAATAAAGGAATACTTGAAATTGGACGGTAGGAGTCTTCCTTTTTTGGATCAAGTTTATTGTTTTTCAGAAGGGGGCGGATGGAGGTCTGTTTGAGGGCTGTTGGAAATATCCCGGTGCTAAGGGACTGGTCAACTAAGGCTGATATGTATGGGCTGAGCTCTGTTCTCAGTGATTTGATCCAGTGGGCAGGACATGGATCGTTAGGCGCGGTGGTGGCATTGATGGATGTTATAATTTCTTCGATTGTCTTTGGAGTTGGGGATGAGAAATTATTGAGTATGAATTGGACGTTGGAGGGTTGTGTGGATACGTTTGTGGATGAAGTTGTGATCTTGATCGCCTTGGATTGGATGTAGTCAGCATACAGTTGTGGATGTATATGTTCCTGTTGTGGTGAAGGTGGTTCATTGGTTAGGGATTTTACTAGTTGGAAGAGATCTTTCAGTTTGTTAAGAGAACGGCTAAGGAGCATTGCATGATGTTCTTTTCTCTTATCCCAGGTTAGCTGACGATGGGATTCCAAGTAAGCTAAGTAAATGGATTAGTCAAAAGGATTTAGGGAATGTCTCCATTTCTTCTCTAGTCTCCTCAGTTGCTGTAAGGAGGTTCGTAACTCGGAGGAGAACCATGGCGCGTTCTTTTTCTTGGAAATAGAAGATTTAATAACAGTTTGATCATCTGTGATGGTAGGCTGGGCTGATAGTCTGAGGGCGCTGTTCCAGTTTGATACAGTTTCATCGATGTTGTCTGGTATTGTGGAGAGTTTCGGGATGGTTTGGGAGGTGATTGTATCTATGTTGAATGGTTTGAATCGTGCTGGTTTTGACGGTGGATAAACATCTGGTGATTTGCTTGGAGATTCCACAGATGGTATGAAGAATGTAATAAGGTTATGATCGGACTAGGGGACGGGGGTAGATAGGGGCTCGGGTTGATTTAGTAGTTGCAAGTATGATGAAGGGGCGAAGATGAGATCAAGGAGATTTCCTTGTTTATGGGTAGGGAGTTTTACAATTTGACCATAGTGTAAGTTGGTCATGGCATCAAGGAAGGAGTTGGATACTGAAGGCAATGTGGAAGTGAGATTAAAGTCTCCGAGGATCCAGTTAGGTTTGTGGGTATCTATCGGGTTGATGGCAAGATCAACTATGATTGAGAGATCGTCAGCTGGAGCATTTGGGGCTCTGTAGATGAGGTTTATGGTATTGGCATTATTGGAGATGGATAGAGAATTTGTATGATTTGTGGCATTGGAGGAAATGACATGGTATTTCAAGTCAGTTCTTGCTATTATGCAGACTCCTCCTCCTTTTCTGTTTTCCCTGTTACAGGTGTAGATGGAGTAGTTAGGTGGGGTAAGTTGGTTCAATAGGACGTTATCAGTATTAGAAAACCATGTTTCTGTAACCAGAAGGATGTCTAGTGTAAGGTTTGATATAAGGTCAGTGATGGCAGGCAATTTGTTGCGGGCTGAGCGTGCGTTAATGAGAGCACACTTGAGATTCTGTGGGGTAGTTCTTAGATTAAATCTCTTATTGTTTGTTGTCTCAAGAGGTACATAAAGGAGGTAGGTGTGTCTATTGTGGTATGTACTTTGTTGGTATTGATTTTGATTTTGGTGGGGTTTCCTATTCCTGGTTTGGTGAGAAATTTAGAGAAATTTAGAGCCCCTTTTACTAAAACCCACTAAGGATTTGCTATTAATGCACCAATTTCACACACATTAATGGCAAAGGCCACACATTAGTTGTTAGGGCGTGTTTAGCATTTCCCCAGCAGCTAACACATGAAAGATTTCCCTAGCGTAGATAAGAACATAAGAACATAATATATGCCATATTGGATCAGACAAAGATCCATCAAGCCCAGTAACCCATTTCCAACAGTGGCCAATCCAGGTCACAAGTACCTAGTAGGTTCGCAAAAAGACACACATCTTCCACAATGCTTGTCCAGGACAAGCAGTGGATTTCCCGGGTCTTCTTTAATAATGGTTTATAGACTTTTCCTCTTGGAACTTGTCCAAACTTTTCCTAAACCCAGCTACCCTAGCAGCTTTTACTACATCCTCTGGTAATGTGTTGAGTGAAAAAATATTTCCTCTTATTAGTTTTAAATGAGTCACATTGTAATTCATTGCATGTCCTCTTGTCTTTCTACTTTTTGATGGCATAAACAACCGATCTACGTTAATCCGTTCTGCTCCATTCATTATATCTCCCCTCAACCGTCTCTTTTCCAAGTTGAAGAGCCCTAATCTTTTAAGTTTTTCCTCATAGAGGTATCCTTCCATCCCCTTTACCATTTTGGTGGCTCTTCTCTGTACCTTTTTGGGTACCTATATTGTGTTCACTTAATGACTCCTATAGAGGAGTCATTAGGTGAACTCAGGTTAAGAGCTGCATCGCCACTGAGCGTGCAGCAATTGCCCTGGTGTTAGTAGTAATGCGCTCCCCACCCTCACTCTCCACCATTACCTGTCCCATCCCGCGATCACAGATTAACGTGTGTTTTAGCTTTAGGGGACCAACACTGTCATGCATCAATGTTCCTGACTGCCTGTAGCCGTGTGTTAAAACATCCATTAACCAGCTAATGGGCTTTAGTAAAAGAGGCCCTTAGTCTATGGCACAATGCCCGGATGAGGGTTAATAAAGCAATTAATTGGTTAGTTTGGCAATCTGGATGATATAATGGAGGATATAATGGACTCCAAGGGCCCGATATTCTTCTGGGATGGCTATGCACTGCTACAACGCATAGCCATCACTGCTGACTTTCAACCCTGAATATTCAATGCCGGGGTCATAGGTGGCCCTGACGTTGAATATCTGGGGTCACCACATAGCCCACAAGCTTGCAGAAGTTAACTGGGCAGTGGCTCAATACTGCCGCTGCCCTGTTAGCTCCCACGGGTAAAGATAGGTCAGCTTTTACCTGTAACTGGTTCCGCCCCAGAACGCCCATGACACGCCCCGATGCTAACATGGTTAGTGCTGCTGAATATCCCTTTAAACAGCATTTATACAATTTACAGATCTGTAAATTGTATAAATGCCTTTGAATATCGGGCCCTAAATTATCTTTGCTAGAGTTCAGGAGAAATATGATTTCCGGTCGTCTGAGGACTTTAAATGGCTACAACTAACCCATAGTCTGAACAGTCTCAACCTGGCTTATAGCCCAATGGATTTGTCATCCAGACATAGTTGCTTGTGGAGAGCTGCTGGGGAAAGGAGTTGGGGGGGGGGGGAATAAAGCAGTTAAAATCTATAAGCAGATGAAAAGTTTTGAATCCAAATCTTTAAGAGGCCTACACCTCCAGTGGATGAACAGATAGAATGGCCTTTTCTTGGAAGGTTTTATTTTGCACATCCAAATTGGCTGATTTAACTGAAGCTTTGGTTCATCACGCTACATGGACACTGGTTAGGTTGTCTGCAATAAGCGGCTCCCAGTCTGCTATATGTTGCTCGTGTGGAATGGAGTGGGGGGAGGGGATGTTTGAATCATATACATTTTTACTGTCTCATGCTACAATTATTCTGGACTCAGGTGTGGGGGACAATTAAGGATATACTGCATATGAGTGCCCTTCCGTATATTTGCTTTTCTGCTTTGAGTCATACCGACAATGGTCCACTGCTAGATATTCTGCTGGCACTGGCTATTAAAACCATCCTGGAAAACTGGAAGAATTTCTCAAATGTATATTTTCATTACTGGTGGAACATGGTGTGTTCAGTTCATAGATACAAGGCTGCAGTTGCTGTTAGAGATACACGAAGGTGGCACTCGCTTGACGAATATTTGTTGTTCTTTATGCAGCCACTGTGTTGCTAGGATCTATGAATCCTTGCATGTGTTGAAAAATTTACTTGTTTATTTTCAATATTTTATATGTGGAGATAAATAAACATGGACTAAGAACCTGGTGTAACAAGGAAAGTACTCCTCATTCACTCCTAACTTCCATCGCACTGATAGAACAACCAGGAATCACAAGTAATTATTAATATTTCTCAGTTCTTGAGACAGAAAATTCCATGAAAAGGCCCAAAACAAGAGAAATGACTGGAACGTGCTACGTTAAATGAATTTCAAACAAGGAAGGAAATTATAGGAGCCGTTTCTGAGGTGACCCTAAAGACTGAATAGGAACATGCTCTAACAAATGACAAGCTGCATACTGCAGTTTCCCCTTGCCCAGGGTTCGAAAAATTAAACAAAGCCTTTAAATTTAGATCTGGCTTCAACTGGACTGCACCGGAGAGAAAGAGAAAACTGATTCATGAGGCTTGGAGGTGAGGCTGGTGCAGACGGGATTGGCAGCAAGCAGAATCCCTTAGAGCATTTTGTTGTTATGTGCAAGCTTTTGGAGCGTATCAGTTGTCAGATGATTTTAAAATGTATTATTGTTCAATACTTAACTACACAATAATAATTTATATAGAGAGCAGTCATCAAAGGCATTTCTACAGGTACAGCAATGTTTTATCCAGAGAAATAGGCTCTTTAGTTATTGCCTACCTTGTCTTATTTCATTCCATTTAGAGAGTAATTTTGTAAAGCATGTTTTTGTGTGTCTAGGCCTGCATGATCATGGAAAATGCTGCTTATAAAATTATCCCAGACATACAAATATGCACTATGACATGTAGACAGGTAGTGGTATGCGATACAGGTGTTGGCGTATTTGTGGGAGGTTTTTGGGCAGCGTGCAGGTGAAGTCACAAAGTATGTGCATCGATTATTAACATGCATTTACGTGCATCCTTCTCGTGCTGGTGTAAATGTGTGCAGTTGCATTTTAGCTACTATTCCTGCTGCTTTTTTTGCTGGCATTTTAGAAAGACGCATAGGTGCCTATGTGTCTTTATAAAATAGCCTTAAGACAAGTGCCTAGTTGGCTCCCTGACCATGGCTCATATTGGTTTTCTTACATATTCTTCCAGTGGATCCTTAGAGAGAGTTTCAGTCAATATCTGATGCTGCATTGGACTGTTTTATTTGATCTTGCGTTTCCTTCATTTACCCCACGCCACAAACCCTAATAGAATCTGTACTACCCTTTACCTGGTTATTGCCTAACTTTCCCTATCTCTATTTGTGCCTCACTATTCTTTTCCTTTTTCCAACAGCAAACCCTCTTCCCTGGGAAATCTTACATGGTCATCCCTACTCACAGCATCGGAGGGGCCCTGCTCAGTGTCAGGGTTGGCACACCACAGTCCTATCTTGGCATTGCTAATATAGGAAAATCCACGTGACCTACCCTATCTACCTAAGCTCATGAGTGACATTTAACTTCTGACCAAAGGACAATAACTCATCCACATGATGTAATGCGTTTGTCATTTTATTGCGCAAGTCTGGCAAAGCAAAGAAGTGTCCTTGCTTTCGTGTAGTAAATAATCCTGCTTCATTCCTAGCAAGCAGGTTATCTGATTATGAACCTAGGGCTCTATCTGGGGTGTATTTGTGGAGATACTCACCCAAATATTTAGGCCCCATTCAGCCCATACAAGGTCCTACATGCCACAATCAAACTCTTAAATCTAATTTAGGCTTCTACGAGTAACCAATGTTAACTGGCCAGGATAGGATCACTATGCTGCGATGCATTAGCACCTAACAGTAGCCTGGCTGCATTCTCCTGAATCAGCAGTAGGCATTTCAGACCCTTCTCTGTTCACCCCACTCTCCCTGCAGGTTAAAGAATGTGCTGATGGCTCTTTGAGTTTGTGTGGCTCTCAGGATCTAAAGTCTTGCTGTGACTGCTGCTCTTTTTTGCTGCCCCTCGAGAGCTGCTGCCCTAGGAGATGCCTAATATTTGGGCCCACCCTGGGATGAATCTGACAAAGTTGCTACATATGGAAAAAAACCAATATTTTACAGCTAATGAAATCTGTGCCTCAATAGTCAGATTGGCCTCCAAGACTGTACTTTACTATATCATCGATCCTGACAACCGAGCATGTTTGCAGGTAAAAGTCCAGTCATTTCTCATCTTGCTTTAGGACCATGCTCTGTGATCTCTGGGGTTGAAACCTCCTCTTTGCTTTCCGGTCCTGCCTATTGGTGACAACATCTTAAATCCAGCCCTAAGGTGTAATCTCTATGAATAATTTTTCTGAGGATGATATTCAAAGCAGATGGCTATGTGGACTTTTTTTTTGTTACTTTTCTTTGTAAGTTTTTTACCTGCAACCCTTTTCTTTCTTATGGGTAAAAGGAAGGGCTAGATCTGGTTGGATTCAGTTGCATCTTCTTCTCAGGTAGCACCAGGCCCACATTTCTTGTGGGCAGAAAAGAGACACTCCAGTTGTCTTCAATGGGCATTCCTTGGAATTGGCTGCAGAAGAGGTGGTATGGCTTCAGATTCTGGACCACAAAATTATACTCATCCCAGAGCATCATATCCTGCCTTCATCCTGCCTCCATCTGAGAGAATGGCTGAGAGCATGGTTGCTCTGGACAAACAAAGCAAAGAGAATATTGGCAGAGATGTTCCAGTGGATTGTCCACCAAGGAACCTTCCAGTGGCTTCTGGAACAACAGCTGGGAACCCTAGTAGAAAATGGGATGAGGAAGACTGGCTACGAAAACGGCAAAAGGGTTCAAAGGGACTTCAGTGCCAGAATTGGAAGGTATAGTTTCAATAAATGTTCCAAATTTCCTCAAAGATTTTCCAAAGGAAACCAAAATAGTTTCACTGGCAATATCTGGGATACTGTGGTAGTTCTTATTGGACAGCTAAATTCATTTTCTAAGATGATACAGGATTCAATGAAAGCATTGACTGTAGAAGTTGGACAGGCTAAACAATGCCTTGATAACCTTGAAAAGAAAGTAGAAGATTTACAATAAGAAATTTTATATCAGGCCTGGACATTCTTTAAAAATATCATCTTGGAAGCCCAGACCAGATGTATTCCATGCTTTAAAAAAGTTAGAAGGAGGGCAAAATAACTGCTTGCATGGTTAAAAGGTGAGGTGAGAAAGGCTGTTATAGCCAAAAGAACATCTTTCAAAAAATGGAAAAAGGATCCAAATGAAGAATACTGGAAACAGTATAAGCATTGGCAAATTTGATGTAAAATATTGATAAGGCAGGCAAAAAGAGAGTTTGAAAAAAAGGTCACCATTGAAGCAAAATCACATTGCAAAAACTGCTCTAGTACATTCAAAGTAAGAAGACTATCAGAGAGTCAGTTGTACCCTTAAGTAGATTACAGAGGGATAAAAGGGGAACTAAGGAAGGACAAGGCCATAATGGAGAGACTAAATTCATTCTTTGCTTTGGGCTTTACTGAAGAAGATGTAGGCAAGATACCCATGCTGGAAAAGATACTTAAAAGTGATGAGATGGAGAAGCTGAAACAAATCTCTGTGAACCTCGAAGATGTAATAGGGCAATTTGACAAACTAAAGAGTTGCAAATCACCTGGATCGGATGATATATATCCCTGCTGAAAGAACTGAAAAATGAAATTACAGACCTACTATTAGTAATTTGCAAACTGTCTTTAAAATCATCTATGGTAACTGAACATTGGAGGGCAGCCAACAAAGCTCTAGCTTTTAAAAAAGAGTTCCAGGGGCAATCTGGGAAACTATAAACCAGTGAATTTGACGTAAATGCTGGGGAAAATGGTAGAAACCATTATAAAGAACAAAATTACTGAACATATAGATAGTCATGGTTTAATGGGACAAAGCCAGCATGGATTTAGCCATGGAAGACTAGCCCCACAAATCTGCTGCATTTGTTTCAAGGTGTGAATAAACAAGCAGATAAAGGAGAGCCGGTTGATGTGGAGGAGAATTTTAGAAGGGATATACAAGTGCAATCTGGGACATCTAAACCAGAACATCTGAAAAAAACCCCAGGCACGTCCAGATGCAGACATGATTTCACAAATGTGGATGTGCCAGATATGGATGTCTGTGGGGGCATCTACATAGACATCCCCCAAACTGCATGTCCCAAACCTGGCTGTCTAGGATAGTCTAATGGTTTAAGTGCTGGGTTATAAAGCAGGGCAGCCACAGTTCAAATCCAACTACTGCTATTGTAGAGATCTGCTAAGTACTGGGGACGATGGAGTGCTATCTTCTCTACACCCTCTGGATGTGTTTCAGCCAAAACAAACACTTTTCAGGTGCCTGGAGCAGGTCTATACTTAGATGGAACACCAGGTCTATACTTAGTGGAACACGAGATCTAGTGCAAGAGATAAGGTTGTTGGGGCCACTTGGCAATAGTGATCATAGCATGATCACCTTTGATTTAATTAGTGGAGGAGGGATAGTAAGGAAATCCACAGTACTACCTTTTAACTTTCGAAAGGGAGACTATGATAAAATGAGGAAAACAGTTAAGAAAAAACTAAAAGGAGCAGTTGCAAAGGTTAAAGACGTACATCAAGCTTGGGTGTTGTTGAAAAATACTATCTTGGAAGCCCAGACCAGCTGTATTCCACGCTTTAAGAAAAGTGGAAGGAAGTCCAAAAAACTGCCAGCATGGTTTAAAGGTGAGGTCAGAGAGGCTGTTGTTGCCAAAAAAGCATCTTTCAGGAAATGGAAAAAAGAGCCAAATGACGAAACCTGAAAACAGCACAAGCACTGGCAAGTCAAATGCAAGGCATTGATAAGGCAGGCAAAAAGAGAATTTGAGAAGAAGATTGCTGCGGAAGCAAAAACGCGAAATAAAGACCTTTTCAAGTACATTCGTAGCAAAAAATCTGTGAGTCAGTTGGTCCATTAGATGATAAAGGGGTTAAAGGAGCACTAAGAGGCGACAAGGTGATAGCGGAGAGACTGAATGAATTCTTTGCTTCTGTCTTTACTGAGGAAGATATAGGGATGCTACCCATGACTGAAGTGGTATTTAAAGGTGCGGAAGAATTGAAGGAAATATCGATACATCGGGAAGATGTATTACAACTATTAGATAAACTGAAGAGTAGCAAATCACCTGGGCCGGATGGTATACATCCAAGGGTGTTGAAAGAACTGAAATATGAGATTGCAGACCTGCTATCAGTAATCTGTGAACTATCATTAAAATCATCTCTAATACCTGAAGATTGGAGGATCGCCAATGTAACACCAATTTTTAAAAAGGGTTCCAGGGGTGATCCGGGAAACTACAGACCGGTGAGCCTGACGTCAGTACCAGGAAAAATGGTAGAAACCATCATAAAGAATAAAATTACTCAGCATGTAGATAGTCACAACCTAATGGGAGATAGCCAACATGGCTTTAGACAAGGAAGATCTTGTCTTACTAATCTGTTATGTTTTTTGAAGGAGTGAATAAACAGGTGGACAAAGGTGAGTCGGTTGATATTGTGTATCTGGACTTTCAGAAAGCCTTTGACAAGGTCCCTCATCAGAGACTTTTGGCAAAACTAAAGAGTCATGGGATAGGAGGCAGTGTACTATTGTGGATCAGGAACTGGTTAAAAGATAGAAAGCAGAGGGTAGGGCTAAATGGCTAATTTTCCCAATGGAGAAAGGTGAATAGTGGTGTACCCCAGGGATCTGTGCTGGGTCCGCTGCTTTTTGACATATTCATAAATGACCTGGAAAGTGGAATAACGAGTGAGGTTATCAAATTTGCAGACGACACAAAACTATTTAAAGTTGTTAAAACCCAAGAGGATTGTGAAAAATTGCAAGAGGATCTTGATAAATTGGAAGACTGGGCATCAAAATGGCAGATTAAATTTAATGTGGACAAGTTCAAGGGTTATGCACCTAGGGAAGAACAACCCAAACTATGGTTACACGATGCAAGGTTCCACATTAGGAACCACCACCCAGGAAAAAGATTTAGGCGTCATTGTGGATACCATGTTAAAACCCTCGGCCCAGTGTGCAGCGGCGGCCAAGAGAGCAAATAGAATGCTAGGTATGATAAGGAAAGGAATGGAAAATAAAACAAAAGATATTATAATGCCTCTATATCGTTCCATGGTGAGACCGCACCTTGAATATTGTGTGCAATTCTGGTCGCCGTATCTTAAAAAGGATATAGCGATTTTAGAAAAGGTTCAGAGAAGAGCCACCAAAATGGTAAAGGGGATGGAAGGATACTCCTATGAAGAAAGGCTAAAAAAGGTTAGGGCTCTTTAACCTGGAAAAGAGACGGCTGAGGGGAGATATGATAGAAGTCTATAAATTAATGAACGGAGTGGAACGGGTAAACGTAGATAGATTGTTTACGTTATCAGAATATAGAAAGACTAGGAGACATGCAATGAAGCTACAGGGTAAACTATTTAAGACTAATAAAAGAAAATATTTTTTCACTCAACGTGTAATCAAACTCTGGAATTTGTTACCGGAGGATGTAGTAAAGGCTATTAGTGTAGCTGGGTTTAAAAAAGGTTTGGACAAGTTCCTGGAGGAAAGGTCCATAAACCATTATTAAGAAGTGACCGAAGATATCAATGCTTGACCCAGTACAAGCATTGTGGAACTTGTGTCTCTTGGGGAAACTGCTAGGTACATATGACCTAGATTGGCCACTGTTGGAAACAGAATACTGGGCTTGATGGACCTTGGTCTGACCCAGTATGGCATATCTTATGTTCTTATGTTCTTATGATGTGATGCCAGACATCCATAACATATCTGGGATCAGGCTGAATTATTCCAGGCTGGGAAGGGATGGCCTGAGGGGGATGCAGAGGGAAGTGGAGCCTCATTGCAAAACTCAATAGGGCTTGAAAATCAGGGCCATGTGCAAAGAACATAATCACTCAATGATAGGGTTGGTCCTGGGGCCGAGAGTATTTGGCCACTAACATGTGGCCAGATACTCCGGGCCACCATTTGAAAGGGGCCAGTGCCAATGTGAAATATTGCTTCCCCTCCCAGCCCAGACTCCCCACCTCCCAGAAGACTCCCCATCAGACTCCTAGTCCAGATCCCCCACTTCCCTTGAAGGCACCCCACTGACTTGCAGACCTCCCCTGAAGATGCCATTCCACCCCTCCACTTTCCCATAGTCTCCCCCCAAGACTACCTGACCTGAAAAAATCCCTGGAGATCTAGGATAATGAGACAGGAGCAATCCCCAGTTGCTTCTGCCCCTTTTGGCATTGGGTTCAAAATGTTGCTAGTTAAACCTAAGAGGTAGTCTCTCACTAATACGACGAGGAGTCAAGCTGACATATAAGGGCTTTATTATGGTAGCCTGTAAGCAGCCATATAAGACCCTTTAAGATGTCAGCCGGAAGCATTGAGGCACAAATTTGTAGCCCAATGCTCTCAGTCAGGAAAAATAATGTCAGCTTTGAGCTGGCATAATTTTCCTGGAATAATGCAGCTTGCTAAATTCAACACAAGTTACATTTATTCCTCTGCCGTGGAAGTAACTAATCAGTAGTACTGAGCTACCACAGGTTAGTGACTCCTGCAGTAAACAAAGCTGTGATAAAATACGATATTTTACTGCAGCTTAGCTACCTCCCTCCTCAATGTGCTGATAATTTGAGAGTATCTTTAACCCTCCCTTCCCCAGCTCTTCATAGTTTGTTAATATTTCTTCAGGTATTGTGAAAGGATCTCTCACCATATGTAAGGACTGTTAGAAAGGAAAATATCTATATGATCATGTGCTATTATTTTATTTATCCTTCATTGTTAGTTTTTCTTTGATAATGAGGCTTTTGGTATTAAATGATTCTCTGGTTTATAATGGAAATCAATAAAATGATATGATCTAAAAAGTATCCAGAGCTTACAACAGTGAATGCAGTTTGGCTTATTACTCCCCAAATGTCTATCAAACACTTTATTTACTGATAAGAGTTGCTTCAGCACGAAGTGCCTCTTTAAGAAATTCTTCTACAACTGTGCGGGCACAAAAATATGGCAGACTTTCTCCATAACGTCTATGCTCGCTGTGGCAAATCTTTGCTTGCAGTTATTAAAAACATAGAGCACCATTATTTCTCTTTCATCAATAAATCCTGCAGTACAATGTAAACCTAGATATAATTAATTAATGTGCTCTTCTAAATGTTCTAACATATATCTGTGACGTTCGGTGGCATAGGTTTCAAATGGAGCGTCTGAAATAAGAGACCATGGTAACCGTGTAGTCATCGAACGTCCTTTGACAAGTGCTTCTTTGGTGCAGGGGATGCAGCTCATCACTCAGTGGGAGTCTGAAGGGGCAGGAGCTTTGTAGGCAATTGCCTGGAGCGGCAGAACCTACAGGACCCACCAGTTCTGATTCTGTCCCATCAGCTGCTCTCTGCTTCTTTTGATATTCTTCTCTACAGTCCATTTTCCCGCACAACTCTGGGAGGTGAAAATAGTTGTCACTAGCAGCTTGCCAGGGAGCTCTGCTGGAGCCAGCATGAAGAGATATAGATCATCGTGCATTCTAATTTGTCTTGTTTTAGCCACCATGACCCTGACAGGTGAGCCTGGTTCCCTGGGAAAGGCTGCCACAGACGGATTTGTGGTATGTGTACTCTGGGTTCTATAATCTTCGAGTGGAAAACGGTACTTCTGGAAAACTCTTTATGTTGTTTCAGTGTTAAGCATACTGTTCTTAAACCTATAAGGCTTGCTAAATGTTATCTGCCTTTGTGCAGTGATGGGAAACGGCTCAGCCTAGAGAGTAATGTGTAAAAACTGGGAACATTTTTTTCAGCTCTAGAGCTGTTTTGTGTTTTACTGCTCATTAGGTGAATTATGTACAGTATCTGTTGTAATTCTATGCCACATAATTTGCTTTCATTTACAGGCAAATTTGCGTAAGTCTTTTGATGGGTAATATTGTTTTGACATGCCTTTGGGCAGGTTTCAATTATTTCTCAACCATTGCACAAGATAGATCTGGGATAGGCAAACTTTTTCTTTTTTTGAATACAAGGATACATTAGTGGCTTTTGCCTGCACCAGTGTCTCACTCAGAACTCTGATAGGGGAGTAGGGGTGAGGGAACTGTGTAGAACAAGAGGTTTCCCCACCTCTTATCTCATCTATTACGACTGCTGACCATTTGTATAGTGCTACAAGACGTACACAGCGCTGTACAGACACATGTAAAAGATAGTCCCTGCTCATCAGAGCTTACAGTCTATTAAGACAGATTATACAACAGCTGAGGACAAGGATATGTCTAGGGGAATGGTAAGGAAAGACATGGTTGGAGAGCAGGAGACTAAGCGGATCAGGATCCAAAAGCGGCATCGAAGAGGTGAGTTTTTCAGCCTGGATTTAGAAAGGGCCAGAGATGAAGCCTGACACACAGACTCAGATAATTTGTTATAGGCATAAGGAACAGCAAGGTTGAAAGATCAAAGTCTAGATTTGGCAGTAGAAGAGAAGGGCACAGATAGAAGGGATCTGCCAGAAAAGCGGAGTTCCCGATAAGGGGTGAAAGGAGAGATAAGAGAGGAATCTGAAAACCAATGGCAAGGAACACTTTGAAATTGGAAAGAAACAGTGGAGACAGAGGCTGTTAGTTTTAGAAATAGTACCTGTCATCTCAGGTATCACCAGCTTAAAAATAACTTCTAACTGCACCGCAATATATTCATTACACTATAATAAATTCAAATGGAAACTCTCCTTGATACTATACAAATTCATTATTTATTTATTTATTCATTCATTCACAGCATTTTGTTATACTGTCTTCTAAAATGAGTTTCCATCAAACTGATTTACAGAGCTGATAAAAATTTAGCAGTAACAGATATACAGTAAGTAGGCATGCCCAAATAATAAAGTATGAAAATAACATTTCCATGCATAAAACAGATAAAAACCATAAAAAATAAGCACTAAAATGTTAAGCAATACAATAAAAATTAAACAAACCGACAAAAGATAGTCATGTCTCCTAAGGAGCAATGAAGACTTGACAAACTTCCAGAAAAAACTCAAGATGTATCTTTTTCATGAGTTCTACGGCCCTGATCCATAACATGAACAAATATCCACCTATCCAACATCTTGGAAACTTGTATATATAGATGATATACGTACACTACACTAACTCCCCTTATACTTGTATACCTATAATACCCAAAGACCCTCACCCCATCCTCCTACCCTGCACTGTCCAATTACAACCCCTATGTTGCACTGTAATTTAGGTTATCCCACACGACAGACCACTTGTTCAGGTACTGTCCACGTTCCTTAAATCGTTCCTTGTTATAGCTTTGACTGGTACCTGTAAAACATTCATTTTTATATATTCTTTGTAAACCACTTTGACTTTTAAAAAGGAAAAAAGTTAAATAAATAAATAATAAATGCCAGAAAGGGGAGAGATGTAGAACAACAATAATTCGCTTAAACATCTGTTATTGCAGTCCACAGAAAGGAGAGGGACACAAAATTGTGAGTGAGGCTAGCCGAAAGAAAAAGACTTCAAATAGCTATGTTTAAGCCCTACTTTAAATTTAGATAATGAGCTCTCTAGCCATTAAGTAAGCTGGTAAAGATGCATGGAATTGTCTCCCAGGGGAGGTAGTAGAGACATGGACAGTATCTGAATTCAAGAAAGCATGGGACAAACACAGAAGATCTCTAAAGGAAAAAAGGGGACTATTGTAGTTGATATGGAAGGGCAGGCTAGATAAACCATGTGGCCTTTTTCTGCCATCATGTTTCTATGTTTCTATATTTCTAAGAATTCCAGAGGGAAGAAACAAGACATGTAAAATACATTGAGACATAGAAAGTATGTTGAGACATGTAAAGTACGTCAAGACGCAAGGCACATAACGCTGAATGAGGGGACTACTAACACTTTAGCCTGAGCCGATCTCAGCATGCATGGCTGGATACATGGAATCAACAAAAAGTCAGGATATAGTGGAACACCAAAGTGCATCACCCGATATGTCAACAGAATAATTTTAAACGTAATTCTATTATAAACTGGTAGCCAGTTTAGATCCTTGAGTAAAGGAATTACACGGTCTAATGGCTTATCATCACAAATTAACCTTACTGCAGTGGAGTAATGGTATTCTCTTTAGTGGTACTCAGGGAACACCATCTAAGAGTGAATTACAGTAATCTACTCTGTTTATCAAAAGTACATGAATGAGTGTCTTCAGGGCTTTCAGATCTCAAGGAACGGATTTTTCACAATGAAAAGAAGGATTTCTTTACTGCTGCCTGAAATTTTTTCAACTAGAAGGGATGGGCAAAACAATTGGAGATTTACCTCTCTGAACCTTATTACTATCGATTTTGCTGTATCCAGCTTTGGCCTATGAAGCTAACCAATCAGTGATAACAGACAGGTTGTTATTTATACTTTCTTGGAAAGATAGTTTATAACAATCTGTAGATTATCTGCATTAGCACAGACGCTCAGACATAAACTGTGTACCAGAGTATCTGAGAGTGTTAGAAAAATATTAAATAACGTCATCACAAAGATAGATCCTTGTGGGACCCGACATGTCAGGCTACTGATGTTTGCTTGTTAATCTATACCTTGAAAGACTGATGGGAAAAGTAGGTTTGGAACCACTGTAAGGCGGAGTCAATCAGGTCATTTTCTCTCAGACTTGCCAGGAGAAGAGAATGATCCACCAGATCAAAGGCTGCCCTAAGATCTAATTGAATTAAGAGGACATCCTTCCAGGAGTCCAAGTGTGCATAGATATTGTTTATCATACCAAGAAGGGCAGTCTCATTACAATATCCATCCTAAATCTGGACTGTCTAGGATGGAAAACATTCATGGAGTTGCAGAAGTTGCTGAGCAATAACCTTCTCAATTAATTTTGCAATAATCAGGAGATTCGAGAAAGATCTGTAAGATCTTACCCAATATGTGCTGTTTTAAGATTGAAGCTCATTACTTGCAGGTATCTACTCCTTCTGCCTTCTGTTTCACCCTGGCCAATGCCACACACATGGGGACAAAGTGCAGGACCTTCCCCTTTGGTACTTGATCACCCCTTTCATTTCCATTTTTACATTTATTATTCTTTCCAACCCAACAAGTGTTGGAAAGAAATTATACATGAGGGCTCAAGAATATCAGTTTATTTATTTGTCTGTCCATCTGCCTGTCTGTCTGGGGGCAAAATAACCCTACAAAAATTTAATAGAATGGGACCAAATTGGGCATAGGGAGAAATGATGTAAAGACACATCGAGGGTAATTTCATAAGGGGACACCTAGTATGAGGGCCAAGTAGATGCCTACGTAGGCACTATTTTAGAAAGAGATGCAGGCACCTATGTGTCTTTATAAAATATGTGCATAAGAAGCAGAGAGTGTGCCTTAAATGAAAGTACGGACATCTACACCTGCTCGAGAGCAGGTATAATGAATACATGCAAAGTGTGCAAGCACGTATGTCAATTAAGGTATTTCATAATCAATGCGCGCACTAGTGAACTCCACCCACATTCTACCCAGACTATGCCCCACTTACACCTACTGGCAAAGTATGCATGTTCATGCCAACACATGTACGTTTATGCCAGTCGACGGGACACCATGGCACTGTGGCTCTATTCAGGAGCCCAAAACATTCTGTCTCGTTCTCACAAATATCTAAAAAATATGACTTTGGCTTCTCTAACACATACTGCTAGACTGCTAGCAAAATTCTCACTCTCCATAATTCTGAACCTTTCCCTGAGAGACTCCAGCCCCCATTTCGAGTCTCTTTCTACACTTCCTATCTATGCTTTTCCAAAGAAATTGTATGTCCAATCTAGCAATGAGGGAAGATGGCCCAGAGATTGCTATCATGGAAATACAGAGATTTGTAGAAATGCAGGAGAACATGAGGCATCTACCAGAGAAATACTCAGGATCTCAGGAAGTATTGATAAGGGGGCCATGGATTCCCAATTTGGAAGAATTTACTACCAGTCAGAGCCAGACCTCAAGGCACTAAGGTGGTCATTCTGATCACTGAATAGTGGGGTTGGACATCTGGGTTGGACGTCCAACACACACACAAAGCTTGGACCCGATTCAACGGCATTTGCTCCCTGCACATATACAAAGGATGTGCAGGAAGCGCTGTATGTGGGTGGGAAGGGGCAGTCCTGGAGCGGAGTGTTGTCATGGCAGGGGTGTGCACACCATGGGAGGGGCTCCACCAATCGGTCCTGGCCTTGGGGGCCCCCGCTCAGGGTCAGGCGGCAGGGTGATGGGGCCACAATGGTTTTGGGCACTTGGGTGCTCCAGCTGGACATGCCAGTGCTATGGCAATGGGAAGCCACTGCAGCAGCACACCAGCTGGAGCATTGGGTGGCCTGACCGGGCACATCACAGGACATTTCCCTCCTTAAAATTGGGTGCATGCCGGGCAGTCTAAGTGCTAGATTTTACAACCACAGGAACCTCTAACTCCCATGATTGCGGAATCAGGTACAAATTGACCCCATCCATTTTTTAGGCGTCTGGATGGCCCGGACGTGCACATATTGGAATCTGCCTCTACGAGAATATCTGGAGGAGAACCTGAAGAAAGGATTCATCAGGCCTTCACCTTCTCCAGTGGGAGCTGCAATTTTCTTTGTGCCTGAGAATAATGGCTCCCTTGTATAGATGTATAGATTCCCATACATTCAATGCCTGACCACACAGAATCTGTACCCACTCCTACTCATCAATGAACTGTTGGGATACTTCTAAGGAGCTCATATTTTCACCACACTTGACCTTCATGGAGCTTACAACCTTATTCATATTTATTTTATTTATTTATTTTATTTACAGTCTCTTATATACCGCACTATTCACCATCAGCGCGGTTCACATGGAACAAAATGCTCAGTACATTTAACACGTATGAGTTTACATGTAACAGGGCATAAAAACTTGGATAACCGGGGTAACTATTTACAAAACGTACTATATGGCATCATATGCATAGAGGTTTCATAGGACAACACCAGCCCACTGTAGGATTGAATATCAAACTTGGTGGAAAGACGATGATTGGAAACAGCCTTTCACATGTGATATAGACATTGTGAGTATTTAATGATGCCCTTTGGCTTAAGAAATACTCCTGCTACTTTTCAACCTTTTAGACCAGTGTGTGGTAGTGTACCTTTTAGACTAGTGTGTGGTAGACATCCTGATTTTTCCCTGAGAACACAGCCAATCGCAACCATCGTCCGTCAAGTATTAGAATGTCTAAAAAAGAATAAGTTGTACGTCAAGCTAAAAAAATGTGAATTTGATTAGAAATTCATAGTTTCTGGGATATATTATTTCCCCTGAAGGCATCCAGATAGATGCCCAGAAGATTTCAGCAGTGACTGAGTGGACCCTCCCAAAAGATATCAAGTGAATCCAGTGACTTTTAGTATTTGCCAACTTCTACAAGCACTTTACCTCAGGCTTCTCCAGAGTGCCTGCTCCATTGACATAAATCCTGAAGAAGGATACCCCATTCACATGGGACTTAGTGCAACAGTAAGCATTTGATAGCCTCAAGACAGTGTTCACATCTGCCCCTATCCTGATACATTCTGACCTAGAACAGCTAGTCTGATAGATCCAGAGGGACAATTGGCACTGTACTCTCCCAAAGGAAGGCACTGAGGAATCTTGTCCATGCATGTGCATTCTACTCCCAGAAGCTTAATGCAGCTGAAAAAAATTACCATATCTATGACAAGGAGTTATTGTCCATTAAAACATGCATAAATGCATATTTGTTATAATGAAAATATTGAGTTCATTGTAAACCGCCTTGATGTGTGAAAGGTGGTATATAAACGCACATAAATAAATAAATAAAACTGCCTTTGAAGAATAGTGTCATCTCTTTCAGGGAGCACATCACCAAGTCCATGCCTACATGGACCATGAGAATCTGAAATTTCCTAAGACCTCGCAAAATATGAACACTAGACAAGCTTGCTGGTTGCTTTTCTTTTCCCACTTCATCTTTGGTCTGAACTACCCACTTGGCACCCTGTATAGCATGGCCAACGATCTCTTCTGGAGAGAAGGGGATGAGATGCCAGAGCCAGTTTCCTACCATAATCTTCCACACACAGAACTTTATCCTGGGCAATGGAAAGATGGACATTTTGGAGCATGTAAAGACAAGTTTGCCCAGTGATGAGGTAGCGTAAGATCCACAGTGAAGAGTGACAAGATCAGAGGAGGAGACAGGTTGGAGCAAGTGTTAAGGACTCCTGTACAAGAGAGACAAGCTTTACATACCCAAGGGCAAGGCACACCTGGCAGTGCTTCACAACTGCCATGATAACTTACTAGCAGCCACCCTGGCATTTGTAGAACCAGGGAACTGGTGGGATGAATTCTAGTAACCAGAATGAAGCCAAGACAGAAGGGATTATCTTACCTCCTATGAAATCTGTGCCCATAATAAAGTTCCATGGAACAGCCGCGATACTGCTGCCTACACCTGCTGAGCCCTGGAAATGGATCTCCATGGACTTCATTACAAATTTGCCCATGTTACTAGAGAAATCCTCCATCCTTGTAGTAGTTGATTCTTTTTCTAAGATGGTCCAATTCATTTCTGTGGCTGGATCTCCCTACTGTACACGAAACAGCAGACCTGCTGGTCTAGAAAGTGGTTCACCTTTATGGACTGCCTTCCCTTATAATCTCTAACCAAGGTACTCAGTTCACTGCGTGATTCTGGAGAGAAGTGATGAAGCTTCTGGACATCTAGGTCCATTTTTCCTTAGCCTACCACTCACAATTCAATGGGAAAACAGAATGCATGAATCAGACCTTGGAACAATATCTACAATGATTTTGTAATTACCACCAGAGCAACTGGACCCAGTTACTTCCACTGGCAGAAATTGTGTATAACAATTCGGAACATTCATTAACCAAGTTTTTGCCAGTTTTCATTAACAATGGCTTGTCATTCCAGAGATGTCAGAGATTCCAGAGTTCCAGTGGATGTAGAATGAGCCAAAGCTCTGAACAAGCAGCATATACAAGTACAACAGGATCTGTAAAAAGCAAAAGAAGCCCAGAAAATGTATGCTGGTAGAAAACATCCAGAGACTCCTCAGTTTTCAGCAGGAGATAGTCTGGGTCTCCACAGGCATCTGAGGAAAGCTTGAGCAGCAATTAACGGGACTGTTCGTGATCCAGGAGCAAGTGAACCCTGTGGAATATGAAGTGTAGTTCCCAGCTAATCTCCGCTGGGAGGTGTCTTTATGAACTACTAGGGGCAAAGTGGCAGAAATCACACCTAGACTGAAGCTGTGGACATTTACATCTCTTTGAAGGTAAACTGTGACTTAGCCTGGTCTCTACCCAAATTCTACCTCTGAACATGCCTACATGTGGGTTGCATAAAAGTGCATGGCTCCTTGGCACTGTGTGTAATTTTATATGCATAACCCCTGGAAAACTTTATAAAAGCCCCTTTATGGGTCTAAAAAGGCCTTCTGTGTGAAAAATCCTTTATAAAATTCACACGCTAACTGCATAGCTTGGAAAGGGGCAGGATATGGTGGGGAATGGGCATAAACTGCACCTTTCAGTTAAAGTGGACAGCAGTATGGTACCAGCAAAGTGAGTGTCTGAAGAGTGTCAGAATACCTACATGTACAGGTGTTTGTATATTCTGAAGAGCAAGCGTATGCATGTGTGCATGCAGGAGAACATAAGAACTGATCAGCAAGCCCAGTATCCTGTTTCCAACAGCGGCCATTCCAGGTCACAAGTACCTGGCAGGTTCGCAAAAAGGCACACGGGTTCCACAATGCTCGTCCCGGGGTAATTGTGGAACAAGTGTGTGAGTTTCTATATTTTTTCCCAGTGGGGACAGGGTCATATAACTAGAGTTCCCATTTGAAAATCTGGGCAGGAGAAGTCCACTGGCACAAATGTAAGTGTGTACATATTAACTGGAGAGAGGTTTCTGCCTGTGGACTGGGCAAATTCCTTTGACAACTGTCCTATTACTGCCTCCACTCTGCGTATGTCCTTTCAGAGGCATCAAAGAAAGCAAAGTATTTTCTTTTGCTGTTTTTGTTTGTGAATCTTTTTGAAACTTAAAACTTTGTAAATGTGCACCTCACACATCTCACCCATAAATCTCACTTTTGGTATCTCTGGTTTGTACCAGAGGCATTGAAGGGTGGAAATGAGTTGCCTGGTTCTCAGCCCATGGCTTTAACCCCTAGGCCACTCCACTTGAAGCATGTGTTTGCGCAGTCTCCAGGCTCACTCACAGCCTGCTGCTGCTGTCACATCTGGAACGAGGTCCTGCAGTTTTCCTCATGTTACTCCCGGAAAGCCAAGGTGTTGCAGCCTGGGTGGAAGACCATGGAAAAAGATCCCAAATCACTCCCCCTTGAAATCTCTGGTGGCTTCCAAAAAATTTGCTATTTACATGTGTCACTGATCTGCATGTGTACAGTGTATGCTACTATTTACTCATAAAGATGCTTTTAAAATAAGGGCTTATATATATTTGTTTGGTTTTTCTATTTTATCTGTTGATAATTCATTTCTAATTTGAATTGCAAACTACTGTCAGATTTAAATGGTGCTTTCTGTCACAAAGTGATATAAATTTGACTTTCTGATTTCATAGGTTGCCCAAATACTTGGTTCAAAATAACAATATAAATGAATGTCTTTGTTGTCATAGGTATAGAGTCAGCACATGGAAGATACGCTCAGGTATTATTTAAAGAATTATTTGAAAGCTATGTGAATGCTCTAAGGCCAGTGGAAGACACAGATAAAGCGCTTAATGTCACTCTACAGATCACACTTTCCCAAATTAAAGATGTGGTGAGTAACTGGAAATTTTGAATGAGGCTACAGGAAGGTATAACCTTTCCTCAACAGCCTTCTCTGGTATGCAGAAGATAGTGTAACAAAACTAATATCATTATAGCTAATGGAGATCCTTCTTGACTCCAGGGATAGACAGTAGCATCACTGCTTCTGGAGTTGCAAGTCTATAATTATCATGGTCCAAACTGTAATATGTTTCTCCACAGTGATGCCCTGCTGTGGACTTCTGCTTCTTGATATAAGCTGCATCAGTCACTGTGCTTATCACAAACAATTAAACATATATAAATTTTAGGGAGCAACTTTTAGAGAGGATTTTTCACACATAGAAGCAGTTTTATGTGTGTAAAATTACCCCATGGCTTACGTGAGTAAACGTATGCGCGACGACAAAGAATGCACTTTAATAGGACCCACATGTAAACGTGCTTGGGGACATAATTTGAGCGGAGTATGGGTGGAGTCACAAAGCATGCGTACTGTTTATAAAATATGCACCTAGCTGTGCACTTCACGCATGTAATTTTACACCTGCCCTCTATTTTAGCATAATTGTGCAGGTTTTGTGAAGCTACTTGATAAGGACATCTAGGTGCCTATGGGATGTTTACTAAAGTGTGCTAATATTAGCATGGGGCATACTATGGGAACCGTTACCGCATGCTAAAGATGTGGCCGCAGTAAATTCCCACACTAACCGCTATGTGTGGGGTGGGAGAGAGACTCGACGGTTTAGGGGCAAAAGTGTGCACATTGTGGCTAGCACGGGCATCGTTAGTGCATGCTAACTGGCAATGTTGCAGTTAACGCAAACTGTTGAGATGGTGGTAGGTGCCCTCACGTTAATTGCAGCAAACTGCTTAGTGCTGGGGTGGCGTGGAACATGTTTGGCATGCTTCCATGTGTTAAAGTAGGACTGACACCACCCCAGTGCTAGAATTAAGGGGTAAAGGTGCGGTAAACTACTACATTTTACCGAACATGCCCTTATGTGTCTTTGTAGAAGAGCCTCAAAATAGGCTCCTCTTGGACTTCCAACCTAGGCGACCTGTTATAAAATTACCCTCCACTCCACAAGCCTAAAGGTCCTAGAAACAGCCACATACTTCTGACAGATTATGGGATCTTACTCAGATGAAAGGCACTAGGGATGTACATTTCTTGGTGCATGTTCACTTTGTATGGAAATTTATTTAGGAGGTCACTTTAGAAGTCTTGTGTGGCATCTACCCATGTAAATGGCAGCATTTATACATGCAAATACTGATTTTTACAATGTCACCATTTAGGTTTGCAAAGGTTAAGAAGCAATGATATTTCTGGAACAAGATGAAAATGTGGACATATTCATTACCCTATTAACGAAGTTTGCTAGGTCAAAATGTATTGTAATGTGCAAAGCATGGGCAATTGATGTAGTGCAATCAGGGGCGGCCCAAGGAGGGTGCGGGGCCATGTGCAGAGACTCGGTGCGGGGCCTCTTTTGCATAAGGAGCCTCATTTGCATAAATATTTGCATAATGTTATCATACACTAACTTTTAGTAAACATGCCTCTTAATGAGTGTATGGATAAAGAAAGACTAAAAGATTTCTACATTACTATAATCCAGTGCCAACCGCCAGGCACATTAGAAACTACTACAAACACTGCCCATTTAGAACCCA
Source organism: Ichthyophis bannanicus (assembly GCA_033557465.1). Classification (NCBI taxonomy): domain Eukaryota; kingdom Metazoa; phylum Chordata; class Amphibia; order Gymnophiona; family Ichthyophiidae; genus Ichthyophis; species Ichthyophis bannanicus. The sequence goes on from CM066032.1 coordinate 1,507,297,015, forward strand.
TAGCAAACCCGCCATATCATAACAGCACTACCAGGACTCACAAAGCACGATACCCTACCTATCAAAAGGCAACACTGCAAATATTAAACCAATACATTTCAGAGAATAACAATACATGTCCTACTGGGGAAAGAGAACAAGTGGCAATGTCAAATAGGAATTACATAAACAGAATACCTCAGCTCAGTTACACATGCAGAATATAGACCATCACCAAACAAGGAATCACAATTTAGAAACAGGAAGACAATAATTAAATTGGGAACCCCAAAAGCCAAACTTGGAATGTACAACAACACTGTAGAAATAAAACTATAAATTAATTTCCTCTTGTACTAAACAAAGCGCAGACGTTAATGATGCACATTTCCCAGAGCTGACATATTCCAGTTAATAAATTCAAAATAAAGAGATATTTTTCTACCTTTTGTGCATTTCTTTTTAAGTTGCAATTGCTCCAGCCACTTTCTTCTGTTTCTTTGTGTCTTCTGCTAACTCCCCATCGTCTGCTGTCCATTTATCCTTTCTTCTCTCTTCTAGTTTTTTTCCATTCTCTCTCTACATCTGCTTTAACATACTAATCTTTCTCCTTTTGCTCTTTCCTCATTCCTATTTCATCCACTCACATTTTACCCCTCCATCCTCAATCCCCACTTACTCTCCCAATACCCGGCAAATTGTACATTTTTCTTCCCTCCCACACAAAATATTTTCATCTCCATTTCACTCTCCCAGCTCCATCCCATTCTAATCCTCCCCCAACATCAGCTCCCTTCTAGTTCCAGCCCCACCCAGCATCCACTCCCTTCTAGTCCCCGCAGCAGCCCATTTCCAGTCCTAGCCCCCCCATCAGCCCATTTCCAATCCTATCCTAGCCCCACCATCAGCCTATTTCCAGTCCTAGCTCCCCCATCCATTTCCAGTCCTATCTGAGTCCCTCCATCAGCCCATTTCTAGTCCTTTCCTAGCCCCACCATCAGTCCATGTCAAATCCTAGCTCCTCTCCACTCAGCCCATTTCCAATCTAAGCCCCCATGAGCCTACTTCCAGTTCTAGCCCCTCCATGAGTCCATTTCAATCCAAGCCCCCACCACAGCCCATTTCCAAACTTAGCATCCCCCAACAGCCCATTTCCAGTCCTATCCTAGCCCCTCCATCAGCCCATTTCCTGTCCTAGCTCTCCCCCACCACTCAGCCCATTTCCAGTCCTAGCTCCCTCCCCTCACAGCCCATTTCCATTCCAAGCCCCCCTCCCCATCAGCTATTTGCAGTTCAAGCCCCCCTTCCGCTCAGCCCATTTCCATTCCAAGCCCTACTCCCCATCAGCTATTTGCAGTTCAAGCCCCCCTTCCACCCAGCCCATTTCCATTCCAAGCCCCCGTCCCCATCAGCTATTTGCAGTTCAAGTCCCCCCTTCCACTCAGCCCATTTCCAGTACTAGCAACCCCCCCAGCCCATTACCAGCCCTAGCCCCCATAGCCCATTACCAGTCCTAAGCCCCCCATCACCCCATTTTCAGTTATAGCCCCCATAGCCCATTACCAGTCCTAACCCCCCATCAGCCCACCTCCAGTCCTAACCCCCATCAGCCCATTACCAGTCTTAGCCCCCCATAGCCCATTACCAGTCCTAACCCCCCATCACCCTATTTCCAGTCCTAGCCCCCCCCATAGCCCATAACCAGTCCTAACCCCCATCACCCTATTTCCAGTCCTAGCCCACCCCATAGCCCATTTCCATTCCAAGCCCCGTCCCCATCAGCTATTTGCAGTTCAAGTCCCCCCTTCCACTCGGCCCATTTCCAGTACTAGCAACCCCCCAGCCCATTACCAGTCCTAGCCCCCGATAATGCTTCTTTACCCGGTTCTGGAGCTTCCCATAACAAGGCTGGATTTTAGGATAGTCACAATAAATCTTCATGACAGAAATTTGCCTACCTTGTAGACCCAGTGTATACAAATATATCTCGTGAACATTGTAGATGTCTTGAAAACCGGGCCTGGTAGGTGAGGAAGCAGAGGTTAGGCCTGCTAGCCCTAAAATCTCGTGCCTCAATACATTGATTAGTCTATAACAAGCCACCAGCCTCTTTTACATTTTTGCAGGTCAAAGTTGGGAAAAACAACTATAAACAGAGAATTATATTTCATAAAGGAGCTGGAATTAAAGTACTTTTCAGTCTTGCAACTATGGCATTATAGTTTTTTTAAATACACTGATACAAAGAGGCAAATAACTTCAGAAAAGAGACAAAATGCAGTTTAATTGCACATTAGCAGAGTCACATTGATGACCTATTTGCAGGATGAGCGGAACCAGATATTGACAGCATATTTGTGGATTCGACAAAGCTGGTATGATGCGTATCTCAAGTGGGACAAAGACAAATATGATGGTCTGGATTCAATCAGGATTCCTAGCAGTATGGTGTGGAGGCCGGATATTGTCCTATATAACAAGTAGGTGAGAGCTTGAAAAATACAGTTGTGAAATAAATGACAGATTTATTTTTCAGTGGAAAGGACTCACTTCCAGCACAGACATTTTACCACTTAAAAGGCAAATTAATTTTTTATAATAGTGGCCCACATAAGAAGAGTGGATCTTTCAATCCCAATCTAAGATGACATGCTGCACGGAGTTCTTCTAATGGCAATATTGACTGTTCCACGGATAGCCGAATGAATTTCTTTAATTTCACCTTCATGCTTCATATTTATAAATCCAGCACTGGATTATCAAATGCTTTGTGGTCTATTCCTGAGAGTCACACTCACACTCTGGTAAAGATATTAATTTCTATTTATGGACGAGGTGTCCACATCTACCACAGCCTTCATAGACTGTTCATAGAACAGTGGTATAGATTTTGTGACGTAGCCTTTGGGGTCCATTTTCATTTGTGCTTGAATTGTGGAATGCAGGAGAAATATTCCCTTCCTTGACCTATGTGCTAAAATAATCTAAGCTTCTCATGTTTTCAGTGACGAATTTGTTCATTCCTTCACTACACCAGGATGTTAGCTCTGTTGCTGTGCGTAGGAAAGAGCAGGAATTTTATGGGAAACTCATATCAGGAACTTCACTAGCATGAGCACACAGCCCGCGTCTGTTTCTGAAAAACAACTTCCCTTAGAAATTTTACGACCTATGATTCTACAAAATATAGGGCCTGATATTCAGCTGCTGAAACCTAAACCTGGATATTCAATACCACGGCCATATCTGGGCACCAGCATTGAATATCTGGGTTGCTTGGATTGCCGGGAAGCTAACCGGGTAGCTGCGATATTCCTCCGCTGACTGATTAGCTTCTTCAGCAAATGCTAGGCTGGCCTTTACTGCACCTGATTTTCACCCCTTGTAGATAACTGGGAAGTCGCTCAATATTGCCGCTGCCCGATTATCGATGGGTGCTGTCCTCAGAACACTCCCAGCATATCCTGATACTAACCGGTTAGCATCAGGATGCGCAGCAGCGGCACCCGTGGATGTTCAGTTGCATTAACCATGTTAGTGCCGCTGAATATCCCAGACAAGGGCATTAACAGGCCTGTTAACTGTGCTATTCCCTTTTAATATCCCCCATAGAATATAACAGCTGGTAAGGATTGTAATCTCCATCTGATCTGCCATAGACAGGAGTTCATTCTGGCTTTTCCTGCAGTTCATTGCAACTATGGACCCTCTGTACTTATTCCGTGCCCTCTTAAACTTTGCTGATGTTTTTGCCTCATCCAGCTGCACCGAGAGACTATTCTATGCATTCATTATCCTTTCAATAAAGAAATATTTTCTACTGTTACACTATACCAAAATCTACCGCCTTAGAGCGTTATATCATAATCTCTTGATCTAACATTTTCTTGTGTAAATTCTTTGGGCCTAATTTTCGAAGGCCTTTACATGGGCGACTTCCCTAGTTACCCGTGTAAAGGCCTCATCCAGGATTTTCTAAGGGCACCTACACGAGTAGTGCCTTCGAAAATCCCGGATCTGTCCCTAACATGCCCAGATGCCGGCTGCATAGCACCAGGGTGCTTTGGGGGGCATTCCGGAACGGAGCGGAGGCAGGCCATGGCGCTACCCGTGCTACATGGTTAATGCTCTGCACCTTAAAGCTAGGCATGGGAAAACCTCGCCTATCTTTAAGGCGCTGGGGCTAGCCATGTAGCATCGAAAATCAGTGCTACACAGGTAGCTCCTGTGGCTTCCTGTCTGTTCGGCGACACCGGGTTAGGTGGGAGGTGGGCGGGCTATGCGCCGACATGGCACATAGCACCATCCAGCTAAAATTCGGGTCCTTTGACTCTTTGCTGCCTTTTATATTCAGTATTGAATTCACAGTGACATTTTATTTTCCTGTTTAGAGCTGATGATGAATTCTCAGAGCCAGCGAATACAAATGTGGTATTGAGATATGACGGAAAAATAACTTGGGATGCACCAGCGATTACTAAGAGCTCATGCGTGGTGGATGTCTCTTATTTCCCCTTTGATAAGCAGCAGTGCAATCTTACCTTTGGCTCCTGGACTTACAACGGTAACCAGGTGGACATAGTCAATGCTTTAGACAGTGGTGACCTCTCTGACCTTGTGGAAGACGTGGAGTGGGAGATACATGGAATGCCAGCCGTCAAGAACGTCATTACATATGGCTGCTGCTCAGAGCCATATCCAGATGTCACCTTCACCTTAATTTTGAAAAGAAGGTCCTCCTTTTATATATTCAATCTGCTGATTCCTTGTGTGATGATATCTTTCCTGGCTCCACTGGGATTCTATCTCCCTGCCGATTCTGGGGAAAAAGTGTCACTTGGTGTTACCGTCCTCCTTGCTCTGACAGTGTTTCAGCTGATGGTTGCAGAGATCATGCCTCCATCTGAAAGCGTGCCATTGATAGGTAAGTGCTACATGACATGAAGATGAGCGGATGTGCTGATGTGGGGAAATTCAGACCACACTGAGAACGCTGAAAAGGGTAAAATAATTTTCAAACTATACAGTAGAAAATGGAGGAGTAGCCTAATGCTTAGAGTACTGGCTTGGTAACCAAAAGACTGGGCTTTAGTTCCCACTGCCACTCCTTGTGGCCTTGGGCAAGTAACTTAACCCGCCATTGCCTTGGAAGAAAGGCCTGACAATCTACTTCCAATCACACCGAGGGTGATTCCGATCCCAAATAGCAGGAGATGGACATCCAGCCCCTGCCATTCCGCTAGACCCAATTTGGAGCACAGAGCTCCCCACACATACTGCCGAGATGTGTGGCGAGCTCTGTATGAGGGGAGGAGGGGGTGGACTGGAGGTGGAGTGAGGGCAGGCTGGAGGTGTGACCCTCAACCCAGATGTACACGGCCTATTCTGGTGACAGCCCTCTACATCTGGGCTGGGGGACCTGGACAGCTGACTTATTCATCCTCAAAGGTGGAATAAGTCCCCCCCCCCACCAACAGAGGGGGACAGTCATGCCGGGACCAGCAGAGGAAGTAAGAAGGGGAGCCCCTGCAGCCTGATCCCAGCCCTAGACTGTCTGATTGGGCATTGGGGGTTGGGCCGCAGGGAACATGGGTTTGACAGGAGTGCTGGCAATCAGGGTTCTTGCATGGTGTCATGGCAACAGGATGCCACTGCACCGCAGCCCCATGCAGGAGCCCAGGCTGAGCTATCTGTGAAATTGGTGAGACATCCAGCCTGACAGAATCAGGACATGGCCTGCCCATCCAGGCCGGTCGCACCCAATTCTGATCTCACGAGGATGTGCATCCCCCACAGGATCAGAATCGGGTACAAATCCATCCCATCCGGATTCTGGACATCTGGATGGGCCAGATGTGCCCCGAATGATGGACATCTGGATGGGCCAGATGTGCCCCGAATGAAATTGGCCTCAGTGCCAAAAAACCCCAGGAGTTGCTTGGTCACCAAGAATCAGCGATGAGTTGAAGGTACGCATTGCAGGCAAAAAATAGTTTTGTTATTCATCATTTGAAACAAAGTTTTAGTAATTTTTGGGTTTTTTTTTTTTTGTGAATATTCATCTTAATTGTGCACCTTCTATGCGTGCTATAGCTTCTTTGCATATGCAAATAGATAGTGCGCATGTTAATTTTTAGGAACCTAAACAAACGTCCAAACGAAGATGAAATGTACATCTCTAAAAGAAAATGTCTGTAGCAGACTGGATACAGTCTACTGACACTTAATACTGGGCTACCTGTGCAAAACTGAAGACTGAAACACACCTGCCGTACCTGATCATGTGCATTCTTGGAACTAGGTCTACTTACATATTTTGGTAACCCTGGAAACCAAACCTTCTTGTGACCCTGGTTTTGAAATGCCTAGTTATAAAGCATCTTGGAGAAATATCCCCTAGATATTTACAATTAAAAAAAAATGCGATGAAGGATAAAATCCTATAACAAAGGAAACTGTATTATGACTCTTGCTAGAAACTGTGAACTGCAGTAATGGTGAATCTGGGGTTTAGCCCAAGCAAATGTGCTGAGGTAACTGTTACTGTGTACCAAATATGCAGCATCATGAAGAATTCCGTGCTACGGAATTAACGTGGCTTAGGACAGAGACTGGCCGCTTTAGGGGCGCAGCTGCACATTACGGTCAGTGCCATTTTTCCCTCTAAGCTGTGCGTGTGTGCGCGCGCACACACCTCGCCGAGCGAGCGCACATACTTTACAACAGAGCGCACAAAAATTACGGCTCTGATTCTGATAGAAAACAACACAGACGTCTTAAAATTTAAAAGTTATGATTGTAATTATTAGAAATTTCCTGCTTCATTTAGTAATCGTCTATTTTCATTTAATTTGATTAAAATCAATGTGGTGTACGTACATACTGTATTCTGGCGTGTAGTCAAATTTTAAAGTATACAACTCCGAGTATCGTTATGTGGCGCACAAAAATTTAACCTTCCTTCAAAAGCTGCACACAGCTGATATTTTATGCGCACACAGCCTACAGAAAATTAGAGGGAACATTGGTCAGTGCAGGCATCTTTAACGCATGCTAACCACCAATGTTGCAGTTACTGCAGGTGCACCTCAGTAGGTGGCATTAGGTATACCCATGGGCTAACTACATACGGACATGCCAGGCATGCCTCTACTTGTTAGCGCAGGTCTGGTGCTACCTCGTGCTAAATTTAGGGGCCTAATGTGTGGTACACCGCTGCATTTTAGTCACCATGCCCCTTAGTTTCAGGGGAGCATATGATATTTACATGTTTTAAAGTGTAAATTTATCTTTTATTTCTCAGGCAAATATTACATAGCAACTATGACAATGATAACGGCATCCACAGCACTGACCATCATCATAATGAACATCCATCACTGTGGAGCAGAAGCAAAACCTGTACCACAGTGGGCAAAGATAGTTATATTGGGCTACCTGTCAAAGATATTCTTGGTTTACGATGTGGGGGAAAATTGCACAACTCCCCAAGGAAGAAAGTGTGAGTGCAAGCTGGCAAATGAGAAACGGCAGACGACTCCTACCACTTACACGGGGCTGCAAAGTCCCATGACCAGAGCCAGAGACTGTGGCTGTGATGTCAGCACAGAGCTGAAGCAGTTGAACAGGTGCCTGCCTGGCAGATTTGAGACCCAGTATGAGAGCCCAGAGAGGGGCCCTGTGGCTAAGTGTGCCCACATTGAATCAATGGTAAGGAATATTGAATTCATCACAGACTACTTCAGGGAACAGAAGGCTATGAGTGCTAAGGGAATTGAGTGGAAGAAGGTAGCAAAAGTGATGGACAGGTTCTTCATGTGGATCTTTTTTATCATGGTATTTTTTATGAGTGTTTTGATCATTGGGAAAGCGGCTTGACTCCTATATTTATCTTTTCTGTTTTGCTCTCTATTTTTGTTTCTCTGAAAAACATACAAATCACAGCCAATCACTAATACCACATCATTTTTTTCTAACAACCTAATATTGACACTGTAGCGGTTCTTCTGATGGGGGTGAGGGTGACCCCAGAGGCCAGGTACAGAGCAAAATTGCAGTCATCTGTGTTAACTGCTGTTCTCCTCATATAAGAGGCTGTGGGGAGGCTGATGACAGCTTCACACACTCCTAACTTTACCTGCGGGTTGCTAAATGGGCAACAGCTCAATATCATGGTTGCAGCCTCCACCTCGCCTCAGAACGCCCACGACATGGCCCGATGCTAACTCTATAGCATCGGGGCGTGTAACAGTAGCATTCGCTGATATCCAGTGGCTCTAGGTGCTGGTGCTGCTGAATGTCCCACTTAGAGGCATTTACACGCTTCCCAGGTCTGCAAACCATGTAAATGCCTTTGAATATCAGGCCCTATATCTGTATTTCTGTATCTGCTTTCATAACTTTCTGGTTTGCCCTATTGGTGTGCTTAGTTCCTGATTAACTCTCCCATACAGTGCCTTTTAAAGGTTTTGACGCTCTTGTATGTTTTTCATATTATGCTGTCAGAAAAATACAATTCAAAATGCATTAAAGTCGAAGTTTGTTTCACTGATCTACAAAATATACTCAACACTTGCAACATGAAAATGATTATAAAACTATTCCAAAAGTAATTAAGAATAAGAAACAAAAGAAATCTCAGTTGCGCAAGTCTTCACCCACTTTGACTCAATACTTGATAGATGCCCCTCTGCAACAATCAGGGCTGGTCCAAGGAGATGAGGTGCCCTAGATGAACCTTATGCCTTGCGTCCTCCCTTGGACTGGCCCCCCTTGCACGGCACTGCATATGCTGTTGCTGTACCTCAGCTTGGGGAAGCTTGTAAAACAGGAGACTGTATTCTGTAGATGTTTGTGAGGCTCAGGTTTGTTACATATCGTTAGAGTTTATGTGAAGTCAGCCATAAGCCTGTGCCAATACAAAATGCCGTCCAATGGGCAGACGAAGCTAAGGTTACCAGATGTCCACAATATTTGGGGATTGTCCCCAATTTTAGAGCGGTGTCTCTGACTCCCACCTGTTTGGAAGCTTCCTATCACTGACTCCAACTATGGGGGCAGAGGGGGTAGAAAAAAAATGTATTTTTGATTTAGTGAGTTGAATATGCCAGATTTTAGAATTTACATCCATTAACTTTATATGTTGCACAGTACGGGGGAAATGCATCACTGTTTCAATATCTCTGTTAAGGTGTCTGCTTGGAAGTGATATTGTTGCTGGCATGCGATGGATGACTCCTCTTCCCTCCTACACGCCTTGTTGCTCAAACCTGGAACTAAGATGACCCCCCCACACCTCAGTTAAATGTCAGAGATTTGCCTGTAAAAAGTCTGGTAACCTTAGACTAAGCACTCTTAAGACAGCCTCTGAAGCAGAGATTCTCAAACTATGAGGCTGGATGCAATAGTGACCCCCAGAAAAAACAAACAAACCTTGAATAAGATGACAGATGAATGTTTTCGGAGCACATCTGATGTGTCAGTTTCCATATCCATTAGAATATGACAGACTCTGATCTCCAGCTTTCCTCTTCTTTTCATACAGTTTGCTTGCCAAAGGCCTTTTTAAATTCCAATATCATTTTTGTCTGTACTTCTTTCAAGATATCCCTAATGAATATGGATAAGATAGATTTCTATGCCTTGTCTCCCTTGCATGCCAGTCTATCTCATGTGAAGGTACATTATAGAAAAGACGTGGGGCCTGATATTCCAAGGCATTTACACGGTTTACAGACCTGTAAACCGCGTAACTGCCACTAAATGGGATATTCAGCAACACTAACATGGTTAGTGACTCTGAATATCCCTGAGTAATACCGATTGCTAACCGCGTAGCACTGGGGCGTGCCAGGGTCGTTCCAGGACAGAGCAGAGGTGGAGTGAATCGCAAACCAGTTAGCAGTGATATTGAGCCGCTGCCCGGTTTGTGATCTGCGGTGGAAGCCAGGCACAGGAAACCCTGCCCTAACTTTCACCGCATATCACTAACCGGGCAGTGGCTCAATATTGCCACTGCCCGGTTAGCGATTGGGCTCTGCGGCGAGCCCGGATAGTCAATGCTGGGGCCAGATATGACCCTGGAATTGAATATCTGCATTTAATGTTCAGTGCCGACGGATAGCTGCTGTAATTGTGGTAGCCACTGGTGCTGAATATTGGGCCATGGAGAGTGGAACTGAGACACTGAAGTTTCGACATTTGCAATTCTGGCAGCATTTTGGAAAGAGCTCTGCTGGTGCATGTGTATCTGCCAATATGTGGAGCCGGAGGAGCCATCTTATAAACCTACATGTTGGAAAAATAAACGTTGGCAATGCAAGGTGGTGGCAGGTATTTCGGAACTTCCATGTGTAAGTGGCAGCACAAATACATGCAGGTTGCACATTTTACAAACCTACATGGCCAAAGGCTGCCAACTAACTACCAAGATCACTGTATAACTCGGTTCAATTTGGAGTGAGAAATAAACTAGGGGGGTTTAAGGAGGATAACCCTTACTACTCCTGTAAAAGGCTGGCTGAAATGTTGTTGTTGTTAAGTGCCGTTGAGTCGGAGTCGACTCATGGCGACCCTCTGGATAGCTATCCGAAATTGTATTCGGTCTTCAGTCAGGCGGCTCATTGTTGACAGACTGGTACCCGTGGCTGAAATGCACACTGTTTAAAAACTTGCATGTGCCAGGGAGCAAGTGTACATCTGTCATGCTATACACATGTATTCCCTATGGATGGCTAGCGCTTGTAAAGCATATAGACATTGTCACTGAATACTAACCCTGGATATTCAATGTTTGGGCTATATCCAGCCATTGGCATTGAATATTCGGGTCATTGCATAGTCTGGCAGCTAACTGGGCAGTGGAAATATTGAACTAGTGCCCGGTTAGCTCCCATGAGCAAAGATAAATCAGCCTTTGCTGTGCCTCATTTACTGTGGGTCGCTAACCGGTCAGTGGCTCAATATCGCCGCTGTCTGGTTATCAATGAGTGCCGCCTCTGCTCCGCCCCGGAATGCCCTGATGTAAACCACGTAGCATTGGGTCGAGTAGCGGCAGCATCCGCGGATATTCAGCAGCACCAACTGTGTTAGTGTCGCTGAATATCCCGCTAATTGGCAGATCTGCAAACCATGTAAATGCCTTTGAATATCCCCCCTGTAGATTTTTAACCCACCCTGGCCACTGCCTAACTACGCCCCCCAGCACATCCCCTTAAAACTTCCACGTACTAAGAATATTCACATGTAAACTGGACCCTTCCTAAAATGGCCATTTAAATATGGATGCAATTTAACATCTCTATGCCTGATTATGTATAAGGCTTCTAAAATAACTCCCTTTGGATATCCTCACAAGCATCACTCATGCAATTCTTTCCAACCTCTCTGCAGGTGTGTATGTGTGTGTTCATATGTGTATCTGTGTTGTATTTATGTATGTCTCTGACTTGGAGGGGAGTGGAGAAGGATGGTTTCAATGGATCTGTTCCCAGATATTCTGTTGGTTTGGAAAGAATAATACAATGAAACCAAGGGGCATGTTTATTAAAGCGTGGTAGGGTTTTGTAGCCAATGCCAGGCGTCGGTTGCAAAAGTGCCACGGAAGCTGTAAAAGGTTGTGTGTTATCTCTTGGGGGTGTGCATAGCACTTCCCCAGCAGATAGCAGTGGTGAAAATGCAGGGATCGTGGCAAGACAGCATGTCTGCAAAATGTGCAATTATCATGCACTATCAATGCTCGCAGTAGCTACACATTACAGGCATACCCACACCTTGAATTTTTATGTACATGAATAAATTAAAGTATTTTATAGTCAACTTGTGTGATCCACCCACACTCTGCCCAAACCCTAGTTCTGCGCACTTCTACCAGCAAAGCATACACCATCATGCCAAAGCACGTACTTTTTCTGTGGTCAGAAATTTATAAGAGGCTGTTTACACACATATGTGCCCACATTGACATAGAAATTACTTGATAAAATGACCTCCTAGATGTTGGTGCCACCAGATTTCAAAGGCTGTAATTTACATTCTAACCACAAGATGTCACGGTTCCAAGGGAACAGGCATTGCTGTGCTTCTCCACCACTAGGAAAAAGTACCAGAGCGAACAGTAGCACCCTACACTATCCATTCAACATCCATGTTGATTCCCTCTCCTCCACTCATGACTCTGCATTCCTTTCCCTCCTCTCTGATCTTTCTCTCCGTCGGTTCATTCAATTCCTCACTCACTCTGCTGGTCACACGTTGGATCTAGTCATTTCGCCTTTCTCTTCTGTTTTGGTTCCCTCCTCCTTTTCTTCCCTGCCCATTCCCCGGTCTGATCATTTCTGTCTGTTTTTTTTGGTCCCAGCCTCCCCTTCCCCATTCCCCTCTTCTTCCCCCCAGAATCCCGCCATCGCCCCCTCCTGTCTCTGTCATCGTATTACCCCTGCTACCCTTACTCAGTTTCCCCCTTCAGACTCTCTTTTTCCCCCAGATTTCCATCTTCTCCCCGTAGATACCCAGGCTCAGTGCTGGACTACCACTCTCACCAGCACCCTCGACAGCCTTGCCCCTCTTCAGACTCTCCCCCCCCCTGACTCTCCCCCCCCACTGCTCCGTACTCGTCACCACTTCCCATTGTTTCACCCTGGTCTCTTGCTGCATTGCTCCTACCTCCGCAGGGCCAAGCGCCATTGGCGCAAGCATCCTTCTGCTGCCAGCCAAGCCTACTTTCGGCACTGTCATTCTCACTATCGTTCCCTATTACACTCCGCAAAACTAGACTATTTCTCTAATCTTAGTTCCTCCTCCTCTAACTCTTCCCGTCAGCTCTATTCAATCCTTCGTTCCCTCTCTGCCTCCCATTCTTTCACCTCCCTTACTCCTTCTTCTCCCACTCCAGATCCAGCTCTCCTAGCTTCCCACTTCGATGCCAAGATTACCTCCCTCCGTCTGCTTTTCCCTTCTTGCCCTCCTCCTCTCTCCCCTCCCCCTGTGGCTTCCGTTTCCTCCCCCGCTCCATCCCCTCTCTCTCCCCCCCTCTCCCCCCCTCTCCCCCCTCATCCCCTCACTTTCTCATAGGTGGTCCACTTTCCAACCCATCACCAGCTCAAAATTAACTAAAGTCTACTCTTCTACCCGGAAAACCACCTGCATTTCAGACCCCCTTCCCTCCCATTGGCTTCTGGACTCTTCCCTTGCCCTCTCTCCCCTGATCCTTTCAATTTTCAACTCCTGCCTCTCCTCCGGTACCTTTCCCTCCATTTGGAAGCATGCTTCCATCCTCCCTATTTTGACCCCTCATCCCCAGCTAACTGCGCCCCATCTCAAACCTCCCATTCCTGTCTAAGCTCCTAGAGAAACTGGTGTTTGCACAACTCTCCTCACATCTCGAAGCCTCTCTTGTTTTACACCCCTGGCAATCTGGTTTCCGCCCTGGCCACAGCACCAAGTCTATCCTCCTCTCTCTTCTCAACAAATTGCACGTCGCACACGATCACAGTTCCCTTTCTATTGCCGTCTCACTAGACCTTTTTGCTGCCTTCGATCTTGTGGACCACCGTACACTCCTCACACGCCTTCATGACACTGGTTCTGTCCTTCACTGGTTCCGTTCCTTTCTCTCTAACAGAACTTTCTCCGTACTCTCGGGGCCCTCTTTCTCCTCTCCCACCCCCCTTCCCTGTGGTGTCCCCCAGGGTTCTGTCCTTGCTTCTCTCTTGTTTAACATTTTCCTAGCACCTCTTGCTCTCCTAATTCAACAGCACAGTATCTCAGCTTACTTCTACGCGGATGATATCTTCATCCTTCACCACACTGATGCCATTTCCCCCGACATTCCTCCTCTCAATTCTTGCTTAGTTTCTGTCGCCTCTTGGCTTTCCTCTAACTTTTTGCATATCAACCTCTCCAAAACCTTTGCCATCTGGTTTACTTATGGGAATCCTGCTCCCCCCCTTGTTCCCCTCCTCTCCTCCTCTCCAATCTCTCTTGTTTCTTTCCTGCGTTATCTTGCGGTTACTCTGGATTCTTCTCTGTCCTTTAAAGAGCACATTTCCTCGGTGGTTCAACGGTCCTTCTACACCTTGCGACAACTTCGTGTGGTTCACCCTTTTCTGTCAGTCCCCTCCATGACCACTTTACTCTTATCCTTAGTTGTTTCATGCCTGGACTATTGCAACGTCTCCCTAGTCGGTCTTCCCCAATCCCAACTACGAAGATTACAGCTTGTTCACCACATTGCCGCACGTATTTTGACCCATGCTTCACGTTATGACCATATTACCCCCATTCTGATCCACTTGCATTAGCTCCCAGTCCCCTACAGGATACATTATAAAGTGCTTCTCTTCATCCACAAGTTCATCTACGCTGGCACTCCACTTTACCTCGCAGATTTGATCCATCTTCATACACTTCATCGTTCCCTCAGGTCAATCCATGTTATTCGTCTTTTTCTCCCTTCCCCATCCCAGGCCCATGTTGAGTCCTCACGCACCTCAGTTTTTTTCTTCTTGGGTCCCCGGCTCTGGAACTTGCTTCCCGCTGCCCTCCGCTTAGAAACCTCTTACAAAACATTTAAATCAAGGCTAAAAACTCACCAATTTTGCAATGCAAATGACCTTCCTTTACCTTCCTTTCCACTATCCCCACCCCCTCGCTGACACCCCTTGCCTCATCTCCCACCTCCATCCCTGCCTGTTCTTATCTATTTCTATTCTTTCTCTCTTGTCTACCATATCTACCATGAATTTCTGTTTCCCAGCAGTCTTAAAAATTTGTTTGTAAACTGCTCAGATGCTTATGGTGTAAGCGGTATATTAAATCTTTCAATAAAGATAAAGATAAAGATAAAGTATGTGCAACGATTAAGGGGAATGTTTACTAAAGGGTGCTAAACGTTTGCACTTACTGCGCATTTGGAGCAGAACTAATGTGTGTTAAGTGCAAAAGCCCTGTGCCAACTGTCTGGGGCATGCCCAACATTTCCTGTCAAATTAATGCACTGAGAAATGCCCTAATGCATGACAGCAGCATTCGCAGTTAATGCAGGTGCATGTAATGCTACCCCTGGAGGTGGTGCTAAGTGCACCTGCACTAACTGTAACATTGACAATTAGCATGAATTCGTTACTTCCATGCTAACCAGTACTGTATGAACATTCATGTTATTGCATGTACTTTCACACACAAAAATGACTTTGTAAAATGATCCCTTGTGTGTGTAACTGTGGTATCTGAATAGTTTGTGTGTGTGTTGGCTCTCTGTGTGTGTCCCTGACTGAAAGAGGAGAGGAGAGCGGAGGGAAGGGGCAGTTTGAAAGGAACAATTCCATAACTGCTATGTTTCTACAGTATATACCAATGTTTCTATGCCGCAGCTGCTGGAACTGTCTCTCCCATGGAAATGCATTACTCTAATTTTGGAGGGGGGACTTTATTTCTTTGGAACCCTAGTCTGATCTTGCCCATTTTCAGACTTTTGCCCACTCCCCTCACCCCCAATGGCAAATATATTCTCATTCTTTTAAGGTTGCAGAGAGTTATTTTAGCCCCAATTCAGATGAACAGACAGACATTCTCAAGCCCTTATGTATAGTTTGTTTTTTTTAATTAACAATTTTTATTAGAGTTCAATTTCTTTTCATCATTCTCTTGAGTGAAGAAAAAAAAACAACAGACTATCGGGAGGGGGGGGGGGGAGGGAGGGTGGAGGTACTACAGACCTGCTTGAGAAACATTGTTCAAGTCATCCAATACTACAATATGACAATACTCAATACAGCAGGATATAACATTTGTGCAAAACACAGTTTTAAACTTGAAATGCTTTTCTTTAGATACGGGACCAGCAAATTTATTGCTGCAAAGTAGGTCCTTTGATAGGTGAGTTTGAGAATCACTTCCTGCAAATGTTCGTTTATCAACAAATGTTGTTGTTGTTAAGTGCCGTCGAGTCGGAGTCGACTCATGACGACCCTCTGGATAGCTATCCTAAATTGTGTTTGGTCTTCAGTCAGGCGGCTCATTGTTGACAGACTGGTACCTATAGCTGCTGTTATTGTATCAATCCATCTCATTGCTGGCCTTCCTCTTTTGGATTGTTGATCTTCTATCTTGCCAAGCATAATGTCTTTCTCTAATGATCTCTCTCTTCGCATGATGTGTCCAAAGTATGAAAGTCGAAGTCTTGTCATCTGAGCTTCTAAAGAAAGCTTAGGTTTGATCTCCTCTAGTACCGACTGGTTTGTTCTTCGGGCAGTCCATGGTATATACAGTATTCGCCGCCAGCACCATAATCCAAAGGCATCAATTTTCTTCCTATCTGTCTTTTGCACTGTCCAGCTTTCACATCCATATGATGTTATTGAAAATACCATGGCCTGAACAAGTCGAATTTTTGTATGGAGAGAGACATCTCTGCTCTTGAGAATCTAATCTAGGTCTTTCATAGCCATTCTGCCAAGAGCAATAGGTCGTCTGAGTTCTTGACTGCTTGTTGCTTCTTTATTGATAGTTGATCCAAGTAGGTTAAAGTTGTTCACAATTTCAATTTCTTTTCCTTCAATGATGAACCTGTTGATTATGCCAGTTGTCTTGATCTTTGTCTTCTTTACATTAAGGTGCAGGCCCATCTTGAGACTATGTTCTTTGATTGTGAGAAGCAAATGTTTCAGATCATCTTCACTTTCAGCCAGTAATGTGGTATCATCAGCATAGCGAAGGTTGTTGATGAGTCTTCCACCAATCTTCACACCTCTGTTGTCTTCACACAGTCCCGCTTCTCTGATGATTTGTTCAACAAATCATCATCAACAAATAGAAATATATAAAAGAGCATATGGATCCCCGAGTGAGTGAATAATGCTCAGAACATCATGTCACAGAACTGCTGGCCTCCTCCATCTGTATTCTCATGCTATTCATTGTACCTTTCCTTTGTATTGTGTATATGGAACAATAAAGTAACTATTTTAATCCCTGTGGTGGGATGTGCACAGTTTTTCTTATTTTTGATAGGTTTCACGTTATATCCTGGTAGGTGGGAAGCCCTGGACCTGATCAATCCAAAGAGCACAATGGAACAGTAATTACCAAGGAAACAGTGTTTGCGAAAGCCAGGGGGGGCTAATGATGGCATTCGCTGAAACCTTTACAGAGAGGTAGGAAACAACAGACGCATAGTAAAGGAAAAATATTTTCTTTTCATTCTTTCTGCATCTGAGCCATATAGTTTTGAATCTGTGCTCATGAAAACAGCAGCTGCAGGAAAATGCAATGAATGCAAGCAAAACTGTTTTGATCCTTTTTTTTTTTTAGTTTTGTTCTTCATTTCTGATGAGACTCTAGTCTTGTACTTTAAAATTATTCTTGTCTAGCCATAGAAGGTAAAGTGGCTGGAAAATATGGACTTGGCAACAGAAATAAAGCTGGAGAAACACTGATAGAATTCTGCAAGACCAATGATCTATTCATCTCAAACACCTTCTTCCAGCAACACAAGCGGTGACTGTACACATGGACTTCACCCAATGGATTGTACAAAAATCTAATTGACTACATCTGTGGAAGTCAACAATGGAAAAGCTCTATAACATTAACATAGACAAAACCTGGAGCTGACTATGGTAAAGATCACCATCTACTAGTATGCAAACTCAAGCTAAGGTTGAAAAAGAGCAAGTCACTGAAGAATGCAGCAAAATATGATCTTGAGAATATACCATTGGAATTTAAAGACTGCCTGCAAAATCGATTTGCTGCTTTAGATAAAAATGACAGAGCTCCAGAAGAGTTATGGGATGACATCAAGAAGGCTGTTTTGAAATTTCTACAAAAGATGAAAAAGCAAAAACGGCCAAAATGGATGACCAAAGAAACTCTGAAAATTGGCCAGAAATGCAGAGAAACTAAAGCCAGAGGAGAAAGAGAGGCAATCGCAGAACTCAACAGAGATTTCCAACATGCAGCAAGACAAGACAAGGAGAAGTACTAAAATGATGCATGCAAGAAAATAGAATCAGAAACTATTAGAAGAAGAACAAGATTGGCTTTCCTAAAGCTACGAGAGTTAAAGAAAAAATTCCAGCCTCAAATTGGAATGTTATAAGATGCTCAAGGATCCATGTTGAATGATGTTGAGATCAAGAAAAGGTGGAAAGAATATATAGAATTATTATATGATAAAGATCAAGTGGACCAACAGCCATTTCGACCTGTACCTTATGATCCAGAACTATTGGTGATGAAAGAAGAAGTCAAAGCAGCATTGAAAGCCTTATCAAAGAACAAAGCACCTGCCATTGATGACATTCCCATTGAAGCATTACAACAATCTGATGCAGCTGTTACCATACTTACAAGGCTCTGCCAGGAAATTTGGAAGACAACTTCATGGCCAACTAACTGGAAAAGATCTGTGTTTATACCAAAGCTAAAGAAAGGTGATCCAACTGACTGTGGAAATTATCACACAATCACTTTGATCCCACATGCCTGCATGATTCTACTGAAGATTATTCAGCAGAAACTACAATCATACCTGGAATGAGAACTGCCTAAAGTGCAAGCAAGATTCTGGAAAGGGAGAGGAATGAGAGACATTATCGTGGATGTGAGATGGATCCTTGAAAAGACTAAAGAATATCAAAAGGATATCCATATGTGTTTTATTCATTACAGCAAGGCTTTTGACTGTGTAAACCAGTGGTTTCCAAACCTGTCCTGGGGAACACCCAACCAGTCGGGTTTTCAGTAAAACCGCAATGAATATACATGAGAGAGATTTGCATACAGTGCCTCCATTGCATGCAGATCTCTCTCATGCATATTCATTGTGGATACCCTGAAAACCCGACTGGCTGTGGGGTCTCCCAGGACAGGTTTGGG
Organism: Ichthyophis bannanicus; assembly: GCA_033557465.1. Taxonomy (NCBI): domain Eukaryota; kingdom Metazoa; phylum Chordata; class Amphibia; order Gymnophiona; family Ichthyophiidae; genus Ichthyophis; species Ichthyophis bannanicus. The sequence goes on from CM066032.1 coordinate 1,507,315,873, forward strand.
AACCACTGGTGTAAACCATGAAAAACTCTGGCCACATTAAGAAGCATGGGTATACCAGAACACCTGATCGTTCTCTTGCACAACTTTTACATTGATTAAGAAACAACACGTCGAACAGAACAAGGAGAAACAGAACAGTTTAAAATCAGCAAAGGTGTATGACAAGGTTGCATACTTCCCCCCCACCTGCTTAAATTTATATGCAGAACAAAATATCAGAGAAGCAGAATTGTATGAAGACAACAGAAGTGTGAAGATTGGTGGGAGACTCATCAATAACATTCGCTATGCTGATGATACCACATTATTGGCTGAAAGTGAAGACAATCTGAAACATTTGCTTCTCGAGATCAAGGAACATAGGGGTATGTTTACTAAACCGTGCTACTGTGCGGGGTGCCCTTGAGCGTGCACTAAGGTACCTTAGCGCACGCTAATGATGCATTTTTGTGCCCCGCACACGTGCGCGCTGCACTAACGGGCCCGCTCATGTGCGCGTCGCGCAAATGAGCGATAGAGGCGTGGAAAGGCTCCCGGAGGGCGGAGGAAGGCTCCCCAGGGGCGGAGAGACGGGGTCAATGGGTGGAGAGTGGGAGGGGAGAGGCTGAAATTCGATGAAAAAAATACCGCGAGTGAAAACCTCGCAGTAGAGCAGATTTAAAGGGAAGAGAAACCATTTCTGTCAGCAATGTACAGAAAAACCAGGGAAACCTACAAAACGTGAGCAGTGTGATACATGTGCACAGAACAAAATAGCAAATAAAAATTGAAAATGACCACAACAAAATTCTAATAAATTCTAATCCAGCTGGGCAATAGTGATAGTCATGGAAAACATCAAAAAGCACTCCCACAAAAGCCCCAAAAAAGAAATATGAATTTTAGAAGGGTCTACGCTCCGTCCCCATACAAGGTGAATGATCCCACAGTGAAATTGTGCAGAGCAGGGTCATAAACCTTCACCTTCATTCACCTTGTATGGGGACAGAGTGTAAAAATAATAATTATTATTTTTAACGCTCCGTCCCCATACAAGGTGAATGATCCCACAGTGAAATTGTGCAGAGCAGGGTTTATGACTCCTTTGGCCAGGTTTCCTATCTCCAGGGACTGCACTATTTCTGTGGCCACAGTGTGGTGCAATGAACACAGACAGTGTGCTCAAGAGCCAAAGATCACCAGTTCAAGTCCCAGCTGGGGCTCCTGCAAACCCAATCCCCATATTTTACCCACCACTAAACCATGATAGTAAAGACCAACCTTTTTTGCAGATAGCATAAGCATGGTCCAAACACCTCTATTTTACCCTACAGAGTACAGACACCAGAAACATGTGCATTACCTAGACCACAGTCCCCTCAATGCAGTCCTGGAGGGCCACATATCATTTAGCTGTGATGCCGTCAGCAATATAAGGCCATGTCAGCATGGTGGCGGAGGGGTACCGTTGGTGGAGGGGGCAGTGGCTGCTGCCCACAGCAGACGGTGGCCTAGCCCCCTTCACGTGGGTGCAGTGCCCTCCAACAGACAGGGCCTGTCTGACAAACAGCCATGGACTCCCCAGGGAATGCACTGTTTTTGTGCTAAGACGGTGGTGCAGCAGACACAGCCAGTGCCTTTAGGACCAAAAGGTCACAGGTTCAAATCCCAGCTGGGGCTCCTGCCAACCCAGTCCCCTTATTTTACCCATGAAGAAAACATGGTAGTAAAGACTGAACCATTATTGCTGAGACCATAAGCATGGGTCAAAAACCTCTATTTTACCCTACACAGCATAAACACCATAGAAATGTGCATTACCTACGGCAGAATCCCCGAAATGCAGTCCTGGAGGGCCAAACACCATTCAGTTTCCATGCTGCCTCTAATAAAGATGCCTGTGCTGAATATCTATGCACCACTCCCATGGTATGCAGATGTATGCCATGCATATTCATGAGGGACAGCATGAAAACCCGAACAGTGTTTGGCACACCAGGACTGGAGTTGGTTACCTCTGCCGTAAAGCAGCAGCCAACAGGGCCAGACACACCCACACCCACAGGCCCCATTGGCTAATGCCTCCTGGAGAGGCAGGACATTGGGCTCTGCGTGCATCTCCCAATACTAGCACTTGCATACCTTAGCAATGCCACCCTACACCTGGGTATACGGTACACACCTATCAAACGTTTCCTATGATTACTGGCAGATAGCAAGTCCTACGTTAAGCACAGTTTGCTCATTGAGCTCCATCATAACAATCTTTCTGATGTCTGCGGTGTGTGCTTCAGGTCTGGTCTCTGACAGTGTTTACCACCCTGGGGAGTGACCCCCAACAGTATTGCGTAGCATATCCATGCCTGTACTGTGCCCAGGACTGGTGTGGTGGGCAGGGCTGCTAAACTCCTCTATAGTAGCACAATGCTGGCATAGGTGTGGGAGTGTGTGTCTGTCTATACAATGTGTGGTGGCTGCAAACACCTTCCACAGCCCACACTGCCAGCACTGTTGCCAGTATTGGCCTGCCAATGTGCATAATGAGGAGCAAGGTACCATGGATATAGCCCGGACAAGGTGACCTGGCCAGGATGCATCTGCACAGGGCATAGGGCACTGGCAGGGACATTGTAGTGCCCGGCCACCACCTAAACAGACAGGGTGACCTCAGTATGTCCTGCTGGGGGATCACTCTCACCCTGACTGTGCAGTGATGACAGCATGGCTAGGCACACCCATAGTGCTGTATAGTATTTCTCTCATGTGATATTTATGGGTTTCCTTTTGGGGCCCAGTCACTGATTTATCTGCTTGTTGTGTATGCTGACATCCCAGTTCTGGGTGCATGCATTTCCACTGGGAACATGCACTATGGACTAGCTAGCAGACTGTTTGCAGCTGGTATGTGTCTTGATGGCGCAGCTTGCAGGGTGCAGCGGTTGAAGGCTTGCTGCAGGAGAATATCAGATAGTGGTGGGGTGTGGCTTAGCATATCCAGGTCTAATGTCTGTCTGCTATTGTGTCATGGATGTATACATAGCTGCATTGACTGTGCTGTAGGGTGTCTGTTCCCCAGCAGGACTGGGGTTGATGGTCCCCTCTACTGCCACCATTGCAGGGAGGTAGAATGTGGATCTGTTGATAGGGGACCCTGTTTGCCACCCTTGGCCCTGGAGGGGGGGGGGGGTGGTGGTGGTGGTGGTACATGGCCCACCTAGGGGCCCATGGGGGCTACACCTGACTAAGATAGACAGAGATATCCAAGGTGCTTCTGCAGAAACTACCTATCTCACACATTGACACTGCTTTGGACCTCTGGCATGGCCTCTTTCAGACATGGAAGGTGCTGTGGACCTGGTGCTGGGTGCCTCACCGCACCCTCAGGGTGAGCACAGTACCCGCACAATGTGACGGTGTGTAGCTACTCTGTGCCAGTAAAACACACGGTCAGTACCCCCTACCAGGCGGAGGTGCTGTGGGGGTGCACATGGTCACCTCCCCCTACCAGGCCGAGGTGCTGTGGGGGTGCATACCCCATCTTGTGTTTATCTGTGGACAGCTGATTTGCATGTGCAGTGCATCATGGGTACGGGTGGGCTAACCCTATCCTGGTGACCACAGCAGACTGTCTGTGTGGTGACATGCACTCCCTCTGCAGCCAGCCAGGGGCTTGTAAGCAGCTATAGGGCTGTAGCACACTGATTACTTCACTGCCTGTGGAGTCAGAAGTCATGGGTTCAAACCCACAGTGGGTTTATTTGATAGGGCTCCCCAAAGCATTATCTCTTTCTAATGTACATTATTGCTGCCAGCAAAAACACCCTCAGCGTACTGTACCCATAAGGTGCCTCAAAGGGCGCTTTATAGGGCACCCTATAGGACCTTGGTTACCGTCCATATAAGGTGCCTTATAAGGTGTCCTATGGAGCGCCTTATAGGGTGTCCTATAGGGGACATTATAGGGTGCCGTGGCGGACAGTGCACTTTATAATGTGCCCTATGAAGTGCCTTATAGGGTGCCTTATGCGGCACCTTAGGTTACGGCACGTGAGGGTGTGTTTGCTGGCAGCAATAATTAAATTACAAATAAAATGCCTCAGGAAACAATACTTAGATGTCAAAGCTGATGCCTCAGCCAGCTTTACATATTGGGCACACTGGGGATGGAACTCATGACCCCTGTATCATCAGTCAGTGCCTTAACCATTGTGCTACATTGCTGTTCCTTCTTGCATTACAGCGCACCTACTTATGATTTCCATGCGTTTAAATGCACAGTGCTGCCATCAAAAACAGTGCTCTGACCTTGCTGTGCCTCATAGGGCACCCTATATGACGCCCTATACGCCACCCTTTATGCAACATTGCAGGGTGCCGTGGCGGACAGTGCACTTTAAAATGTGCCCTCTGGGGTACCTTATGCGGCGCCTTATGTTACAGTGCTTTCAGAGTGCGTTTGCTAGTAGCAGTAATTAAAATAAAATTAATATGTCTCAGACTGCAATATCACACATAACAGGTAGTGCCTCATTCATTGGGCACAGTGGGGGATTGAACCCATGAACCCTGCACCATCGGTCAGTGTCTTAGCCATCATACTGTGGCTCTGCTCCTGTGCTTGTACATCAGCGCACCACTTATGCTTCCCGAGCGCGTTGCTCATGCGCTAATGTGCACGGCGCACATTAGCGCATGAATAATCCCGGTTTGCTTTTTTCAAATTGACACGCCCACTCCTTTTATGGCATCCCGCACAATAGCGCGGCGCGCACCTAACAGGATTTTAGTAAACATGCCCCTTAGACTCCTGCAGCTTCAGGAAGTGTATAGAACTCAACAGACAAAAAATGTAAGTAAAATCTGTTAAGAAAAAAATTGTGTTAAGTTAAAAATTTGGTTGCAAATACTACAGTGTGCTACAGTACAAAAATCGTTTTTCTCTAACTCTTCCTCCTATATTCTGTTTTCATATCAGTTCCTCTTCCTTTCTTCATATGTCTCTCTCCCTCTCTTTTCTCCCTTCCAATTATTAACCTAATCTCTATTTAATTGGAACTCTTTCCCCAATTCCTTATGTTTATTATCCCCCATGGTTTATTTTTATCTCTTTCCCTCCATTTCTGTCTTCTTCTCTCTTTGCATGATCTGATTGACTCTGGACGTAATAGTAGGTGATAGCTTCTGTAACAGGCAATCAATCCCCTACATCGCACCAACTACTTTATCCAAAAATTATCAATACAGATAAAACGAATAGAGTTGTCACAGCTTATTTAAGTATGACTGTACTAGAAAAATAATTTTCTGTACCAAAAATGGAATCTGTCGCGTTACAGACTACTGAGCTGCATAGGCATAGTTTGGGGTGGGATGGGGGACAGTGCTTCCCCTAAGTGATGTGAATGTTAATACTGAATCTATCTCCTTCCCTCTACTGTCAATGCTGAATTTGTCCTTCATCCCATTCATCACCAGAGACCCCAACTTTAATCCGCCATCCCACGTCAGTGTCAAGGAAGCTGACCTGCAAACTAAAGAGTCAATAAAATACCTGGGAGTTACTGTGGATCAACGTTTGGATTTGAAACGCCACATAAGCAATATAGTCAAAGCCGTCTATTTTAAAATCCGTTCACTCAAGCACCTACGCTCCCTACTGGACCCAGATGATTTCCGAACCATATATCAAGCACTGATCCTGCCACATTTTGACTTTGCAAATGCCATCTTACAAGGGCTCCCCCAATCCACACTAACCCCCTTACAGTTGGCCATGAACGCCGCAGCCAGGGTCATCTACGGAGGAGCCAGAAGCGACCACGTGACTCCCATTCTCAAACAACTACACTGGCTACCTATTCATGGGAGGATCACCTTCAAAACACTCCTATTAGCATTCAAGGCAATCAAAGGCATTTCCTCCTCCTCATTTACACATCTTATCCACATTGTACCCCCCAACAGATCCAGAAGAGCAACAGCTGTCAACCTGCTAATCACACCAAAGGCATCGACAAAGTGCAACAAGACAACCACAAACAGGGCGTGCAGTTTCTATATCCCCAAATGCTGGAATGCTCTACCCCCTGACATTAGGGCCATAACCAATCTATATCAGTTCAGGAAAGCACTCAAAACCTACCTCTTCCTACAATACTTCCCAGCCAGCAATTGAACCTTCTCAAGAAATGACCCACTCTAGAAATGCCCTCATATTCATTATCTGATTTTTAACTATCCTTGCTGTGTAAATAGCTTATGTATATAGTTTACCCTGTTATCCAAGTTTGTATCCCTGTTCGATGTAAAACCTGACAATTTGTCGTTATGGTAGTTATGTTATGATGTAAACCGCGCTGATACCGAATAGCGCGGTATAAAAGAAACTGTAATAAAATAAATAAATAAATAAATAAAATCCCAAATGTTGCAAGTGCTAATACTGAGTTTATCCTCTTCCCACCACTGCCGAAACTGAATTCCTTACACTTTGGCCAACTCTCAGTTGGGACCGTGACAAGCTACTCCAGTGCATATATCCCATGGGTGTGCGAATCAATTTGTGTTTGACCACCGAGATCTGAAACCACAATCTTCAAGGTGCAGGGAAGCGAGCATAGGTGATGCTGAAATGAATCCCACTCAGATGCTCATGCAGCAAAAACTCATTTTCATAATAGTTTCTATGAATAGACGACAGAGGAGCAAATTGTAATTCAAGATGCCAAGACTCAAAACTTAGTAAACCGATGCCACTGTTAGCCCGAGAACTCATCTGGAGAAAAGGGATTTAGATTATTGTGAAAAGATAAGTTGAATACTTAATGATTATTATTGACTGGTATAATTAAGGCTGTAACTAATCTGGATCTCTATCTGTAATGCGATCCATACACAATAAATTCTATTGCAGCATTAAAAATCAGCCTCTGTCAAAAGGGTTATCAAGCAATCCAGTTTCTGGAGGGAAGCTTTAGGTCAAACATGACGTCTTGATAATGTGCCTCCACCTCTGTACCCAACACCCTTTCCCCATTGTACTGTGGAATTACCTGAAATGCTGATGTACATGAAAGAAGCAGGACTATAAATACCGTAATGCATTGGGATGTAAGACAAATTAACCAACACTAGTTAATTACATCAAGCTAATACATCTCTTTGAGGCTGCTTTTGGATCCTGATGCCCCTCACTCTCTTGTTCACTACTTATGTGTATCTTACCATACTCTAGTCCCCAGTTTTATGATGTTGGCCTTCTTGATTAGATTACATAGTAACATAGTAAATGACGGCAGATAAAAACCAGCATAGTTCATCTAGTCTGCCCAGCACGATGGCAAAAGTAGGTGCACCTGCCGCTCCATGCAGGCCACCCCTCCCCACGTCCCTGTTTAGGGGTGAACCCACCACTCCATGCAGGACACCCCTATTTGTTGAGAAATTAGATGGATTAGTTTATTTTGATTTTATCCTGTTGCTGTAAAGGGATCCACTGTGTCTGCCCCATGCCATTTTGAATTCCGTCACCGTGTTTGCCCCCACCACTTCCATCGGGAAGGCATGCCAAAAATCCACCACCCTTTCCGTGAAAAAGTATTTCCTGACATTGCCTTTCAATGTACCACCTTGCAGCTTCCTGTTGTGCCCTCTAGTTTTACAGCTTCTCCATCTTTGGAAGAGGTTTGTTTGTTCATTATATCCCTTTAAGTATTTAAAGGTCTGAATCATATCTTCCCTGTCCCTCCTCTCCTCCAAAGTGTACATGTTTAGGTCTTCAAGTCTCTTCTCATAAGGCTTCTGATGCAGGCTCCAAATCATTTTGGTCGCCTTCCTCTGAACAGCTTCCAGTCTTTTTACATCCTTTGCAAGATACGGTCTCCAAAACTGAACACAGTATTCCAAGTGAGGCCTCACCAGTGACTTGTACAGTGGCATAAGTACCTCTTCCTTTCTGCTGGTGATTCCTCTTTGTATGCAGCCCAACATCCTCCTGGCTTTTGCCACCGCCTTGTTGCACTGTTTTGCCACCTTGAGATCTTCAGAAATAATCACACCAATGTCTTTCTCCTGATCCATGCACACCAGCCTCTCATCCCCTATCACGTACATTTCCCTTGGATTTCTGCTTCCCAAGTGCATGACTCTGCACTTCTTTGCATTAAAACTTAATTGCCAAGCAGTTGACCATTCTTCCAGCTTTTGTAGATCTTTCCTCATGTTAACCACTCCCTCGGGGGAGTCTACTCTGTTGCAAATTTTCGTGTCATCTGCAAAAAGACAGACTTTTCCATTCAGTCCTTCAGCAATATCACTCACAAATACATTGAACAGTGCCGGGCCCAGGACCGACCCCTGGGGCACTCCGCTAATCACCTTCCCTTCATCCAAATGAGCTCCATTTACCATCACCCTCTGTCGTCTGTCAGTCAACCAATTTCTGATCCAATTTACCATCTTAGGATCCATCCCCAAGCTACCGAGTTTATTGATAAGCCTCCTATGAGGAACAATATCAAAGGCTTTGCTGAAATCCAGGTAGATGACATCCATTGCATGCCCCTGATCTAGCTCCCTGTCACCCAGTCAAAGAACTCAATCAGATTTGTTTGGCAAGATCGTCCTTCAGTAAAACCATGTTGCCTCGGGTCTTGCAACCTGCTGGTTTTGAGAAAGTTCACTATTCGCTCTTTCAGGAGCGCCTCCATGACTTTTCCCACCACCGAGGTAAGGCTCACAGGCCTGTAGTTTGACACTTCTGCCCTGTCACCACTTTTGTGTAGAGGTACGACATCAGCCATTCTCCAGTCCTGACGAACCTCTCCTGTTTCCAAGGATCTGTTGAAAACATCCTTAACGGCCCTGCAAGAATCTCACTGAGCTCTTTCAGTATCCTGGGATGTATCCCATCCGGTCCCATGGCCTTGTCCACTTTCAGTTTTGCAAGTTGTTCTAACACCTCATCTTCTGTGAATGGTGTGGTAACTACTTCATTCCCATTTTTATATTTGGGAGTCACAGGTGGTCCTTCTCCAGGACTTTCTATAGTAAAAACAGAGCAGAAGTATTCGTTTAGCAATTTCGCTTTTTCAATGTCACTTTCCACGAGTCCGTTCACAGCACTTCTGAGTCCTGCAATTCCACCTCTGATCTTCTTCCTTTCCCCAATATACCTGAAGAAGGTTTTGTCACCACACTTCACATCTTCAGCCATCTTTTCCTCTGCCTTTGATTTTGCTATCCTTATTTCTCTCTTTGTCTCTTTTAGTTTGATCCTGTATTCATTTCTGTGTTCCTCTGTTTGCGAGCTTTTGAATTTTGCAAAAGCTGTGTTTTTTGCCTTTATTTGAGCAGCCACTTCTTTGGAAAACCAAATAGGCTTTCTTCTCATCTTGTTTTGTTTACTTTTGTTACATATTTATCTGTTGCCCCTTTTATTGCCACCTTTAGCTTAGCCCATTGCAATTCCACTTCCCTTATCTCCTTCCACCCTGTCAGCTCCTCCTTTAGGTACTCGGCCATTTTATTGAATTTGGTGTTTTTGAAGTTTAGGACTTTGAGCCTGCTATGATTGGCCTGTACTATGGCTTTTATCTCAAACCACACCGTGTGATGATCGCTGCTGCTCACAGGGGCACTCACGCAGACATTCGACATGCTATCGCCGTTGGTGAGCACTAAATCCAGCGTTGAGCTTTCCCTGGTTGGTTCCATCACTCATTTGTCTAAGTAACGCATCTTGGAGAGCATCCACGATTTTTTTGCTTCTTTCCAGATTTGCAGAAGGAGTAATCCAATCCACATCAGGTAGATTAAAGTTACCCAATATGATCGCTTCCCCCTTTGTGGCTATCTTGGCAATATCTATAATCAATTCGTTATCTATCTCTTCAATTTGAGTCGGAGGTCTGTAGACTACAGCAATATGGATGACAATGCCATCTCCTCTTTCAAACACACTCCAGAGCGCTTCTTCTTTTCCCCATGCCCCTTGCATTTCAGTAGCTTTAATATTGTGGCCTTGGGCAAGTCACTTAACCCTCCATTGCCTCGGAAGAAAGGCCTGGCAATCTACTTCCGGTGACACTGCCAAGAAAACCCAGGAGCTTCTGGGTCGCCAGGAGTCAGGACTGACTCGAAGGCACACATTGCATTTTGCAATATTGCTTTTGACATACAAGGCTACTCCTCCTCCTCTTCCATTTTCTCTGTCTTTTCTGAATAGATTATAGCCAGGTATGGCTATATCCCAATCATGCGATTCGTTTAGCCATGTTTCTGTAATGGCCACAATGTCCAAATCCATTTCCACCATTAGGGCTTCTAGGTCTGGAACTTTGTTGGCTAAGCTTTGAGCATTTGTGCTCATTGCTTTCCAGCATTTAACTGGCTTGTGTGTATTTAGCGTGGATTTTGTTCTGCCTACATCTTCCCAGTTGTTTATGATGTGTGGTTTAAATGTGTGGCTGTTTCTGATTTTAATCTGCTTTTGTGAGCTCTGATGAGCAGGGACTGTGTTTTACATCTCTATATGTACAGTGCTGTGTACATCTTGTAGCACTATACAAATGATATATTTTTTTCCTTCTTCCTTTATTTTGGATCATTTTATGGTTGTGTCTGTAGATATACTGCAACATTTTTCATATTTATAAACAGACCTAAAAACTCTGACTGTTGAGAAATATTCACACAGAACATGTGGCATATTGTAGTATATACTTTTCATGGAATATCATACTGTTAGCCTTTTACATTTCATTAAACTGCTTTCCTTCGTTTCATCTGCAAGCCTAGTAGCATGCCTTAAAACAATCCAGTCGAGCTCAGCAGCTTTCAGGGTCCACCATAAAGTAAATCCACTTCATTTACCATCACAATAACAAGGCCCTCAATTCTGTCAGATTTGGTGGTGTGCAAACATCATGCCCATGGAATTTTGTGAGGAGGGGAAAAGTAATAGAGAGGCATGTTTACTAGCTGGGTTAGTGCGTAGTATTGGTGCTGCACCAAAAATCCCATGCTAGCCTTGTATCTGGGTGGGACGGTGTGTTCCTGCTGCAGCATTGCTAGCGTGGTCTGCAGTTGATGCAGGTAGCATGAGTGTAATTAACACCACCTCAATGGATGGCGTTAGTTGCTCCTGTCGCCATTTTACCACAATGAAACAGGTAATTGCAGGGGGATGACTGTACCTGTCCCTACAGTTAGCACGAAGCTCTATGCTAATACCACGGCTCATACCCACGTTACCGTTACCAGCTTGGCACTTAGTAAACATGCCCTATCGTTTTAACTTTTGAGTTAGAAGCTGGGGACAGAGGGGAGTCACGTTTCTCAGTGAAGGCAGATAATGGATTTAAGCTCTACATAGCTTGTAAACCATGTTCTAGCTCAGTCCTCCATTGTCATTCCTCTCTGGACAGTCTTTGCCTCACAATGGTAGCATGCGTATCTGGAATAGGCATGGATAAGGTTATCAGAATTTTTGCAGGCAAATCTGGGACACTTATGGAAAGCTGAGGTGGAGGTTTCCCCTTAGTTCCAGGATTACACAACAGGGGGTAGGGGAAGGAAGAGAAGTCATTCTCCTCTCCCCATCCATTCAGTGACAGCAACAATATCACAAGCAGACAAATCACCAAAGACATAGAAACAGTGATGCATTTCCCCCCTGTACTGTGCAAAATATAAAAACAGTAGATGTAAATTCCAAAATCAAGTATTCCAATCATGAAATTAAAATTATTTTCTTCCTTTGCTGTCTGGCCAAAAGGTGGCATAACAAAAATCAATGAACTATAAACGATAATGTTCAAATGTCCGTCCTTTGCGACCATGTGTGTACTCTGCCATACAGCATTTAGACTAGAGGAAGTGTGTTCTGTGTATGGAGAGTGTGTGTCATTTATCAAACTAGTACAGGCTGTTCTGTCTTTGTACAGTTCATCTTTGGTCTTTTGTGTAAAAAGACTTCTAAAGTTCTGCCAGATGGGTAGGCAGAGACCTCTACTGGTTCTTTGGAAATGTTGCATTTGTGACCTTTCATGCTACTTGCAGTTTCCAGAACCGGGAGAGCTCACCGCACTAGTGAGGCAATGATGGGAGGAGACTTTACTTGGAGGGAGGTTTGCACTGGCATAGATTCCCACATCAAAGGCGGTCTCTAACTTTGGTTGGCTATGTCACTGAACCAAAACAAGTTACCTTGGGCCAGAGGGCCAGTTATTGAAACAAGTTACCTCAGGCCAGAGAGCCAGGGGTTGAAATCCTGCTAGAGGACAGCAACCTTGGGGAGGTGGTAGAGATGAGGACAGTATCTGAATTCAAGGAAGCATGAGACAAACACAGAGAGTCTCTAAAGGTAAAAAGGGGACTGTTGTAGTGGTTGATATTTATTTATTTATTTATTTATTTAATTGGATTTCTATACTGCCTTATCATACAATCAAAGCGGTCTTACAAACAAAGATATTAAGAGTATTAGTGAGAAAATGTAAAGAAATAAAAGTTAAAGTTATGGTATAATGTGTTAGAGTGAGTTGCATTATCTATATGGAAGAACAGACTAGATAGGCCATGTGGTCTTTTTCTGTCGTCATATTTCTATGTTTATAGTGACAGGGGCTGCTTAGGCCACCGCACTACACAGTTCAACTTGGTACTGAAGTAGACACCTTAAGATAGAGAAAGGAGACTGATCCTGACATAGAAGAGGATTTAGAGGAGAACCTCAGAAGTTGAGACAAAGGCTGGGGTAGAAGTGCCTGTTGCCTCATCTATGCCCAGTATCCAGAGACCACAAGTGAGGAATTGGAGCCAGGAGGGTTCTGGATGCTACATTGTAGTCTGCAGAAATACTGGCAAGGAGAGGAGGTAAAGGGGAGAACAAGTAGAGGAAACTGGACTCCTTAGAATAGGGGGAGTTGCGAGTGAGATGTGAAGAGGAGTTTCTCCAGCCTAGGCGGAGGGAACAGCATAAAGTGCTCTGTACTCTTGCTAGTTTTTTCTACTGTTTGATTAGAAATTTTTGTTTCCCATTGCCTTGCAATTTAAAGCTGTGCCCTGTTCAGTAAACGTTTTCTTTCAGAACACACCTTGGACTGGACTGTGAGTTTGTGGAGGTGGAGGTGGGTAACAGAAGAGAGTGATCCCAGGCAGGGCCTTAACGAGTGTAAATCACACTCTGTGCGACTTGCACATCGGGCACGCACCCCCCCCTGCGATGGGAAAGAAGAGGCACGCCTGATGTGCAAGTCACCGGCATGCTAAGCAGATCTGTCCCTCCCTGTAAGAGGAGGGAGGGACAGATCTGCTTAGCATGTCGTCAAGAAGGCTTAAGAGGCGCATTTTAACTGTCTTCCATTGCCTGCCGCCACTGAGAGAAGAAAAAGTACTGGCAGCAGGCAACGGCAGACAGTTAAAATGTGCCCCTTAAGCCTTTGCACCCTGTGCGGCCGCACCGCTCGCACAGGGCTAGGTACGAGCCTGATCCCAGGAGGCAAACAGCCCCAGCCCATGCTGGTCCTATTCCAGGATGCTGTGAACCCAGGGATGGTGGACCAGAGGAATGTGACCACCCTTCAAGTATGTGTCCCTGGTCTCCCTATAGAGAGTACAGAGCTCAGTGAGGATCCACATGCCTTGGGGTTACACGAACATCTAACTTTGTTGTTTTAAATGTGTGTTCATATGTATTACTGTTTTAAGTATATGGGGTTCTACAGTGCAGTTAGATATAAAGACCACTAGGTGTTACTGTTCCTTGACCATATCTATAATGCATGCTTTTTGATATGCTGGTATATTTGATGGACCCGATATTCGAAAGGCATTTACATGGTTTACAGCCCAGTTAGTGTAAGTGCCATTGAGTATCCTGAATTAAGACATTTACATGGTTTATTGGGCTATCGAGGAGTTAGGGGCATCCCAAGGGTGATGCGGGGCCATGTGCGGAGATTCATTGCGGAGCATCATTTGCATATCCACAGGGCCTCATTTGCATACATTTTAATTTATTTTATTTTAAAATGTATATTTTGCCCATCTAAAATTTTAGACGGCTTTCAAAGGAGCCCTTCACAAGCCTCTTTTTTCTCCTGGCAATGGACTTAGGGGCATCTTAACTAAATATTGGTGTGTGTTAAGTGCCACTGTGCCAACAGAAATAAATGGGTGTTCCTGCATTTAACATTACTGAATGTGCATTAACTTTTAGTAAACATACTTCTTAATGAGTGTCTGAATACCATTTGCATGGGCAGTGAAGATAAAGAAAGACTACCAGATTTCTACATTACTCTACTCCAGTGCCAACCGCCAGGCATATTAGGAAGTACTATAAACCCTGCTCATTTAGAACCCATAGCAAACCCATCATATCATAATAGCACCTCCAGGACTCACAAAGCACCAAATCCTACCTATCAAAAGGCAACATTGCAAATATTAAACCAATACATCTCCGAGAATATCGATACATCTCCTACTGGGGAAAGAGAACAAGTGGGACTGTCACATAGAAACTGCATGAACAGAATACCTCAGCTCAGTTACACATGCAGAAAATAGGCCATCACCAAACAAAGAACAAGGGATGACAATTTAGAAATATGAAGGCAATAATTAAAATGGGAACCCCAAAAGCCAAACTTGGAATGTACAACAGCAGTGGAGAAGTAAAACAATAAATTAATTTCCTCTTGTACTAAACAAAAAGCAAAGACATTAGCAATGCACGTTTCCCAAAGTTGAGATATTCCATTTAATAAACTCAAAATAAAATAGTTGTTTTCTACCTTTTGTTGTTTGGGCATTTTATTTTTCAGTTGCAATTGTCCCAGTCTCTTTCTTCTGCTTTCTTCATGTCTTCTACTAACTCTCCTTTGTCTGCTTCTAGTTTTTTCCATTCTCTCTCTACATCTGCTTTAACATACTGATCTTTCCCCTTTTGCTTTTTCCTCCATTTCTTTCTTTATTCCTTTTTCACCCACTCAAATCCCCACTTAGTTTCCCAATACCCAAACAATTCTAGATTTTTCTTCCCTTTATCACAAAATATTTTTCCCATCTCCATCCTCACTCTCCCAGCCACATCCCCTCCTAATCCTCCCCTAACATCAGCTCCTTTCTAGTTCTAGCCCCTTCCAGCATCCGCTCCCTTCTAGTCCCAACCCCCTGCTTCAGCCCCTGCAGTCAAAGCCCCTCAACAGCCATTTCTAGTCCTAGCCCCCCATGAGCCCATTTCCAGTCCTAGCCCCTCATCAGCCCATTTCAAGTCCTAGCCCTCCATTAGCCCATTTGCAGCCCTATCTTACCCCCATCTGCCCATTTACAGTCCTAGCACCCCCCCAATCAGCCCATTTCCAGTCCTAGTCCCCTATCAGCCATTTCCAGTCCTATCCTAGCCCCCCATCAGCCCATTTCCAGTCCTATCCTAGCTCCCAAATCAGCCCATTTCCAGTCCAAGCCCCCCCCAATCAGCCTTTCCAGTCCTAGACCACACATCAGCCCATTTCCAGTCCTATCCTAGCCCCCCATCAGCCCATTTCAAGTCCTAGGCCCCCATCAGCCCATTTCCAGCCCTATCCTAGTACCCCCATCAGCCCATTTGTAGTCCAAGCCCCCCCAATCAGCCCATTTCCAGTCCTAGCCCCCACATCAGCCCATTTCCAGTCCAAGACCCCCAATCATCCCATTTCCAGTCCTAGCCCCCCATCAGCCCATTTCCAGTCCTAGCCATCCCAATCAGCCTATTTCAAGTCCTACCCCCCATTCAGCCCATTTCCAGTCCTATCCTAGCCCCCATCAGCCCATTTCCAGCACTATCCTAGTCTTCCCATCAGCCCATTTCCAGTCCTAGCCCCCCCATCAGCCCATTTCCAGTTCAAGCCCACCATCCAATCAGCCCATTTCCAGTCCTAGCTCCCTCCATCAGCCCTTTCCAGTCCCAGTCCCAGTCCTAGTCCCCCCCCCCAAGAGCCCCATGCTTGCCTGACCAGCTTCAGAGGGAGCCAGGGAGGCCTGAAGCCCCGGCTCACCTCTGCACAGCCACCAGATTGAAGAACAGTATTTTCCTTCAATCCGACGGCTGTGCTCTTGCAGCCCACCAGTGCACTGATTGCCAGGAGGTTAAAGTGCACATGCCCTTTAACTTACTGGTAATCAGCATGCTGGCGGGCTGCAAGAGACCACGGCTGCCGGTGTGAAGGAAAACGCCGTTCTCCACTTCGGCTGCTCTGCAGAGGTGAGCCAGGGCTTCGGGTTTCCTTGGCTCCCTCTGAAGCTGGTCAGGCAGGTTCAGGGGCCAGACCTGCAAACAGCGGGAGTCAGGACACACTCAATGAGACAGCATGTGTGGCATGAAGTTGGGGCGGAGCCCCCTGAAGCACAGGCCCCTATGCAAACAACATTCTCACACATGCATCAGGCCAGCCCTGGGATGAGTAGCCTAATGGTTAGAGCACTGGCTTCCAAACAACAAGACCACAGTTCAAATCCCACTAGCATGCCTTATGGCCTTGGGCAAGTCATTTAACCCTCCATTGCCTCAGAAAAATCCAAGTTATCAACATCCCTGTTTAATGTACATTACCAAGCATCAGTTAGAATGTAAATTGCTTTGACTGATATGATAAAATCTGTATAAAACAAACCTGTTAAATAAAGAAATGGTCCCTTCTAGCTCCCCTACATGCCTTGATGCTATCCATTTGCATTGGGGGCGTTCTGGGGTGAAGCAGAGGTGGTGACAAGTGATAACAAGGCAGCAGCGATATACAAGGTGTGACAAAAAAGAAACAAGACTGTGGCAGCCATGCCCATGACTCAATGCCTATTGGCTAACCACTTATGTTACTGTGTTGTGCAACATCTCGCCACTATTCTGCTATAAAATTTTTCATCTCTCTCACTCTGTTTTTCTTTTTCAGGTTTTTTTGTAGCACACTGCTCTATCGCTTTGTCACGCAACTGGAGATGGCAGAAATATGGAGCAAAGGATCAACTTTCTGGTTAAGTTGGAGAAAGGCCCAACTGAGTGTCTCCAACTTCTCCAAAAGGCTTATGGAGAAGATGCAATGTCAAGGCCGCACATCTTCGAGTGGCACAAATACTTCAAGACTGGCCACGAGGAGGTGGAAGATGGCCCCAAGTCAGGACGGTCTTCCATAAGAACATAAGATATGCCATACTGGGTCAGACCAAGGTCCATCAAGCCCAGTATCCTGTTTCCAACAGTGGCCAATCTAGGTCACAAGTACCTAGCAGTTTCCCCAAAAGACACAGGTTCCACAATGCTTGTATTAGGTCAAGTATTGATATCCTGGGTCCCTTCTTAATAATGGTTTATGGACCTTTCCTCCAGGAACTTGTCCAAACCTTTTTTAAACCCAGCTACACTAACAGCCTTTACTACATCCTCCGGTAACAAATTCCAGAGTTTGATTACACGTTGAGTGAAAAAATATTTTCTTTTATTAGTCTTAAATAGTTTACCCTGTAGCTTCATTGCATGTCCCCTAGTCTTTCTATATTCTGATAACGTAAACAATCGATCTACGTTTACCCGTTCCACTCCGTTCATTAATTTAAAGACTTCTATCATATCTCCCCTCAGCCATCTCTTTTCCAGGTTAAAGAACCCTAACCTTTTAGCCTTTCTTCATAGGAATATCCTTCCATCCCCTTTACTATTTTGGTATCTCTTCTCTGAACCTTTTCTAATAACACTATATCCTTTTTAAGATACGGTGACCAGAATTGCACACAATATTCAAGGTGTGGTCTCACCATGGAACGATATAGAGGCATTATAATATCTTTTGTTTTATTTTCCATTCCCTTCCTTATGATACCTAGCATTCTATTTGCTCTCTTGGCCGCCGCTGCACACTGGGCCAAGGGTTTTAACATGTTATCCACAATGACGCCTAAATCTTTTTCCTGGGTGGTGGTTCCTAATATGGAACCTTGCATCGTGTAACAATAGTTTGGGTTGTTCTTCCCTAGGTGCATAACTTTGCACTTGTCCACATTAAATTTCATCTGCCATTTTAATGCCCAGTCTTCCAATTTATCAAGATCCTCTTGCAATTTTCCACAATCCTTTTGGGTTTTAACAACTTTAAATATTTATTTTTATTTTTATTTATTTAGTATACATTTGTATACCGCTACTTCCAGCGATCAGCAGCGGTTTGATTACAGATTGGAAATTGTCAAATCATGACGGGAAATTTTGGGGTATACACACTGATTAGACAGGAAGGCACTACACACATTGGTAAGGTCATAAGGAGGTTCAGAAAATACATATGTACATTTTTACATAATTTTACAAAATTTTATATACCGGCACTCTTTCAATTTAGGACATCTCGTAGCTCCCTGGGATTTTACTTCAAATTGTATTGACACTGGAATAGATATGTCTTTAGTTTTTTCCTGAAAGCAATAAGGTCTTTGGTCGCACGTAGGTCAGGTGGGAGTTGGTTCCAGAGTGTCGGGACAGAGTATGTGTATGCTCGGCGGCTGGTACTGTATTTGACAGATCTGATATCGGTCGGAACGTGTAGTGTGTCTGAGTTGCCGGTTCTTCTGTCTCTGTTGCGTGGTTGCGTGTTGATAAGGGTGGAGAGAAAGGATGGAGCGATGTTATGTACGAGTTTGAAGGTGGTTATCAGTGTTTTGTATTGTATCCGAGCAGTGATGGGGAGCCAATGCAGCTCGATCAGTACGGGCGTGATGTGCTCAGTAAAACATTTTTGCATGATGATTCTCGCCGCTACATTTTGGGCAAGTTGTAGGATGTTTAGCGCTTTCTTTGGGAGACCCTGAAGGATAGCATTGCAGTAGTCTAGGTGAGGTATAATGAGTGCTTGCGCAACAGACCTAAAGTCATGAGGGTCGAGGATACTCAGTAGAGGTTGTAACACTCTAAGTTTGTGGAAAATGGCCTTGTTGGTTTTTCGTAGGTGCTTTTCCATCTTTAGGTTGCTGTCCAATGTGACTCCCAGATATTTTATTTCATTCTTTGTATTGTACGTATTGTTACACAGGACACTGTCTGCAAAATATCTGCTGGTTAATGTTAAGTGTTTACTGATACTAGGCCACTGTCTGCAAAAAACTGCTTGTTACGGTTAAGTGTATACTGCTTGTTACTGTTAAGTGTATACGGTTAAATGTATACTGCTTGTTACCGTTAAGTGTATACTGCTTGTTACTGTTAAGTGTATACTGACACTAGGTCATTGTCTATGAAATAATTTCTTGGACTATAAAGTGTCTACAGATACTTTAGTTTCCCAGGTCAGGATCCAGTACAATATCCCACTAAACAGCTGAGGTAATGGAACCCCTCAACCTCTTTCTAAGCATATGTCTGCTCACAATGGTCCCAGCTTACGCCTTCAGCCCAAATTTGTACTACTCTTTACCTCACATATATAGTCCAATCTACATTCTTTACCCCATACAAACACCTTCACTACCTACACTCACCCCTTACCACAGCACCATCAATGAACCAACTCACGCACCCTCTCAGGGGCCCTATGTTTCCAGACATACTAGAGCACAGAGGCACCGCAAGCCTAAACCAATAAAGATAAACATAAACAAGACCATCCTAACCCAGACCATACATAATCAACCTACTCAAACATCTCACGACCCTTGTAACATCACCCTCATCAATGCCAGATCAATCAGGAACAAGAAACACATCATCTACGATATCATTAAGGATGAATAGCCCGACATCCTCTGTATAACGGAAACGTGGATCTCGGACTCCGACTCAGCAATATTGAACCAGATAAGCAAGCCAGGCTACAACCTGTACAACTGCCCTCGCAACAACAAAAGAGGTGGAGGCGTTCTCATCGTAGCAAAGACCAGCCTGCAACTCTCAATCACATATCTGAAATCAGATATAGACATCGACTTCCTTAAAGTGGAAAACACAGCTTTATCCATCTGCCTGATTTACAGATCCCCCTCGCCGCACCACGAAACACTTGCCACAGCACTAGAAAACACAGCCTCCACAAAGCCCAAGAAATTCCAAATCATACTAGGAGACCTAAACCTTGCATCGATCCCATCGACGCACGCAAATACCTTCTTAGAAGCCATGACCCAACTAGGGTACCAACAACTAATAAATGACGCCACCCATAACAAGGGACATATTCTTGACATGGTCTTCACCCCCACTGTTAAACAAAACAACAAAGAGAAACCTCTGATAAAGATAACCCCAAAACTATGGTCCGACCACCACCAAATTGATATCCAGATAAAGCTACCCACACTAACCAAGGACTCAAAAGCACAGAGAGTGATACACCAACAAAGAAAATTCAACAAACTCAACCTGGATAATCTTATAAGTACCATTACAACTCACATAGATTTGGAAAACAAGGACCTCGAAACTCTAACAAACAGCTGGAACACCGGAATCCAGGAGGAAGCGCACCCCACGTGGAACACCCCCCAAATCAAACGAAACACCAATCCGAACCATGGTACACAGAAACACTGACCAAAATAAAGAGGGAACTCAGAAAACTCGAAAGAAAATGGAGACGAACCAAATCCATCGAACACAAGTCTGAGTACCTAAATCTCCTCTCAAAACACAAAGAGGAGGTTAACGCCGCCAAGAGGACCCATCACACCAACCTATTGAACAAAGCCATCAATAAGCCTCGTGAACTTTTTGAACTAGTGAAATCTCTAACCAAAACAGTCCAGGTAGATCACTATGATAACGCAATCAAACCCCAAATCCTTGCAGACCACTACGCAAGCAAACTTACTGCAACCCCGTCCACTATATGTCTGAACACAAAACATCGGAAAACCAGTATAGAACAGGATCAGGCATGGAGCAACTTTCACAAAATTGACGACCAGCAAACTATCAACATAATAACAAACATCAATTCCACCACTTCCCCGCTAGATCCCTGCCCAGCTGCATGGGTCAAGGCAGCAAAAAAAGATATTGCCCAACAAGTCTCGCATATTGTGAACCAATCCCTACAACAAGGAATCATGCCAGCGCAACTCAAGAAATCCATAATAAGACCAATTCTAAAGAACACATCACTCAACAAGGGTGACCCAGCATCCTACCGCCCCATCCCCAGCATATCTTTCCTAGCAAAGATCATTGAAAAGGCAGTACTTATTCAACTACAAGATCATCTGGAAGACCACAAAATCCTGGATAAACAGCAATACGGATTCAGACAACATCATGGGGTTGAAACACTGTTAATAGCACTCCTTAACAGCCTCCTCAAAGGCCTTGAAGACAAAAAGAAGATGTTTATACTCATCTTCATTGACATCTCTGCCGCCTTTGATACAGTCCATCATGGAATACTCCTTAACAAGCTCGAATCAATAGGAATAGTGGGAACCCCCCTAAAATGGTTCTCCTCCTACATATCAAACAGAATGCCACAGGTTCAATTCAACGGTGAAAAGGCAGAAGCATTCCTTCAAACGCAAGGCATACCGCAGGTATCGGCTCTCTCAGCACTACTTTTCAACATTTATATGCAGCCCCTCTGTGATATTTTCCAGCAACATAATATCAAATACCACATTTATGCTGATGATATTATGCTATACACACAACTGGATACAGTCAACCCTAACTATAGTCAGCTAGAAACATGCCTCAATGAGATGTTAATATGGTTACAGCAAAACAACATGACAATCAACCATAAGAAAACTGAGGTGATGTATATCGCCAGTAAGCCAAACTTTGAACCTCCTGCGACAACTACCCTGTGTAACAATACGTACAATACAAAGAATGAAATAAAATATCTGAGAGTCACATTGGACAGCAACCTAAAGATGGAAAAGCACCTACGAAAAACCAACAAGGCCATTTTCCACAAACTTAGAGTGTTACAACCTCTACGGAGTATCCTCGACCCTCATGACTTTAGGTCTGTTGCGCAAGCACTCATTATACCTCACCTAGAATAGTTTTGTGTCATCTGCAAATTTGATAACCTCACTCGTTATTCCACTTTCCAGGTCATTTATGAATATGTCAAAAAGCAGCAGACCCAGCACAGATCCCTGGGGTACACCACTATTCACCTTTCTCCATTGGGAAAATTGGCCATTTAGCCCTACCCTCTGCTTTCTATCTTTTAACCAGTTCCTGATCCACAATAGTACACTGCCTTCCATCCCATGACTCTTTAGTTTTGCCAAAAGTCTCTGATGAGGGACCTTGTCAAAGGCTTTCTGAAAGTCCAGATACACTATATCAACCGACTCACCTTTGTCCACCTGTTTATTCACACCTTCAAAAAACATAACAGATTAGTAAGACATGATCTTCCTTGTCTAAAGCCATGTTGGCTGTCTCCCATTAGGCCATGACTATCTACATGCTGAGTAATTTCATTCTTTATGATGGTTTCTACCATTTTTCCCGGTACTGACGTCAGGCTCACCAGTTTGTAGTTTCCCGGATCACCCCTGGAACCCTTTTTAAAAATTGGTGTTACATTGGCGATCCTCCAATCTTCAGGTATTAGAGATGATTTTTATGATAGTTCACAGATTACTAATAGCAGGTCTGCAATCTCATATTTCAGTTCTTTCAACACCCTTGGATGTATACCATCCAGCCCAGGTGATTTGCTACTCTTCAGTTTATCTAATAGTTGTAATACATCTTCCCGATGTATCGATATTTCCTTCAATTCTTCCGCACCTTTAAATACCACTTCAGTCATGGGTAACATCCCTACATCTTCCTCAGTAAAGACCGAAGCAAAGAATTCATTCAGTCTCTCCGCTATCGCCTTGTCACCTCTTAGTGCCCCTTTAACCCCTCTATCATCTAATGGACCAACTGACTCTCTCACAGGTTTTTTTGCTACGAATGTACTTGAAAAAGTCTTTATTTTGCGTTTTTGCTTCCGCAGCAAGCTTCTTCTCAAATTCTCCCTTTGCCTGCCTTATCAATGCCTTGCATTTGACTTGCCAGTGCTTGTGTTGTTTCTAGGTTTCGTCGTTTGGCTCTTTTTTCCATTTCCTGAAAGATGCTTTTTTGGCAACAGCAGCCTCTCTGACCTCACCTTTAAATCATGCTGGCAGTTTTTTGGACTTCCTTCCACTTTTCTTAAAGCGTGGAATACAGCTGGTCTGGGCTTCCAAGATAGTATTTTTCAACAACACCCAAGCTTGATGTAAGTCTTTAACCTTTGCAACTGCTCCTTTTAGATTCTTTTAACTATTTTCCTCATTTTATCATAGTCTCCCTTTCGAAAGTTAAAAGTAGTACTGTGGATTTCCTTACTATCTCTCCTCCACGAATTAAATCAAAGGCAATCATGCTATGATCACTATTGCCAAGTGGCCCCAACACCCTTATCTCTTGCACTAGTTCTGGTGTTCCACTAAGGACTAGGTCTAATATGGCTTTCCCTCTGGTCGGCTCATGAACCAGCTGCTTCAAGAAGCAGTCATTTATTTCATCTAGGAACTTTATCTCCCTAGCATGTCCTGCCGTGACACTGACCCAGTCGATACCGGGGTAATTGAAATCACCCATTATTATTACTGTGCTGTAACTTTTGTTAGCTTCCTTGATTTCTTTGAGCATTTCATCATCCATTTGTTCATTCTGGCCAGGCGGTCGATAGTACACCCCCGCTGCCATCACCTTCCCCTTTCTACATGGAATTTCAATCCAAAGAGATTCTACAGCAAATTTTGTTTCCTGCAAAACTTTAATCCTTTCTGACTCAATGCCCTCTCTAACATAGAGCACAACCCCTTCACCAATTTGATCAGCTCTATCATTACGATATAGTTTGTACCCAGGTATCACAGTGTCCCACTGGTTGTCCTCCTTCCACCATGTCTCTCGTATTCCAATCATATCTAACCTCTCATTTAGTGCTATATATTCCAACTTTCCCATCTTATTTTTTAGACTTCTAGCATTTGCATACAAGCATTGTAGAGACTGTATTTTATTCATATTAATTTGGCTAGTGGTAGACATGGGTAATTTGGGATCTTTAAGCTCTGTCTGCTCCATACTTGAGGGCATTTGGGCTACTTTACTCTTTTTTGGAACCTCTCTGCTTTTGGTAGTATCCTTCAAGGATACATTCTTCCGAACCATCCACTCTTGGGTGACTGTCGACTTTCCACTATTATCTAGTTTAAAAACTGCTCTATCTCCTTTTTAAAGGTTAATGCCAGAAGCCTGGTTCCATCCCGGTTAAGGTGAAGCCCATCCCTTTGGAAGAGCCCCTCCTTTCCCCAGAATGTTTCCCAGTTCCTAACAAATCCAAAGCCCTCATCTCTGCACCATTGTCTCATCCACGCATTGAGACTCCGGAGCTCTGCCTGCCTTTTGGGTCCTGCGCGTGGAACGGAAAGCATTTCGGAGAACGCTACCCTGGAAGTTCTGGATTTCAACTTCCTACCTAAAAGCCTAAATTTAGCCTCCAGAACCTCCCTACCACATTTTTCTATGTCATTGGTACCGACATGTACCAAGACAGCAGACTCCTCCCCAGCACTGTCTAAGACCTTATCTTCCACGACATAGACGGCTGAGAACATTGACAGAGTGAACCAGCTAGTGGGGAGTGATCGCAGATTGACAATGCAGATGATAGCTGAGGAGCTCAGCCTGAACAAGGAGTCAGTGAGGACCATCTTGGTGCAGGAGCTGGGCATGTGGATGGCATGCGCCAAGATGGTGCCCAAGTTTTTATCGGATGACCAGAAGTAGCACCGGGTCAATGTTTGTTGAGACTGTCTAGAGAAGACCGGAGAAGATCCAGATTTCGTTGGCTGAGTCATCACAGGAGACGAGACTTGAGTCTTCCAATATGACCCTGAAAGCAAGAGACAGAGCCTGCAGTGGAAGACTCGACTGTCACCCAGACCCAAGAAAGCGCGCATGTCCAAATCAAGGATCAAGGTCATGCTGATCGCATTCTTAGACCAGAAGGGAGTGGTCCATCATGAGTTTGTGCCTGAGGGTCAGACAGTCAACCAGCACTTCTACCAGCAGGTCCTCAATCGCCTCCATGACCAGGTTCGGCGCAGCAGGTGGGCTCTGTGGAGAGACAAGTCGTAGCTGCTCCACCACGACAACGCGCCTGCACACACCGCTCTCAGTGTGAGGCAGTTCTTGGCCAAAAAACAGATCACAGCTCTCAACCACCCTCCTTATTCCCAGATCTCGCACCGTGTGACTTCTGGCTCTTCCCTAGGCTGAAGACTGTGCTCAAAGGAACTCATTTAGCCTCTGTGAAACAGATCAAGGCCACTGTGATGAGGGAGCTGAGGGACCACAAGGAGGAGGACTTTACAGAGTGCTTCCGTACGTGGCAGAAGTAAATGCAGAAGTATATTAACTCTGGGAGGGGGGGGGGATTACTTTGAAGGGGACAATGTGTAATTTCTCTGTAGATTATATAATAAAACATTAATGGGACAGTCTCATTTCTTTTTTTCTCATACTTTGTATGGCGATCCTCAGATATTCAATGCTGGGGCCGCATATGATTCTGGCGTTAAATATCCAGGTTTAAGGGTCAGCAGGCAGAGCTATGCACTGTAGCAGCACACAGCCTGCCCAGAAGAATATCGGGCCCCAGATATATTTGTCAGGTAGGTGCAGCTGTTTTAAAGGTAAAAGGGCCTTTTCTAGGCTGGCTTCTTTTCATGTCTTCTTTAGAGCAATACTGCCACCATGTGTAGGTAGTCTTTTCTAGATTTATCTCATTTTTTGTGCTTCTGCAAAAGACAAGGAAAGTAAGGTTTACTTTGAAAATACATTGAAAGCTTTAAATATCCTGAAGTCAGTGTTCAGCTGCACAAGTGCTGCATAAGATGAAATATTTAGGGGTATGTTTACTAAACGGCGCACAAGTGCGCGGCGCACAATAACTTGCGCTAAGGTACCTTAGCGCACGCTAATGATGCGTTTTTGTGCCCCGCACACGTGCGCACCACACTAATGGGCCCGCTCATGTGCGCGGCGCGCAAATGAGCGATAGAGGCGTGGAAAGGCTCCCGGAGGGCGGAGGAAGGCTCTCCAGGAGCGGAGAGACGGGGTCAATGGGCAGAGAGTGGGAGGGGAGAGGCTCCCCGCACAGGAGCGGGGCTGAAATTCAAGCAAAAAAATACCGCGAGTGAAAACCTCGCGGTAGAGCCGATTTAAAGGGAAGAGAAACCATTTCTGTCAGCAATGTACAGCAAAACCAGGGGAAACCTACAAAACGTGAGCAGTGTGATACATGTGCACGGATCAAAAGGGCAAATAAACATTAAATATGACCCAAACAAAATATAATAAAATTATAATCAAGCTGGGCAATAGTGATAGTAATGGGGAACATCAAAAAACACATCCAAAAAAGCCCCCCCCCAAAAATATGAATTTTAGAAGGGTCTACGCTCCGTCCCCATACAAGGTGAATGATCCTACAGTGAAATAGCACTGATCAGGGTTTCCCTCTCCATTGGACAGGTTACCTATGGCATGCACATTTCCACAACAGCAGGGCGGGCAGGTTGGAATGGGCAATTGGAAAGATGCAGGGAAAGGGGATACAGAGGGCTGCAGGCGGCACATGCTGTGGTGCAGCTGGGGCACAGTGCGGACTAGGCAGATGCCTAGATGGCACCTAGGAATGCTGAAACTGAACAGCAGCCAGACAGCAACTGATGAGGGCCCAACATGGGCACGAGAGTGTCCATCACAGTGCCACAGGGGATAGCACCCAGCAGGTACCCCCAAGTGCACAGAACATTGGCAGACGGTGATTGGGGGACGTGCGGACAAATTTGCAGGCACCCCTACCCCAGAACCCCCACCATAGGCAGCCGCCTACCCGCACAAATGATGACCTCAGACTGCGTACCACCAGCACCACCAGCAGAAGGGCATGTCAGCAGGGTGGCACAGGGGTACTGGAGATGGAGGGGGGCAGTGGCAGCTGCCCAGAGCAGACCATGGCCTAGCCCTGTGTAGGTGGGTGCAAAGCACTGCAACAGACAGGCCCTGCCGGATAAACAGTCATGGTATCATCATGGAATGCACTGTCTCTGTGGCAACGTGGTGGTGCAGTGCACACAAGCAGTGTGTTTGGAGACAGATGGTCACAGGTTTAAAGCCCAGCTGGGGCTCCTGCTAATCCAGTCCACATATTTTTTCAACAACTAAACCGTGATAGTAAGGACAAACCTTTATTGCAGAGAACATACGCATGGTTAATACGCCTATATTTTACCCCACCGAGCATAGACACCATAAACAGGCGCCTTACCTAGAGCAGAGTCTCCCAAATGCAGTCCTGGAGGGCCCCACACTATTCAGGTTCCATGCTGCCTCTAATAAAGATGCCTGTGCTGCATATCTATGCACCACCCCCATGGTATGCAGATGTATCTCATGCATATTCATGAGGGACAGCATGAAAACCCGAACAGTGTTTGGCACACCAGGACTGGAGTTGGGAACCTCTGCCGTAAAGCAGCAGCCAACAGGGGCAGACACACCCACACCCACAGGCTCCATTAGCCAATGCCCCCTGGAGAGGCAGGACATTGGGCCCTGCGTGCATCTCCCAATACTAGCACTTGCATACCTTAGCAATGCCACCCTACACCTGGGTATACGGTACACACCTATCAAACGTTCCCTATGATTACTGGCAGATAGCAAGTCCTACGTTAAGAACAGTTTGCTGATTGAGCTCCATCATAACAATCTTTCTGATGTCTGCGGTGTGTGCTTCAGGTCTGGTCTCTGACAGTGTTTACCACGCTGGGGAGTGACCCCCAACAGTATTGCGTACCATATCCATGCCTGTACAGTGCCCAGGACTGGTGTGGTGGGCAGGGCTGCTAAACTCCTCTATAGTAGCACAATGCTGGCATAGGTGTGGGAGTGTGTGTCTGTCTATACAGTGTGTGGTGGCTGCAAACACCTTCCACAGCCCACACTGCCAGCACTGTTGCCAGTATTGGCCTTCCAATGTGCATAATGAGGAGCAAGGTACCATGGGTATAGCCCAGACAGAGTGGCCTGGCCAGGATGCATCTGCAAAGGGCAAAGGGCACTGGCTGGGACATTTTAGTGCCCGGCCACCACCTACACAGACAGGGTGACCTCAGTATGTCCTGCTGGGAGATCACTCTCACCCTGACTGTGCAGTGATGACAGCATGGCTAGGCACCCCCATAGTGCTATCTAGTATTTCTGTCATGTGATATTTATGGGTTTCCTTTTGGGGCCCAGTCACTGATTTATCTGCTTGTTGTGTATGCTGACATTCCTGGTCTGGGTGCATGCATTTACACCAGGAACATGCACTATGGACTAGCTAGCACACTGGTATGTGTCTTGATGGAGTGCCTTGCAGTGGCTGAAGGCTTGTTGCAGAAGAATATCAGATAGT
This sequence comes from Ichthyophis bannanicus, assembly GCA_033557465.1. Taxonomy (NCBI): domain Eukaryota; kingdom Metazoa; phylum Chordata; class Amphibia; order Gymnophiona; family Ichthyophiidae; genus Ichthyophis; species Ichthyophis bannanicus. Next base: position 1,507,344,339 of record CM066032.1, read on the forward strand.
GGTAGGGTGCAGCTTAGCATATCCAGGCCTAATGTCTTTCTGCTATTGTGTGATGGATGTGTACAGAGCTGCATTGATTGCCCTGTAGGGTGTTTGTTCTGCAGCAGGACTGGGGTTGATGGTCCCCTCTACTGCCACTATTGCAGAGAGGTAGAATGTGCATCTGTTGATGGGAGACCCTGTTTGCCACCCTCAGCCCTGGAAGAGGAGGGTGGTGGTGGTACATAATCCTCCTAGGGGTCCATAGGGGCTACACCTGACTGAGACAGACAGACAGATATATCCAAGGTGTTTCTGCAGAAACTACCTATCTCACACATTAACACTGCTTTAGACCTCCAGCATGGCCTCTTTCAGCTATGGAAGGTGCTGTGGACCTGGTGCTGGGCGCCTCACCGCATCCTCAGGGTAAGCACAGTACCCGCACAATGTGACGGTGTGTAGCTACTCTGTGCCAGTAAAACACACGGTCAGTACCCCCTACCAGGCCGAGGTGCTGTGTGGGTGCATATCCCATCTTGTGTTTATCTGTGGACAGCTGATTTGCATGTGCAGTGCTTCATGGGTACGGGTGGGCTAACCCTATCCTGGTGACCACAGCAGACTGTGTGGTGACGTGCACTCCCTCTGCAGCCAGCCAGGGGCTTGCTAGCAACTATAGAGCTGTAGCACAATGGTTACTTCACTGCCTGGGGAACCAGAGGTTGTGGGTTCAAACCCACAGTGGGGTTATTTGATAAGGCTGCCTAAAGCATTATCTCTTTTTAATGTACATTATTGCTGCCAGCAAGAACAACCTCATCGTACTGTACCGTCCATATAAGGTGCACTATACGTTATCCTGTGGAGCAACTTATAGGGTGCCCTATAGGGGACATTTTAGGGTGCCATGGCGGACAGTGCACTTTATAATGTGCCCTCTGGGGTACCCTATGAGGCGCCTTATGCAGAACCTTATGTTACCATACTATGAGGGTGTGTTTGCTGGCAGCACTAATGAAAATAAAAATAAAATGCCCCCTACAGCACTATTACTTATAACAGGTTATGCCCCAGCCAGCCTTCTTCATTAGGCACAGTGGGGAATTGAACCCATAACTCTTGCATCATTGCTCAGTGTCTTAACCATTGTGCTCCACTGCTGCTCCTCCTTGCATCTCAGCGCACCTACTTATGCTTTTCATTCCTTAAACTGCACAGTGCTGCCATCAAAAATATTGCTGTGACTTTGCGGTACCTCATACGGCACCCTATAAAGCGCCCTATAAGCAACATTCTAGGGTGCCTTGGCAGACAGTGCACTTTAAAATGTGCCTTATGGGGCGCCTTATGTTAACATGCTTTGAGAGTGCGTTTGCTCGTAGTAGTAATTTAAATAAAAAATAAAATGCCTCCTAAAGCAATAGCGCGCCACCTTATGCTGCCCAATATTAAACTGCTTCCTAAAGTAATACCTCAGTCAGCCTTCTTCATTGGGCACAGTGGGGGATTGAACCCCTGATCCCTGCACCATTGGTCAGTATCTTAGCCATTGTACTGTGGCTTTGCTCCTTGTGCTGGAGCATCAGCGCGCCACTTATGCTTTCCACGCAGCTTTCTCATGTGCTAATGTGCGGGGCGCACATGAGCGCCGCACACATTAGCGCATGTTTAATCCCGGTTTTGCTTTTTTCTGCCTGAAACGCCCACTCCTTATATGGCACCCGCACACTAGCGCGGCCCGCACATTACCAGGGTTTTAGTAAACATACCCCTTAGAGTCTGGAAGATTTTCATCAACCCTAAAGGCGTAAGTAAGATCACCGAAAATTCATGGATAAATTTAAACAGATAACCTAGGGACATGTTTACTAAAGGGCATGCCAGTAGCGTACATTTGTGCCACAAAACTAGCGCAGAAGCCAACGCTGTCTTTTGGGGGTATGTCCAGATATCCACCTGCTGATAGCACATTGTAGCACTCTGCTTTAACCAGCACGTGGGTTCACTTATCACACTTACTCCTTGAGGTGGTATTATGAGCACCCACACTAATAGCAATACTTCCCAGTCCTTGCTCATCATGCACTACCTGGTTAGCATGCGACCTTTAACATGCTCCATCATTATTTAAAGTTATTCCTGTCACTGATGTGTTTGGAGCTAATTCATAAGTTATCTGTCTAGTAGCTGAATTTCAGTGCTAAATAGGTAGAGGCACCCTCCTCGTGTCCCCATGCCCTTCTACCTCCAGCAACTACTAGGTTCTAATGGGGGCAAGAGCAATTTTTGGGGCTGGCAAAATGGCAGTGGCAGGCCCCTGGCACTGCCACTAGGGATCAGGCTACTAAATAAGGAGTGCTTCTCTTAAGGTGTGGTTAACAAAACACGCAGAATATAAATCAAGCTGCATTATTCATTTTGCATTATAATGAGCTGTTTTGCACACATTTGCATGCTTCACAGCTCAATGTTATTTAAAGTGGTTTGCTGTAAAAAAAAAGGTCCTGAGTTAAGAAACGTTATTTGCAAATCATGCATGCCATTGTTAATTAATGCATTTTTAAATGCAACATACATGCATTATTTCTCTAATGCAGCTCAGTAAATAGACCCTCTGGGGACAGGAAAATACCTACTATAGTTGACTGTAGCTTGTTTTATGTGAGCTAAATCCAACAATTAAACAAAATAGCCACATTATTTCACAAAAATGTATTGCAACCAATGTTCCCTCTAATTTTCTGTAGGCTGTGTGCGCATAAAATATCAGCTGTGCAGCTTTTGAAGGAAGGTTAAATTTTTGTGCGCCATATAACGACACTCGGAGTTATATACTTTAAAATTTGACTACATGTCAGAATACAGTATGTACACCACATTGATTGCACTAGAAAATATTGTAGAACTTGTGAAAACCATAAATACACAACAACTTTTCAATTTTAAGACATCTGTGTTGTTTTCTATCAGAATCAGAACCGTAATTTTTGTGCGCTCTGTTGTAAAGTATGTGCGCTCACTCGGCGAGGTGTGTGCGCGCGCACACGCGCACAGCTTAGAGGGAACAGTGATTGCAACACAGTATAAAAAGGTATTGATTTGAATTTCTCTCATGCCATTGTTATTTCAAGTCTGTCACAGGCCTGATATTTAAATGCCTTTACCTGGTTAGCAGAACTTGCTAAGCAGATATATGCTGCTAAGCCAACTATTCAGTGGTAGTCTCCTGACCTCACTGCTGAATATTTTCATAGGTTACCACTGTGCGGTGATTCAGGGTAGAGACACAGTTATTCGAGAGATCAGCAATTGTCCGCACCGCTCTCTAGATAACTAGCTGCATAACTTTGGATGGGCGAAAAGCTGTCCTAAGTAGCAGTTGAAAATCACCGCTATCCGAATAATGGCGTCATCAGTTACCTGGATAGTGACTATAGAATCTGAATATTCAGCAGCACCTATTACCTGGATAGTGTGACAGAATATCCGAATTATTTTTGTCCATGGCGCTGACGTTAAAAGAAGCTGCTGACTGCTGCAGGCTGATCTCCCTCCGTTAAGAGTTTACACTTCTTGGCAATGTGCATGTTGAAACCAGATTTACAGGCTAACAAACTGGATGTTTTATAAACCGTCTCGTCTCTGCTCTAATTTCCTAGCAATAATGCGGCAGGTTTACAGAACAAAGCATTTCTTTCAAAACCACTCTGATACCAAACATTCTCCAAATTCCTCTCAGGGTTGGTCATTTTTAGTCAAATAGGGAGCTGTTTGTTAGGTAATTCAGGTAACACAAATAAGGGTAGGCACAGCCCAGGTTTCCATTTTGTTTGAAGTTGGGGTTTGGGGGGGGGGGTATTTTCTTTTCTTTCGCTTTGTTTTGAAAATAGCATGCATTATTTTCAAAGCAAAACAAAATGAAGCAAAATATATCTTTTTTCCTGCATTTCGTTTTGAAATGATATGAAACAAATGGGTATCTCTGCAGCTTTCATTTTCTTTCATTCTCTTCATTTTCTTTAAAACAAATGCACATATCTAAAATCAACAAAATCGTTACATCATATAAGTGTTCTAAAATTTCTAAAAATGGTTTCTGCTTAGCCCCCCCCCCCCCGCTCCACCCCTCCCCCCCTTCTCTTGCCGTTGAATCTTTGTAAATCAAGAGTTACTGATGCAGGCATCATGAAAGAGATATTTATATTTTTATTTAGCTGTTCTTTTATACCGCTTTTCGCCACGTCAAAGCTGTGTAGAAAGAAACAAGAGGATACATTGAACATATGGAATGGCAACTTAAGTACATGAGATTTTAACTTATATACATTGAATACATGGAATATAATTTATGTATAAGTGTTTGTAAGCTATATACATAAGTGAGAACACAGGGGACTGGGTGAAGGTTGGAGGGCGAATGGTATGAATCTTGGCATTGGTTGGGGCGGAGGGAGGGGGCTTTGATCAAAAGCCTGATTGTAGCCAAGTCAATCAGTGGACAAAATGGAAGCCAAGCCCAAGGCTGTTTGGGGTGCCTCCTGCCTTAAAAACAAACCAAAAAAATGCACAGCGGGGCTGCCCAGGAATTCCACAGAACTCCTCTTTATTTGGCGCATAAAGCCTGTGTCGGGGGCAATAATATCATATATTATCCTAAAAAGAACTGGTAATGGGCAAGATAAAATTGCCTTAACAGCAGCAACACAGGGCTCCAACACCCAGACACTAAGGGGTATGTTTACTAAACTGCGGTAATCGTGAATAATGCACGTTATGATGCTTTAACGATCGTTAGTGCATCATAACGCTTGTTATGATGCGCTAACGATCGTAATGCTCCGCGGCGCGGTAAAACACCGCAGAAGGTGGAGAGAGGGCGGAGAGAAGGGGTCAGTGGGCGGAGAGTGGGCGGAGAGTGGGCGGGGAGAGGCTCCCCTCACACTAACGCGCTGATTTTCAGAGCTGAATTCCAACGCGAATGAAAACCTGCTGTTAAATGCACATTACAGGGGAGAGAAACCATTTCAGTGTCAGCAATGTACAGCCCAGGCAGGGAAACCAAAAAACAGTGATAAGTGTGATACATGTGCACAGAACAAAAGGGCACAGAAACACTGAAAATGACCCCAACAAACTGGAAAAAAACAATAACCAAGCTGGCCAATAGTGGCATCAATGAGAAACATCAACCCCTCCCCCCCCCGAGTAAGCTCCATAGAACAGATATAAATCGTGGAAGGGTCTATACACCGTCCCCATACAAGGTGAATGAGCCAACAGTGAAATAGCGCTGCTCAGGGTTTTTCCCACCATCGGACAGGGTTCCTATGGCGTGCACATGTCCCGCAACATCAGGGCGGGCATGTCGGAATGGCAACTGGACAGATGCCGGAGAAGGGGATACAGAGGGCTGCAGGCGGCACATGCTGTGGTGCAGCTGGGCCACAGTGCGGACTAGGGTGATGCCTAGGTGGCCCATACGAATGCTGAAACAGCGCAACAGCCAGACAGCAACTGCTGAAGGCCCAACATGGGCACGAGTGTGTTTCCCAAAGTGTCACAGGGGATAGTACCCAAAAGCTACCCCCAAGGGCACGGAACATTGGCAGGCAGGGCTGGGGGGGAGCGTGGACGTCTATGCAGGCACCCCTACCCCAGAACCCACACCATAGGCAGCCGCCTACCTGCACACTGGATGGCCTGAGACTGCGCACCACCAGCTCCACCAGCAGAAGGGCATGTCAGCATGGTGGCTGAGGGATACTGGTGATGGAGGGGGCAGTGGCAGCTGCCCAGAGCAGACCGTGGCCTAGCCCTGTGTAGGTGGGTGCCATGCACTGCAACAGACAGGCCCTGCACTGCAACAGACAGTCATGGTATCACCAGGGAATGCACCATCTCTGTGATAGCATGGTGGTGCAGTGCACAAAACCAGTGTATTCAGAAGCAGAAGGTCACAGGTTCAAGTCCCAGCTGTGGTTTCTGCCAACCCAGTCCTCATATTTTACCCACTACTATAACATGCTAATACAGACAGAACCTTTCTTGCAGATGACGTAAACATGCCCAAAATACCTACATTTTACCCTACAGAGCACAGACACCATAAACATGCACATTACCTAGAGCAGAGCCTCCCAAATGCAGTCCTGGAGGGCCAAACACCATTCAGGTTCCATGCTGCCTCTGATAAAGATGCCTGTGCTGCATTTCTATGTGCCACCCCCTTGGTATGCAGATGTATCTCATGCATATTCATGAGGGACAGCATGAAAACCCGAACAGTGTTTTGCACCGCAGGACTGGAGTTGGGAACCTCTGCCGTAAAGCAGAAGCCAACAGGGGCAGACACACCCGCACCCACAGGCCCCATTATCCAAAGCCTTCTGGAGAGTCAGGACTTTGGGCTCTGCGTGCATCTCCCAATACTAGCACTTGCATACCTTAGTAATGCCACCCTAAACCTGGGAATATGGTATACAGCTATCAAAAGGTTGCTATGATTACTGGCAGATAGCAATTCTTAGGTTAAGTACAATTTTCGGAGTGAGCTGCATCATAGCAACCTTTCTGATGTCTGTGGAGTGTGCTACAGGTCTTGTGTCTGACAGTGTTTACCAATCTGGGGAGTGACTCCTACAGTATTGCGTACCATAGCCATGCCTGCACTGTGCCCAGGACTGGTGTGGTGGCCTGGGCTGCCCAACACCTCTATAGTTGCACAATGCTGGCATAGGTGTGGGGAGTGTGTGTCTGTCTATCCAGTGTGTGGTGGCTGCCAACACCCTCCACAGCCCACACTGCTAGCACTGTTGCCAGTATTGGCCTGCCAATGTGCATAATGAGGAGCAAGGTACTGTGGGAATAGCCTGGATAGGGTGGCCTGGCCTGGCCGCATCTGCACAGGGCATAGGGCAATGGCTCGGACATTATAGTGCCCGGTACCACCTGCACGGACAGGGTGGCCATAGCATGTCCTGCTGGGAGGTCACTCTCACCCTGACTGAGCAGTGACCATGGCATGGCTAGGTTCCCCCATAGTGCTATATAGCATTTCTCTTATGTGATAATTGTGGGTTTTCTTTTGGGGCCCAATCACTGACTTATCTGTTTGGTGTGTATGCTGATATCCCTGTTCTGGGTACATGCATCTTTTCCAGGACCATGCACTATGGACTAGCTGGCGGACTGTCTGCAGCTAGTATGTGTCTTGCTGGGACACCTTGCAGGGTGCAGCGGCTGTAGGTTTGCTGCTGGAGAATGTCAGATAATGGTGGGGGGCAGCTGAACATTTCCAGACCTTCTGTCTGCTATTGCGTTATGAATGTGTACTGCTCTGCATTGCCTGCCCTGTAGGGTGTTTGATCCCTAGCAGGACTGGGGTGATGGTCCCCTCTACTGCCACCACTGCAGGGGGGTAGAAAGTGGATCTGTTGGCGGGAGATCATTCCTCACCCTGAGCCCCAGAGGGTGCATTGGGTGGTGGTATGTAATCTCCCTGTGGGTCCCAACACCCCCCCTTCACTTACATCATGTGACCATGGCATCCACACAGGGTATGCACTTTTCTGGGTGCATCATAGTCCACAAGGGCTAGATGTGGCATACAGATGAACACAGGCATATCCTAGGGGTATTTGCAAGGACTACACATTGGCACTGATGGGGACCTGCAGCATAGCCTATCTCAGAACAGCCAGGTGCTGTGCGAATGATGCTGGGCACCATACCTCTCCCTCAGGATGAGCACAGGACCCGCACACTGTGACGGTCTGTAGCTACTCTGTGCCACTAACACACACCGTTGGCACCCCCTACCAGGCTGAGGTGCTGTGGGGTGCATACCCCATCTTGTGATCATCTGTAGACTGCTGATTTACATGTGCTGTGCATCCTGGGTATGGATGGCTACAGGAGGCCCACTAATCATTTTGGTGGCTACTAAATTGATTAGTGGGCTTCATTATAAAGCAGGGGTAGGGAACCCTGGTCCTGGAGAGCCGCAGACCAGTCAGGTTTTCGGAATATCCCTAATGAATATGCATGAGATATATATGCATTAGAGATATCCTGCCAACCTGACTGGTTTGTGGCCCTCCAGGGCTGGATTTGGAGACCCCTGCCTTACACCTCTGTCATTTAAGATTGTGAGTGGGCAAGGTGCAGATGTCCTAGACATCGAAAGGGTATATAGAATGTGTCACATTCCTCCTCGATTCTCACTACCACCAAAAAGTTGTCTAATAGACAATATTTTGGTGGTGGTGAGAAGTGAGGAGGAATGTGACACATTCTATCTAACCTTTCTGATGTCTTGGACATCTGCACCTTGCCCATTTACAATCTTAAATGATAGAGGTGTAAGGCAGGGGTCTCCAAATCCAGCCCTGGAGGGCCACAAACCAGTCAGGTTGGTAGGATATCTCTAATGCATATATATCTCATGCATATTCATTAGGGATATCCCGAAAACCTGACTGGTCTGCGGCTCTCCAGGACCAGGGTTCCCTACCCCTGTTATAAAGCATATAAGGACAGACTTAAGGATCTTAATATGTACACCTTATAGCAGTGGTTCTGAACCAGTCCTCCTTGAACCCCTAGGCCAGTCGGGTGTTCAGGATAGCCCTAATGAATATGCATGATATATATATGCATTAGAGATATCCTGCCAACCTGACTGGTTTGTGGCCCTCTAGGGCTGGATTTGGAGACCCCTGCCTTACACCTCTGTCATTTAAGATTGTGAGTGGGCAAGGTGGTGGTGAGAAGTGAGGAGGAATGTGAGACATTCTATCTAACCTTTCTGATGTCTTGGACATCTGCACCTTGCCCACTTACAATCTTAAATGATAGAGGTGTAAGGCAGGGGTCTCCAAATCCAGCCCTGGAGGGCCACAAACCAGTCAGGTTGGCAGGATATTTCTAATGCATATATATCTCATGCATATTCATTAGGGCTATCCTGAACACCCGACTGGTCTAGGGGTTCAAGGAGGACTGGTTCAGAACCACTGCCTTAGAGGAAAGGCGGTATAGAGGTGATATGATTGAGATGTTTAAATACCTCTGTGTCATAAATGTTCAGGGAGAGAGCCTCTTTCAATTGAAAGCAAGTTCTGCTATGAGGGGACATGGGATGAGGGTGAAGGTAGATAGATTCAGGAGTGATATGCAGAAATATTTCTTTACGGAAAGAGTAGTGGATCTGTGGAATAGTCTCCCAGTGGAGGTGGTAGAGATGAGGACAGTAACTGAATTCAAAAAAGCATGGGACCAACACAGAGGATCTCTAAAGGTAAAAAGTGGACTGTTGTAGTTGTTGATATGGAAGGACAGACTAGATAGGCCATGTGGTCTTTTTCTGTCATCATGTTTCTATGTTTCTATGGGTTGACCCTATCCTGGTAACCACAGCAGAATGTAGGTGTGGTGCCGTGCAGTCCTCCTGTAGTCAGCCTGGTGTTTATTAGCAGCTCTAGCCCACTGGTTACTTCACTGCCCATGGAGCCAGAGGTCATGGGTTCAAAACCCACAGTGGGGTTCATCAATAGGGCTGTCTTAGGCATGGTCTATTTTTATTGTATATTAGTGCTGCCAGCAGAACCACCCTCAGGGTACTGTCACCTTAGGGTGGCTCATAAGGCGCCCTATAGGGCACCTTATATGGTGCCCTATAAAGCGCCTTATAAGGTGCCTTATATGATGTCCTATAGGGGACATTATAGGGTGCCTTGGCAGACAGCGCACTTTAGAATGTGCCCTATGGAGTGCCTTCTAGGGTGCCTTATGTGGCACCTTAGGTTACGCCACTGTGAGGGTGTGTTTGCTGGCAGCACTATTACAGTACAACTAAACTTCCTCACAGCCCAATACTTAACCCTTTCCAGGCCAAGCCCAAAACTTTCGGGATCCAAACTTCTGCCTAAATATTCCTATCAAATGGTATATAATACATGACCATGGCAGAGGGAACGGCACTATTGGAACATATTGAATAAGACGGGTACAATTTTCCTGACATATGCAAACTTTAACCCGGCTGCAGAATGTGGATTAAAATATTATAGTAGGCCTTCAAAGGGCTACACATGATGCCTCAGCCAGCCTTAGTCATTGGGCACACTGGGGAATCAAACCCTTGACCTTTGTACCATCAGTCTGTGTAATAACCATTGTGCTACACCTTTGTTTCTGTATGTGGGTGTCTGCGCGTGTTCTTAAGCTTAACGTGTAGTAACGCGCCCTGTAACAATCATTGCTGCATGGCGCCTTATAACCGCACGTTAACGCGCGTTATTGGTAACGATGTACCTCCCATGTCCTTTTTTGGCATTTCTTCTACTAACGCGGCTCCTAACGCGAATCACACTAACGCAGTTTAGTAAACATACCCCTAAGTGGAGCTCGGTGTTTCTGCTGTTAAGGCAATTTTATCTTGCCCATTACCAGTTCTTTTAAGGATAACTCGTATGATATGATATTATTGTCCCTGATACAGGCATTTTGTGCTGAATAAAGAGGAGTTCTGTGGAATTCCTGGTCATCCCCTCTGTGCTTCTCTTGCTTGTTGGTTTGAGGGGGGTGGGGGGGAGGAGGGTGTCCTCTGTTTTCCACTGATCTTTGGTACCCCTGCCTTCCCTTTTGAGCTCCTGGGCTCACTGACTCAAAAACAGATTCAAAGGGGCAACACGGAGCTCAGGACAGTTCCCCTGCTGCCCATCCCTTGGGCTAGCCCTGATTGCAGCAATGACACGTGAAGAAACGAATCAGGGAAAGAACATTCTGGAAACTGGGGGTTGTCATCATAAAAAGACACAGATCTTTAAGTCAAAAGTTATATTATTAATTAATTTATGTATTTCAATTGCTATACTGCCAAGGGCCATGCATAAAGTCCTATAACATACTGAGAGAAAACAAACAGGAAAGCTAGGAAGGAAACCAGATTAAAACGCAACAGCGCCAAGAAAGAAGAACTTCATATTTTGAAAGTCTAGCAAGTGCAGCTGCTTTAAAGAAGCACATTCTTATTCAGGCACCAATAGGTTTTTACCACCGACTAAAATATATTCCCTATCCCCAGGCCAGGGCTGGTGCTACCAATTAAGCCAGATAAACGCGGCAAGGGAGCTCCAGAGCTGTAGCAGTGTTGTGTGCCTGCAGGTCGAAGGAGAAAGCTGTAGTGCGTGTGCCCATGGGAGTTGCCCATCCTATAGGCACACAACAGCATTGCTGAAAGCGGTTGCAGCCTTTCTCTTCTCTTTGGCCCACAGGGCAGGCTGCTCCTGCAGGCCGAAAAGAGGAGAGAGGCCATGCTGCATGGGTCTGCGGGAGCAGCCTGTCCCGTGGGCCAAAGAGAAAAAAGCCACAATCATCAGTGATGCATATGCCACAGGACAGGCTGCTCCCATGGGCACATGAGGCACTGCCTCTCTCTGGCCCGCAAGAGCAGCCTGTCCCATGGGCTGAAGGGCAGAGAGCCACGATCGGTAAGAGCTGGAGTCAGAGATGCACAGGAGGTAGGGAAAATTTAAAAGGGCAGTGATTTGGGGAAATAAAGATGGGAGGAGAGTAATGGAAGGGATGAGAGAAAGGACAGAGACTCGGAAGGGAACGGAGTGGGGGGAGGCAGCCGGAGAGAGTCTGCAGGGAGGGAGTGAATATAAGAACATAAGATATGCCATACTGGGTCAGACCAAGGTCCATCAAGCCCAGTATCCTGTTTCCAACAGTGGCCAATCTAGGTCACAAGTACCTAGTGATATCCTGGGTCCCTTTTTAATAACAGTTTATGGACCTTTCCTCCAGGAACTTGTCCAAACCTTTCAAACTCAGCTGCACTAACAGCTTTTACTACATCCTCCGGTAACAAATTCCAGAGTTTAATTACACGTTGAGTAACAAAATATTTTCTCTTATTAGTCTTAAATAGTTTACCCTGTAGCTTCATTGCATGTCCCCTAGTCTTTCTATATTCTGATGATGTAAACAATCGATCTACGGTTACCCTTTCCACTCCGTTCATTAATTTATAGACCTCTATCATATCTCTCCTCAGCTATCTCTTTTCCAGGTTAAAGAGCCCTACCTTTTTAGCCTCTCTTCATAGGGATATACTTCCATCCTCTTTACCATTTTGGTGGCTCTTCTCTGTACCTTTTCTAATAACGCTATATCCTTTTTAAGATACGGTGACCAGAATTGCACACAATATTCAAGGTGCGGTCGCACCATGGAATGATATAGAGGCATTATAATATACTTTGTTTTATTTTCCATTTCTTTCCTTATGATACCTAGCATTCTATTTGCTCTCTTGGCCGCCGCTGACACTGTGCGGAGGGTATAAAACATGTTATCCACGATGACGCCTAAATATTTTTCCTGGGTTGGTGATTCCTAATGTGGAACTAGCATCGGGTAACCATAGTTTGGGTTGTTCTTTCTTAGGTGCATAACTTTGCTCTGGTCCACATTAAATTTCATCTGCCATTTGGATGCCCAGTCTTCCAATTTATCAAGATCCTCTTACAATTTTCCACAATCCTCATGGGTTTTAACAACTTTAAATAGTTTTATATCATCTGAAAATTTGATAACTTCACTCATTATTCCCTTTTCCAGGTCATTTATGAATATGTTAAAAACAGCGGACCCAGCACAGATCCCTGGGGTACTCCACTATTCACCTTTCTCCATTGGGAAAATTGGCCATTTAGCCCTACCCTCTGCTTTGTATCTTTTAACCAGTTCCTGATCCACAATAGTACACTGCCTCCTATTCCTTGACTTTTTAGTTTTGTCAAAAGTCTCTGATGAGGGACTTTGTCAAAGGCTTTCTAAAAGTCCAGATACACTACATCAACTGACTCACCTTTGTCTACCTGTTTATTCACACCTTCAAAAAAACATAACAGATTAGTAAGGCAAGATCTTCCTTGTCTAAAGCCATTTTGGCTGTCTCCCATTAAGCCATGACTATCTACATGGTCAGTAATTTTGTTCTTTAGGATGGTTTCTACCATTTTTTCTGGCACTGACATCAGGCTCTACGGTCCGTAGTTTCCCGGATCACCCCTGGAACCCTTTTTAAAAATTGGTGTTACATTGGCCATCCTCCAATCTTCAGGCATTATAGATGATTTTAATGATAGTTCAGAGATTACTAATAGCAGGTCTGCAATCTCGTATTTCAGTTCTTTCAATACCCTTGGATGTATATCATCCGGCCCAGGTGATTTGCTACTCTCCAGTTTATCAAATAGAAAGAGTGCAAGGGGTTGAAGATTGAAGAGAGGTGAAAAAAGGGCACATGAATATATGCTAAAATGCACAGCACTCTGACCGACCTCCCCCGAGAAGGCACATAGGCACTCCATGTCTACACCACACAACACACACACAGGCACGCACCCTACCCCCATACTGCACCCTAAATAGGCATCCCATCCATGCACCACACACCCACTGTCTGAAGAGAGAGACATAGCACCAGTTATAAAGATTCCTAGTACAGTCTTTGCTATCATGAGCCACATTTTATCATCTCTCTTTGAACTCTTCTTCACACACACCCCTACCCCAGATATGTAGAACTTTGCAAATAAAAGAAAGTGAAATGCATCACTAAGTCACACTGTAAGTGTGCTGCTTTCAAATGCACATACAGTCCCTGACAGATATTTTTTTTAAATTATTTATTTATGAAATTTTCAAATAAATCAAGCAAAAAACCTGTACAGAACTTAATACTTGCAGACAAAATTATCCAAAGAAATGTTAAACAAAAAAGGTAGTGCAAGAATTATACAATTAGTCCCCAAAATAATGGGGGGAGTTAACCAAAGAAAAGGAAAAAATACTCCACTTAACATTAATAAAGAAAATAAGAGGAGACAGTGGCCCAAGAAGACCTTAATTAAACAGATGGAGTCAATACACCAGGAGAGGAAGTGACCGGCAAATGCTTTTTGCATTTGCCGGTCACTTCCTCTCCTGGTGTATTGACTCCTGACAGATATTAACATTCACAGTCCCCCCCCCCCCACCACACACACATGCATGCATGCAGCCCTGACACTCTTCATGACACAGACATGCACATAGCCCCCAACAGGCCCCAAGACATACACACATGTATTCACACATACACACACATAGGGGTATGTTTTCTAAACCGCGGTAATGTTACCCGCGTTAGGTTCTACGGTAATGATACAGATGCCCATATAAAGGCATGGGTGGTGCATTGTTACGGCAAGCCATATCAGCTAACGCGCGTTACAAGGCACCTTAGAATAACAACGCATTACAAGGTGCTTTACAAGGCACATTACAAGGCACCTTGTAAGGTGCCTTGTAAGTAAGGTGCCTTATAAGGCGCCTTGTAAGGTGCCTTGTTAGGTGCCTTATGAGATGCCTCATAAGGCGCTTTGTAAAGCACCCTATAGGGCTCCTTAGGCTAAGCACCATATTAGGCACCCCTGGACAAGGCATCTTAAAAGGCACCCTGGGTTACCGAACCATAGGTTAAGGTGGTCTAACAAGGTTACGGTGCCCTAGGTCAGTGTGCCCTAAGGGCTTCAAGGTGCTTCAGGATGACATGCATGACCTATGAGGCATAGAGACAGATGTAGCCCTAACACTAGATAGAACACCGAGGAAAGGCAATGAACAGGTGAGTGAAGGAGGAAGAGCTGGAAACTGCTGGACCTGCCATATCTGCGGGCATTCCATGTGGCTGCCAGTACTGTTGACAAACATGGTGGGGGCAACTGTACCATAGCGCAGGGTGTTGGCAATGTAAAGTACTGGAAAGACAGTGGGTGACAGACGATGGGAATACGTGTCCCCCAGTGGAGGCAGAGGTGGCAGGATAGTTACAATGATGGGTGGACAGAGGAGTGGTGGTGCCATGCAGATCAGGCACAGGCGAGGCAAACACGAAGAGACGCAATGCAGAAAAGGGTAGCAGTGCAGGACATGGGGTGGCAGCCTGCACAGGCAGACAGGACTCTACACAGCTGACAGATGCAGATAGACGGACTGAAGGAATGTTAGCAACTGTGGCGAGGGTATACAAACTGTCTGCTCTTGAGTGCCAGAATAGGGTAACCCCACCAGTACCCATGATGCAATGTGCATGCTGAATAGCTATCTACAGCTGATCACCAAATGGGGTCTGCGCCTCTCCAGTACCTCAGCTTGGAAAGACAAACTGACAGTGCGTGATACTGGCACAGAGTAGCTACAGACCGTGCCATTGTGCAGGTTCTGTGTTCACCCTGAGGGATAGGATGGGTGCCCAGCACTAGGCCTGCAGTACATGTGGTACTAGAGATAGGTCCTGCTGTACATCTCAATCACTGCCAGTGTGTGACAGGTGTTCCTTGCAGTGCCTCCAAAGGTAGTTTGGTGTCCATCTGTGTTCTGCAATCACATGTGGCTCTCCGGGACCATACACCACCCAGATTAGTGCATACCCAGTGTTAGGGTCCGGCTGACATGGGCACCTGTTATCAGGGTAGAGGGGTTTTATAGACTTGTATGAGGTTTGTGCAGCAGTGCCTCTAAAGGTCAAAGTGGTATATACTATATACCCCAAAGGGCCCACAATCACCCCTTTTTGTAGGTACAGGACAGGTGCCTGAGCCCCCGTGAAGCAACCTCCATCCTGCTGGTATAAGACAGCCCTCCAGGGTTGGTGAGCCAAAGAATATGATGAGTAATGCTGGGGGCTAGGTCTGGGAAACCGCAAATGTCTCACAACACAGTCTCCACCAAGAAACAGCAACTGCCACGTGGGCAACAGGAACCAGTCAGAAACCGTGGCAGGAGGTTCAAATTGACCTTTATTATTCCACGGATAACGTGCGCCAAACCCAACACAGGCCGTGTTTCGTGTACCACTTCTTCAGGGGTTATAGGCTCACTACAAAATATACATACATGTAAAACCAACAGCAAACAGAAATGGTTATGTAAACATGAATAAAAGACAAATGATGTTAATCCATTAAGATAAAACATTAAAAATGTTAAAATAAGCTAATTATGAAATGTGTGCAGCTAAAACACTTTAATAATAACAAACAAATAAATGATAAATAAATATAAAAATAATAAATAAAAAATAATGAATAAATATTAAAAACAAATATTAAAAATTAACCATATAAATATTCATGATGCAATAACTCACTTGATAAAAAAACGTTATATTAGGATTTTGTGTAATAATAATAATAATAATAATAATAATAAAACATAATAATACAAAACTTTAAAAAAGAGAGATGTGTTACCTATGTATATATGTTCTTAGATTATCTTTTGATTATAACCACAAAAACAATAACCATGAAAGGAGAAACCGGAGAAAAGGAGGAGGTGGGCTTAAAAACATGTAAATTGTTAATGCCAATGTTCAAGATAAAAACTAAATACAAAATATAAAATTTTTAAAAAAATAAATAAGAGACTTCCGGTGGCATGGTGAACTAGGAGAGACGCACCTCTCTTAGCTCCGGAGCCCTCTTTCTCCCCATACCCAGATTTCTTGCTTTTTCAGCCTACCTACTGCGCCGGGGAGGAAGAGCTACTTCTTTCTCGCTGGAGCCAGCCCGAAGTGCCTGCCCGGCCGAGCGCACACGCTGCATGGCGGCAAAGACGGTCCGGCGTGAGAGGCCCCGTGGAGGAGATGCCAAGACAGCGGAGGGGGCGCCGGAGAGCCCGGGGCCCGTAGACACCGCAGCGATGGTGACAGAGGTATCCCGAGCGGTAGTGGAGGCGCTGGAGGACCGTCTCGGGGGCCTGGCAACACAACTGGCCGCTGTGGGGCAAGCAGTGACTGACTTTGCTAATCGGGTCGAGCTAGTTGAGCACCGCGTTGGCGCCCTAGAAGATACGCGGGTGCAGGAAGCGGTCCGGGTCAAAAAGCTGGAAGAGGCCCTTGTTAAACAGCAAGAAAAACTGGAGGACCTGGAAAATCGGAGTAGAAGGAATAATCTTTGCTTTATTGGCGTTGAGGAGACTGTGCCTGATAGGGAGCTGCGGGCATATCTGGAGCGCTGGCTGCCTGCCCACCTGCCTTTGGAGGAGGGTACTGGGGGCATTGTTTTGGAGAGAGCACACCGGCTAGGACCCCTCCGAGCGGGAGATAATCGGCCCCGTGCAGTTATAGCACGTTTCTTGAACGAAGCGCAAAAGGAGGGGGTCCTGCGGGCTTTGCGACAGGCGCGAAGATCCAATGCTACTGCTCCCCGGATCCTGATTTTTCAGGATTACTCTGCTGGGGTTTCCCTTAGGCGGAAGGCCTTCAAGGAGATATGTGGGCGCCTTGTGGAGAAGGGCATCCGTTTCACGTTAGCCTATCCGGCGATCTTGCGGGTGGACACTGCCAGCGGCCGTCGTGCCTTCTCATCCCCGGAGGAAGCGCTGGTATACTGTAACGCCCTGGGTTGATGGATGGAGTGCTGTGGAGGGAGAGAGCGCTGTACTTCTTCGGCCGCGCTCCTCTTTCCACTTTGCAACACGTAGATTGCTTGGAACGCGGTGGCAGGCCCTACCGATGCCGCCTTGGTCCCCTACTACTGGGTATGCCGGATTCTGGATCTAGCTGGGAATACAAGGCGATCGGGGCCTGATGACTTTACCTCGATTACTGGCTGCTGGGCCCTGCGTGCAGACTGGTTTTTTGCCGGGACATTTGAGGGGACTTGAAGCACCTTTGTTATGTGTTTAATAGCATTGCAGTGCTGGACGTTTTGACCCTTCCCATGGGGGATGCCTGGCTATATAGGAGTCTTTCCCCCTTTCTCTGTTGTAAGTGCTGTTGGGTCCCCCTTAACTATGTTTAATAATGTTTTACCTTGTTAAATTCTCTTTACATACGCTCCACGCTAGGCGCGTTTGGTACCTGTATGCGGGGAGTGTTGTACTTGGATTGCGGGAAAGTGACTTTGGGCGGGAAGGGGTATACGGGTTTTTCTCTCTTCTCCTTGTTTGTGTCTGGGCGCTTTTCACATCTCCCCCTTTTTACATTCTTTTCTCTTACTTCCATTTTTTTTTCGTCCCTCCCTTTCTGTTTTTGTGTTTTCTCATTAGCTATCATTTGGCTGCAATATATTTCTTTCTTTCTACTAGCTTTTCCTCTTTAATTCTGGTTTTCCGTCCCTTGTTGCTTTCTACCCCACACCCCCCTGGTGTTACGCTACTGAGCAATAATGGTTTACTGCCCATGCCCTAGCGTTCACTGTTTCTTAAGACTTGCGGCTTGGGGGGGTGGTTCTTTCCCTGAATGATACCGGGTGGGTGTTTGCGGCGGGGTGTCCCCTCGGCGCTGCCCACCGGGGCGTGGGAAGGAGGCCCCCCGCGGTGAGCTTGCTGTTGGTGCCCGAGGGTGGGCCGTTTTGTGCACGGAGGGGCCCTGCTATTAAATCCAGGGTGGATTGTGACCATGGATAGCATGCGCTGCTGTGTTGGTGTCTTTCCACTGTGTTTGCCTGCTGTGCACGGACCCGTGGGCTGGGGCCCGGGGGGGGGGGGGTGGGGAGGGGGACCATCTTTTGGGACCTCCCTCGCGGTTTTGTCTTAGGGCCCTGGGTCAAGATAATGTTCCCCCCCTTTCGGGGTTTCCGGTGAGGGAGTAGGCTTATGCTAGCTATTTGAATATTGGTAGCTGTATGGATTAGGCCCTGTTTGTGATGGGGGGGGGGGGTGGAATCAGGGACGGGGAGTTTGCACTTGGGTTGGGGTGGGGGGAGGAGGGCTCCTCATGCTCAGGAAGTCCTGGTGTTGCCAGTGCCGTTTGCCTGGCTGGGGGTGGATGCTAGTGGGGTAGTGGGGAGGGGGGGGGGGGTCTGAGGGTGGGGTGGGGGGGCTGTGGGAGGCTAGTATGGTTATGGGGTTATTGTTCAAGGGGATGGTGGGTAGGGGGAGGGGGGGGTGAATGGTTACCAGAGAGGTGTAAGTGCGGTGCTGGATGGATGTTGGTTGATGATTGTGTGGGCATGGCTGTCTAGAGGGGCTGTAGTGTTCTGGAGGGTGGGGGCCCCAGGCTGGGGGGGCTTCTGCTTTGCTGTAGGTGGGACTAGTTTTTTCTGGGTGATCTGTTGGGTTTATGATCCTGGGTGATACTACCAGAATAGCCTCTTGGAATGTCTGTGGGTTGGGTTCCCCTATAAAGCGCTATAAAGTTTTCCAGTATCTTAAACGCCAACGCTTGCATGCCATCATGTTGCAGGAGACGCATCAGTCAGAAGCGGAGCACGCGAAGTTGTGCAAGGGTCCAATCACGCATTTATATGGGGCTCAGGCGGTGGGGAGGAAGAGGGGGGTAGCAATCCTACTCACCAAATCCGCAAACTGGGTGGAGGAGCGGGTGGTAGTGGATCCCGAGGGCCGGTATGTCTGTGTGTGGGGCCTGCTAAATGGAGCTAAAGTAGCTATGTGTTCCGCCTATGGGCCGAATGTTTATGACGCTCGGTTTTACTTGGGGCTTACTCGCTTCCTCGCTGATACCGGTGGTTATCAGGTAATATTGGGAGGGGATTTCAACGAAGTGTTGGAGGCTGCGATGGACCGCTCCGGCGCGGTGGGAGGGGGTGATCGGAGGGGGTGATCGGAGGGGGTGATCGGAGGGCTCGACGACGATTATGGGGACTTTGCGAAGCGCACCACCTTGTGGACATTTGGCGGGTCTTACACCCGGGTGAGCGGGACTACACTCATATGTCCTGGGCACATGGCACGTGGTCTCGTCTCGACTTCTTTCTGGTTTCGGACTCGCTATTCAATTTGGTCTCCAGGGCCGAGATTGGGTCCTCCGTCTTGTCTGACCATGCGATGGTACTCCTAGAGCTCCGGGAAGCCGGTCCTCGTCGTAATCGTCTTTGGAGATATCCGTTAGATCTTTGTGGGGATGCGTTCTTTGAGGCACACCTTCGCGCACGGTGGAAGGAATACCTGGATGTCAACGAGCAGCCGGATATCTCTCCTGCTCTTCTTTGGGAGGCAGGGAAGGCGGTTCTGCGCGGGGAGATTATCAGCTATCACTGCCAAAAACGCAAGAGGTTGCACCGCCGGATTTTGTTACTCGAGCGTGAACTGGGTAGGGCACGGCGGGTGGTAGCTGGGCATAGGACGGATGCGACTTACCGCCATATGCGGGACATTCAGACTGAATTGGAGACGCTTCTCCATAGCAGAGCCCAAAAATCAATGCTATACTACCGCTATCAGTTGTATCAGTATGGTAATAAAGCGGGGAAGCTGTCGTCCTCCCTGGTGCGGCCCGCGGGGGGGCCCCAGCGTGTTGGGGCAGTCCGGCATGCGGATGGTACTATCCGCCGCAACACGGCCGATATTGAGCGGGTCTTTCGGGATTTTTTTCGGGATCTGTACGCCAAGGAGGGGAGCGGCGAGCAGGAGGGGCGATCGTTTTTGGCGGGTTGTGCTCTGCTGCGCCTTCGTGAAGAGCACTTACAAGCTCTCAATCAGCCTATCTCGGGGAGGGAGGTGCAGGTAGGGATTAAGAATCTCAAAAATGGAAAGGCCCCGGGCGTGGACGGTTACAGGGGCGAATTTTATAAAACTTTGGGGGATGCGGTGTTTGTCCCCCTGGTAGGCTACTTTGAGGATTTGATTCGGAGAGGGGTCTTCCCATATGAGCCAAATAAAGCGGTGGTTACTATTTTACCCAAGCCGGGACGGGACCCTCTTCTTCCGGGTTCTTACCGCCCTATCTCGCTCTTAAACGTTGATATCAAGATTCTCGCGAAAATTATGGCGGATCGGTTAGCCAACTTTTTGCCGACGCTGATACACCGGGATCAGGTGGGTTTTGTTCGTGGTCGTCATGCCGCGTATAGCCTCCAGCGGATCTTGCTCTCTCTTTGTGCTAGCCGACGGGCAGGACAGAGCTCCCTGCTCATCAGTTTCGACGCTGAAAAAGCGTTCGACAGAGTAAATTGGGGGTTTATGTATCAAGTCTTGGACGCGATGGGCTTCACGGGAATGTTTGTGGATGTAATTCGACTCCTGTATGCCAATCCGCTTGGAGCTCTGATGATTAATGGAGGACTGACTGCAGACTTTGAGATCCAGAAGGGGACGCGCCAGGGTTGCCCATTGTCACCCCTCCTGTTTGTTTTAACTCTGGAGCCGCTTTTACTGCAGATTCGTTCCGCTACACACTTTCATGGTGTCCCGGTGGGGAGGGAGGAGTTCCGCGTAGCGGCATTTGCGGATGACTTATTGGTACATCTAGGTGACCCCCACACTGGACTTCCGCACTTGTTACAGCTTATTCGGGATTATGGGGTTCCCTCAGGGTTCCGCCTTAACCTTGACAAATCCGAAGCCATGTTGATAGGGGAGGGCGGCCGGCAGGGATGGATGGGCACATTCCCCTTAAAGTGGGCGAGTGGTCATTTCAAATACCTAGGTATATATCTACCGGGGAATACCGGGGACCTATATCGTTTGAATGTTTCTAAGGTGCTACAGGCGGTGGAGACCTGTGTGGACAAGTGGCGTGATCTACCGTTGTCTCTGGGCGGGCGGGTAGCTCTATGTAAAATGGTCATTTTCCCTAAGATTTTATATCCGCTCCAAACTCTCCCGTTACTCTTGCAACGCCTCGATCTTCGACGCTTGGAACGGTTGCTGAACAGGTTTCTCTGGCAGGGGCGCCGGCCACGGGTCCGTCTTGAGATCCTTAGTCAGCCTCGCAATTTGGGCGGGATGGGCTTTCCTGATATACAGAAATACAATCTTGCTTGTTTGTTACGCTTCGCCCGTGATTGGTTGTGGGATTTGGAGGACTATTCCCCTATGGCGATGCTACGAGGCGCAGCACATCCCTTTCATTTGAGGTACCTCTTGCACGCGGCCCCAGCTAAAGGGCTTGATGGCAATTTCTCGAAGTTGATCCTCACTCCGGTGCGGAAGGCGTGGCGGATATTTTGTCAAGGGAAGGGGATATGCGCGAGCTCTTCTCCTTATCTTCCTATTCGGGAAACCCGGATTTTGCTCCGGGTATGGGGGGTTCGCAGTTCGCACGGTGGGAGCTCCTGGGGATTCTGAATCTTGAGCACGTGGTCACCCCCGCAGGTGAGATGATGGGTTTTCCCGTACTCTGTCAACTCTTTCCCTTAGGGCAGCGCGACCTCTTCTTATATGCCCAACTCCGTAGCTTTGTCCGTTCGATACCTGCGGTCGCTCTGAGGACGGAGATCTATTCGGCAGTTGAAGTGGCATTAATGGGGGGTGAGACTGGGACACGGGTGTCATGGTTACATAAAATGTTGTGGGAGGGGGCCTCGCCGATTGGGGTGGCTGCTCTAGCGGCCGCCTGGACTGAGGAGTTGGGTGAGGAGGTTGGGGAGGAGGGGTTGCTTAGTAGTTTGGCTAGTATTGCCTTATTAAACGTGTCCGTTCCGCATAGGGATATCCAATACAAACTTATACGTCGCTTGCATTTTGCCCCCTTGAGGGCTTGGCGCGCAGGGGTGGGGACTACACACTGTTGCCCCCGATGTGCAACACCCAAGGCATCACTGGGGCATATGTTTTGGAGCTGCCCGCTGGTCCGGGCCTATTGGGGGCGCATATTTGGTTACTTGGCGGTTTGTCTCCAGCGTCTGGTGGTTCTGTCCGCAGGGAACGTTGTCTTGGACATTTGGGAGAGCTCCTGGGGGGAAGAACTCGGTCCCGGGATTCTGCGCTGGCTCCGTTTGGTACTGGTGTCTGCCCGTCAAGTTCTCCTGCAGCGGTGGCTTGAGGCTAAGGGACCCACATATGGCCTGTGGCGGATACAGCTCCATAGACTCTTGCTTTTGGAGATGTTGCGAGCCCGTGGGGCGGCACGCCGTTGGCAGTGTTTTTTGGATAGTTGGGGACCCCACCTACATTCCTTACCATGGAGGGAGCGCAGCAGGGTCCTGAGCATGCCTTGAGGGTTCTGCTCCTGGTTTTTGTTTTGTTTTGTTGTTTTAGTCTCTCCACTTTGTCCCTTGCATTTTCATGACTTTACGGCTGGTGTCCGTTGGGCCTCCTCTATCCCTTATTCTTATCTCTGGGATGGGTGTGCCTGCTTATTATTGTCTTGGCCGCACCGCACCTTTGTTAGTTGGGTTGGGGGGGGGGGCTGTTGGGGTTGGTTAGACGCTACGGGGGGGGGGGGTAGGGCGGGCGGTATGGGATGGGATGGGTGTTGGGGAGGGGGGGGGTACCGTAGGGGGACCCCGGGGGGACTGTTGCTTGGATGGGGATAGGCTCGGGAGCAGGAACCACCCTGGGCTTGTCCGAGTTCTCCGTGCTCTTCCCTGTCGGGGGTCCCGGGCAACACTGATCTGTGGGTGCTCTCGGGAGGGGGGGGGCGCGGCTTGGCTGGGGATGTCTGTCTGCTGCTTTGAGGGTGCCTACCTCTTAGGCTATGAAGATGTGTGTGTGAGTACTGCTGTTGGTTTGGAGTGAATTTCCTACGCCACATCTGCTGTCTCTTTCTTTCGTTACAATTTTCTCTGGGTATGTTTATTTATGGTTTGGTGGGGGGTATGCACTTGTCTGTTTTCCCTGTGCTTTACTACTGGATCACTGTTATTGTACTATTGCAATGTGATGTTGGTTGTGTACGGTGTTGCTGGTTATACTAATAAAAAAGTTTTCACATTAAAAAAAAAAAATAAAAATAATAATAATAATATTAATAATAATAATGATAATAATAATACTGAATGATGAATAAGTAAAAAATAAATAAAATGAAAAATATAATAATATAAATTAAAAATATAAATTTTGCACATATATATATAATATTGTACTATAAAAACATAAATTAAATATACGCAATAAAAAACATAAAACCAAAATTTATTAATTATAATAACCCATATCCATAAAAAGATAATAAATATGTAAATAAATAAGATCAATAAATAAATAAATGAATAAATCAAAAATATAAAAATATATAAAAACAACCTACCACTGCACCAAGCTAAATTCAAAGAAACCTTTTTGCTGAGCAGAGGCACGGATACCACCGGCCTCTAGTGCACGATGCAATTATGACTGTGTGTAAAATAGACAAATGAACAAATATATAAGAGAACATGGAAACATTGGCAATGACAATATAAGATGAAAACTATCATTTAAAAAAATATATGATAAATAACTTAAGGATCATCATAAAATAGGGAGAGCCCAGTGTGCAACTAAACTAGATTCTATGCAACTCATTGGGTGCTTTGATACAAAACCGCCGTGTTTTTATTATACTTAGAAAGACTATGAATGTGGGGCAAAAAACATAAAAAGTATCCTAATGTAATGATGTTATGAGTTTTCTAGGTCTGAAGTAAAAGATATGTTTGTAATTTTGCCAAATTTACTCACTTTACACGTACTGACTGCTATAGGTAAGTAGCCAGTACTGTAAAGATTCAAAAAGATTTCAAAAACCTCAATAAAATCAAAGAAAAGAGAAGAGGAGAATACTACATGCACCTTGTGTTCTATTTTACAAGCTACCCTAAAGTAATCTTATTGGCCCCAAAGGATGCTACTGATGGAATTACGTGCTATAAATTGACTTCTACTGTGGAAAATAGGGACCGTAACAACAACGGAGTGCAGTGAAACCATTGCTCTCAAACATCGCTCAAATGCTTAAGCAAAGAAACACCATTAAACCTGCTTTATCCAGTGAAATCATTTGTTCCCATAACCGGATAAAAACATAAAAGGAAAAGATATGAATAAAAATAAAAAAAATAAAAAACTTATATACCGGAAATAGGAGCGACTAGTCGCCAACAACTGATAGAATAACTGGAAATGTGACACACCGTGTGTTTGCCCTATACATCCATTGTTGTGGGGAACATTAAATCATCAAAATAACTACTTAAAAATAATAATAATCTTGAATTGCCCCTGTCACTTAGAAAAACGCCGCATTTGATAGATTATTACACCTAGGGAATACACTGAAACAGACAACGTGTGCTGATATCGCTGTAGACTGCACTTATCTGCTTCTTTTAAAACGCCGTTTTAGGCGGGAAAAAGCATTCAATCTGAGACAGTAGCTGTATTGAAGGTGCTGCCAAAACTAACGCTGCTATAAATAGCACACTAGGCTCGTGTACACGTTAGTTTTAGGGGGCTGAATCAAACTTCAACAAGTGTAAACCACCCCTATAAACCCCAAAAAACCTTACTGTATGTGAAGGGATGTCCAAACCAGAAGTCGACCCGTAACCTTCATGACGCCAGGCACCTCGCACTAATCATAGCATAGCAGTCAATTGCACATGCGTGCTTCTTTTAAAACCGCCATTTTGGCGGGAAAAACTTTAAAGTATTCAAACTGGCAGCTCTTTATTGTTTAAAAGATTTATACTGCCCAAAGGAATTTTACATTTATTAAAAATACTTATTTAAAATCGGGGGATGACATGTAAACAAGATGTGAATAATGATGTTGGGGACCCTTAAAGGAAATTACAGAACTAGAATAAATAATCAAAGTATAAAAACTATCAAAAAACAAAATATAAACATACTTAAAAATGAATGAATAAATAAATAATCAATAAATAATTAATAATTCAAATTTTGAAAGTCATATTAATAACAATGTATTAATATCTTTTAAAAAATTAATAATAAATAAAGGAAAAAGAAGAAAAAAAGGGGAAAAAGAAAAGAAAAAACTAATTAAATTGAGACCCAAATTGCAATTGGATGTAGGGCGGACCGTGAACCACAGCACATAAAAAAACTTTTTATAATATATTTTTTATATATATATATATAAAAACGTTTTATAAAACCTCAAGGGGAAAAAATGATCCAACTACAAAAACACCGATAAATCTTCATCCATGTTAAGTCCATGTGGAACCATGGAATTTAACAAGAAAATGTATTTTTGTTCTAACCTTGCTGTAGTTTTGACTAAATCTCCCCCTCTCCAATTTAATTGTATTTTTTTCAAAACAAAGAATTTTATGTCAGCCAAAGTATGTCCCATATCTAGCCAATGTTGTACAATGGGTTTATCAGTTAATTTTCTCCGTACGCAACTTTTGTGTTCTACTATGCGTGTCCGTATACAACGGTTGGTCCTGCCTACATAAAGTTTACCACAAGGGCACTGTATCACATATATTACATTTGTTGTTGCGCAATTTGAAAAATCATTAATGTAAAATTTCTTTTGAGTATCTGGATGCATAAAAAAACCCCTTACGGGCAAAACATTGAGACATACCGAGCAGTGACCACACTGAAATTGGCCCTTAAATTTAGATAATCTCTTGCGTTCAGTAAAAGCTGACGGAACCAACAAATTCCTAAGATTGACATTTCTTTTGTGGGCCACTATGAGAGAGGTATCATGAAAACCGGGGAGTGACTGAATGAGATGCCATTCTTTTTTAAGAATTTGTACTATCTTCCGCGATTTTAGAGAATATAAAAGGGGGCAAACTAAGGTGGATTGTGGGTTAACCTTTCGTGTTTTGAGTAAATTGTCACGTGGCTCTCTTTGTGCTCTCGTATAGGCGGCTTCAATACAACGAGGCGGGTATTGTTGTGTCTTAAAACGCTGGGATAAATCTTGTGCATGCCGTTCAAAGTCTTGTGTAGTAGAACATATTCTTTTAACTCGAAGAAACTTCCCCACAGGTAAATTGGTTTTGAGAGAGGGATTATGGAAACTTGTAAAATGGAGAAATTGATTTTTGTCTGTGGGTTTTCTGTACAAAGATGTGGTAAGCAGGCCTTCATCCTTCTGAACAAGAAGGTCTAAGAATGAAATACGGGAGGGGTCATAAGTGAGCTGGAACCTTAGATTGTCATCTAAACTGTTAATCCAATCGTTGAATTCTGCAAGCAAATTGACCGACCCCTTCCACAGGATAAAAATGTCATCAATGTACCTGATCCAAAGTAGCACCTCTTTCTTAAATGGGTGTTGTCCCAAGAAATCTTTTTCGAACTGATACATGTAGAGATTGGCAATGTCGGGAGCCATGGAGGATCCCATGGCTACTCCCTTTATCTGCTGATAAAACAGATCCCGGAAACAGAAATAATTCTTGCACATTGCAAGTTCAGCAAGTGTTAGAAGGAAACTAGTAGGAATACGTTTGTGATCTTGTCTAACCATTAAGAAGTGTTCAATAACTTTTAAGGCCCCATCTTGTGGGATGTTTGTGTACAATGATTCCACGTCTAGTGTGGCCAAAAGCACATCATCTCCCAGGCCACTAAAATTAGAAAAAATTTCTATAGCGTGGGAAGAATCACGTATGTACGATTCCATTTTCATAACAAAGGGCCGCAAAATGACATCAATCAACTGTGAAAGGGGTTCCAAAAGAGAACCTATTGCAGACACAATAGGTCTACCGGGAGGTTTCTCTAAAGATTTATGTATTTTCGGGATAATGTATATTGTAGGGATCACCGGTTTATCTACTATGAGAAACTCTTTTTCTTTTTTGGTAATGTGCCCTATTTCATATGCATTAAGAACCAAATTATCAATATAACGCTTAAGTGCCTCTGTGGGATCATTGTCTAACCTCTGGTAGAATTTTCTATCATTAAGTTGTCTATTAACTTCTTCCACATACATATCTTTATCTAGAACGACTATGGCACCTCCTTTATCAGCCGGTTTTATAATTATGGTGGAATTCTCTTGTAATGATCTAATGGCTCGCTTTTCGCCTATCGTTAAGTTGTGGTATTGGAATTTTCCATTTTCATCTATCGCTGCTATTTGTTGTAAAACAACTCTTTCGAAAGCTTCAATAAGAGGGTCTGTTTGGGGGGGGTGGCACCCATTTGGATTTCTTAGTGATAACAGATATATCTGCAGGGGGTATTGTTTGAGTGCTGAAAAAATGCTGAATGCGTATTTTCCTAAAAAATTTATATAAGTCTACACGTGTTTCAAAGGGATCATATCGTTTAGTGGGGACAAAAGATAAACCCTTATTTAAAACTGATATTTCATCTGTGGACAATTGGTATTTTGAGATATTAACCACTATATCATCTGTCAAAAGTCTCTCTCGTACGAGTAGTCCCCTCTCCAATGGCCTCTCCCTCGTGCGCGACCCCGCCCACGACCGCGACCTCTGTGAGCAAAACCTGACTTGTTTGTATACGGATCCCGTCCTTGATCTTGATTCGGAAGGGAGGGCGGGCGGGACCGGGAGGGATCCCGGCCACCTCCCTTCCAAAGCTGGTTGATGTTCAAAAAATGTGTGTTAGTGTGGTTTTTCTTTTCTTTACATTTTCCTTTTGGTTGCTCACTTTTATCTCTTAAGTCAGAAGCGTTGGAGGTAGAGGCCCTACTATCATCTCCTGATGCACTTCTAATTCTTTTCTTTTTTTGCCCAACCGGGGAGCCCTCCTCTGATTCTTCTAGGGGACTATCTTTTGGATCAAAAAATGTGAATTTCCTTTGTATCCAAACTCTATCATTTTCTACTCGTTTACACCAATGGTAAACATAGCCACTCTTATAATCCTCCTCATCTCTCCGGAATTTCTCCATCTTCTTAAATTTCACATCCTTCCTAAATTGTGTCATATTTTTGTCATGGTCAACATAAATTTTATCGAATGAGTTATCGCATTTCTTAAGTTCGTTCAATTTTCCATCAAGTTCTGTCTTATGTAGTTCAGATTTTCTATTTGCTGTAGTAATTAAAAGTATCATGAGGTCCAGTGAACATTTGTTTAATATTGCATTCCAGCAATTGACAAATCCTTGTTCACTTTGATACAGGCCAGGGGCCTTATTCATCCTTAATCCTCGTGGGATTATCTTCGACTTACAACACTCAAGGAGATAGGCTGCATGTAATTCTTCCTTGACCAACCGTTGCGAAAGTCGAACAACATCTTCCCAAAGTGTGTGTTTGGTCAACTTCATACTCATCCTCAGGGTTGGTCAAGGCCTCTTGGGAGATATGTTTCTCCAAAACATCGTCACCAAAACTCAAGACGTCTCTCCAGGGTGTGAACATACTGCAAGACTCAGGGTCCACCAAGAAACAGCAACTGCCACGTGGGCAACAGGAACCAGTCAGAAACCGTGGCAGGAGGTTCAAATTGACCTTTATTATTCCACGGATAAGGTGCGCCAAACCCAACACAGGCCGTGTTTCGTGTACCACTTCTTCAGGGGTTATAGGCTCACTACAAAATATACATACATGTAAAACCAACAGCAAACAGAAATGGTTATGTAAACATGAATAAAAGACAAATGATGTTAATCCATTAAGATAAAACATTAAAAATGTTAAAATAAGCTAATTATGAAATGTGTGCAGCTAAAACACTTTAATAATAACAAACAAATAAATGATAAATAAATATAAAAATAATAAATAAAAAATAATGAATAAATATTAAAAACAAATATTAAAAATTAACCATATAAATATTCATGATGCAATAACTCACTTGATAAAAAAACGTTATATTAGGATTTTGTGTAATAATAATAATAATAAAACATAATAATACAAAACTTTAAAAAAGAGAGATGTGTTACCTATGTATATATGTTCTTAGATTATCTTTTGATTATAACCACAAAAACAATATCCATGAAAGGAGAAGGAGAAACCGGAGAAAAGGAGGAGGTGGGCTTAAAAACATGTAAATTGTTAATGCCAATGTTCAAGATAAAAACTAAATACAAAATATAAAATTTTTAAAAAAATAAATAAAAATAATAATAATAATATTAATAATAATAATGATAATAATAATACTGAATGATGAATAAGTAAAAAATAAATAAAATGAAAAATATAATAATATAAATTAAAAATATAAATTTTGCACATATATATATTATTGTACTATAAAAACATAAATTAAATATACGCAATAAAAAACATAAAACCAAAATTTATTAATTATAATAACCCATATCCATAAAAAGATAATAAATATGTAAATAAATAAGATCAATAAATAAATAAATGAATAAATCAAAAATATAAAAAATATATAAAAACAACCTACCACTGCACCAAGCTAAATTCAAAGAAACCTTTTTGCTGAGCAGAGGCACGGATACCACCGGCCTCTAGTGCACGATGCAATTATGACTGTGTGTAAAATAGACAAATGAACAAATATATAAGAGAACATGGAAACATTGGCAATGACAATATAAGATGAAAACTATCATTTAAAAAAATATATGATAAATAACTTAAGGATCATCATAAAATAGGGAGAGCCCAGTGTGCAACTAAACTAGATTCTATGCAACTCATTGGGTGCTTTGATACAAAACCGCCGTGTTTTATTATACTTAGAAAGACTATGAATGTGGGGCAAAAAACATAAAAAGTATCCTAATGTAATGATGTTATGAGTTTTCTAGGTCTGAAGTAAAAGATATGTTTGTAATTTTGCCAAATTTACTCACTTTACACGTACTGACTGCTATAGGTAAGTAGCCAGTGCTGTAAAGATTCAAAAAGATTTCAAAAACCTCAATAAAATCAAAGAAAAGAGAAGAGGAGAATACTACATGCACCTTGTGTTCTATTTTACAAGCTACCCTAAAGTAATCTTATTGGCCCCAAAGGATGCTACTGATGGAATTACGTGCTATAAATTGACTTCTACTGTGGAAAATAGGGACCGTAACAACAACGGAGTGCAGTGAAACCATTGCTCTCAAACATCGCTCAAATGCTTAAGCAAAGAAACACCATTAAACCTGCTTTATCCAGTGAAATCATTTGTTCCCATAACCGGATAAAAACATAAAAGGAAAAGATATGAATAAAAATAAAAAAAATAAAAAACTTATATACCAGAAATAGGAGCGACTAGTCGCCAGCAGACAGCATAGTCAGACTGCACAGGGCAGCACCCTACAAGATGTTCCAACCATGCACAGACTAACTGCAGACAGCCCACTAGCCAGTCCATAAAGCACACTCACAGAGGAACTAGGTGCACCACGCAGGTTTCTCAATGATAGGGCCCCAGCACTGGGAACACACAGGTATCACTGTAAGCACAGCTATGCGACCGGCATGTCGGCCTCGGGTGCTATCCTTCTCTCCCCCCCCCACCCCCGCCCCCCCCCGGCTCGCCTCCCCCCCCCCCCATCCTTGCCCGAAATAACTCTACGGTACCATATTGTGCCACTAATACAACAACTTTATTTTAAACATAACATTTGGAATCACAGTATACACAACTGTTGGCCACAGCATAATTAAGCATATCAATACATACCAGTGAATACCATTTGTAACATAATCCCCAAAAATCACCGACAACCTATTGTCTTCACTTCGAGAGGCACAGCCCAATCGTCTTGACGTCCGGCAGGGATATTTGGAAAATCGGCCGTCCCGAGCCTTTTCCCCACTGCCGTCAGTCCCCATTAGCTTTAGCGCCGTTCAGAAGCGCTTGCCATTACAAATTGCCTTTTTTGCTTTGCCCGTCTTCTGCGGCAGTGTACCCTTCTACCTCTGCCCAAGTCCCGTCAAAGGCGTGGGCAGGGCTACGTTGCTAATCACCGTGTAGGTCTCTCCCGCCGCGAAGACGTCGGGATGCCCTCGGTACACTGCTCCTGCCTCCACTCTGTGTCCTGTTGGGGGGACACATCAGTTCCTCTATGGCCCTCTCCCCTTCTACATGTTTGGGCTGTGCGCTCTCTGGAATGGGTGGTCCCTATTGCTTCCGCCTTTCATTATGCCGTGACTATACCTAAACCCTGGGGCGGGTTGGGTGGGTGCTAGCCCGCTTGCGCCGGCTATTGGGAGAGCAGGAAAAAAGAGGACGAGCCGCGGCGAGACTGGAGCTTCTATAGCCCGGTCCCACCGCCGCCCGCCCCCCACCCTCCCCCCTCCCCTCCCCTTGCCAGGGTTTTAACCCTTGGCCTGCCGGCGCCCGCTGTGTCCGGCCGCGTTAATTCGCAGCCGGATCTCAGCTAGGCGACCGGCATGTCGGCCTCGGGTGCTATCCTTCTCTCCCCCCCCACCCCCGCCCCCCCCGGCTCACCTCCCCCCCCCCATCCTTGCCCGAAATAACTCTACGGTACCATATTGTGCCACTAATACAACAACTTTATTTTAAACATAACATTTGGAATCACAGTATACACAACTGTTGGCCACAGCATAATTAAGCATATCAATACATACCAGTGAATACCATTTGTAACATAATCCCCAAAAATCACCGACAACCTATTGTCTTCACTTCGAGAGGCACAGCCCAATCGTCTTGACGTCCGGCAGGGATATTTGGAAAATCGGCCGTCCCGAGCCTTTTCCCCACTGCCGTCAGTCCCCATTAGCTTTAGCGCCGTTCAGAAGCGCTTGCCGTTACAAATTGCCTTTTTTGCTTTGCCCGTCTTCTGCGGCAGTGTACCCTTCTACCTCTGCCCAAGTCCCGTCAAAGGCGTGGGCAGGGCTACGTTGCTAATCACCGTGTAGGTCTCTCCCGCCGCGAAGACGTCGGGATGCCCTCGGTACACTGCTCCTGCCTCCACTCTGTATCCTTGTTGGGGGGACACATCAGTTCCTCTATGGCCCTCTCCCCTTCTACATGTTTGGGCTGTGCGCTCTCTGGAAGGGGTGGTCCCTATTGCTTCCGCCAATCCCTCCCGGCGGTGACTCCTCACTGCCCGGGAGGGTCCCCACCCTTTCCCGCTGCCGTGGCCAACCACTGTTTCTGCCATAGCCGCTCCATCGTGTCTTGTATCGCACAGAGAAATATGTCCATCCCAATATCGGACAGGTGTATCCCATCGGTGCGATACAAACCGGGGCAGCTCTCTTCAATCATGTCATGCCTGACGGAATGTCCTCCGATGGTTTCCATGAAACGTCCCATCCATTTGTTCACCTTTCTTCTTGTTCGGTCCACTGCTTGGTGTGAGCATTCGCCCCTCCATACCCGCCGAGGTATGATGTGCGACCAGACCAACTCTGCCCCTGGGAATGAGCTCCTCATAGCTAGCAGATCTCTCTGCATTACTTTGGTGAGCTCGACACTGCGGGTACACGTCAGGTCGTTGCCCCCCAGATGGATTAGTATGGCCCACGGGTTTTTTTCCGCCCTTTGCCATTGCATGACCAGCGGCATCAGCTGATCCCACACCATACCCAGGCGCCCCATCCACTTCACTGTCACCTTCCTCTCGGGCAGTCCCAAGTTAAGTCCTTGCGGTCTGTCCTTCGTCCTCCTTTCCGCCCAGTGCATGAACGAATGGCCGCATATCCATGCCTCGCGCCGGGGGCTGCCACCTATGGGGGGGGGGGTGTTAACATAACATAACAGCTTGGTAAACTATACCTGGATGGATGGCGAACAATAATGCCAGAATATAATGGTGCATCATTCCCCCCCCCTCTCGTTTTATATATATATTTTTTTCTTTTTTCGCCCCTATCTCTCCATCAGGGTTACGCCAGGCGTCATACCGGGCGTACATACGATCTATATCTATCAGATTTCCACCGTCCGATATGCATGATCTGCTCCCTTGTCATACCTATATGAGCCGCCGTGGAAGCGGCCCCGATGCGGAAGGAATGAGTGCCGTACAAGCCTGACTCCAAACCTGCCGCCTCGAGGGCAATCCTGAGGACCCTGGCGAACTGGAAGCGTGAAAGCGGGGCCCCGTTAGCGTGTATTAGCCATTGTTCCGCCCCTGCTGGTCGCATTTCCCTGTAATCACTGAAAGTTTGCACAGGGCAGGATGTGTCCCCTGGTAGTGGTGCCAGTACTACCTGTGCCCCTTTCGCCTCGGTGTCGGTCTTGGACCTCCGTACGTACAATACGAGCGACCCGTTCCGCAGGCTTATGTCCTGCTCTCTGATGCCACCCTCGGCGTGCTGGCGACTCGCCGTTGCGACTAATTCGCCTATACGGAACGCTCCAAAGAACGCCCATGAGAATGCGCACCTGAACAGCCTGGTTTCGAACTGGTCGAAGCATATCCGGCCTGCTACTGCTATCAGGCTTTGTAGGATCTGGTGTGTTATCGGGCGCCGCCAGTCCCTGGTACAGCGTCGTTCTGCTGTCCAGCCCTTCATGACCCTGGTTATTACAAAGTCCTCTCTCGGGCTGCGCTTGCCTAGCGCTTTTGCAAAGAAGGTAATTGCCGCTAGGTGCGTCTGCACCGCCGATTTCTTCGCCCCTAGCCGCTTGGAGTGCAGGATCCATTGCAGAATGGAGTCCGTCGTGGGATCGGCTTCTTCGATCCCGCGCCCCTCGCAGAAGGCTTGAAACCTTTCCCAAGCCGCCAGGTAGCTCCGCCTCGTACGTTCCGATAACGAGCTCAGCACAAGCTCCCAAACTTCGGAGGACCAAGGTCCCATACTTCTCCCGGGACCGCCGTCTTGACTGCGTCGGCGTCGGATGCCAGGGATCTGAAGAGCGGTATCTTGGAATGAGAGAGAGCGTCCGCAATGTTATTTCGCTGGCCAGGAATGTGTTCCGCCCTAACCGTTATATTGTGTTTCAGGCATAGCAGGACTACGTGTCGTAGCAACGCGATCACTCCCAGTGTATGCGCCCTCATTCCGTTCAGGGCGTATACCACCGCCATATTGTCGGTGTGGAACGTCACGGCCTTATTGCTTAACTTCTGGGCCCAGATGTATAAGGCTACGGTGATGGGGAATAGCTCGAGGAAGGTGATATCCTTTGTAATGCCCGCCACGCGCCATTCGCCTGGCCATTCCTCGGCGCACCAGGCGCCTTGGAAATAAATCCCAAAGCCTTCCCCCCCCGCTGAATCTGTGAACAGATTCAGGTCCTCGTTAGACACTGGCGGTGCTTGCCAGAAAGTCAGGCCGTTAAAGGTTTGTAGGAACAGCTCCCACATTCGCAGGTCTTCCCTTATTCCCTTTGTAACCCTGATCTTGTGATGTTTCCTTTTGACCCCTTTCATTGCCAGGGCGATCCGCCGGCAAAACACCCGCCCCATTGGCATGATCCTGCATGTGAAGCATAACAGGCCCAGTAGCGCTTGAAACCGCTCCAATGCTGCCTTCGCTCTCCCATGGAAATCCCGAATCGCTAATCTCAGCTTTTGTATCTTGTCTGCTGGCAAGCGGGATGATTGTGCTCACACGTCTAGCTCAATGCCCAGGAATGTAATTGTTCCTACGGGTCCGCAAGTCTTCTCCGCAGCTAAGGGGATCCCAAAACGGCGGGCCACTTGCTCAAAAACAGTGAGGATCCTTTGGCAGTCCGCACCGTCTTTTCCCATAAACAGGAAATCATCCAAATAATGGACCACGGTGTCAGGACCTGCTATGTCCTCCACCACCCAGTGTAGGAAAGTGCTGAACTGCTCAAAGTACGCGCACGAGATTGAGCAGCCCATGGGCAGGCATTTGTCGTAGTAGTATTCGCCATTCCATGTGAAACCAAGCAAGGAAAAGGAGTCGGGGTGCACAGGGAGTAGGCGAAAAGCGGATTCGATATCCGCCTTTTCTAGATGTGCCCGCCGCCCCAGCATCCGAATGCTGTTAATGGCCTGATCAATCGTCGCATACCGCACGGAACATAGTGCCGGGTCAATGCTGTCGTTGACTGACCTTCCTTCCGGATATGATAAGTTATGGATCAATCGAAACTGCCCCGACTCCTTCTTTGGGACTATACCCAATGGCGACAGCACCAGGTTAGGGATGGGCGGGTATTGGAATGGGCCTGCCACCCTTCCTAGTTCAATTTCTTTAGCTAGCTTCCGTTGCACCACAGCGCTAAATTGTTTCACTGATGGGGGGTTGCGGGCTGGTTGGCCCAGCGGCGAGACCGAGGACGGGATTCGGAAACCATGTGCAAAGCCGCTCTCAATATTGAGAGCTTTGTCCCTTTGCGGGTAGGCGCGTAGCCACGCCCGCATGTGGTCAAGGCTGATGGGTGTTGGGGCCAAGGCCATCACTGCCCCTCTGCTGTCCCTGCCGGAATGGCTTAGAGTCCCGGACCATTCGGCATGTGGTGACAGGGTGACCGCCGCCGCAGCTGGAACATGAGTGGTGGAATTTACATGGCCGCCATGTGCAACTCCCCGGATTGTACTGGCGGTATGCTCACCGGCCGGCCACCGGGGCGGTTGGCCGCCATGAGGTTGCCAGAAAGGGCTGTGATGTCCCTTCTGTGCACAATGGTCTGTTGGGGGACATTTCTTCGATCCACATGTCCACTATCCTGTGCTGCCATGTCATGGTTGGGTCCTCTGCCAAGCTCTGTCGGAACTTGATATCATAATTGAGCCACGCCCACCCTCCAAGTCGCTTATGCGCTTGGGAAATGGCGTCTAGATACTTGATTAAATATTGGCTCAATCCAGGCTCTCGCTCAAGCACCACACTCATAAAAATGTGGAAGGCTGAGACCCAGTTGCTTATGGATTTAGTTACCCTCGGCTTTCTATCCGCTTTCTTGTCCTTATCATTAGTATCCCTTGCCTCCCCGTCGTGATCCCTTATCGGCAAGGAGAATATATCAATGTATTCTCTCCGCCAAATCCTCTTCTTTATCTTCCTGGGCACCACGCTAGCTAGGGAGCTCACACCGCAGCGCGGGTCCCCAGCGACCGCCGCTGGGCTGGCTAGCACCGCGGAACATGTTGTCGCCATGGTTGCACTGGGTTCACCAGTTCCGGCGACCGGTGCAGTTACCTCCCCACTCCCTGACCAGACGCGCGCAAGCTGACTGCTCCTGTTTGCTTTACCCTTGTGTTTTTTAAAGGTCTTCACTAGGCTTTTCATGGCCGCAGCTAATGCGACGCCGCCCTCAGTATCAGAGGAAGAACTCTCAGATGATGAAGATGACAACACCATTGCCCCCCTCTTTCCCGTTGGCTTACCATTCGTGTCGCTGGTGCTGGCCGCGCTGCTGTTCGCCGTCCGCGTTTCTCCCATGCTGACGTTGGCCGCGCAGACACTCGCTGCCTGCGTTCCTCCTGGGCTCTCGCTTGACGCCTCCAGTCGCTGGCGAAAGGCGCTGATGCCGTGTTTATTCACCTGCTCCCGAATGACCCGGAACAGGTCATCCAGCTCCTGGCTGGACGTCGCCGGCTGCGGTTGTTGCGCCGGTTGTTGCGCTGCGCGCCGTGAATTCTGCCGGGTAGTCTTCCTTGCCCCGTTGTCAGCGTTGCCCTTCGCCACCGCCGACGGTGCTCGTTTGGCAGCACCGCGTGTTGTTCTGCGCTCTGTTCCCTGCCTGCGCTCCGTCGCCTTTGGTGTTTTTGACTGCCCCCTGTGATCCGTACCTCCCGTCTGTCCGACCTTCCGTGGCATGCTGAGCTGCGAGAAGAAAGCTAAACAAAGAGCGGTATGGAGACGGAAGGGACAAGTTAGCATTTATTGTAAGTCGTTGGCTTTTGTCTAGGAACCGCTCAGGGAGGCATTGCCCCTCCCTTGGTGGCCTCCCCTCCGCTCCTATATGTTTTCTTTTTTTTTTTTTTTTTTGATATATAATTATTACTTTATTATTTTAAATTTTTTTTTTTTGATAGCCCTGCTCATTGTCCTGTTGTGTCACTCCATAACCCACATAGGATCGGGTCTGCGGCAAACCCCCCCCCCTCCGCTTTGCTTCCCACACGTGGCCTCAAGATGGCCGCCGCCACATGTGCACACCATCTCACCTGAGCACATGGCATTTTTTTTTTTTTTTTTTGGATCTAAACAATACCCGTCTCTTGCCACGCTGCAGCAGGCCACCCGGGAAATGCGGTTGCTGGCACTCCCCCGGGGCTCCGCCGGGCACCAGTCCTGCAATCGCCATGCCCTGAATGGCATTGGGCACTGCATCCCCCCCTACAAAACTCCAACACTGCAGACCTCAGCCACGATTGCCCTGTTCCTCTATCACTCCTAGGCCCCCGGGCAGCATCACTCCTAGGCCCCGGGCAGCCCGCATGCGTGCTCTGCAACATCCTGGCCCATCTCGCCTCGTGAACCCCCCCCTCCACCCCTTCCCCCCTCCCGCCCATCAATCGCACAGCCGCGGTAGAGCCGGCGCTAACTCAGCCCTTTTAGAAAAATTTCTGCCGCTCACCAACCCCCCTTCTTTTGCCCGCACGCTGGCCCGACTAGATGGTGGGCGCTTACACAGCGGTGAATCTGGCCGTTAAACTAAACCTCCGGTGCATAAATCCACCCGCCCATTCTGGGCCTACTCACCCGATCACCGCTGGACTTCTGTTTTCTGCTCCGGTGCTCTCCCGCTCGCTGGAAACGTGCCTTTATCTGGCGCGCGTCCTCCCAGCCCTCTAACCTGCACTGCTGCTTTCTTCGCTCGCTGCGTTTCCGAGGGATGCACCCGCGTGGCGCCGCTGTTGCCGGACGAACACAAGCGAGCTTAAAAAAACAGCAGCAGGTGAGGCCCGCTTGCGCCGGCTATTGGGAGAGCAGGAAAAAAGAGGACGAGCTGCGGCGAGACCGGAGCTTCTATAGCCCGGTCCCGCCGCCGCCCACCCCCCACCCTCCCCCCTCTCCCCTCTCCCCTCTCCCCTCCCCTGGGTTTTAACCCTTGACCTGCCGGCGCCCGCTGTGTCCGGCCGCGTTAATTCGCAGCCGGATCTGAGTGCTATGTGGGAATCTAGACATGCCATGGTAACTGCTCGGTCAGAGTGAGAGTGTCTTCCCAGCATGACATGCTGTGGCCACCCTGTCCATGCAGGAGGTGGTCG
Source organism: Ichthyophis bannanicus (assembly GCA_033557465.1). Lineage (NCBI taxonomy): Eukaryota > Metazoa > Chordata > Amphibia > Gymnophiona > Ichthyophiidae > Ichthyophis > Ichthyophis bannanicus. The sequence goes on from CM066032.1 coordinate 1,507,383,067, forward strand.
GGCACTACAGTGTCCCAGCCATTGCCCCACACCCTGTGAAGATGCATCCTGGCCAATCTGCCCTGTCAGGGCCATATCCACAATACCTTGCTCCTCATTATGCACATATTCAGGCTAACGCTAGTCCCACAGGTGCTCCTTGTGGTCTTGGGCAAGCCACTTAACCCTCCATAGCCCATGTTCCCTGTAAAATAGTTATCTCCAAGTTATAATGCCCTGTTCAATGTAATTTCAGTTTGTTCAATGTAAACCGCACTGATGCAGAATAGCGCGGTATATAAGAGAATGTAAATAAAATAAATAATAAATAAATAATAAATAACACTGGTAACAGTGGGACATTGTGGGCCCAATGAGGTGTGGGCAGTCACAAAACAATGGATAGACATACACACACACACACTCCTATTGCAGAATTGTGCAAAGATAGGGGTGGTTGGCAGCCCTGCCCGCCACACTGGTTCTGATCACAGCAGGGCCAGCCCGTCCATTGTCCAAGAATGTTGTTTGCACAGGGCCTCGCGTTTCAGGGGGCCCCACGCAAACAACATTCTGCATCTGCCGGTAAATTAAAAAAAAACAAAATGTGCTGCTGCTGCCGCTGCCGCCTTGGCAGCAGCAGAATCGAGCATCCCACAGGGCCCCCCCCTGCCCGGCAGAGTCCTCCATGCGGCCTCAGTTCCCTAAGTGCCGGCTTTAAGAGCTGCGAAGGGAGAGAGCTTTTCCCTCGTGGCTCTGTCAAGCTGCTGGCGCTGATGGGAAACAGGATTTCCTGTTTCCCATCAGCCCCGCGGGCTTAAACAGAGCCACGAGAAAGGGAAGTTCTCCCTTCGTGGCTCTGAAAAGCCCGCGCTGAGGGAGCTGAGGCCGCATGAAGCACTCTGCCGGGCAGGGGGGGGGGGCCCCGCGAGATGCTCGATTCTGCCGCTGCCACGGCGGTGGCGGCAACAGCAGCAAGTTTTCTTTTTTTAAATCTACCTGGGCTATGGGGGGGGGGCTAAGACTGGAAGTGGGCTGATGGGGGGTAGGACTGGTAATGGGCTATGGGGGGGCTAGGAATGGAAATGGGCTGATGGGGGGGCTAGGACTGGTAATGGGCTATGGGGGGCTAGGACTGGAAATGGGCTGATGGGGGGCTAGGACTGGTAATGGGCTATGGGGGGCTAGGACTGGAAATGGGCTGATGGAGGGGCTAGGACAGGTAATGGGCTATGGGGGGCTAGGATTGGAAGTGGGCTGATGGGAAGGCTAGGACTAAAAATGGGGTGATGGGGGTTAGGACTGATAATGGGCTATGGGGGTGGGGCTAGGACTGGTAATGGGCTGGGGGGCTGCTAGGACTGGAAATGGGCTGAGTGGAAGGGGGCTTGAACTGCAAATAGCTGATGGGGAGGGGGGCTGCGAATGGAAATGGGCTGTGAGGGGAGGGAGCTAGCACTGGAATTGGGCTGAGTGGGGGGGAGCTAGGACAGAAATGGGCTGATGGAGGGGCTAGGATAGGACTGGAAATGGGCTGTTGTGGGTACTAAGATTGGAAATGGGCTGTGGTGGGGGCTTGGATTGAAATGGACTCATGGAGGGGCTAGAACTGGAAGTAGGCTCATGGGTGGCTTGGATTGGAAATGGGCTGAGTGGAGGGGAGCTAGGATTTGACATTGGCTGATGGTGGGTCTAGGAAAGGACTAGAAATGGGCTGATGGGGGGCTGGGATTAGAAATGACCTGATGGAGGGACTCAGATAGGACTGGAAATGGATGGGGGAGCTAGGACTGGAAATGGGCTGATGGTGTGGCTAGGATAGGATTGGAAATGGGCTGATGGGGGGCTAGGACTGGAAATGGGCTGCTGCAGGGACTAGAAGGGAGTGGATGCTGGGTGGGGCTAGAACTATAAGGGAACTGATGTTGGGGGAGGATTAGAATTGGATGGAGCTGGGAGACTGAAATGGAGAGGGGGAAATTTGTTTATGTGGGAGGGAAGACAAATCTACAATTGGTTGGGTATTGGGAGAGTAAGTGGGGATTGAGGATGGAGGGGTAAAATTTGAGTGGATGAAATAGGAATGAGGAAAGAGCAAAAGGAGAAAGATTAGTATGTTAAAGCAGATGTAGAGAGAGAATGGAAAAAAATTAGAAGAGAGAAGAAAGGACAAATGGACAGCAGACGATGGAGAGTTAGCAGAAGACACGAAGAAACCAGAAGAAAGTGGCTGGAGCAATTGCAACTGAAATAAAAATGCACAAAAGATAGAGAAATATCTCTTTATTTTGAATTTATTAGCTGGAATATGTCAGCTCTAGGAAATGTGCATCATTAACGTCTGCGCTTTGTTTAGTTCAAGAGGAAATTAATTTATAGTTTTATTTCTACAGTGTTGTTGTACATTCCAAGTTTGGCTTTTGGGGTTCCCAGTTTAATTATTGTCATCCTGTTTCTAAATTGTGATTCCTTGTTTGGTGATGGTCTATGTTCTGCATGTGTAACTGAGCTGAGGTATTCTGTTTATGTAATTCCTATTTGACATTGTCACTTGTTCTCTTTCCCCAGTAGGTCATGTATTGTTATTCTCTGAAATGTATTGGTTTAATATTTGCAGTGTTGCCTTTTGATAGGTAATGGTGCTTTGTGAGTCCTGGTAGTGCTGTTACGATAAGGCGGGTTTGCTATGGGTTCTAAATGGTCAGTGTTTGTAGTAGTTCCTAATGTGCCTGGCGGTTGGCACTGGATTATAGTAATGTAGAAATCTTTTAGTCTTTCTTTATCTATACACTCATTAAGAGGCATGTTTACTAAAAGTTAGCGTATGGTAACATTATGTAAATATTTATGAAAATGAGGCCCTCGCACACAGTCTCCGCACCCCCTTTGGGCCGCCCCTGGATCACAGTGCCGACATACGTTAATGTGGTTTAGTGAACATACCCCATAGTAAGTATGTTGCACACGATAGTCCCCATGGAGCACATACAAAGACATGTAGTCTCCGGCAGTCTTCAAGATGCACAGAAAAACACATGCACCTGCTGACACACACACACATGCGTGCACCCCTCAAATACTTCCTATGATACATGGAGATGAATCCCCCAAAAGAGTGAGGGAAACTATTGTGTCACTCTAGAAAACAAAGAAACATGACATCAGATAAAGACCATATGGTCTATCCAGTCTACTCTTCCATACCAACTACTACAGACACTTTTTTTCCTTTAGAGATCCTCTGTGTTTGCCTCATGCTTTCTTGAATTCAAATACAGTCCCCTTCTTTACTACCTCCACTGGGAGACTGTGACATGCATTTGACACTCTTTCCATAAAGAAATATTTCCACAAATTACTCTTGAGCCTATCCCCTTTCAGCTTCATCCTTTGTCCCTTATTGCAGAGCTTTCCTTCAATTAAAAGAGGCTCTCCTCCTGTGCATTTATTCCATGGAGGTATTTAAACATCTCTATCATATCTCTTCTCTCTCGCCTTTCCTCAGAAGTGTACATATTGAGATCTTTAAGTCTGTTCCTTCTGACAAAGCCCACTGATCAATTTAGTAGCTACCCTCTGCACTGACTCTGTCCTGTTTATATCCTTTTGAAGGTGCGGTCTCCAGAATTACACAATACTCCAAATGGGGTCTCACCAAAGATTTATAAGAAGGCGCTATTACCTTCTTCTTTGTGCTGGCCATTCCTCTCCCTATGCACCCAGGTTTCACTCTTCTTTGGTGGACAGAAATACTTCACCCCCTATACTGTACTGCTCCCTTGGATTTTTGCAGCCCAAATGCATGGTTCTGCATTTTTTAGCATTAAATCCCAGATGATGAACTTGACGCTTCTTCAAGCTTTTCTGGATCCCTTCTCATGTTATCTACACCTTCCTGGGTGTCTACTCTTTTGCAGATTTTGGCATAATCTGCAAAGAGACAAACCTTACCTGACAGCCCTTCTGCAATATCACTTACAAAAACATGAACAAGGATTAGACCAAGGACAGATTCCTGTGGCACACCACTGGTAACCTCCTTCTCCTCAGAGTGAGCTCCATTTACCTGTACCCTTTGTCACCTCCCAGTAACTCAATTTTTAATCCATTCAGTCACTTTAGGGTCCATCCCTAGGGCACTCAAGTTATGTGAGGAACAGTGTCAAAGGTTTTACTCTGTAAAATGTGCACTTTTCAACTTGTCTCAGCTTTTTTGCAGGGCACCAAACACACACTGCTAGGGTGGTATTTACCTTTATGTCACAGTTAGCCAGCCAGCCACAGAGAATACAGGGAGCGGGGGGAGCTTTTGGTGCAGCACATTGATCATTCAGAGTTGGACACAGGTTCATCACTGCCAGTCCACTACAAGGGGCACCACCTCTGGCTCTCATAGGAGCCTATGGAGTGATCTTTCCACTTCCCTCCAGCCTGGCTGCAATGCTAGCAAAGTCTCTGCATGTTTCACAATTGCAACAGCTCCAACAGGCAACAGCAAAGCAGCACTCTCCAGACAAGTGGTGGTTCTCACATTGATGCTGCCACCATCGACTGTCAAGACCGCTGACATCAACTCCGGGATTGAGTCCTGCCTCTTAATGCTCACCATTGCTTCCGTTCTGCTTATACCCAGGGATAGCAGTGGCTTTTCCCCAGGTCTTTCTTAAAAACAGTCTACTGACATTTTCTCCAGAAACTTGTACAAACCTTTTTTCAACCCAGCTACACTATCTGCTTTTATCACCTGCCTCCTTATTTGTCAAGTTTATAAAAGAGTTGTGCAGAGATAGAGCAGTGGTAATACTCGTAACTAGCAGGCGGGAGAAGAGGTATGAAAAACGAAGGGCCCGATTTTCAAAGGCATTTACACAGGTAACTTCCCTAGTTATCTGTGTAAATGCCTTCTCCGGGATTTTCCAAAGGCACCTACACGGGTAGTGCCCTTCGAAAATCCTGGATAAGTCCCTAACGCGCTCAGATGCCATGCGGGTAGCATCACGGCATGTTACGAGCATTCTGGCATAGAGCAGGGGCAGAGGAAAGGGCAAGAAAAAACCTTGCCTATCTTTAAGGCGCAGAGGGCTAAGCGGGTAGCATAAAAAAATCACTGCTACCCATTTAGCCTCGGTGGTTGCTGGCACATCCAGACAAACCTGGATTTTTACTTCCACTGCCATGGAAGTGAAAATCCGGGTTAAGGGGGTCAGCAGGCAGGCTATGAGCTGCTGCCTCGCATAGCCTGCCTAATTGAAAATCGGGCCCAAAGTGGTTATAACCTTTGTAGATCTTTTTTTGATTAAATAAATAAACACTTCGATTGTGTTTGCTTTGATCACATTAACCCTTTGCTATCTCAGCCTGTTCATATAATGTTAAATATTAATATGCCAATACTAATTTTTATTCCAGCTATGCGTTTGCCCCTTCACTGCAATTTTCTTGTTACAATATTTGATTTGAAGGAGAAATGCTAGCATCATGTGAACACAAAGGAGTTTTGGGAAAGGGGGAGGTGCAGCCTACCATTAATAGTAATGAGGGAGGGGGGCCCCAATCTGTATGTTCCAGGGGAGCACCAGAGACCCTAGCACCGGCTCTGCCCCAGGCAATATCTAGCAGAACGAAGCACTTTTAGAAGATTCACAGAGGCTTAGTAACATGCAGAGTATACTAGTTCTATGCGTTGTGGCACCCATAGACATTTTTTGTTTTTCATTTTAAAAAGTGGGATTTTAGCCTCGGTCTCCAAGTCAGCCTCCCAACTTTTTTTTTTCAAATGTGCTTCTCTCCTAACTCGCCTCCCCCATCCTAAAGCAATCACACTCCTACAAACCTGTTTCTCCAGCAATATTTGCATTTCCCATGGAAACTCCCTACGGGTTTGCTGCCAGAACACTGAGCTCCTTCTGACTCAAACATTACATGTGTGAATCTAAGATTTACTCTCACATTAGAGAGATTTTCTGGGTATAGTTAAAAAAAAAAGAACTATGAATGCATATCAAAGATGCATATTCAGCATCTACATTCAGACTGTTTGTAATATACTGAGGAAATTCAAAATGCATTTTCATCTACAGTATATGCCGGATGACATCATGTTCTACATGACCTTCCACACTCTTACCCCAGACTTCTCGATCAACTCTGATTGCCTCTCAGCCATTACATACTGTCTTGCAGAACTTAATCTAGCAGTAAGTAACAGCAAGACAGAGGCACTTCTGGTCACAAGAGACTCCCTCCTTCAAACTGCCAGAGAAACTCACCCTCCAAAACACAGAGATCACGATAAAAAGCGAAGTCAAATACTTGGCATAACACTGGACCATAACCTCAACATGCTTTCTCACACCAAGAAATCAGCCAATACAGCCTACATGAAACTCCAATCCCTCCAGCATTTATGACCATTACTCCAATACAATGACTTCAGAAGAGTTTTTCAGACCACCATAACGCCCCATCTCGGCTACGGCAACATACCATATCAAGGGCTGCCAAAACAAGCACTATACCCACTTTAACTAGTACAGAATACAGCTGTCAGAATCCTGATGGGAACTTCAAGAAGGCAACACATCATACCAACTCTAAAGAGCCTCCACTGGCTACTGATAGCCCAAAGGACAAACTACAAGGTCATAATCACCATCTATAAAATCATCCATAATGCACCAGTTCTCTGCCTGGAAGACATAATCAATAGAGCACCCTCAACTAGGCCTAGAAGATCAGCAAATCAGAACCTTCTAGTCATCCCCCCCCACCCCCCCACCTTCAAGACCAGGACCACGCAGCAAACAAGCAATAGAGCCTTTTCCTTGCTTGCTCCAACAATTTGGAACTTACTTCCGGAAGCTATCAGATCAGCTCAGTCGACTCAAGACCTTAAGAAACTTTGGTCCAAATGATATCACTTTCCTACACACACCATAATCCCCACCCACACTCTGTGAACATCTATAAATACCCGCTTTGTTAGCTGCAAGTTTGCTTCCCTTGTTATATGTAATCACAAAAGCATTTGTGTTTTTTGTTCCATGTAAACTGCCTTGGCATTAAGGCGGTATAAAAAACCTGTTAAATAAATGAAAAGTGATAAATTAGGTGGAATTAAAATTGCTCACAGTTTTCAAACTTCAGTTAATTCAATTCCTTTTAGCAGGTAATTTTATAACAGCGTTTTCGAGTGCAAATGCTTTTTGACATGAATAAAGGACTTCTTATAAAATTACCCCACGTGTACATGTTTGTGCTATGAAATTGGCATGCCACCCAGGTGTAGGCATGGTTGAGGGAGAAGTTGGGTGGAGCATGAGCAGAGTCAGTAAATACACGCATTGCCGCAGCCAGAGCGGTTGGTGGGTTATGCAGATTTCCACGGTTTTGAATAACTTATATTGGCTTCAGATATCTCACCGTATCTAATTTAAATATCTTTGTATGATCCATAAAACTGCTTTTCAAGAGATGAATAATGAACTTTGTAAGCGGTTGGTGAATTTCTTAGCTATCTCATTCGTTCCAGTCTCTAAATCAGAATCTTTTGGTGGTGCCATCGTTGTCCACCATGCGATTATTTGCAATGCGTGCTGGAATGCTCTAAAGAGCAGGACCCCAATTCTGGAATAGCTTACCAGTTTATTGACGTCAAGACCCTTCATATTTGGTATTTTAGAAGAAACTGAAGGCTTGCTTTTTCCAGTAGGCAGAGAATATTGATCTATGAAGGATTTTCTGTTATTCATTGTGATCATACGCTCTATTATGATGAATGCTTAAGCTGCACATGCCAAGATGTACTTACGATGGGCAGTACATAGAAATGTTTGTAAATGAAATGAAAATGTGCAGCTACATGCATACTTCAGTTGCATACATTTACAAATGCTCACCAGCTGCTATAAATGTATACAGCTACATCTTTTTGGCAGGTTTTGTGCTGATATTTTATAAAGACACGTGAAAGCACATTTTACAAAGGACGTCCAAGTGCAATCTGGGACTTTAAAGCCAGAACGTCTGAAAAAAAAGCAGGCATGTGGAAGTTCAGGCACAATTTAGCATACATGGACTTGCCTGATAGGGATGTCTATGGAGATGTCTACATAGATGTCCCCAGAAGAGCACCCCCAGAACAGGGATGTCTAAGAGCATAATGGCTAGAGTAGTGGATTAGATATGGGGTAGGCAGGTTCAAATCCCAGTATGAGCCTTTATGGTCTTAGGCTAGTCACTTTACTCTCTACACTTTTTGGATGATTTAGGCTAAAACAAGCACTTTCCTGATGCTTATTCATTCCTGGAGCAGGTCTAAATGTGGATGTGCCTGCAGATGTCCCTGATGTTTTTAAAATCAAACAGGGACGTGTAAGTCCATTGCACCTCCCCAGACATGCCTTTGCCACACCGCCTGCCTACGTGGATGTCCTCACACTGTGACATCTTTAGAAGCTATTTGTGAAATGGCTCCAGAGATCTCTCCATAATTTTGACGTGCAAGTGCACATCTACAGACGTCCAAATCATGACTATGGGGTATGTTTACTAAACTGCGCTCAAGTGCGCGGCGCACAATAGCGTGCGCTAAGGTACCTTAGTGCACGCTAATGATGCGTTTTTGTGCCCCGCACACGTGTGCGCCGCACTAAAGTGCCCGCTCATGTGCGCGGCACGCTGATGTGCGATAGAGGCGTGGAAAGGCTCTCGGAGGGCGGAGGAAGGCTCCCCAGGGGCGGAGAGACAGGGTCAATGGGTGGAGAGTGGGAGGGGAGAGGCTCCCCGCACACGAGCGGGGCTAAAATTCAAGCAAAAAAATACCGCGAGTGAAAACCTCGCGGTAGAGCCGATTTAAAGGGAAGAGAAACCATTTCTGTCAGCAATGTACAGCAAAACCAGGGAAACCTACAAAAAGTGAGCAGTGTGATACATGTGCACGGATCAAAAGGGCAAATAAACATTAAAAATGACCCCAACAAAATATAAAAAAATCATAAGCAAGCTGGGCAATAGTGATAGTAATGGGAAACATCAAAAAACACTCCCAAGAAAGCACCAAAAAATAAATATGAATTTTAGAAGGGTCTACACTCCGTCCCCATACAAGGTGAATGATCCCACAGTGAAATAGCACTGATCAGGGTTACGTCCTCCATTGGACAGGTTTCCTATGGCATGCCCATGTTCCACAGCAGCAGGGCGGGCATGTCGGAATGGGCAACAGGACAGATGCTGAGAAAGGGGATACAGAGGGCTGCAGGCGGCACATGCTGTGGTGCAGCTGGGGCACAGTGCGGACTAGGCAGATGCCTAGGTGGCACCTAGGAATGCTGAAACTGTACAGCAGCCAGACAGCAACTGATGAGGGCCCAACATGGGCATGAGCGTGTCTATCACAGTGTCACAGGGGATAGTACCCAGCAGGTACCTCCAAGGGCACAGAACAGTGGCAGGCGGTGATTGGGGGACGTGCGGACAGATATGCAGGCACCCCTACCCCAGAACCCGCACCATAGGCAGCCGCCTACCCACACAGGATGGCCTGAGACTGCATACCACCAGCACCACCAGCAGAAGGGCATGTCAGCATGGTGGCACAGGGGTACTGGAGGTGGAGGGGGGCAGTGGCAGCTGCCCAGAGCAGACCATGGCCTAGCCCTGTGTAGGTGGGTGCAATGCACTGCAACAGACAGGCCCTGCCGGACAAACAGTCATGGTATCATCAGGGAATGCACTGTCTCTGTGGCAACATGGTGGTGCAGTGCACACAACCAGTGTGTTTGGAGATAGAAGGTCACAGGTTCAAGCCCCAGCTGCAGCTCCTGACAATCCAGTCCCCATATTTTACCCACAACTATATCGTGATAGTAAAGACGAACCTTTATTGCAGAGAACATAAGCATGGCTCAAACACCTCTATTTTACCCTACAGAGCACAGACACCAGAAACATGCACATTACCTAGAGCAGATTCCCCCAAATGCAGTCCTGGAGGGCCACAAATCCTTTAGAGTTTATGCTGTCTCCAATCTAAGGATGGAGCGGTACTGGTGGTGGAGGTGGCAGCAGCTGGTGGCAACAGCAGACCATGGCCTAGCCCTGTCCAGGTGGGTGCCGTGCACTGCAGCAAACAGGCCCTGTCGGATGTACAGTCATGGACTCCCCAGGGAATGCAGCATATCTGTGGCAACACGGTGGTGCAGTGCACACAGACAGTGTGTGCAAGAACAGAAGATCACAGGTTCAAAACCAAGCTGGGGCTATTGCCATTCCAGTCCACATATTTTTCCCACAACTAAACCGTGATAGTAAGGACAAACCTTTATTGCAGAGAACATACACATGGTTAATACGCCTATATTTTACCTACCGAGCACAGACACCATAAACAGCCGCATTACCTAGAGCAGAGTCTCCCAAATGCAGTCCTGGAGAGCCAAACACCATTCAGGTTCCATGCTGCCTCTAATAAAGATGCCTGTGCTGCATAGCTATGCACCACCCCCATGGTATGCAGATGTATCTCATGCATATTCATGAGGGACGGCATGAAAACCCGAACAGTGTTTGGCACACCAGGACTGGAGTTGGGAACCTCTGCCGTAAAGCAGCAGCCAACAGGGGCAGACACACCCACACCCATACCCACAGGCCCCATTGGCCAATGCCTCCTGGAGAGGCAGGACATGGGCCCTGCGTGCATCTCCCAATACTAGCACTTGCATACCTTAGCAATGCCACCCTACACCTGTGTATACGGTACACAGCTATCAAACGTTTGCTATGATTCTTGGCAGATAGCAATTCCTACTTTAAGCACAGTTTGCTGATTGAGCTCCATCATAACAACCTTTCTGATGTCTGTTGTGTGTGCTTCAGGTCTGGTTTCTGACAGTGTTTACCACCCTGGGGAGTGACCCCCAACAGTATTGCGTACCATATCCATGCCTGTACTGTGCCCAGGACTGATGTGGTGGCCAGGGCTGCTAAATATAGTATATAGTAGCACAATGCTGGCATAGGTGTGGGTGTGTGTGTCTGTCTATCCAGTGTGTGGTGGCTGCAAACACCCTCCACAGCCCACACTGCCAGCACTGTTGCCAGTATTGGCTTGCCAATGTGCATAATGAGGAGCAAGGTACCATGGGTATAGCCCGGAAAGGGTGGCCTGGCCAGGATGCATCTGCACAGGGCATAGAGCACTGGCTGGGACATTTTAGTGCCCGGCCACCACCTACACAGACAGGGTGGCCTCAGCATGTCCTGCTGGGAGATCACTCTGACCCTGACTGTGCAGTGACCACAGCATGGCTAGGCACCCTCATAGTGCTCTATAGTAGTTTTTTCATGTGATATTTATGGGTTTCCTTTTGGGGTCCAGTCACTGACTTATCTGCTTGTTGTGTATGCTGACATCCCAGTTCTGGGTGCATGCATTTCCACCAGAAATATGCACTATGGACTAGCTAGCAGACTGTTTGCAGTTGGTATGTGTCTTGATGGAGTGCCTTGCAGGGTGCAGCGGCTGAAGGCTTGCAGCAGGAGAATATCAGATAGTGGTGGGGTGCAGCTTAGCATATCCAGGCCTAATGTCTGTCTGCTATTGCATTATGGATGTGTACAGAGCTGCATTGACTGCCCTCTAGGGTGTCTGTTCTCCAGCAGGACCGGGGTTGATGGTCCCCTCTACTGCCACCATTGCAGGGAGGTAGAATGTGGATCTGTTGATGGGAGAACTTGTTTACCAACCTCAGCCCTGGAGGAGGAGGGTGGTGGTACAGAATCCTCATGGGGTCCATAGGGGCTACACCTGACTGAGACAGACATATTCAAGGTGCTCCTGCAGAAACTAACTACCTCACACATTAGCACTGCTGGGGACCTGCAGCATTGCCTATTTCTGCCATGGAAGGTGTTGTGGACCTGGTGCTGGGCGCCCCAACGCACACTCAGGGTGAGCACAGTACCTGCACAATGTGACGGTGTGTAGCTATTCTGTGCCAGTAACACACACGGTCAGTACCCCCTACCAGGCCGAGGTGCTGTGGGGGTGCATACACCATCTTGTGTTTATCTGTGGACAGCTGATTTGCATGTGCAGTGCATCATGGGTACGGGTGTGCTAACCCTATCCTGGTGACCACAGCAGACTGTCTGTGTGGTGACATGCACTCCCTCCACTCCCTCTGCAGCCAGCCAGGGGCTTGCTAGCAGCTATAGAGCTGTAGCCCACTGGTTACTTCACTGCCTGTGGAGTCAGAAGTTGTTGGTTCAAACCCACAGTGGGGTTATTTGATAGGGCTGCCCAAAGCATTATCTCTTTTTCATGTACATTATTGCTGCCAGCAAAAACACTCTCAGCTTACTGTACCCATAAGGTGCCTCTGAGGGCGCTTTATAGGGTGCCCTATAGAGCACCTTATGGGTACCGTCCATATGAGGTGCACTATACCTTATCCTGTGGAGCGCCTTATAGGGTGCCCTATAGGGGACATTTTAGGGTGCCGTGGCAGACAGTGCACTTTATAATGTGCCCTATGGAGTGCCTTATAGGGTGCCTTATGCGGCACCTTCAATTACGGCACGTGAGGGCGTGTTTGCTGGCAGCAATTAATAAAATACAAATAAAGTGCTGCAGGAAACAATACATACATTGCAAAGCTGATGCCTCAGCCAGCCTTACGTATTAGGCACACTGGGGAGCAAACTCATGACCCCTGTATCAGCAGTCAGTGCCTTAACCATTGTGCTACACTGCTGTTCTTCTTTGCATGTCAGCGCACCTACTTCAGATTTCCATGCATTTAAATGCACAGTGCTGCCATCAAACACAGTGCTATGACCTTGCTGTGCCTCATAGGGCACCCTATATGGCGCCCTATAGGCCACCCTTTCAGCAACATTGTAGGGTGCCGTGGCGGACAGTGCACTTTAAAATGTGCCCTCTGGGGTACCCTATGAGGCGCCTTATGCAGCACCTTATGTTACAATACTTTGAGGGTGTGTTTGCTGGCAGCACTATTTAAAATAAAAATAAAATGCCCCCTACAGCAATATTACCTATAACAGATAATGCCTCAGCCAGCCTTCTTCATTAGGCACAGTGGGGGATTGAACCCATGACTCCTGCATCATTGGTCAGTGCCTCAACCATTGTGCTACACTGCTGCTCCTCCTTGCATGTCAGCGCACCTACTTATGATTTTCATTCCTTAAGCTGCACAGTGCTGCCATCAAAAACAGTGCTGTGACCTTGCGGTACCTAATACGGCACCCTTTAAAGCGCCCTATAAGCAACATTCTAGGGTGCCTTGGCGGACAGTGCACTTTAAAATGTGCCTTATGGGGCGCCTTATGTTAACACGCTTTGAGAGTGCGTTTGCTAGTAGAGATAATTAAAATAAAAATAAAATGCCTCCTAAAGCAATCTTCCCCATAATAGGTAATGCCTCAGCAAGCCTTCTTCTTTGGACACAATGGGGGATCAAACCCATGATCCCTGCACCATTGGTCAGTGTCTTAACCATTGTACTGTGGCTCTGTTCCTTTGCTTGCACATCAGCGCGCCACTTATGCTTCCCGTGCAACTTTCTCATGCGCTAATGTGCGGGGCGCACTTGAGTGCAGCGCACATTAGCGCATGATTAATCCCGGTTTTGCTTTATTCTGACTGAAACGCCCACTCCTTATATGGCATCCGCACACTAGCGCGGCGCGCACCCTAACGGGGTTTTAGTAAACATACCCCTAAGACTATTAAAATGACTCCCATAGGCATCTATGTGGGTTTTTTTTAAACAATCTCAAAATAGGCACCAACTTGGCTTATCTACTTAGGGGGCCTCTTTATAAATAACCCACCACAAATTTACTGTCATGTGCCCAATAAACGCACATGTATTCTTCAATTTAAAAAGTGGGCAAGGTGAGACTAAATTAAATGCATGCTAGTAGAGCTCTGTGTGAAATGCCATCCCTAGATCCTAGATTTATTCCGGCTACAGACTCAGGGGCATGTTCACTAAGCCCCACGCCAGTAATGTGGGTTTGGGCTGCATTGCTAGTGTGGGGCACTGTGCTAGGTGCAGGGGGCAGAGATAGTCATCCCCCTGAATTTAGTGCAGTTCACAGCATTAATACCACTGTGAGGAGCAACTACTGCCACCCATTGGGCTGATGGTAGCTGCTTCCTGCCAAGTGCTGGCAGTGTGGGCTTTCAAGGACCATGCTAGAGGTGCCATGGTGGGAATGCCCACGTTCTGCCCAGACACCACCCAGACATGTGCTGTCCAAGTAGCGTGGGTGTTTTGCACAGGGCCCTCCACTGCTCTGTAGCATGATGCCAAAAACAAGTGCTACCCCTGTGCCACCCAGGTAACATACTTTAGTAGACATGCCCCGTAAGCTGCTGTAAGGTGAGCAAACGTTTAAAAACAGGATGTCCCAAAATGGGGTGCAATTCTTGTCTCGAGTAGATATTCAAGACTGGGTAAGAAGAGTGCCACATCTTGTCTGTCGCAGTGGAGAATCTCCACTCTGAAAATTTCATCAAGCAAAAATGTACAATAGGTTCCTCTGTCTCTTTGACTACCCTTCTCGCTCTATACTCGTTCCCTTGATGCCCTGATCTCCTCTCATGGTTTTCAGTACCATCTTTATGCTGATGATGTTCAGATTTACCTCTTTGTACCAGAAATCTCTCCAGGAATCCAGGCCTGAATCTCAGCTTGATTATCTGACATTGTGGCTTGGATGTCCCACCGCCATCTGAAACTGAACATGGCCAAGACGGAGCTTCTTATCTTTCCCCCAAATCCATTTTACTCCTTCCTCCTTTCTGTTTCTGTGGAGAACACTGTCATCCTCCCTGTCTCACACCTTGGGGACATTTTTTACTTCTCTGCACATATCCAACAGACAGCTACATCAGCAAAATTCCTCTTCAGGGCTGCTTTTGGATCCCGCTCCCTTTATTGTCATAGTAACATAGTAACATAGTAAATGACGGCAGATAAAGACCAGTATGGTCCATCTAGTCTGCCCAGTAAGATGGCAAGAGTAGGTGCACCTGCCGCTCCATGCAGGCCACCCTTCCCCATGTCTTTGTTTAAGGGGCGAACCCACCGCTCCATGTAGGACATCCCTGTATGTTGAGAAATTAGTTAAGTTTATTTTGATTTTATCCTGTTGCTGTAAAGGGATCCACTGTGTCAGCCCCATGCCATTTTGAATTCTGTCACTGTATTTGCCCCCAAAACTTCCATCGGGAGGGCACTCCAAGCATCCACCACCCTTTCAGTGAAAAAGTATTTCCTGACATTGCCTTTCAGTTTACCCTCTTGCAGCTTCATGTTATGCCCTCTAGTTTTGCAGCTTCCCCGTCTTCGGAAGCGGTTTGTTTGCTCATTATTTCTCTTTAAGTATTTAAAGGTCTGAATCATATCTCCCCTGTCCCTCCTCTCCTCCAGAATGTACATCCATTTCCCTTAATGAATTACCTTACCCTGTTTATTCTGTTTATCTGTCTTGAATAGACTGTAAGCTCTGTTGAGCAGGGACTGTCTTTTACATGTATGTGCACAGTGCTGCCTATGCCTTGTAGCACTATACAAATGACAGACAGTAGAGGTAGCGATAAGCACGTATCTGGCCATGTGAAACTTGTTCTATAGATCAGTGTGTCTCTTGCTAGGATGGCTTGATTCACGTGATCACCACTTGGTTGCACAATGTTGAAGAACAGGTTTGGGCTGAACTGAATGCCAGTAGTGGCAAGGTTCTTTCTACAGCACAGGGCACCAAAGCAGGAAACTAGCTTCAGAGAGCAGAGCACAAGTAAATGAAGTTAAATCAGCAGCGGTGCTTTTTAGTATGAGTGCACTGACAATATTTCTACATGTCAAAGTATATGAGAGGGTGGTAAAAGGTGAAGGCTGAAGGCGCATAAAAGGAAGAAATGCACAGCACTTGGTTTAATGCAAAACAGCTCCAAGAATGTTGCCCTCTGATTTTTTGGCATATGTAGGTGTTAACTTAACAGATGAAGCGTAACAGGAAAACATTTTGCAGAGGGCAGGACTTGGACCAGGAAGCTGTGAGACAAATAAAGCAAACAGCCTCTTTCTTATGTTTGTTTTTTGTTTTCTTTTTGAACAGTAGAATTGATTCTTTGTAACCCTAAATGCCATTGAACGTTTTGAGTATCATATGCTGTATACTAGGGAATCCTGTTCTGCTTTCCCTGGTCTTTTTTTGTATTCGCAGTACCCTGTGGAGTTTTGCAAAATATATACATTTGAAAGCTGCTTGAGTTCCACATGTGCTCGTTAACAGTCTCGTATCATGATAACTTGCATAAGCACCACTGAGCAATAAAACACATTCCGTAAGTTTGCAGAAACGCCTTGATTTATTTGCAGGGAAGGCAGTTTGTGTTGCAGGAGGAATGACCTAGTGCTTAGAGCAATGGTCTGGAAACTTGGAAAACCAGAAGGTCATAATCCTTGTAACCTTGAGAAGGTCACTTTATCTGTTACCTTAGTGAGGAGCAACCTGAGACCAGAAAGACCAGGGTTCAAGTCCCACTGACAATCCTTGTGACCTTGGGCAAGTCACTTAACCCTCCACTGCCTCAGGTACAAGCTCAGATTGTAAGTTTTCCAGGGCCAGGGAAATGGCGACTGTACCTGAATGTAACTCACCTTCAACTACTACTAGGAAGGTGCGAGCTAAAGACGAATAATTAATAACTGATTCCATTGCAATCTCTTTGGGGCAAAAACTTATTATGTCTGAATTCTAATAATGCAGCAAGCAGCCATGTGCATACTTTGGAAAGGCAGATAAAACATCCAAATCTGGGCAAAATGTATCAGGTTGCTGTGAAATCGGCAGTGGGGAAATTCTTGAAGTTCCACCACAGAATGGCGAGTAACAGTGGCAGAAGCTTCGGCTGCACAGTTGACCTGAGTGAAGGAGGAAGAAAGACCCAGGGGCAGAGAGGATAGGCACTGGGGCAGATGCTGAAGGAAAGGGAAGAAAGAGGTACAAGGGGGGATGAATGCTGGATGGAGGAATTGGGATAGATTCAGGAAAAGGGAGTAGATGGGGAAAGAAGGCAGGGGCAGGTCTGGCTCAACCATTAGGCAAGACTAGCCAGTCACCTAGGGCAGCAGTTGCGGAGGGCTACCAAAAAGTCAACAGACATGACAAAAGCCTCATACAAGTGGAGGCCAATTCAGAAATGTGTGTCCCCAGGCCATCTGGATGTCCAGACATCCGGACGGACCGGGGATGCACCCGATTCTGCTCTCATTGGGGCTTGATGGGCCGGCCCCACGGGACAGAATCGTGGCATAAGGCCGGGAAGTGTGGGGCGTGCCCTGATTCAGGCACCCTAGATGTCTCAACACTTACCCGGCTAGCCCAGCCAGGACTCCTGCATGGAGAAGTGGTGCCATGGTACTACCGCTCCAAGCAGGAGCCACGATCCCCGGCAGACCCTGAAAAGTTTCTTTTCCTGCAGCCTGACCCCCGATCGGGCCTACCATGGACAGGGTTGGGCTGCGGGGAACCCTTCACCTCGCTTTATGACCCCGATGTCCACCTTCTGTGCCATCTAGGGGGACGTATTCCACCTCAAAAGTGGAATAAGTCCCCTGTCCACATGGCTGTCCCCGGATGTACAGGGCCGACCTTGGAATCGTCCCTGTATGTCCAGGGTCAGGTTCTTCCCCACTCCCTGCTCTCATGGGACAGAATAGACCCCATAGCATACAATCCAAAAACCAAAAAAAAAAATGCTATCAAAAAATCCACACTAATCCAGTTATAGTAAATACAACAAAGAAGGTATTAAGCATCAGTAAAAAAATGATATATAAAATTTTCTGCGACACTACTAAGATTCACCACATTATAAACCATTTATAGAACATCAAGTGCCACCACCTTCAATTTCAAAACATAAAAACCACACATCTTCAGAGAAAATCACTACACAAACCTGTCAGCTTCTCAAGCAATTGCCTCGACGCTGGCAGTGTTTCGAATTATAGGCTGCATCAGGAGACTATTTCACAACGCTAAAAGCACACTACGATTCAAAAGATCAACATCTCACTGTATCCATATTTTCCCAGGAGGAACGCTTGAAAGAGCTGCCAGCACATTCACGAACATGTGGAGAGAGTGGGTGCACACGAGCATACAAAGCAAAGTTGAATATTTAAAAGCATGATGTACAATTAAGAAGTTTTACAGGATTGTTGTGGGAGAGGTGATGTTGGGATGATTGTAATTGTTGAGTTTGATCAAGATCTAAGGCTGAAAATTTGCCTAGGCACTCAATATTCTTGCAGTAGCCCTGGGCAGGGGGCAGATGCAGCAAACGGGGAGAAGGAGGCAGGAGGACAGAAGACCTCTCAAGGAAAAAAAGGGACTGCAGTAGTTGGCATAGAACGGCAGACTGGATAGGCCATATGGTCTTTATCTGCCATCATTTTTCTATGTTTTTATGCAACTTATTTGTTGACCTTTATTTGCACATACTCAGGTGGACTAACATGGCAACTGCAATTTTTTACTTAACTAACAATAATTGTTAAAAATTATATAAGAAACTGGTATGGCACAATGAAAAAGCTTCACTGCATTTGTACACACCTGTCGACATATAGAAATGTAAACAAAATGTTTTATTTGTCCAAGATAAAAATGACAAGAACGAGAAAGGAAACTAGAAGTGTAATTGCTACCTATGATCTGCATTTCTCATTTGTTTCCCTGGGGGGAAGCCTTCTCCTTCTCTTTGCATGGTTGACCCTAGTGGGAGGCTGCTTTATTTCTAGTTGAGTAAAGGAGTTTTTGTTCCAGAACTGGTATAGCAACTGCACAGCTGCAGGCTCCCACCAAAGTGTTTTCAGGGCCAAACCGTCCAGGTCACAGATCAGGGTCAAAAGAAAGCCAAGCTCTTTGGTGAAACTGTGTGCTGAGATCCAGCGCACGATTTTCTAATGTATGCTGAAAAGAAATTTTACTCCCAATTCAATAAATTAATGCGGTAATATTCATTGGGTCTTTCTGTGCACAAATCTTAATTTATTAAGCTTACCAGATGTCCATGAGATTGTCCTCAGTTTTAGAGTTGTGTCTCAGACTCACATCTATCGGCAGCCTCCTGTCCCCAATTCCAGCAATGGGAACAAAGGGCGTTGAAAAACAAATTTATTTTCAATTTGGTGATTTAAATATGTAATTTTTTTAGAATTTACATCCATTATCTTTATAAAAGAATATACGAAATGCCATACTGGGTCAGACCAAGGTCCATTGAGCCCAGTATCCTGTATCCAACAGTGGCCAATCCAGGGGGAAATGCATCACTGTTTCTCTTTCTCTTTTGATTTGTCTGCTTGGAAGTGATATTGTTGCTATGATGGGGGGAGGTGGAGAGGGAGCAAGGTAATGACTCCTCTTTCCTTCTCCATGCCTTGTTCCTCAAACCTGGAATTAAAATATCCCTTCCTCCCCCATGTTTCTCCCCCACCCCCACATTCAGATAAATGTCTCAAATTTGCCTGCAAAAAATCTGGTAACTTTATAGGCATTATTTTTGACTCCCAATTATCCTTCAACCAACAAGTCGCCGTCACAGTACGGTCTTCGTTTTTTTCACTTCGGAAAATCCATTTGGAAAAGGAGTGGAGGAGTAGCCTAATGGTTAAGAACACTGGCTTGGGAGCCCAGAGACCAGGGCTTGATTCCCACTAGCACCTCTTGTGGCCTTGGGCAAGTCACTTAACCCTCCATTACCTGAGGAAAAATCCAAGTTATCAATGTCCCTGTTTAATGTACATTACCAAGTTTAAGTTTCAATGTAAACTGCTTTGATTGAAATGATAAAGCAGTATATAAAACCTAATAAATAAATAAAATAAAAGTAGCACAGAATATAGCTACTTTATGGAATCCTGCCATGTATATGTGACCTGCATTGGTGACTGGTGAGAACAGGATAGACTGATAGATCTTTGGTCTGACCTAGTATGGCAAATTGTGCATGAGATAGATTGTGTGTGACCTATTTCTATGGTATATGAGCTGATTTCAGTGAGTATATTCTGAAAACCCAGCTAGCTGAGTGTGTCCCTAGGACTGGCTTGAGAAACACTGTCATGTACACCCATAACTGGGATTTGGATTTTGCTCAAGTTGAGTTATATTCAATTTACTATTGATAGCCAGTTATTTCACTGTATTATTGAGTTGCAATTTAATAGTTAAATGTTTACTTTTATAATTTTGTTCTATGTAAAAACTCTTGTTCTCCATTTACTGTTCTTTGTACTAAAACACGTTCTATGTAAAATAGTTCAAAACCTGTTTTATGTAAAATAGTTTCTAAACCCGTTCTATGTAAAATAATAGCATGCTATTATTAAACTTTGTTTACTTGTAAACCGCCACTGATCGCTGGAAGTGGCGGTATAGAAGAGATGTATAAATAAATAAATAAAATAAATGTACAATAGATACTTTACTGTTCCAGAAGGCATACAATCTAAGTTTGAGCCTGAGGCGATGTAAAGGTATGCGACTTGCTCAAGATCATGGAAAACAGGGATATGAACCCTGGTTCTCTCCCTTGTGATGTCATTTAAAATGCTATGGGCAAAGCGAGGAGTTGCTCTACTCTCTTGTTCTCTCCCCTAAGAAGCTGGGGCTTTCCCAGAGACAGGAGTTTGGGTCCTAAACCCTGAACTTTAGGGGTCAAAACTAGAGCATTCCTGGTTAAGTTTACAATATATCAGAGTTGGGCAAAGTGCAGCAATGAGAAACTAGGTTAATTATGAACTAGAACATTTAAGAAAAAAGACTAGGGCAATTCAGAATGTTTTCCTTACAGGGAAGACTAATAAGTGATATGAGTGCTCTCTCTAGCAGCCAGAAGTTTAATATATGGAGCTGTAAGATAAACTGTTCAAGAGGCACAAAAACAAGGGCCCACATTGACGCTACAAAGCAGAGACATTTCCTGTGACTGTAGCCTAAAAGCTGTTTTACTGTCAAGGTGATTTAGTAGTGTCTAGTGAGGCTGGATATGCAGGGCCTATGCTTAAGTTTAAGAGAAATCTGGATAATGCCAATTGCCATTAGCATACATGATATCTGAAGAAGAGACCCATGTGATTTTGAAAGTTCGTGATTCTGGCAATTTTCTGCTCATCCATTAAAAGGAGTCACAGCCTAGGGTGCTGAAAACAGATAGTCAAGGAGTAGCCTAATGGTTAGAGCAGTGGGCTGAGAAAGTTCTGTTTCTTTTGAGGAGGCTGCAGTGTTTCAAGAACTTAAGAAGACAGATATTGCAGCACTGAGCATAACTCCAGGGTTACCAGATAAGTCCACAATTTACAGCCCAAAATATGCTGAAAACTAACCCAAAGCGGCTAACCCCCTTTGGCCACATCCACTGATGCCCCTGAGTGATGTCACAGAGCACTCGGGAAGGCAGGGGAGGTTTCCATCCACCCTGCTGCATCTCATTGGCCAGAATTCCAACTTCATCAATGACATGAAGCTAAAGTCCAGCATCATGTTGTGACACATTTTGAGCCTGCCCTAGAGTAGGAAGAACACTGAAAATACCAGCTGTACTTTGCCTTTTTGTCGCTCCATTTTTGTGGATTTCTTATCCAAAATGACCCAGGCTAAAATACTGCAATCTGTGAATTTTCCTACGACCTGAGCAAGTCACCCAATTGGGAAAACTGCAGAAATGGCAGCACCTCAACTATGCTACGTATTTATTTAACAGGTCTTCTATATACTGCTTTGTCATTTCAGTCAAAGTGGTTTACATTGTAACTTATTTATTTGTTTTATATACCGCTTTATCGCTTAATGAAGGCAGATTACAAAGAAGCAGAGTGTACTGCTCAAAGGCAGTTTACAATGAACAGGAACAGAACAACAATACAATTAGAATCTTAACTTAAACTGAACATACTCGGCTGAAGGACGAGAAAGGCGGCCAACTATTTACATGTCTGAAGTATCATTATAGAATTGAGTGAGGGGTGTGGTGAGGTTGTAAAAGTAGTTGAATATCTATTTGGTTGAGTCTGAATTATTCATTATGGAATGATAGGATTCAGTGAATAAGAAAGTTCTGAGCTTCTTTCTGAATGTGGTTAAGTCCTTTATTTCACATAGATTAAACTTGGTAATGCACATTAAACAGGGACATTGATAACTTGGATCTTTCTGAGGCAATGACTTGCCCAAGGGCACAAGGAGTGCTAGGGGGAATCAAATGCTGGTCTATTGGGCTCCCAAGCCAGTGCCCTTAACCATTAGGCTACTCCTCCACGCCAGCAGCAAAGTTAGCAACAACTAAATCAAAGTAAAACAGGTTGAGCAGCTAGAACAGCAGATTCAACAAAATGTCCTACTTACAGAGCTTTATAAAAGATTGAAATGTGCAGATTCAGCAAACGATATCTACATATAAATGTTATATGTCATAGTAGCATGCTTTTAATCTACAATGGAAAGATAGGACTTCCTCTCTCATGGTCTCGTTTAAAATACTATTTGTACTGTGGGCAATTCTGGTGGGGGTTTGAAATTTAGCGAGATGTATATAAAGAAGAGGAAGTGGATGAAAAATAGAGGGCATAGGATGGGACGTGGCAAAGTGGGCACAAGGTAGTAGAAAACATGAGAGAGAGCACATGGAATGCAGGATTTTGCATGGGGGTAGGACAGAGCGAAAGTAGGCATACATTAGGCCAAAGTAAAGAGAGACCGGAATAAACATACAGTAGAGCAAAATGAATGAGTGCAAGAGCAACAGCTGGCTCAAAGAATGGGAGAAAGTTGGGGAAGGGACCGCAGGCAGACAAAATGTCTGTATCCAGAATTGTTGTCATGCGCCTTGACTTGTAGCACTTAATTTTTTGGCGATGGCAGTGATCCATATGGCTGTATGGTAATATAGGGGCCTGTTATTGAAGTGCAGTCAATTTTGCACTTACCACATACAGTATTGAACGCAAATATTAACATGTTGTAAGTGGAAAGGCTGTGCGCTAACTGATGGGGGTATTCTCAGCAGGTCCCCATTCAGTTACTGCAAGAAAAAGGTCTTGACTGTGCATTATGGAGGCAGTGCTGTATTTTAAAGAGGCATGTAAAGATACATGCTCTCGCTGCACATAAATCACCTACTATCCGTGACTTACTTGCATGATTGGGCCGTTATGCATGCACTTTACCTGGTCGCCATTCTCTAGGTACACAGGTGAGGCCAATGGTACGTACTTTCGCTGTGGGTGGAGCTTGGCCGGAATGCGCTTTTACACATGTCCGTTAGAAAATATGGGCCTATGCGCATATTGCACCTATTTTATAAAGCCAAGTACATGTGACTTCATTAAAATAGGGGCAGAAAAGGTGGGATATGCATGGCAAATCTAGGCCAAATCAGTTCCATCAACCTTAGGGCTGGTGTAAACGCTCCCACTTAGATTTTTCAAGAAGGAATATAAATGATTGTATTTTATAATTTACACACATGAATTTGCACTCCGCCCAGATAGACCTTATCAACACATGTGAATGACCTATTTTAACTGACTTACGCATGTGGATGGGCCTTTACATGTGTACTTTAGCTGATCATTATTCTATAAGTATGCGCGTCAGGCTGATGGTGCGTTCTTTCACTGTGGGCGTACACATGAACTGACCACTGCAGTTAAATAAAAATTGGATATTCAGCAACGGTATCTAAGAACATAAGAACATGAGAACATAAGATATGCCATACTGGGTCAGACCAAGGTCCATCAAGCCCAGTATCCTGTTTCCAACAATGGCCAATCCAGGTCACAAGTACTGTACCTAGCAGATTCTCAAAAAAGGTACATATTCCACAATGCTTGTTCCAGGGTAAGCACTGGATTTCCTGGGCCCTGCTATAATTGTTTAAGGACCTTTCTTCCAGGAACTTGTCCAAATCTTTTTTAAACCCAGCTGCACTAACAGCTTTTACAACATCCTCTGGTAATGAATTCCAGAGCTTAATTATGCGTTGAGTGAAAAAATATTTTCTCTTATTAGTCTTAAATGGGTTACACTGCAGCTTCATTGCATGTCCCCTAATCTTTCTCAAAACTCACTACCTGCTCCTCTGATCCTATCCCCACCCATCTCCTAAGTCCCTTCTCCTCCACTGTTGTCCCTTCCATCACTCATATTCTCAACCTATTGCTCTCCCTGCAGCCTTCAAGCATGCTGTAGTTACACCTCTCCTCAAGAAACTCTCACTTGATCCTACCTGTCCTTCTAATTATCAACCAATCTTCCTCCTCCCCTTTGTTTCTAAACTACTTGAATGTGCAGTTCACCACCATTGCCTTGACTTTCTCTTCTCTCAAGCCCTCATGGATCCTTTACAATCTGGCTTTCATCCTTTACACTCTACTGAAACGGCTCTTGTGACTTGTTTCTGGCAAAATCCAAGGGCCTTTACTCTGTCCTCATCCTTCTTGATCTCTCTGCTGCTTTTGATACTGTTGACCACAACCTTCTCCTTGATACCCTGTCCTCGCTTGGTTTTAAGAGCTCTGTAATATCCTGGTTCTTTTCTTATCTATCCCATCGCTCTTTCACTGTTTGTTCTGGTGGATCCTCCTCTGCTGCTATCCCGCTCTTGGTTGGTGTACCTCAAGGATCTATCTGGGGTCCACTCCTTTTCTCTCTATATACCCAGTCCCTTGGTGCGCTCATCTTTTTCCATGGCTGTCAGTACCATCTTTATGCTGATGACTCCCAGGTCTATCTCTCTACAACTGAAATCTCTCCAGCAATCCAGACCCGGATCTCTGCCTGCCTTGCTGACATTGCTGCTTGGATGTCTCACCGCCACTTGAAATTGAATATGGCCAAAATGGAGCTTCTAATTTTTTCCTCTAAAAACTCCTCTCCTCTTCCTCCTTTCTCAATCTCTGTGGATAACTCTCTTCTCCTCCCTGTTTCCTCAGCTCGCAACCTTGGGGTTATCTTTGACTCCTCTCTCTCCTTCAACACACAAATCAATCTGATAGCTAAGATCCGCAGTTTCTTTCTCTATAACATCAACAAAATCCACCCATTCCTTTCTGAACACACTACTAAAACACTTTTCCACTCCTTAATCACCTCCCGTCTTGACTATTGCAACCTACTCCATGCTGGTATCTCTTTGAATTATCTCTCTCCCCTTCAATCTGTTCAATACTCTGCTGCGTGGCTAATCTTCCACCAGCCTTGTCATGCTCATATTACCCCGCTTATCAAGTCACTTCATTGGCTCCCTATCCGTTTCCGCATCCAATTCAAACTTCTCCTGCTGACCTATAAGTGCTTCACTCTGCAGCTCCTCACTACCTTTTCTCTCTTATCTCTCCCTACACCCCATCTCAGAAACTCCACTCTTCTGGCATATTGCTTCTCTCTGTGTCCTTCTCTTCTATTGCTAACTCCAGATTTCACTCCTTTCACCTTGCTGCACCTTACGCCTGGAAGAAACTACCTGAGTCTGTACATCAGGCACCTTCTCTGACCCTTTTCAAATCCAGGCTGAAAACTCACCTCTTCGCTGCTTTTGGACCTTGACTCGCCTGATTTCTTCGTGTTTTCCTTTGTGTTGTCTGTCTTGACTAGATTGTAAGCTCTGATGAGCAGGAACTGCCTTTTACATGTCTGTGCAGCGCTGCGTACATCTTGTAGCGCTAATCAAATGCTTAGTAGTAGTAGTACTTTCTACTTTTTGATGGTGTAAACAAATGATCTACATTTAACTGTTACACTCCATTCATTAATTTATAGACCTCTATCATAACTCCCCTCAGCTGTCTCTTTTTCAAGTTGAAGAGCCCCAGTCTTTTAAGCCTCTCCTCATAGAAGTATCTTTCCATCCCCTTTACCATTTTGGTGGCTCTTCTCTGTAGCTTTTCTAATTCTGCTATAATCTTTTTAAGATATGGCAACCAGAATTGCACACGATATTCAAGGAGCAGTCTCAACATGGAACGATATAGAGGCATTATAATTTTCTTGGTTTTATTCTCCATTCCTTTCTTTATGATTCCTAGCATTCTATTTGCTTTCTTGGCCGCCATTGCACACTGGGTGGAGGTTTCAATGTATTATCCACGATGATGAGTGGTGGTTCCTAATGTGGAACCTGCTTTGTGTAACTGTAGTTTGGGTTGTTCTTTCCTAGGTGCATAACTTTGCACTTGACCACTTTAAATTTCATATGCCATTTGGATGTCCAGTCTTCAATTTATCAAGGCCATCTTGCAATTTTTCACAATCCTCTTGTGTTTTAACAAGTTTGAACAATTTTTTGTCATCTGCAGATTTGATCACCTCACTCATTATTCCCATTCCAGATCATTTATGAAGATGTTCAAAAACAGTGGGCCCAGCACAGAACCCTGAGGTGCTCCACTATTCGCCTTTCGCCATTGAGAAAATTAGCCACTTAGCCCTACTTGTTGCTTTCCATCTTTTAACCATTTCCTGATCCACAATACTACACTTCCTCCTATCCCAAGACTCTAATTTTGCCAAGAGTTTCTCATGAGAGACCTTATCAAAGGCTTTCTGAAAATCCAGGTACTCTATATCAATTGACTCATCTTTGTCTACCTGTTTATTCACACCTTCAAAAAAATATAACAGATTGGTAAGACAAGACTTTCCTTGGCTCAATCCATGTTGGCTTTCTCCCATTAAAGGAGGAGGTTCTGCTGTATCAATATTGTGGTTCCTTGGAGCACGATGCCAGGAGTACCACAGAATTGACCAGTGCATGACCTAAAAGTAGCCACAATGTGAGGAAAGTTTATCCTCATTGCCACTGGAAGGGCCGTGCCAGACTCCAAGGATTTATGACCTCCCTGTTGATACACCTGGGCTGATACTGAACACATTGACTGAGACTGCTGAGGCCTTCCTTCATGACTGGAAGGGAGCTGACTGAGGGGGAAAGAGAGGGCTGGAAGGGAACTGACAGGGGAGAAGGATTGGACTTTGCGCTATCTTTATATTTTACACTATATGGGGAACTACATCTCTTATTTAGTGTTGCACTGCATGCAGAGTCTGGCTTCTTGGGGTTTTGGTTTAATTTTTGTCTAAATATCTTCTTTTTACTTTAGGTTGTGATCACTTATTCTGTACTTGGTGAAAGTCTGTGTTCTGAGTGTGTGACCAAGGCTGTGGGTTCTGTTAACATGAAATTTGTATGCAGGGATCTGTACTGTAGTAATTTGCCTTGTTCACAGGGGCGGCTCTATAATGAGGCTGAGTGAGGCGGTAGCCTCAGGCAGCAATTTTTTTGGGGTGGCAAAATTGCCCCCCAAAAGACCGCCTCACTCAGCCTTCAAACTAAAACTAATAAAAGAAACCTCTGGGGTAAGAAGCAGCTGCTGCTGCTGCTCCTGTGGTGGTAGCAGCAGTATGAGGAGCCCCAAGGCCACCCACCTCCTGGGAGAGCCTGCCTGTTTCCCCTCAGTTTTGCAGAGCCGTGACGAAGGGAGAGTGTTTCCCTTAACTGCGGCTCTGTTAAAGCTGAGTCTGTGGGATTTCCAGTTCCCCATCAGCGCCGCGGGCTCAGCTTTAACAGAGTCACGCAAAAGGGAAACACTCTCCCTTCACCGCGGCTCTGAACTGGAACTGGGCTGATGGGGGGAGGGTTAGAACTGGAACTGGGCTGATGGAGGGGGCTAGGACTGGAACTGGGCTGATGGGGGATTAGAAATGGAAATTGGCTGATGGGGGGGTTTAGGATTGGTAATGGGCTATAGGGGGTTAGGACTGGAAATGGACTGATGGGGGTTTAGAACTGGAAATGGGCTGATCAGGAGGGCAGTTAGGGACTGGTAATGGGCTATCGGGGGGACTAGGACAGGAAATGGGCTTATTGGGGTGCTAGGTTTCCGTCCTGGGCACAGTGTTGAGACTACTCTTCTTGCCTTCACCAATGCCCTGCATGTTGCTCACGACCGTGGTGAAATCTCAGTGGCGGTGGCCCTCGATCTTTCCGCTGCTTTCGACCTTGTAGATCACTCCCTTCTTCTCTCCCGGCTGCATGATGCTGGCCTCCGTAGCACTGTTTTTCGGTGGTTCCATTCCTTCCTCTCCTCCCGGTCGGGTGCTGTTCTGTCCTCCTCCCCTTCTTATCCCTCCTCTAACCCCTTTCCCATCCCCTGTGGGGTCCCTCAGGGTTCTGTACTGGCTCCCCTCCTCTTCAATCTCTTCCTGACTCCTCTCACACTTCTTATCCAACAATCTGGTATCTCAGCCTTCTACTACGCTGACGATATCCTCCTTCTCTATCACACATCTCCAGCTTGTCCTGATATCACTCCCCTCAACTCCTGCCTTGCCGCCATCTCTGACTGGATGACCCATAACTGCCTGCATCTTAATCCCTCAAAAACCACAGCTATCTGGTTCCCCCACAGTCACCAGCCCCCGTCACTTGCCCCCTCGTTCCCCACTGCCCCTATCTCTCTGGTCTCCACCTTTCGATACCTTGGGGTAATTTTCGACTCTGATCTCTCCTTCTCCTCCCATATCTCTCACGTGTCTAAATCTTCCTTTTTTTATCTTAGGCAGATCCGTGCTGTTCGCCCCTTCCTCTCACCTTCCGCTCTTGCCACCCTGCTTCTAGCCCTCGTCATCTCCCGGATCGATTTTGCTAACTCTATTCTTTCTGGCCTATCAAAGCTCCACCTCTCTCGTCTACAACGCATCCAAAACACCGCCGCTCATCTCGTTTCTTCCGCCTCCCACAGGGACCATGTCACACCCCTCCTCCTCCATCTCCACTGGCTTCCCGTTACCTTCCGGATTCAATTCAAGCTTCTCACACTCGTTCATAAAGTTCTTCACACCACCACGCCACAGTACCTTGCCGACCTCATCTACTTCCACACCCTCGACACACTCCTCGCTCCTTTCACCTCAACCGTCTCACTCTCCCCCCCCCCCTCACATGCTCATCTCCAATCCACCCGCTCCTCTGCTTTCTTCTTTGTAGGTCCGGCCCTCTGGAACTCCCTTCCCTCCACTCTCCGCCTGGAGCCCCATCACCCCACTTTCAAGCATGCTTTGAAAGCCCACCTCTTCTCCCTTGCCTTCAACCTCTCTCCCTCCTAGCCTTTCCTTTTCCTTTATTGACCCTCTTCTCTTGTCCTTGTTTCTTTACTTTTACTGAATTGTAACTTCTTTTCCCTTTTCCGGCCTTGTGCCCACTGTACTGAAGATATATTTTGTAAACCGCTCTGCTTACCAATGAAGGGCGGTCAATCAAGACAATAAACATAAACATAAACATAGGACTGAAAATGGACTTATTGGAGGGTTACAACTGATAATGGGCAGATGGGGGGCTAGCACTGGAAATGAGTTAGGACTGGTAATGGGCTGATTGGGAGGCTAGGACTGGAGTGGGCTGATAAAGGGGATAGTACTGGAAATGGGCTGGGACAGGAAATGGGCTAATGGGGGAGGGGAGGAGAGTGCTGCTGGCCCTGGAAGAAAACTAGGGGCTAGGGCTACAAATGGGCTGATGCGGGGGGTGGTAGACTAGGACTGGAAAGGAGCGGATACTGAGAGGGTCTGCCAGGGGAAGGAGAGGGCAGGAAGGGAGCTCACACGGGGGAAAGAGGGGGCTGGAAAGGAGCTAACACCTGGGATGTACTGAAGGGGGACTGGAAGGGAGCTGACACTTGGGTGTGGGAGTGGTAGGTGGCTGGGTAATGGGGAGGAGGCTGGAAGGGAGCTGACATGTCAATGGCACTGGAAGGGAGATGGACAGAGGGTAGGGCGACTGGAAGGGAGCTGACTGGGGGGTGGCACTGAGAGTGGACCTGAGCTGATACCTGGGATAGTATTTTGATTAGAAGGGGCGGGACAGTGGGGAAGGAGTGGGGACTGGAAGGGAATGGACACCAGTGGCAGTCGTGGCAATGCAAGGCGGTTGACATTGGAAGGTACTGGGAGCAGGGGCAGCTCAAGGCAATCTGCTGCCTGAGGCAAAGAATGAGATGACGCCCCTCCCCCAACCTTAGAGGGGGCGGGGCTTTTTCAGAAATCCAATCAGAGACTGAACCAAACTAAAAAGCTGATTAGATTATATGGAGGAAATGCAAGATGTTTGCACACAGGGCCGTATCGAGCTGCAATCGCGCCCTGTGCAACTTGCAGCTCGGGTGCACGCCCCACCCTTCCCCCCATAGCTCCGACCAGCATTGCCTGCTCTTTCCCTGCTGCTGCCGCCCTCTGTTTTTTTCACGGCGGTGCCAGCAGCAGGGAAAGAGCAGGCAGCGCTGGACGGAGGTATGGGGAGGAGGAAGGGGGCATGCACCCGATCTGAAAAGCGCCGGCACTTTAAGCAGATCTGTTCTTCCCTGCTCTGACATCGCGTCAGAGGAGGGAGGGAACAGACCTGCTTAAAGTGTTGTGAAAAGGCTTGGGGGCGCATTTTGGCTGCCTGCTATTGTCCTGCCAGCGGTGGCAGGACAACATTAGACAGCCAAAATGCGCCCCCCCAAGCCTTTGCGCCCTGTGCAGCTGCACTGCTTGCACAGGGCTAGGTACGGTCCTGTTTGCACACCAAATGGACCAGATGGACCATGGACCATAGACCACAGAAAGAGAGCTAAGAGAAGACAGGAAAGCAGATGCCTCAGATCGGGACCAGCATGATCAAAGAATAAAATGGTCAGACAACAAAGGTAGAAAAAATAATTTTATTTAATTTTAGTGATTGGACTTTGTGCTCTTTTTATATTTTACACAGTATTGGTGAACTGCATCTCTTATTTATCTGATGTTGCATTGCATGTGGACTCTGGCTTCTTGGGGTTTCAGTTTAAATTTTGTCTACATATTTTTATTTTTACTTTAGATTGTGGTTACTTATTCTGTACTTGGTGAGAGTCAATGTTGTGCGTGTGTGACTGAGGTCAGGTATTCTGTTAACATGGAGTTTGTATATAAAGATCTATACTATACTGTAGTAATTTGACTTGTTCAGCTTTTCAAACAGGTGTATGGATGTTCCAGGACCCACTATACTATTTACAGTGACACTTTTTTTGGATGGGCTCCTGGAAGTTTGGATGGACTTTTGGAAGTTTGTGCTGATATGGTATGGTAGGTTTGCTCTTTGTTGTAGGGTTTTTTTTTTATTAGTTCACAATATGCCTGGTACTTGAGAATAGTGGTTGTTGTTGTTAGTGAGATGATCAGAATCAGATTTTTTTAAATTTTAAATATTGAGTTCTGTGGGTGAATGTCCTGGTTCTGCTCTGCACCTACTGTGGATGCAAAATATATGTTGAAAAAGAAAAAGCGAGAACCATAACACATTTTAAAACAAAATAAAAATGAATTATAATTTAGTTTTATAAATTGTGCTGTTGGTTCTTGCTGTCTTTTAGTTCTTTGGTGTGCAAACAGGACCGTACCTAGCCCTGTGCAAGCGGTGCAGCCGCACAGGGCGCAAAGGCTTGGGGGGCTCATTTCGGCTGTCTACTGTTGCCCTGCCACCGCTGGCAGAACAATAGCAGGCAGCCAAAATGCGCCCCCAAGCCTTTTCGCAGCACTTTAAGCAGGTCTGGTGGCTCCCTCCTCCGACGCGATGTCAGAGCAGGGAGGGACAGATCTGCTTAAAGTGCCGACGCTTTTCAGATCGGGCGCATGGCCCCCTCCTCCTCCCCATTCCTCCGTCCAGCACTGCCTGCTCTTTCCCTGCTGCTGGCGCCACCATGAAAAAAACTGAGGCTGGCAGCAGCAGGGAAAGAGCAGGCAGCGCTGGACGTAGGTATGGATGGAGAGGGGGGAGGGGGTGCACCCGAGCTGCAAGTCGCACAGGGTGCGATTGCAGCTCAATACGGCCCTGTGTGCAAACATCTTGTATTTCCTCCATATAATCTAATCAGCTTTTTGGTTTGGTTCAGTCTCTGATTGGATTTCTGAAAAAGCCCCGTCCCCTCTAAGGTGGTGGTGGTGGGGGGGGGGGGGGGGCGCCATCTCATTCTTCGCCTCATGCAGCAGATTGCCTTGAGCCGCCCCTGCTTGTTCAGCTTTCCATATAGATGTTAGATGTTCGAGGGCCCACTGCAGTATTTATAGTGTTGCTTTTTTCTGGGTAGGCACCTTGTATGAGTTTTGGAAGTTTATGCAGGTAATGGTATGGTAGATTTGGCCTTGTAGATCTTTGTTGACTTTTGAAGGGTTTTATATTAGTTCCCAATATGCCTGGTACTGGAGAATGTTTGTTAGTGAGATGACCAGAATCAGATTTTTTTTTTTTAAGATATTGAACTATGTGAGTGAATGTCCTAGTTCTGCTCTGCACCCACTGTTGAGGGAGGGGGTTCTGTGGATGCAAAATATATGTTCAAAAAGAAAAAGCAAGAACCATAACGCAGTTTATAACAAAATAAAAATGAGTTATAATTTAGTTTTATAAAGTGTGCTATGGTTCTCGCTCTTTCTTTTAGTTCCTTAGTATGCAAACATCTTGCATTTCCTCCATATTATCTAATTGGCTTTTGGTTTGGTTCAGTCCCTGACTGGAATTTTGAGAAAGCACCCTCCCACACACTGTGAGGGGGGGGGAGATCTCATCTTTTGCCTCAGGCAGCAGATTGCCTTGAGCTGCCCCTGGAATAGACCTCTTAGGGTCATGATCCCAGTTGCTTTCCGGTACAGTGATGTAATGTTTACAAAGTTTCCAATGGATGAGATATACTCCTTATAGGCATTTTCTCCCATCAGAAATTTACATCCAGTTACAAGATTAGTAACCATTTCAAGCTCTTCCTTACAGAATCTGCATGTCTGTTTCCCCAGGTTTTTTTGTGTTTGCCATGAATCATCTCATCCGTAATCTACTATCGCTCTCTCGTCCTTAGGTTTCAGTTGATAACTCCTTAGCCATTCATGTCTCCAGTTTAACTTGACATATGGTTCCTTTGTATTTCTCGGTTCTGCCGCTGTTGAGACCCCATGCCTGAAGCCTCAGCCGTCCTCCTTACCACAGCTGAGTTTCCTTACCCACAAGACTCTCCAGCTATCCTCCATGCTGCTGCCATCTCCATGCCTGCAGAAAGTAAGGGGCACCAGACCAAGAGGATTCTCCCAGCCTGCCCGGGGGGCTGTGTACTGCACAGGGGACTTTTTCCACATGAACTGCCCGGAGCCGCCCCAGTGAAGAGAGGACTGAGTGGAGCAACCTAGCATGTGCTGATGGAGAAGGACATAATCCTACCAACTGAACGATCCACCCCCTTAAAGGGGAAGTGAACCAAAAACGTACAGAGTCGGGCCACAGTGGTCACCGATAGCAGGGAACATCAGGCGTGGGGGCGGCTGCATGGAGAGAAAAAGTGGGTGCCTTGACTGGACCTGAGGGCCCTGCCCCCACCCCACAAAAGTGGAATGCACTCTTGAGGAGACACTATATCCTGGGGTCGGGTGGACCGTATTGATCATTGGGGCCAGAATCATGTGGGAAGGGCAGCACCATGCCTGGAAGATGCCCACAGAGTAGGAAGAACTCCACTGAGCCTGACAAAACCCCTGGACACTGTAAAAAGAGGTGCCCCGTGACCCCTTGAGAACCTGATGCCCACAGGTGGAGCATCTAGCCACTCACATAGACCCAGGAAGCTTCTGGCAAGATATGCTGGCACTCCCAAGACCCCAGTGACTAGGAGGAGAACAGCCACTGCAAGAAAGATAGTTCTGGCCAGCTCCCTACAGCCCTCGACTCCCAGACAAAGCTTGGAAACCACGGGCCTGGACGAACAGCCCACACACATCTATATCCACTTGAATGCAGACACTGGCGAGGACCCCCAGTGACCCTTCATGTAGCAACAGTGCAACAGGGTGGTATCATGACAGTTCAAATATCACTGAACATGCACATCCTGACCACACCCCTAGGGCATCACCATTCCATGGACCTACATGCTCCCAGGGCATACTGAATGCACTATCTACACAACAGTATGCCCCAGACACCCCTCAGGTGGAGAAGACACTGCTCTATGTCCTCAAGTGGGAGCAGCAGCAGTGGAAAATCTTTCAATATGGCATAGAGTTGACATCGGTGCCACAGATCATCACACAGACGTGGGCACCACTTGCATTGCTGGCACCAATGAGGGGGGCATTGCTCCCTGTCCAACAGTTTTTCAAGTTGATCTGCTTCAAGCAGCCCTCAATGATGAAGAAACCACCATCACCACACATCCCGGAAATGAGGGAATCAGGAGGGAATACTTCAATGTTTTCAAATTCCTGGGAGGGTGACGGTGACACAATGCCAAAAAAGGGTGAAAGGCCATCTGCTGTATCCAGGGGATCACCATATCCCACGTAAACAATTACTTCTGCTCTGTGTTTACTAAAGAAGATCCTGGAGATGGACCAGCTGTGACTCCCAAATATATAAAAATGGGAATGAAGTAGATATCACACCATTCACAGAAGAAGAGGTGTTAGAACAACTTGCTAAACTGAAAGTGGACAAAGCCATGGGACCGGATGGGATACATCCCAGGATACTGAAAGAGCTCAGAGAGGTTCTAGCAGGACCATTAAAGGATGTCTTTAACAGATCCTTGGAAACAGGAGAGGTTCCTCAGGACTGGAGAATGGCTGATGTCGTACCTCTACACAAAAGTGGTGACAGGGAAGAAGTGTCAAACTACAGGCCCGTGAGCCTTACCTCAGTGGCGGGAAAAGTAATGGAGGCTCTCCTGAAAGAGCGAATAGTGAACTTTCTCAAAACCAACAGGTTGCAAGACCCGAGGCAACATGGTTTTACCGAAGGACGATCTTGCCAAACAAATCTGATTGAGTTCTTTGACTGGGTGACCAGGGAACTAGATCAGGGGCATGCGATGGATGTCATCTACCTGGATTTCAGCAAAGCCTTTGATACTGTTCCTCATCGGAGGCTTGTCAACAAACTCAGTAGCTTGGGGATGGGTCCCAAGATAGTAAACTGGATTAGAAATTGGTTGACTGACAGACGACAGAAGGTGATTGTACATGGAGCTCACTCGGATGAGAGGAAGGTGATTAGCGGGGTGCCCCAGGGTTCGGTCCTGGGCCCGGCACTGTTCAATGTATTTGTGAGTGATATTGCTGAAGGACTGAATGGAAAAGTCTGTCTTTTTGTAGACGACACGAAAATTTGCAACAGAGTGGACTCCCCCGAGGGAGTGGTTAACATGAAGAAAGATCTACAAAAGCTGGAAGACTGGTCTAATGCTTGGCAACTACGATTTAATGCAAAAAAGTATAGTGTCATGCACTTGGGTAGCAGGAATCCAAGAGAAATGTACACGATAGGGGGCGAAAGGTTGGTATGCACGGTTCAGGAGAAAGACCTTGGTGTGATTATCTCTGATGATCTCAAGGTGGCAAAACAATGCGACAAGGCGGTGGCAAAAGCCAGGAGGATGTTGGGTTGCATACAAAGAGGGATTACCAGCAGAAAAGAAGAGGTACTTATGCCACTGTATAGGTCACTGGTGAGGCCTCACTTGGAATACTGTGTTCAGTTTTGGAGACCGTATCTTGCAAAGGATGTAAAAAGACTGGAGACTGTTCAGAGGAAGGCGATCAAAATGATTTGGAGCCTGCGTCAGAAGCCTTATGAGAAGAGACTTGAAGACCTAAATATGTACACTATGGAGGAAAGGAGGGACAGGGGAGATATGATTCAGACCTTTAAATACTTAAAGAGAAATGATGAACAAACAAACCTCTTCCAAAGACGGGGAACCTGTAAAACTAGAGGGCATAACCAATGTTCCCTCTAATTTTCTGTAGGCTGTGTGCGCGCATAAAATATTAGCTGTGCAGCTTTTGAAGGAAGGTTAAATTTTTGTGCGCCACATAACGACACTCGGAGTTATATACTTTAAAATTTGACTACACGTCAGAATACGGTATGTACACCACATTGATTGCACTAGAAAATATTGTAGAACTTGTGAAAACCATAAATACACAACAGCTTTTCAATTTTAAGAAAGTCTGTGTTGTTTTCTATCAGAATCAGAACCGTAATTTTTGTGCGCTCTGTTGTAAAGTATGTGCGCTCACTCGGTGAGGTGTGTGCGCGCGCACACGCGCACAGCTTAGAGGGAACAGTGGGCATAACATGAAGCTGCAAGGGGGTAAATTGAAAGGCAATATCAGGAAATATTCTTTCACTGAAAGGGTGGTGGATGCTTGGAATGCCCTCCCAATGGAAGTGGTAGGGGTGAACACGGTGACGGAATTCAAAAAGGCATGGGTCAAACACAGAGGATCCCTTTACAGCAATAGGATAAAAACAAAATAAACGGTACCATCTAACTTCTGAACCATATAACGTCTCAACAAATAGGGGTGTCCTACATGGAGTGGTGGGTTTACCTCTGAACAAGGATATGGGGATGGGTGGCCTGCGCGGAGCGACAGGTGCACATGCTCTTGCCATCTTGCTGGGCAGACTGGATGGACCATGCTGGTCTTTATCTGCCGTCAACTACTATGTTACTATGTAATATCACCAACTGGATTTTAGCGTTTGCTTGTATGATCAGCAACACTTGCCATAAGGATCCCTCGCAGCTCGAGCACATGTTGGCATAACTCAATATGTTTGTAAATGCTTTAAAGGAATATGAGGGATATGCTTGGCTGTCATACGACAAGCATTTAGAGAGAATATGGAGATGAGGCCCAACATGTTGCGGG
Source organism: Ichthyophis bannanicus (assembly GCA_033557465.1). Taxonomy (NCBI): domain Eukaryota; kingdom Metazoa; phylum Chordata; class Amphibia; order Gymnophiona; family Ichthyophiidae; genus Ichthyophis; species Ichthyophis bannanicus. The sequence continues at coordinate 1,507,419,883 of CM066032.1, forward strand.
GTGCCGACGATGTTTGGATATAGCTCCAGAGGATGAACTCAAAATACATGCAGAACTTTCAAAGGAGAGTGTTGGCTGATATGAGCAAATCCGCACTAGGCAATGACATTTGCAGGTGCTTCAACAAAGGCACATGTTCCTTTCGTGACTGTAAACATCGACATGCTTGCCTCCATTGCACAGCCCTACACCTTGCCTCCCAGTGCACCAGGAGGTTTTAGCCAAAAGCCATTCCATAACAGAAGCAGTGACACTGCCTTTCAGAGAGCCCCCCACACCAGTTTTCATTGCAGCCATGGACCCCTGGCTAGACGTCTACCCGAAGAGAACCAATGATGAGTGTTTAAGGAATGGCTTCATATATTTTTTTATCATCCCTTTCCACAGGCGCCTTCAGGGCCACGTCACTCGTCCTGCACAACAACTGTGACACTTTTGGCCCATCGTAGAGGAGAAGCTCAATTCTGAGGTCAATCTGTAAGGCATGGCGGGCCAATTCAAGAACACACCATTCCCTGATTTTTGCATCTCCCCTTGATGTTGGTTCCCAAAAAGGACCCTAGGAATTCCAGGCTGATATACAACCTCTCCTTTCCACAGAGAAACTCTGTGAATAATTTCATACCCAGTGCTGCTTGCACAGTACAGTATGCCTCCTTCAACCAGGCCCTGGACATTGTCAGGGCTGCTGGTAGGTGCTCATACCTGCCCAAGGTCAACCTAGAGTCAGCCTTTAGACTGTTCTCAATCCACCCCACCTATTTTCACCTGCTAGGCTTCCATTTCAATAGCATGTACTACTTCGACAGATGCATGCCCATGGGATGCTCAGTGTCATGCTCGGCCTTTGAGGCATTCAGTACCTTTCTCCACTGGGTGATGCAGCAGCAGACAGGGCTGCAATTCGTGGTACACTACCTTGATGACTTCTTGTTCATCAGACCAGAACATTCTGAAAGCTGCATGACACTCTTGTATGCCTTTCAGGCTATGGCAGAGACATTCGGCATCCCCCTGGCAAAGGACATGATGGTGGCCCGGGTTCAGATGCTGTCATTCTTAGGCATTGAGACTGACACAAAGCAAGGTGTCACCCGACTCCCTCATGACAAGCTGGAGGACCTCAAGGCAAAAATCGCTGCTTTGAAATGTTTACGGAAGATCATCCTCCAGATGACCCAGTCACTCATTGGTTCTCTAAATTTCACTTGTTGAGTGATCTCTATGGATCGACTCTTCCTGAGACACCTCACACATGCGATATCCAGCTTGCACAAGAAACATCACCATCTTCACCTCTTGCAGGGACTGAAGCAGGATCTGGACTTTTGGTTACATTTCCTCAACACATTCAATGGCATGAACATGTGGCAGCAGGGCCTGCACAGTAACATGGAATTGGACCTCTTCATGGATGCAGCGGGGGCCTCTGGATTCAGCATATTCTTCCGGGATGCCTGGACTGCCACACCCTGGCCTGAGCGCTGGATGACTGGGGGCTTCACCAAAAATATCACGCTGCTCATATTCTTTCCCCTCTATGTGGCAATGTACATGTGGGGCCACCAACTGCATGATCAGAGAATTGTGTTCTGCTCTGACAACCAGGCAGTCATTGCTGTTGTTAACAATCAGCTAAGTGTGTCACTGTGGCAGAACTCCTGTGAAAATTTGTCCTGAAGTGCTTGCAGCTCAATGTTACAGCACGTGCACAACACGTACTTAGGCAGATTAATAACACTGTTGACTCCCTCTCCCATTTTCAGTAGGACATCTTCAGACAATTGGCCCTGACAGCAGACAAACACCCCACTGACTCAATATGGGACCTGACATCAGCATAGACTGGCAGCTCATCTGATGGACCGTTGCCCCTTACACATGGGTGGCATACCTGCGAGGATATTCATCCATCTCATCCTTCCTGGCATTCCACGGCTAGAGACAGGGACTGCCGAACCCCAGGCTGTAAGCGGCATATGTATCATGCACTGGCACCCAAGGCTTGTCTTGCCACACCATCTAGTCCCACCTGTCAGGGTTCTCCTTTGTCAAGCTGTTGGGATGGGGCAACCTCTGCGAAATGTTTTGCTGAAAACGCTGATGAGAAGATGGGCAAGGAGCATACCACAGTGGCCTGATAGGAAACACCCGATAACACACAAAATACTGGATAGGCTGTAGGCAGCATTACTGACCACCTGCTTGCAGGAATACTAAACCTGCTTGTTCCAGACAGCATTCACTGTTTCCTTCTTTGGCGCTTTCAGAATCAGTGAACTGGTGGTTGCCTCCAAGAAGATGGGACCCCCCTCCAGGGTGCAGTTTCTGGAGGTCTCGCTGTTGGAGGGCCTACTACACATCTGGATCATCAGGGCAAAAAAATGATGCAAAGGGAAAGGGTCAAGTATCTCCCTCAAGGTGGTGCCTCAGCTTCAGATGTGCCCAGTAGCCAACATGCTCCAGTACACAGTAGCACGGCACCCCGAAGCCCACAGTTCCTGATACATCTTGATAGCATGCCACTTTCCAAATTCTAGTTCACAGCGATATTCAAGAAATCATTGGTTGCTACTAGGTTGTGGCTTAGCCTATTCAGCATGTATGTCTTCTGGACTGGAGCAGAAATGGCAGCAGTGAAAAGAGGCTTCTTGATACAGGCGGTCAAAGTGCTGGGGTGCTAGCGGTCCCAAGCATACATATCATACATTTTCTCAACTGTGGCAGTATACACCTCCTATGGCTGGGACTCCTGGGCATGTGGTAATGGCACCTGCGGCCATTTCTATAAAAGTGCATACAGACTCATGATCCACCTGATGTCCTGATCGTCCACCTCAGAGAGAACGACCTTGGAACTGTATCCAGTAAACGATTTATCGACCATGTCAGAGAGAATCTCTCCTGGGTGGTCTGCATCCTACCCCACATGCTCCTCATCTGGTCTGATCTCATTCCTCACCTCAAGTGGGTGGGTACCTGTCTCTGGGGCATGGAACTCAAGAAGATCAACAGGCAGGTCAGCCCGAGCATTCTGCGTGCTGGGGAATGGCAGATTCAGCATGAATGGACCCCCCCCCATTGCCTGGCTATTTTGACAGTGATCTCCTACACCTATCAGACATTGGACTCGACCTTTTCCTTAATGACTTGCATGAGACACTGGAGGCTGTTCTTCAGGCCAGCCCGGAGATTGCTCACCCAGAGGAGGCTCCCTGGCACCGGGGGGGAAGGTTCCTAAAGTGGGGGGTATGTGAAAGATGAGTTTCCACGCACCTGTGGCAGTTACCCAAGTCAGACCATAAGCACATGCAGATCACAGACAAGGGGTAGGGTGTCCTAACTGCCACCAAGGCAAGGCATCCTGGCAAATCTTCTCACATGGTGGCTGACCTGGTGTAGGTGGTCCTCTAAGACAACATGGCAAGGCTGCTGTATGTGGGGGTGGGCCCAGCTTAGCTTGGCAAGGCAGGCCCCAACCCCCGTGTCCAACCGGCTTGGTGACAAGGAAGAATGGCGCATTGCATACTGGCTCGGGTGACTAGACCAGAACCTCACCTCATTTTCAGTCTGTTGCATATATATATTTACATTGAAGGATGGTGATCTGATAATAAAGCTGCAGCCAAGTTTAACCCACAGCTGTGAGTAGGGTGTTTATTGGGCTGTAAGACAAGAGGGCAAAAATCTAATAGATGGGGAGAGGAGAAAAAATGAGCATACGTGACACAGGTATTGTTTTTACTGCTTAATGTTTGTATGCAAATAGTAAAACTGTACTGCAATATATCTCATGCCACAAGAAACCTTCCTAGCACCAGTGACTCACTGTTTTATCAGCCAATCAGGAAGTGTGCATAGTGTTTCCTTGTGGTTTCGTGTTTTATTCTCAGCTTGCAGGAAGCCAGTTTCTCTTAGCAGTTCTGATATAGTTCCGTGAGTTGACAAAAGGAGAAGCTGATAGAGTTTCTCAAACTGGTCCGAGGAGAGAGAGAAACAGAAACAGAAGCTTTATTTGTTCATTTGTATGAAGAGACTGAAGTTAGAGTCAGCAGCTGGACTGGGGAGGGGAGACAAATGGTGCAGTTGCCCAAGACGTCATGCAGTAAGGGGCAACAGGCCTCTTTTCTTCTAGCAGACAGACAGCGCTGCTCGCTCTGATCCTCTTCCCACCGCACACTGCAGTCAACAATGAGAGAAGCGGTTAATTGGACATTATCTCCTTCTGCTATGAGGTCAAATCTTGCAGCTCTTGCTGGAAGACTGATCTCTTGGCAGCAGGAGATGACCTCCATTTAAATGCTTTTCTGGGCTACAAGCCTGTGCATGAAGGTGTACGAAAGGGAGGGGTATCAAGGGTGCTCCTGCTTCATGAAATACAAGAGATCACAGAGAGAGGAAGACGGGCATCTATATTTGGAAAAACTTAGAGGAGCTAGCAAAGTAGTCAAGAAAGCAAAGATTCAAAAAGAGGAGGAAACAGCCAATGCAATAAAAATGGGGGGATAAGACATTTTTCAGATATGTTAGTGAGAAGAGGAAGGGCAAAAGTGGTATTGTCAGACTGAAGGTGAAGGGGAGGAATATGTAGAAGCTGATGAGGATAAAGTGGAATTGCTTAACAAATATTTTTGTTCTGTGTTCACAGATGAAGAACCAGGAACAGGACCTCAGAAAATACCCACAAACAGGAACAGAAGTGAGGGGAATCTTGAACAATTTTCAGAAGACTGTGTTCGTGAGAAAGTTGCTCAACTTAAAGTAGACAAAGCGATGGGACCGGATGGGATGCACCCTAGAATACTGAGGGAACTTGGGGACGTTCTAGCAGCTCCACTGACTGACCTTTTCAATGCCTCGTTGGAGTCATGAGTGGTGCCAAAGGACTTGAGAGAGGCTCATGTGGTGCCTTCACACAAAAGCGGAAGTAGGGATGTGGCTGAAAACTACAGGCTGGTTAATTTAACTTCAGTGGTGAGTAAATTATTGGAAACGTTGCTGAAAGAGAAAATAGTGAGGTTTCTGGAGTCCAACGGATTACTGGATCCGAGGCAGCATGGATTCACCAGAGGCAGGTCTTGTCAGACAAATTTGATTGATTTCTTTGACTGGGTGACCAGGGAGTTGGACCGAGGGAGAGCCCTAGATGTGGTATATTTAGATTTCAGTAAGGCTTTGACACCGTTCCTCACAGGCGACATAAACAAACTGAGCACCCTAGGGATGGACCCTAAAGTTATTGCTTGGGTTAGAAATCGGTTGGGTGGGAGGCGACAAAGAGTACAGGTAAATGGAGCTCACTCTGAGGAGAAGGCAGTTACCAGTGTTGTGCCCCAGGGATCTGTCCTTGGTCCGATTCTTTTTAACATCTTTGTCAGTGATATAGTGGAAGGGCTGTCAGGTAAGATTTGCCTCTTTGCGAATGATACCAAAATCTGCAATAGACTAGACACACAGGAAGGTATAGATAAAATGAGGAGGGATCTAGCTAAGCTTGAAGAATAGTCTAGAATTTGGCAGCTGGGAGTTAAAGGTAAAAAATGTAAGGTTATGCATTTGGGCTGCAGCAATCCAAGGGAGCAATATAGTATTGGGGGTGAAGTACTTTTGTCCACTAAAGAAGTGCGGGACCTAGGCATGGTTGTGTCTGATGATCTTAAAGTGACTAAACAGGTAGAAAAGATGACAGCAAAAGCTAGAAGGATGCTTAAGTGCATACGGAGAGGAATGGCTAGCAGAAAAAAGGAGGTGATAGTCTTTGGTGTGACCTCATTTGGAATATAATGTGCAATTCTGGAGACCACACTTTCAAAAGGATATAAACAGGATGGAGTCAGTACAGAGGATGGCTACTAAAATGGTTAATGGTCTTCATTATAAAGCAAATGAGGACAGACTTAAGGATCTTAATATGTACACCTTAGAGGAAAGGCGGGATAGAGGTGATATGACTGAGACGTTTAAATACCTCCGTGGCATAAATGTACAGGGGGAGAGCCTCTTTCGATTGAAAGCAAGTTCTGCTACGAGGGGACATGGGATGATGGTGAAAGGGGATAGATCCAGGAGTGATATGGTGAAATATTTCTTTACGGAAAGAGTGGTGGATCCGTGGAATAGTCTCCCAGTGGAGGTGGTAGAGATGAGGACAGTATCTGAATTCAAAACAGCATGGGACAAACACAGAGGATCTCTTAAGGAAAAAAGGGGGCTGTTGTAGTTGTTGATATGGAAGGACAGACTAGATAGGCCATGTGGTCTTTTTCTGTCATCATTTTTCTATGTTTCTATGTAAATGCCATACTGGGTCATATCAAGGTCCATCAAGCCCAGTATCCTGTTTTCAATGTTGGCCAATCCAGGTCACAAGTACCTGGCAAGTTCTCTGGCAGGACTATATGCCTATTTAACCTTGTTGTTTATGGAAAACACTGTTAAAAGTAAGCAACTTTGGGTTTTTCGTTGACAGGTAGATGGGTGACTCCCACATTTAGGTTAATAGATAGCTTATTTGTCCATTCCAGGAATGACCCACTCAATAGGAAGGGATGCAAGACTTACTTATATCAAAGTGAGCATGATTGCTGAAAAACATGCTACAGGTGTACATCACTCATCTTGGGTGATGTCCTGGAGCTGTCCAGATCGCTGATTCCTCTCACAAGAGTCCTCATTGACAGTATCCAGTACCCACTGTTCAAGCTTGGTGAGGGATGTGGACTGGTCTTCTGGTCCCAGTGCTACTGCATTTCCTGTCTTCAGTGTCCCAGTTCCTGTGGTACATGGCATTCACTCTCATGTAGGTGTCATGCCAGATCCGCTGATTATGGTAGGCAATGATCCTGGTACCCATGGGGCCAAAGAGCATTTGTTGCTTCACCAGTACCTCCTGCAGCATTATTTCCATGTCCTGGGTAGACACAGGCAGATGACATTTAATGTGGACAAGTGCAAAGTTATGCACATACAGGGTCATTCTGAGCAGCGAATAGCAGGGATGGATGTCGTCCCCCCCCCCCCCCCCCGCTATTCGGCTCCTTTTCTGACCCCGACTAACTTCCACGCACATTGTATGGGGAGGTTAGATGGGGGTGGGAAAGGGGCATTGCAGGGGCGGAGTTAGGGTGTGCAGTGGGCGGTCTGTGGCTATGTATGTCCGGGGCCTCCTGCCTGAATGGGGAATTGATTCCACCTCTGAGGTGGAATACATTCCCCTAGTCAGCAGGGGACAGCAGGCCCAGCCATCAGAGGAGGTAGGAGGGGGTAGAGGGGATTCCTCACAGCCCGACCCTGGCCTTGGGAGGCCAGAATGGGGGTCGGGCTGCGGAGAATGCAAGAATCTGTTCAGTAGCCGGGGATCGCTGCTCCTGAATGGAGCCATGATGCCATGGCAACTGGACACCATGGTGCCATGGCTCCATTCAGGAGCCCTGACTGAGTTAGCCGGCAAGGCCTATACATGCAGGCTGACCGGGATCGGGGTCCTGGCCTGCACGTACAGGCCTGGATGCGATTCTGATCCCATCTAACTCTGTGCATCTAGTTCCGACCAGGTGCATAGAGGGCCAGAACATCCAGAACAGAATAGGGCCCATAGGGAAGAACAACCCAAACTACGGTTACATGATGCAAGGTTCCACATTAGGAACCACCACCCAGGAAAAAGATTTAGGCGTCATCATGGATAATACATTGAAACCGTCTGCCCAGTGCGCAACAGTGGCCATCAAAGCAAATAGAATGCTGGAAATCATAAAGAAAGGATGGAGAATAAAACAAAAGATATTATCATGCCTCTGTTTTGCTTCACAGTGCGACCATACCTTGAATATTGTGTGAAATTCTGGTCACCATATCTTAGAAAGGATATAGCAGAATTCGAAAAGGTATAGAGAAGAGCGACAAAATTGGTAAAGGGGATGGAAGGATATCCCTATGAGGAAAGGCTTAAAAGGTTAGGGCTCTTCAGCTTGGAAAAGAGACGGCTGAGGAGACATATGATAGGGGTCTATGAAATAAAGAATGGAGTAGAACGGGTTAATGTAGATCAGTTGGCCTACACCATTTCCTAGAGTGATCCTGCAATGCATGTCGAAGTGGTCTCCTGCTGCACTCCCTTCACCTACTTTGCCCATGCCAACCACTTTCTGGCACACACTCATCTACATCTCTGTCCTGTGGTACTTCCCCTTCCAGTGTGGCATCTGGGTGCTGAACACTCATCTTTCTGCTACTCCTATCTTTGTCCCTCTCCTGCCCTCATGCTTGGGACCCATGGACAGTCGATGCCCTTTCCCTGGCAAATCCTTTCTTTCTCCTGGGTTATGGGTTGCCCCTCTCCCCAATTCCAACGGATCTGTGCTGGGTCTGCTGCTTTTTAACATATTCATAAATGACCTGGAAATGGAATAACGGGTAAGGTAATCAAATTTGCAGATGACACAGAATTATTCAAAGTTGTTAAAATCCATGAGGATTGTGAAAAATTGCAAGAAGACCTTGATAAATTGGAAGACTGGGCATCCAAATAGCAGATGAAATTTAATGGAGCTATACAAAGGCATTATAATATCCTTTCTTTTAATCTCCATTCTGTTCCTTATGATACCTAGCATTCTATTTGCTCTCTTGGTCGCTGCTGCACACTGGGCAGAGGGTTTCAACATGTTATGCACGATGACGCCTAAATCTTTTTCCTGGGTAGTGTTCCTAACATGGAACCTTGCATCATGCAATCGTAGTTTAGGTCGTTCTTTCCTAGGTGCATAACTTTGCACTTGTCCACATTAAATTTCATCTGCCATTTGGACGTCCAGTCTTCCAATTTATCAAAGTCCTCTTGCAATTTTCACAATCCTTTTGTGTTTTAAAAACTTTGAATAATTTTGTGTCATCTGCAGATTTGATCACCTCACTCATTATCCCCATTTCTAGGTCATTTATGAGCTCAATTTTGAAATAATACAAGGGGAAGGGGAGTAATTCTGAATATTTACTCTGGATGCACCTGGCCTCTCCTCCGGTTGCAGCAAGGAAGAGATTCCCTCTATCCCATGCAATTGCTGCCTCATTCCAGGAAGGAAGAGTGCAGCTTCTTTATGGAGGACAGTTGAGAACTTGCAAGAGGGCTGGAAAAAGGAGGCAGGCCTCATATTCCCTACCCCCTTTACCTGGTTCTGTTGTAGTGTAGGGTTGGTGTGTACAATCTGCTGTTTGTAGCATCTGAGCATCTAATTCAGCTATTCAGTGCAGCCCAGAGTGAGATAAATATATCACAAACATTTATTTTTGAAAGGAAATCAATACTATTTACTTAAGGCAGAAGGGAGCCCAGATTTCATGTCATGTCCACACATTATGGCTTAAAAGCTATAAAAAGTAAGCCTTTGAATTATCTTCCCAGCTTATACTTCTAATAATCAAGTGTGAAATTGACTCTTCGAGGAAGCTTCTACAATCAACATGGATCAGCACAATTTTCTCTTTATAATCCAGCAAGTTCCTGCAGATAATCTGCTAAGCGGATGTTTTCCTTTCCCCTCAGTAGTTGCTATTGTTTCTAGTGTCTCAAATACATTACAGTTGGATCTTATAGTTTTGGATTGACCACATTTTGCAAGTTTTCTTTGAATAGCCTTTGCCACAGTAGTTGCTTATCATTTCTGCAGTGATTACATAAATAAGAAAATAAGATCTATCATGCAGGATTGCACCAAAGATACAACAGGTCAATCATCTAGTCTCTGTGGCAAATCCAGGTCACACTATGCCTTAAATATTTCCCTTGGTCCTTCAACAATGGACTATTTTCAGTTTATAGAAGCTCTGATTCTTTGCATGTTGAGTTGAGCAGTTTGGTGGAGCTTGGTGATTTTAATCTTCATGCAAGTCAAGCTGCTATAGGTGCCAGTGATGAGTTTCAACAGGCTATATCAGCTATGAGCTGGACAGATCATTCCTGGTCCTACACATATAGTCAGTCAGACTTTGGATCTAGTTTTCTTTGGTGACAGCCTGCTAGAACAGGGCAAATTCACCTGGATTGCACTTGGACTGACCATTTCAAACCCTCTGAAACTGAATGTCCTAGTGAGTAGAGCCAAGAATATGTCGTGCTATAGCTCTAGCATTAGACGAGGCTATTATGATACTGAACAACTGAAAAACCACCGGAGCAGTCATTGATGAAGCACTTAATTAATGGTATGCTACTTTACCCATTCAGGAAAGTTACTATGAAAAATCAATGTTATGCCTCTTGGTTCTCTTCTAGGTTGAAGAAACTAAAGAGGAAGCTCTGTCAAGCTGAGAGGCATTGACGAAGAACCAATGATGGTGAAGGTTTTAGTGTTTATAGTGATTTATTGGTAAGATACCAGCGTTCTGTTGATTCAGTCAAAGAAAACTACTTTAAGAATAAGATTCTTACTGTAGTTAACCATTCACATGCGCTGTTTGCTGGATCCTCTATGTTATAGTACTCTCCAACCCAAACTTCTCTAAAATAAACTAGAGGTGATCCCATAAGACATAATCAAAGGCTATTTTTGTGTCAAAGCTAAGAAAAAGTGACTTGATCATTGCCAGGAGCTTTCTGATGTTTATTACTGAGTTCTTACCTTGCACAAATTCCACTTGTTCCATAGAGATTAATCATGGACATACCCTTTTTACTAACTCAACAAACTAACAGCACCCCAGACTCATCTGATTTATGATTCAAGGACTGCTTTTTTGGAGAGTGACACCTGGGATCATCTTGCTCCTGTCCCAGATGATATTAGATGTCTTTTGGGAAGAATACATACATCTTCTTGACCACTGAACCCATGCCCTCAGCTATATTGAAATCTATGCGACTTGGGATTAGTTCTTCTATAGCAGATGTGGAGACAGATTTTAGAAAGGATGTCCAAGTGAAATTGAAAGGATGTCCAAGTGAAAGTGAAAGGATGTCCAAGTGATTTTCGGCACACTTCTTTGCAGATGACATCCAGCTCATCGCATACCTGGATCCCCATGTTTTGAATTTGCAAACTTTTAATTGCTGTTTTGCTATGATCTCCCAGTGGCTTAAATCCTACCACCTAAAGCTAAACCCAGAGAAATGCAGAGCTATTTGGGTCACTAATACGACTACTCCAGTGGTAGCACCACCTATTTTAAATGGCCATCCCTTACCAGCGGTCCCCATGCTAAAGATCTTAGGCTTTACTTTCAATAGCTGGCTTACAGTTACTCATCAAATTTCAGAAACGATAACGTTCTGTTTCTACTCCCTTCACATCATTAGAGCCCTTCAGCCCTATTTGGATAAGCCTGTGCTTATCACATTAGTTCTCTTCCTGGTGATCAGTAAATTAGATTATGGCAATTCGCTCTATAATGGGTTTCCTCATTATTTATTTATTTATTTAAGTTGCTTATATACTGCGCTCTTCGGTATCAGTGCAGTTTACATAGAACAAAGAGGTATTTTACGATGGGGGATAACACCATAATTACATATAACAGGTAGCTCAACTTGGATAACAGTATTAACTATTTACATTTGTAAGGATAACAGAAAGATATTTACATATATATACAATACATTGAGGGTGATTACATGTGGTCGTGTAGCTTTGTTGTGAGTGGGGGAGTTGGTGTACCTTCCTTCAGGTAGCATTTGAGGAAGAGATAGTGCTTCAATGCTCTCCTAAATTTAGTTAGGTCCGGGATTGCTCGTATATTGGGTGGTAGAGCGTTCCAGCATCTGGGTGCACAGAGACTGAAAGCCCTGTTTATGGTTGTTTGTGTACAATGGGTCATTGCTTTGGGGATTACCAAGGTGTTTATTGCAGTAAGTCGTCTGGCTCTATTTGTGGGGGGGGGGGGGGGTAATGTGCATGAGGTCAGCGAGAGAGGAGGGGGCAAGCCCATTGATGGTCTTGAATGTTAGTAGCAAAATCTTGAAGGTGATTCTACTGTGGATTGGGAGCCAGTGGAGACTTTTGAGGATGGGTGTTATATGGTCTCTCCTTGAGGCACTATTTAGAACTCTGGCTGCAGCATTCATGGCGAGTTGGAGCGGGCTCAGGGTGGATTGTGGAAGCCCTTGAAGGATTGCGTTGGCGTAGTCAAGATGCGGGATGGTTAGTGCCTGAAAGATTGTTCTGAAATCATCTGGTTGTAGTAGGGGGCATAGATATTTGAGTGTCTTATGCCCTTAAACATCTTCAAAGAATTCAAAATGTTGCTATTAAACTTCATACTCACTCTAGGCCATCTGATCATGTCTCTCCTTTGTTAAGATCTCGTCACTGGCTCCCTCTTTCACACCGGATCCAATTTAAAGTCCTTTTGTTAGCATATAAAGCATTTTGACTTTGGCCTTCCTCTTTAACTTTCCAACTCCGTCATTCCCTATTCACCCTCTAGAACTTTATGTTCTCAAACCCACAATCAACTGATTCCATCTAATAATCTTGCTTGACTTGAATCAAGTCGGCCTTCTACTTCTTGGCCCCTACCCTATGGAATTCGATCAACCTCTTTATTTGGCAAGATAAGGTTTCTTTTAAAGGACTTAATAGAATTAAGACGTATTTCTATGAACGAATTTATGGTATCCTATAGGGGAACGAGCCCCTGAGCTGCTGATGAGACCTGTACTATATTTGTTTGTTATTATTTCTTTGTTTTCCTTTATAAATGTATTTATATTATTAGTTCTGTTTTTGTAAACCGCTTCGTTGTGAATAGCTAAAAGCAGTATATCAAGAATTGAATAAACCATAAACCATAATGGTTCCAGGGATGTCTCTGTGATTTGGATGTCTGCATGCCCATTTGCAGATGTCCAGATCAGGAATAGCGTTTTTAAAAGAACCTCCATAGTGAAAATGTCTCTGATGCAAGGCTACTTACCAATCTCTTTGAAACAAACTTGTATTTGATTGGTGCATACCAAATTACTACTATTGCCTAGTCTTGACAGAATTCAGCAAAGTGGGGAAGAGGAAGGTGAGCCCGACTGTTCCTGCCGCCATTCCTCTGGCTGTTTCTAGTCCTATTGATGCTTTTCCTCAGCGCTCTCTGATCCAGCCATCTGAAACGTTGGGAGGGGTCCTGGCATTGGAGAATCCGAAGTCAGAAGACTCAACGTCTCCCATTGCCACCTTTAGTACTATTATAGTACTGAACATTTGTATAGTGCTAAGCAGCGCTGCACAGACACATGTAAAAGACAGTCCCTGCTCATCAGAGCTTACGATCCAGTCAGCCCTCCATTCTCCAGGAGATTGGCGAGTGATTGCTCTGTCTAGAATGACTGGTGTGACGCCTGGAGAAGGGCTAGCTCCTCTTGCACCAATTAGCCTACAGTCAACTACAAAAACTCACAGATCAATAAAATGAACTAATTAAAATTCTGAGAGAACAACCAAGTTTTCAGATCTCTTCTAAAAGAAAGATAATTGCTAGACTCTCAGTACGTGAAAAGTAATGAGTTCCAGAGATACAGATCAGCATAACTAAAGGCCTTGCTTCTAATTGAGTTTAGTCAAATTTTTTCCAAAGGCAGACGTTGAAGCAAAAGCTGTTGTGATGACCACAGTTGGCGAACTGGAGAATATTCAGCTACATGATTTGCTAAATAAAATGTTTGCCTCTATAGAAGGCCTTATGTAGCAAACAGCAATGCCTTTGAGACAGCTGCCATTTGTATGAAAGTCATTAAGCAATGACTTTCATACAAATGGATGTTTGCAATTATGTAAGTGAACAACATTGGGAAAACTGAAGTAAATGGTGTTGAGCAGAGCTGTATTGAATGAGCTACCTGCTGTTTTCATTGGATCCTTTTTTATGCCTGAAGTTTCAAACAATGGTCATTATTAGAACTTTGGGGATCTTTTACTAAAGTGCAGCAAGATTTTTCACTTGCCGCTTCTAAGGTGCAAAGATTAATGCAAAGACCGTGTGTTAACTGTTGGAATTGTGCCCAGCATGTCACGTACGTTTACTGCACAGAAAGATTCTTTTCTGTTATTAAGGCTAATTGTAAATAGCGCGGATGCACTTGATGCTTCCTCTTGCATGTACTCATGCTAGCTGCACACATGGCAGCATGTGCTAAATGTGCAGTTCACTCTCATTCTTAGCCCATAACACAAGATGCAGTGAGCGCAGGAGTTTTAGTGCACTAGCTGTCTTTAGTGTATAGTAACCATTACTGTGGGCCCATACTAATGGTTAATGTGCACTAACTGCTTAACACATTTTAGTGAAAGGGCCGCTTTGTTTTATAAACTGTGATTGTGCAGGTTGAAATCATTCCTCAGCCCAGACAGTATCAGAACATCTCACACCAGTGGTGTACCTAGCCTCCTCAGCACCCAGGGTGGGCGCCCCACCTCTGGGACCATGGAGGCACTGCAACAAATTTACCCTAAAGATCGCTTGCTGTACTGTCTCCATGGGCACGGAGGGGGTGCACCCCTTTCCCGGCTGGCGTCTGAGGCAGGCTGCACCCATTGCCCCACCCTCGGTATGTCACTGTATCACACCTTCTGGTCTACCTAGCATTTTGCTTAAGGCACAGCAAGTAAGCAAAATTCAGCAGCTTGCCTCATGACTATTGACTGGTGCCTTGATCATATTTCTTCCTGTCTGCATTCTTTACATTGGCTGCCAGTTTCATGAAGGGTGAGATTTAAGGTTTTGACCCTGATACATAAAGGCACATTCCAATGTGTCTGTCGAGGCCCATGTGCATCTGATCAGAATCGGGACACCCAGAGGTAGACCCGATTCTGATCCCACGGGGGCTAGACGTGCCTGCAGGATTAGAATCGGGTCTATGGCCTGAATGTGCAGGCCAGGTCCTGATTCCATTGGCCTTTATGCACAGCCACTTGCCTGGCTACCTCAGTCAGGCTCCTGAATGGAGCCACAGTGCCATGATATCCATTCAGGAGCCGCGAATGCTGGGCGTTGTGGAGAGTTTCAACGTATTACCATGATGATGCCTTAATATTTTTCCTGGATAGTGGCTTCTAAGGTGGCACCTTGCATTGTGTAACCATAGTTTGGGTTGCTCTTTCCTAGGTGCATAACTTTGCAGTTGCCCACATTAAATTTCATCTGGCATTTGGACGTCCAGTCTTCCAATTTATCAAGGTCCTTTTGCAATTTTTCACAATCCTCTTGTGTTTTAACAACCTTGAATAACTTTGTGTCATCTGCAAATCTGATCATCTCACTTGTTATTCCTATTTCTAGGTCATTTATGAATATGCTAAAAAGCAATGGGCCCAGTACAGATCACTAGGGTACTCCACTATTCACCTTTCTCCATTGAAATAAATTGGCCATTTAGCCCTACTCTCTGCTTTCTATCTTTTAACCAGATCCTGATCTACAATACTACACTACCTCCAATCCCATAACTTTTTAATTTTGCCAAGAGTCTCTCATGAGAGACATTGTCAAAGGCTTTCTATAAATCCAGATACACTATATCAACCAACTCACGTTTGTCTGTTTATTCACACCTTCAAAAAAATATACAGTAACAGAATAGTAAGACAAGACTTTCCTTGGCTAAATCTATGTTGGCTTTCTCCTATTAAATCATGGCTATCTACATGTTCAGTAATTTTATTCTTTATAATGGTTTCTATCATTTTGCCCGGTACCAATGTCAGGCTCAACGTTCTGTAGTTTCCCAGATCACCCCTGGAACTCTTTTTAAAAATTGGAGTTAAATTGGCCACTCTCCAATCCTCAGGTACTACAGATGATTTTAATGATAGTTCACAGATTGCTAATAGTAGATCTGCAATCTCATATTTCAGTTCTTTCAGCATCCTTGGATTTACTACTCTTCAGTTTATCAAACTGTTGTAATACATCCTCCCAGTTTATCGATATTTCTTTCAATTCTTCTGCTACATCACCTTTAAATACCATTTCAGTCATGGGTAACTTCCTTACATGTTCTTCAGTAAAGACCGAAGCAAAGAATTCATTCAATCTCTCTGCTATAGCCTTGTCCTCCCTTAGCAACCCTTTAACCCCTCTATCATCCTTTCGTCCAACTGACTCTTTCATGGGTATTTTGCTACAAATATATTTGAAAAAGGTTTTATTATGCATTTTTGCTTCCATGGAAAGCTTCTTTTCAAATTCTTTCTTTGCCTTGTAACTTGCCAATGCTTATGTTATTTCCGGTGTTTGTCATTAGGCTCCATTTTCCATTTCCTGAAAGATGTTTTCTTAGCAACAACAGCCTCTCTGACCTCGCCTTTAAACCATGCTAGCAGTTTTTTGGCCTTCCTTCCACTTTTCTTAAAGCATGGAATACATCTGGTCTGGGCTTCCATGATAGTACTTTTAGACAACACTCATGCTTGATGCAAATCTTTAACCTTTGCAGCTGCTCCTTTTAGTCTTTTCTTAACTATTTTCCTCATTTTAGCAAAGTCTCCCTTTTGAAAGTTAAAAGGTAATACTGTGGATTTCCTTGTCATCTTTCTTCCATTTATTAAATTAAACATGATCATGCTATGATCACTATTGCCAGGTGGCCCCAAAACCCTTATCTCTTGTGGCGGGTCCTGGGTTCTACTAAGGAATAGGTCCAAAATAGCTTCCCCTCTTGCCGTTCATGAACCAGCTCCTCCAAGAAGCAGTTATTTATTTAATCTAGAAGCTTTATCTCTCTAGCATGTCCTGCTGTGACATTGACCCAGTTGATACCAGGATAATTGAAATCACCCATTATTCTTGTGTTGTAACTTTTGTTAGCTTCCCTGATTTCTTTTAGCATTTCATCATCCATCTCTTCATTCTGACCATGCAGTCAGAAGTACATCCCAACCAGGGCCGACCCGTCCATTGAGCGAGAATATTTTTTGCACAGGGCTCCGTGTTTCAGGGAGCCCCACGCAAACAACATTCAGCTTTAAAAGTAAATTTTAAAAAAAAAGCTGTTGCTGCTGCTGCCACTGCCGCCGTGGCAGCAGCAGTATTGAGTGTCCCGCAGGGCCCCCCCCGGGTCCTTCCTCCCTGCATCGGTCCCTTCGGCGCAGCTTTCAGAGCCGCGAAGGGAGAGTTTCCCTTTCGCGGCTCTGCTAAACCAGCCGGGGCTGATGGGAAACAGGAAATGCCCGTTTCCCATCAGCCCTGGCTGGCTTAACAGAGCTGCGAGGGAGAAACTCTCCCTTCATGGCTTTGAAAGCCACGCCGAAGGGACTGATGCAGGGAGGGAGGGAGGGCTCTGTTGGGCAGAGGGAGCCCCATGGGACACTCGATTCTCCTGCTGCCACAGCGGCAGTGGCAGCAGCCAGTTTTCTTTTTTATATTTTAAACTTTCCATGGGATGATGGGGGGAGTGGAGTTAGGATTGGTAATGGCCTATGGGGGGGGGAGCTAAGAATGAAAATGGGGTGATGGGGAGTTAGGACTGGAATTGGGCTGATGGGGGTTAGGACTGGTAATGGGCTATGGGAGGGCTAAGACTCGAAATGGGCTGATGGGGGATTAGGACTTGAGGTGGGCTGATGGGGTTAGGACTGGTAATGGGCTGTGGGCTGATGGAGGGGTTAGGACTGGTAATGGGCTATGGGGGGGAGCTAAGACTGAAAATGGGGTGACGGAGGGGGTTAGGACTGGAAGTGGGCTGATGGGGGGTTAGGACTGGTAATGGGCTATGGGGGCGCTAGGACTCGAAATGGGCTGATGGGGGGGATAGAACTTGAAGTGGGCTGATGGGGTTAGGACTGGTAATGGGTTGTGGGCTGATGGGGGGGGGGTAGGACTGGTAATGGACTATGGGGGGGAGCTAAGCCTGAAAATGGGGTGATGGGGGGTTAGGACTGGAAGTGGACTGATGGGGGGTTAAGACTGTTAATGGGCTATGGGGGTCTAGGACTGGAAATGGGCTGATGGGGGGTTAGGACTGGAGGTGGGCGATGGGGTTAGGACTGGTAATGGGCTGTGGGCTAATGGGGGGGGGTTAGGACTAGTAAAGGGCAATGGGGGGAGCTGAAAATGGGGTGATGGGGGGTTAGGACTGGAAGTGGGCTGATGGGGGGTTAGGACTGGTAATGGGCTATGCGGGCACTAGGACTCGAAATGGGCTGATGGGGGGTTTAGAACTTGGGGTGGGCAGATGGGGTTAGGACTGGTAATGGGCTGTGGGCTGATGGGGGGGTAGGACTGGTAATGGACTATGGGGGGGGGGAGCTAAGCCTGAAACTGGGGTGATGGGGGGTTAGGGCTGGAAGTGGGCTGATGGGGGCTTAGGACTGATAATGGACTATGAGGGGGCTAGGACTGGTATTGGGTTGGAGGCTGCTAGGACTGGAAATGGGCTAAGTGGAAGGGGAGGCTTGAACTGCAAATAGCTGATGTAGATGGGGCTTGGAATGGAAATGGACTAAGTGGAAGGGGGGGGGGCCTGAACTGCAAATAGCTGATGGGGAGGGGGGCTTGGAATGGAAATGGGCTGTGAGGGGAGGGAGCTAGGACTGGAAATGGGCTGAGTGGGGTGGGAGCTAGTACAGGAAATGGGCTGATGGAGGGGCTAGGATAGGACTGGAAATGGGCTGTTGGAGGGAGCTAAGATTGGAAATGGGCTGTGGTGGGGGCTTGGATTGAAATGGACTCATGGAGGGGCTAGAACTGGAAGTAGGCTCATGGGGAGCTTGGATTGGAAATGGGCTCAGTGGAGGGGAGCTAGGATTTGACATGGGCTGATGGTGGGGCTAGGAAAGGACTAGAAATGGGCTGATATGGGCTAGGATTGGAAATGAGCTGATGGAAGGACTCGGATAGGACTGGAAATGGATGGGGGAGCTAGGACTGGAAATGGGCTGATGGGGGGACTAGAAGGGAGTGGATGCTGGGTGGGGCTGGAACTAGAAGGGGGCTGATGTTGGGGGAGGATTAAAACGGGTTGGGGCTGGGAGAGTGAAATGGAGAGGGGAAAAATATTTTGTGTGGGAGGGAAGAAAAATCTACAATTGGCCGGGTATTGGGAGAATAAGTGGGGACTGAGGATGGAGGGGTAAAATTTGAGTGGATGAAATAGGAATGAGGAAAGAGCAAAAGGAGAAAGATTAGTAGGTTAAAGCAGATGTAGAGAGAGAATGGAAAAAATTAGAAGAGAGAAGAAAGGACAAATGGACAGCAGACGAAGGAGAGTTAGCAGAAGATACGAAGAAACCAGAAGAAAGTGGCTAGAGCAATTGCAACTGAAAAAAAAATGCACAAAAGGTAGAAAGATATCTCTTTATTTTGAATTTATTAACTGAAATATGTCAGCTCTGGGAAATGTGCATCATTAACGTCTGTGCTTTGTTTAGTACAAGGGGAAATTAATTTATAGTTTTATTTCTACAGTGTTGTTGTACATTCTAAGTTTGGCTTTTGGGGTTCCCAGTTTATTATTATCTTCCTGTTTCTAAATGTTGATTCCTTGTTTGGTGATGGTCTATGTTCTGCATGTGTAACAGCTGAGGAATTCTGTTTATGTAATTCGTATTTGACATTGCCACTTGTCTTTCCCCTATTGGTCATGTATTGTTATTCTCTGAAATGTATTGGTTTAATATTTGCAGTGTTGCCTTTTGATAAGTAGGGTCTGGTGCTTTGTGAGTCCTGGTAGTGCTGTTATGATACGGCGGGTTTGCTATGGGTTCTAAATGGGCAGTATTTGTAGTAGTTCCTAATGTGCCTGGCGGTTGGCACTGGATTATAGTAATGTAGAAATCTTTTAGTCTTTCTTTGTCCATACACTCATTAAGAGGCATGTTTACTAAAAGTTAGTGTATGGCAACATTATGCAAATATTTATGCAAATGAGACCCCTTCTGCAAATGAGGCCCTCGCACCGAGTCTTCGCACATGGCTCCGCAACCCCCTTGGCTGCCTCTGATCCCAACTGTCATTGCCTTGTGGTTTTTACATAGATCTTTTATCTATACTACTGCTACTACTACTGAGCATTTGTATAGCATTACAAGACGTACACAGCACTGCACAGACATGTAAAAGACAGTCCCATCTCATCAGAGCTTACAATCTACTCTACAGTGTATTTTGTTTCCTGCAAAACTTTAAACTTATGTGACTCAATGCCCTCTCTAACAGAGTGCAATCCCTTCAACCAATTTGATCTACTCTATCATTGTGATATAGTTTGTACCCAGGTATCACAGTGTCCTATTGGTTTGTCCTCCTTCCACCAGGTCTCTGAGATGCCAATAATCTCTAACCTTTCATTTACTGCTGTATATTCTAGCTCTCCTATCTTATTTTTTAGACTTCTAGCATTTGCATACAGGCATTTTAGAGGTTGTATTTTATTCATATTAATCTGGACATCAGTTGATAGGTGTAATGTGGAATCTTTCGACTGTACTGAAGGACATCTAGGTTTCTTTTTTTTTTGTTGGAACCTCTCTGTCAGAATTCACTAATGTCTCTGTTTTGCTAGTATCCTTCAAGGATGCATCTTCCCAAACCATGCGCTCCTGCACGACTGTTGGCCTTCCAGAATATTCGTCACTGTCAACACTTTGGCAGCCCTCTTGGAAACGTTTGTACCAGTCATAAACTCGAGCACGACTCAAACATTCAGCGCTGTACACGTGCTGTAGTTTGTCATAAGTCTCTTTGCAGGAATCTCCAAGTTTCTGGCAGAATTTAATGCAAATTTGCTGTTCAGTTTTTTTCACTCATCATAAATTTGACAAACTGCTTTTATACAATATCAAACATCATGTGATAAAAAAAGTACAGGCGTGCTGCAGCCACACTACACTCTGCACATACAGAGCACAGAACTAGGTCACTGCATGCTTAATAGCATCATGGTGCTACTTATTGTTATATAGCTACACAACAAGTCTCGATACTTTTTGATCACACCTCATATTGTTGCTGCTGCTGCCATTGTTGCTGTTGCTGCTGTCCTTCTAGCAGGGTTTGTTGAAACTGCTGCTGCCATTGTTGCTGTTGCTGCTGTCCTTCTAGCAGGGTTTGTTGAAACTGCTGCTGCCATTGTTGCTGTTGCTGCTGTCCTTCTAGCAGGGTTTGTTGAAACTTCTGCTGCCATTGTTGCTGCTGCTGCTGCTGTCCTTCTAGCAGGGTTTGTTGAAACTGCTGCTGCCATTGTTGCTGTTGCTGCTGTCCTTCTAGCAGGGTTTGTTGAAACTGCTGCTGCCATTGTTGTTGTTGCTGCTGACCTTTTGCCAGAACCTGGAGTGCCGCTCCATCCTGGCTTGTCACTGTTCTCTTGCAACACCACCACAGCTTTTTCTTCTGCAGGGTGTTAACCCTGCAGTATTCCAGTGGCCAAAGGAAAGCCTGCCTGTCTGGCACTAACTATACCTTCTTCAAGCTCCCTAACTAGGGGGAAATCTAACCCTCTTAGCCCATACTAACAAACAAAACAGAAATTCCTAACTTGCTGTAGAGGCCCAGCCGTGGAGTGATGTGGATTTTCCCTCAGTCATGTGGCTAGAGGAATCCCCAAGCTGCCACCATATGCGCTAGTGTGGTATGTGGTGGGAAGGGGTTTTCTTTATAACACAGGCCAGACAGCAGTTCAAAGAAAACAAAATCAGCTTTTCATTCTGACCCAGCTAGTTAAACTTCCACAAAGTAAAACCCAGAACAGACAGTAGTTGAGGGAAAACAAAAGTAGCTTTACTTCTGTCCCAGCTTGTTATACCTCCACAAGCTGGTTCTCTTGGCCCTTCTTCCAGCCCCAGTTAAAGTTCCAACCTCAGAACCCCTTTGCACAGCTTGCCTTGGAAGAACTCCTAGTTTCACGGGCCTCTCTCTCTCTCCTAAAGCCTGTTGGGTTCTTAACCTGTCCCTGTGAGCCACACCCTCCCAGCCCTGAACTCTGGATTGCAGACTCTTTTAAAGGGGACTATTGATACTCCTTTTGGAGAGGAATGGGTAACATTCTATAGACTCCATCACAGGTTCCTAATGTGTATCTATAGTTTGAGCTATTCTTCCCTATGTGCATCACTTTGCACTTGTCCACAATAAATTTCATCTGCTATTTGGATGCCCAGTTTTCAAATCTCACAAGGTCCTCCTGCAATTTCCCCCAATCTGCATGCGATTAAACAACGTGAATTAATTTTGTGTCATCTGCAAATTTAATCATCTTGCTTGTCAGCCTCAATACAAATCCCTTGGTACTCCACCTTCTTCCAATAAGAAAATTGACCGTTTATCCCTACTCTTTATTTTCTATTTCTCAGTCAGTTTCCAGTCCACAGTAGGACATTGCCTCCTCTGTCTTGACTTTTTAATTTCCTCAGGAGTCTCTTATATGGGACTTTTTAGACCTTCAGAAAGTGTTTGACATACACTATATCAACTTGTCCTCGCCTTCAAAGAAATGAAGCAGATTGGTGAGGCAAGACTTCTCTTGGCCAAATCCATGTTGACTTTGGGGTATGTTTACTAAAGGGCGCTATTTGCGCTGCTGTCACGTTATCGCATGATAAGGCACCTTATCACATGATAATGGCGCTTTACCGGGCGATAAGGCGACTTATCGCGCATTAATGCGCGCACCGGCGCAAACGAGCGCCGAAGGCAGAGAAAGGCTCCCGGAGGGCGGAGGAAGGCTCCCCAGGGGCGGAGAGAGAGGGTCAATGGGTGGAGAGTGGGAGGGGAGATGCTCCTTGCACACTAACGCTGTGGATTCCTGGGCTGAAAACTAACGCGAGTGAAACCCTCGCGTTAGAGCAGATTTAAAGGGAAGAGAAACCATTTACGTCAGCAATGTGCAGCAAAGTCAGGGAAACCCTCAAAAGGTGATAAGTGTGATACATGTGCACGGAACAAAAGGGCAAATAAACATTGAAAATGACCTGAACAAACTGGAAAAAAAACATAACCAAGCTGGGCAATAGTGATATTAATGGTAAACATCAAAAAACACTACTGGGAAAGCTCCAAAAAAAGGATATCAATTTGGGAAGGGGCTATGCTCTGTCCCCATACAAGGTGAATGATCCCACGGTGAAATAGCGCTGATCAGGGTTTTCTCTTTCTATTGGACAGGTGTCCTATGGCATGCACATGTCCCGCAACAGCAGGGTCGGCATGTCGGAATGGGCAACTGGACAGATGCTGGAAAAGGGGATACAGAGGGCTGCAGGCGGCACATGCTGTGGTGCAGCTGGGCCACAGTGCGGACTAGGGTGATGCCTAGGTGGCCCATAGGAATGCTGAAACAGTAGAACCGCCAGACAGCAACTGATGAGGGCCCAACATGGGCATAAGTGTGTTTCCCACAGTATCACAGGGGATAGTACCCAGCAGATACCCCCAAGGGCACAGAACATTGGCAGGCGGTGCTGGGGGGAAGCGTGGACGTCTATGCAGGCACCCCTACCCCAGAACCCACACCATAGGCAGCCACCTACCAGCATACTGGATGACCTGAGACTGCGCACCACCAGCACCACCAGCAGAAAGGCATGTCAGCATAGCGACAGAGGGGTACTGGTGGTGGAGGGGGCAGTGGCAGCTGCCCACAGCAGACCATGGCCTAGCCCTGTTTAGGTGGGTGCCATGCACTGCAACAGACAGGCCCTGTCTGACGAACAGTCATGGTATCCCCAGGGAATGAACTGTCCCCGTGTGGTGCAGTACACACAGCCAGTGTGTTCAGGAGCAGAAGGTCAAAGGTTCAAGTCCCAGTTGTGGCTCCCACCAACCCCATCCCCATATTTTACCCAGTACTAAACCGTGATAATAAAGAGGGAACCTTTATTGTAGATAACATAAACATGCCTGAAATGCCTATATTTTACCCTACAGAGCACAGACACCATAGACATGTGCAATACCTAGAGCAGAGTTTTCCAAATTCAGTCCTGGAGGGACAAACTCCATTCAGGCGTCATGCTGTCCCTAATAAAGATGCCTATGCTGCATTTCTATGCGCCACACCCATGGTATGCAAATGTATCCATGCATATTCATTAGGGACAGCATGAAAACCCGAACAGTGTTTGGCCCACCAGGACTGGAGTTGGGAATGTCTGCCCTAAAGCAGCGGCCAACAGGGGCAGAAACACCCGCACCCACAGGCGCCATTATCCAAAGCCTCTTGGAGAGGCAGGATGTTGGGCCCTGCATGCAGCACCATCTCCCACTACTAGAACTTGCATACCATAGCACTGCCACCCTAAACCTGGGAATACGGTACACATATATCAAAAGGTTGCTATGATTACTGGCAGATAGCAATGCCTAGGTTAAGCACAATCTGCTCATTGAGCTGTATCATAGCAACCTCTCTGATGTCTGTGGAGTGTGTTTCAGGTCTGGTGTCTGACAATGTTTACCACCCTGGGGAGTGACCCCAACAGTATTGCGTACCATAGCCATGCCTGCACTGTGCCCAGGACTGGTGCGGTGGCCAGGGCTGCCAAAAGCCTCTATAGTTGCACAATGCTGGCATAGGTGTGGGAGTGTGTGTCTGTCTACCCAGTGTGTGATGGCTGCCAACACTTTCCTCAGCCCACACTGCTTGTACTGTTTCCAGTGTCAGCCTGCCAATGTGCATAATGAGGAGCAAGGTACCATGGGTATAGCCCAGACAGGGTGGCCTGGACAATATGCATCTGCACAGGACATAGGGCAATGGCTCGTGCATTGTAGTGCCCAGCCACCACTTGCACGGACAGGGTGGCCACACCATGTCCTGCTGGGAGGTCACTCTCACCCTGACTGAGCAGTGACCACGGCATGGCTAGGTTCCCCCATAGTGCTACTCTCACGTGATATTTATGGGTTTTCTTTTGTGGCCCAATTGCTGATTTATCTGCTTGGTGTGTATGCACCTCCTCCAGGAACATGCACTATGGCAGGGGTAGGGAACCCTGGTCCTGGAGAGCCGCAGACCAGTCAGGTTTTCGGGATATCCCTAATGAATATGCATGAGATATATAAGCATTAGAGATATCCTGCCAACCTGACTGGTTTGTGGCCCTCCAGGGCTGGATTTGGAAACCCCTGCCTTACACCTCTGTCATTTAAGATTGTGAGTGGGCAAGGTGCAGATGTCCAAGACATCAAAAGGTTAGATAGAATGTGTCACATTCCTCCTCACTTCTCACCACCACCAAAATATTGTCTATTAGACAACTTTTTGGTGGTGGTGAGAATCGAGGAGGAATGTGACACATTCTATATACCCTTTCGATGTCTAGGACATCTGCACCTTGCCCACTCACAATCTTAAATGACAGAGGTGTAAGGCAGGGGTCTCCAAATCCAGCCCTGGAGGGCCACAAACCAGTCAGGTTGGCAGGATATCTCTAATGCATATATATCTCATGCATATTCATTAGGGATATCCCGAAAACCTGACTGGTCTGCGGCTCTCCAGGACCAGGGTTCCCTACCCCTGCACTATGGACTAGCTAGCAGACTGTCTGTAGCTAGTATGTATCTGGCTGGAACACCTTGCAGGGTGCAGTGGCTGGAGGCTAGTTGCTGGAGGATGTCAGATAGTGGTGGGGGGCAGCTAAGCATTCCCAGGCCTACTGTCTGTCTGCTATTGCTTTATGGATGTGTACAGATCTGCATTGACTGCCCTGTAGGGTGTCTGTTCCCCAGCAGGACTGGGGTTGATGGTTCTCTCTACTGCCACCATTGCAGGGAGGTAGAATGTGGATCTGTTGGTGGGAGATCCTGTTTCCCACCCTGAGCCCCAGAGGGTGGGTGGGTTGGGTGGTGGTAGTACATAATCCGCCTATGGGTTCAAACACCCCCCCCCCCTTCACCTACATCATGTGACCATGGCACCAACACAGGATATGCACTATTCTGGGTGCATCATAACCCATAAGGGCTATACATGACTGAGAAATACAGATGGACACAGATGTATCTTAGGTGTGTCTGCAGGAACTACCTATCACACACACTAGACCTGCAGCATGGCTTATTTCAGCAATGAAAGGTGCTGTGGACCTGGTGCTGGGCACCCCACCTCACCCTTCAGGGTGAACACAGTACCCACACAATGTGACGGTCTGTAGCTACTCTGTGCCAGTAACAGACACGGTCAGTACCCCCTACCAGGCTGAGGTGCTGTGGGGGTGCACACGGTCAGTTCCCCCTACCAGGCCGAGGTGCTGTGGGGGTGCATACCCCATCTTGTGATCATCTGTAGACTGCTGATTTGCATGTGCAGTGCATCATGGGTACGGGTGGGTTAACCCTATCCTGGTAACCACAGCAGACAGTTTGTGTGGTGACCTGCAGTCCTTCTGTAGCCAGCCAGGGGTTTGTTAGTAGCTGTAGCCCACTGGTTACTTCACTGGCTGTAGAGCCAGAGATCAAGGGTTTGATCCCACAGTGGGGTTATTTGATAGGGCTGTCTGAGGCATTTTCTTTTTAATTTAAAAATAAGGCGTCCTATAGGGAACATTATAAGGTACCTTGGCGGACAGTGCACTTTATAATGTGCCCTGTGGAGTGCCTTATAGGGCGCCTTATGCGGCACCTTAGGTTACGGCACTGTGAGGATGTGTTTGCTGGCAGCACTAATTTAAATTAAAAAAGAAAATGCCTCTGACAGCACTGATTTAAAGTAAAGGGTAATGCCTCAGACAGCCTTACTCATCAAGCCCACTGGGGGATCAAACTCATGACCCCTGTTTCATCAGTCAATGTATTAACCATTGTGCTACACCTCTGTTGCTGTGTTTGTAGGTCAGCGCACCTAATTAAGGCTAACGCGCATTAACATGCCATGGCTCCCTCTATCGCATGAAAACGTACCTTATCGCACGATAAGCCTAAATGCTACCTTAAGACCGGAACGCCCACTACCTTATATGGCATCCTGCACACTAACGCCGGCTGCACGTTAAGACTGCTTAGTAAACATACCCCTTTATTTATTTATTTATTTTATTTATTAACAATTCTTATATACCGCACTATTAGACATCAGCGCGGTTTACATTGAACAGAAAACATCCGACAGTTTACATATGTCTGGTCATTACATTTAACAGGAAGAATAACTTGGCGAAATAGGGAAACTAAATACAATGCAGGGTTATCTGATAAAGGATATCCTGGTTAACTATATACAATAGTGGTACAATAGTATATGGAACAATTAGTTATTTACATTGTGAAGTTGGTCTGTTGCGGGAGTCTATCTGGTTTGACCACTTCTGCTATTCACCTGGGGGTTATGTTCGGAGCTGTCATTGAGATATTTAAGGAAGAGGAAATGCTTTAAAGCCTTTCTGAACTGACTTAGATTAGGTATTGCTCTGATTTGTGCTGGTAAGGTGTTCCATAGAGATGGGGCGCAGAATTGGAAGGCTCTGTTGGCTGTTGATCTAGTGCATCTTGTGGTGTCATTTGGGATAACTAGTGTGTTTAATTCTGCTGTTCTTCGTGGCCTGTTTGGTGCAAGTGGTTGTATGAGGTTGGAGAGAGAGGAAGAGGTGAGCCCCTTAGCCGCTTTGAATGTTAGCAATAAGGTCTTGAAACTGATCCTTGCTTGAATGGGGAGCCAGTGTAGCTGTTTTAGAAGGGGTGTTACGTGATCTCTCCTGGATGCCCCGAGGAGTACCCTCGCTGCACTATTCATGGCTAATTGCAGGGGGTTCAGGGTGGACCGGGGGAGTCCTTGTAGTATGGAGTTTGAGAAGTCGAAATGGGGGAGTATAAGGGCTTGATAAATGGTACGGAAATCATCCGGTTCAAGTAGCATGCGTAGGTGTCTGAGGGATCTGATTTTAAAGTAGATTGCCTTGACTGTGTTGGCTATGTGGTTTTTCATGTCAAGGTTTTGGTCCAGTGTTACTCCCAGGTAGCGTATTGCCGGTTTAACTTGGAGTTGGGCATCCTTTACATTAATACAACTAGGTGGGGTGAAGTTGGTGTTCCTCGAGACGAACAGGACTTCCGTCTTTTTGTGTTGTATTCTCAGGTTTTGTGATAGGAGCCACTCTGATATGGTGTCAAAGCAGTTAGTCAGCGGGGTAAGGTCTAGGTCAGTGATGGCTAAACTTTTTGAGCCCGAGTGCCCAAACTGCCGCACAAAACCAAAGAATTTCCTCAAAGTGCCAGCACGTCATTTGCATAAGTGGTCTTATTTGCATAAATATTTGCATAATGTTACCATACACTAACTTTTAGTAAACATGTCTCTTAATGAGTGTATGGATAAAGAAAGACTAAAAGATTTCTACATTACTATAATCCAGTGCCAACCGCCAGGCACATTAGGAACTACTACAAACGCTGCCCATTTAGAACCCATAGCAAACCCGCCGTATCCTGACAGCATTACCAAGACTCACAAAGCACCATACCCTACCTATCAAAAGGCAACACTGCAAATATTAAACCAATACATTTCAGAGAATACTGGGGAAAGAGAACAAGTGGCAACGTCAAATAGGAATTTCCTCTTGTACCAAACAAAGCGCAGATGTTAATGATGCACATTTCCCAGAGCTGACATATTCCAGTTAATAAATTCAAAATAAAGAGATATCTTTCTACCTTTTGTGCATTTTTTTTCAGTTGCAATTGGTCCAGCCATTTTTCTTCTGGTTTCTTCATGTTTTCTGCTAACTCTCCATCGTCTGCTGTCCATTTGTCCTTTCTTCTCTCTTCTAGTTTTTTTTCCATTCTCTCTCTCTCTACATCTGCTTTAACATACTAATCTTTCTCCTTTTGCTCTTTCCTCATTCCTATTTCATCCACACAAATTTTACCCCTCCATCCTCAATCCCCAATTACTCTCCCAATACCTGGCCAATTGTAGATTTTTCATCCCTCCTACACAAAATATTTTTCCCCTCTCCATTTTACTCTCCCAGCCCCATCCCATTCTAATCCTCCCCCAACATCAGCTCCCTTCTAGTTCCAGTCTCACCCAGCATCCATTCCCTTCTTCAAGCCCCCCACTTCCCCTCAGCCCATTTCCAAATTTCCAAGCCCCGTCCCCATCAGCTATTTACAGTTCAAGCCACCCACTTCCCCTCTGCCCATTTCCATTCCAAGCCCCATCCCCAACAGCTATTTGCAGTTCAAGCCCCCTTCCACTCAGCCCATTTCCAGTCCTAGCAACCCCCCCAACCCATTACCAGTCCTAGCCCCCCATAGCCCACTCCCAGTCCTAATCCCACCAGCCCATTTCCAGTCCTAACCTCCCCATCAGCCCACTCCCAGTCCTAATCCCCCCTCGCTCAAGTTTTAGTTTAAGCCCCCCCAGCGCCCATCACCACTCCTAACCCCCCCAGCCCAGCGCCCATCAACACTCCTTTCCCCCCCACCCAGCCCTGTGCCCATCACCACTCATAACCCCCCCAGCCAGCCCAGTGTCCATCACCACTCCTAACCCCCCCAGCCCAGTGCCCATCACCACTCCTAAACCCCCCCACCCCAGCCCATCACTACTCCTAATATCCCCCCAGCCCAGCCCAGCCCATCACCACTCCTAACCCCCCCAGCCCAGCCCAGCCCATCACCACTCCTAACCCCCCCTCCAGCCCATCACCACTCCTAACCCCCCCAGCCCAGCCCAGCCCAGCCCATCACCACTCCTAACCCCCCAGCCCAGCCCAGCCCAGCCCATCACCACTCCTAACCCCCCCAGCCCAGCCCAGCCCAGCCCATCACCACTCCTAACCCCCCCCAGCCCATCACCACTCCTAACCCCCACCCCCCCAGCCCAGCCCAGCCCAGGGAAAATTAAAAAAAAAAGAAAACCTGTCTGCTGCCGCTGTCGGGGCCGCTGCGGCAGAATCGAGCGTGCCGCGGGGCCCCCCTGTACCCACCCGGCAGAGCCTGCCCTCCCCGTAGCAGCTCTCTCTTTGGAGCTGCAGTCAGACGCGCCGGCTTGCAGAGCGCGAGGGAAGAGTTTCTCCCTCGCTGCTCTGTTAAGCCCGCGG
This sequence comes from Ichthyophis bannanicus, assembly GCA_033557465.1. Taxonomy (NCBI): domain Eukaryota; kingdom Metazoa; phylum Chordata; class Amphibia; order Gymnophiona; family Ichthyophiidae; genus Ichthyophis; species Ichthyophis bannanicus. Next base: position 1,507,449,846 of record CM066032.1, read on the forward strand.
GGGCTGATGGGAAGTTCCCATCAGCCCCCGCGGGCTTAACAGAGTCGCGAAAGGGAAACTCTTCCCTTCGCGCTCTGCAAGCCGGCGCGTCAGACTGCAGCTCCAAAGAGACAGCTGCTACGGGGAGAGCAGGCTCTGCCGGGTACAGGAGGGCCCCGCGGCACGCTCGATTCTGCCGCGGCGGCCCCGACAGCGGCAGCAGACAGGTTTTTTTTTTTTTTTTCAATTGCGGACCTTCAGGCGTGCCAGCTGCAAGGCCTTCGCGTGCCACAGCTGGCACGCGTGCCATAGGTTCGCCATCGCTGGTCTAGGTAATCCAATGATATTGGCATATATAGTAGCACATCATCTGCATATATCATGTAACTGACATTAAAGGATCTGATGATGTCGCAGATGGGTTGGATGTATATATTAAACATCAATGCAGATAAAGAGGATCCTTGGGGTACACCTTGACTTTGTTGGAAAGGTTCAGATGTATCCCCGTCGACTCTGACATGCTGCCATCTATCGGACAGGTAAGATTTGCACCATTCGAGTGCTGTTCCACAGATGCCTTTTTCCCTTAGCCGGCAGATGAGAATTTCGTGGCATACAGAGTCAAAAGCCGCTGCTATATCTAGGAAGACAAGAGCGAAGCCCTGGCGTATGTTATCCACACCTGAGGTTATGTTGTTGAGGAGTGTTGTGAGTAGTGTTTCTACTCCATGCGACTCTCTGAAACCATGTTGAGCTGGATCCAGTGGAGCTGATGTGTCTATATGATCCTGTAATTGCCTGTGCACTATTTTCTCGATGATTTTTGCTAGCATAGGTATGCTAGATATGGGCCTATAAGATTCTACCTTTTGAGGATCAAGTGTGGTGTTCTTTAGCAGCGGTCTTACAGAGGTCTGCTTGAGCGTAGATGGGAAAGAGCCAGTGGTGAAGGAATAGTTTAAGATTTTTGCTATAGTTGAGGATATGTCACATCGCAGGTCCTTTATCCAGTGGGCAGGACAAGGGTCTGTGTGTGCAGTGGTTGTGTTTAGAGCTAGGATGGTATCTTCAATAGTTTTCTTCGAGGGAGTAGAAAAGGATGCCAGTGATACTTTGTCTCATTAAACCCTGTCTGTCATTGTGTTCAGTAATTTTGTTCTTAATAATGGTTTCCACCATTTTGCCCAACACTGACATTAGCCTCACTTGGTCAGTAGTTTCCAGATCTCTCCGGAGCTCTTTTTAAAAATAGACTTTACATTAGCCACCTTCCAATTTTCTGGTACCATAGATGATTTTAATGATAGGTTAAAAATTGCTAATAGTAGTTCTGCGATTTTATCTTTCAGTTCTCTCAGCACTCTTGGATATAAACCATCTGATCTAGGTGATTTGCTGCTTTTTATAAATTTGTTCTATACATCTTCCAGGTTCACTGAGATTTGATTCAGCTCCTCTGACACATTTCCAATAAGCACCTTTTCTAGCATGGGTATCTTCTTCACATTTTCCTCAGTAAAAACCAAAGCAAATAATTCATTAAGAAGGATGTTTACTAAGTTATGCTAATTTTTGGCAGGTAGCACGCATTGTGTGCTACCTGTTGGGGCATTGATAGCATGGCCCTATCAGATATCACACTGATTCATACCCTAATGTGCACTAGTTGCAGCTGCATTTATTGCGGATGCACTTAGCCCCACCCTTGAGGTGATGTTAAGTCCACCCACACTAACTGCAGCATTGACAATGAAAGCATGTTAGTAACCCACATACTAATCACGATTTGCAGTCAACATCCACATTCTACCTCTATCAATCAACATTCACTCTCCACCCTTACCCTGCCCATTTCTCTCCCCATTGTGCACTAAACAAATAGCAAAGAATTAATCACACATTTTCTGTTTTGGGTGTGCACTAGCTGTTAGCATGCGCTAAAGTGCATGTTAAAACACTTGGCACAACTTAATAAACATTCACTTTTGTCTTTCAGCTATATCCTTGTCTTCCCTGAGTGCTCCTTTTACCCCTTGATCATTTAATGATCCAACTTACTGCTTCCTGGCTTCTTGTTTCGAATGCACCTGAAAAAGTTTTATTGTGAGTTTTTTGTCTCTATGGTAAACTTATTTTCAAAATCTCTTTTTGCTTTTCTTATCAATGCCTTGCATTTAACTTGCCAGTACTGGTGCTGTTTCCTATTTTCTTCATTTGGCTCCTTTTCCATTTTTTGGATCTAATAGCCTCTTTCACCTCATCCTTTAACCATGCTGGCTGTTGTTTGGCCTTCCTTCTGCCTTTCTTAATGCATGGGATACATCTGGTCGCAGGGCTGTACCAAGGACCATGTAAGCAGAGCTGCTTCAACACCTTATGGGAACTGGGGAAAACGTTTCTGGTGAGGGCCCTCCTCATCCACGTGGCCCTTCATGGACCCCCCTCCCACTGCCACCACCGTCCCTCTTCAGAATGTGAAGTGGTGGCAAAAAATAATAAAGGCACTGTGGCACCAGAGTTGGCTTCTTTTCTGGTGCCATTGTGCCATTCATGCTTCCACCCTACAATGAATCAGAGGAGGAGGAGGGCAGAAGCGGAATTGCCAATGCCACTAAGTTGCTGGAAAAGGAGGTAACTCTAGTGCAGCAGTAGCTTTTTATGTATTACCACCACTTCATGTCCCGGAGGGGCCCGTGCAGCAGCAGCAATAGATGTGGGGCTGTTACCTATGAGCAGCTGGGCCCCCATTGTGCAGAGGCCCGGGGCAGCTGCCCCTTTTGCCCATAGGTAAAAATGGCTCTGCGTGCAAGCAGTGTGGCCCACAGGGTGCAAGTACAGAAAGGGCACTGATATCATCACTGAGCTTCCAGGAAATTCAAAAAGAGTGAGTTACTGCACGTGGCTGGGGTGGAGGTGGAGGGGGGGCACCAGATTTGTTAGTCGCACAGGGTATATTTCTAGCATGGTACAGTCCTGTCTAGTTGAGCTTCCAACATTGTATTTTTAAACAATATCCATGCCTGATATAAATTCTTGACTTTCGCAGCTGCTCCTAGTATTATTCCAACCATTTTCCTCATTTTATTGTACTGTCTCTTTTGAAAATTAAAGCTGATAAATTCTTTAATTTACACATAATTGCAAAAATAAGTGCAGCTCTAGAGCTAGTTTAAGTGATCGCTCCTTACGTACTTATGTACTTTTCCACTTATACTCTGTTTCATAAAGTCAAGTATATATGTCCTTGATTTTATACAAATGGTACAAAGTGCGCTTGTGAAAACGTGTGTTAAAAGGCACCAGTTTATAAAATTACCCTCTAGGTGGGGATGCACCATTGTATATCTGTACAATGCAAAAATATATAAGCCTTTATGCGCACTGAGTCTGGAGCGTTGACATTTACTTCACGTCCCATCAGTACGATTACTTCATCTTACTGAAAGTCATGCTTGGACTTTTGCAGTAGCAGGCCTAATAAACTGGAACAAGGTATCTAGCAATTTGAGAGCTGAGGCTAACACTGTTATATTTAGGAAAAATTTAAAGCTCTCTTTTCCAACATGCCTTTCACTTCCCTTTTCCAAATTACTTTTTCTTTTTTTTTTTTTAAGTGCTGTCATGTCAGTACTGACTCCTGGTGACCCAGCAGCCCCTGGGTTTTCTTGGCAAGATATGACTGGAAGCAGATTACCAGGCCTTTTCTTCTGAAGCAATGGAGGGTAAATTGACTTGCCCAAGATCACAAGTAGTGACAGTGGGAATGTAATTCTGATCGCTTGGATTCTAGGCTGTTGCTCTAACCACTAGGCTACTCCTGCACTCCAGATTACTTATAAATATGTTAAAAAGCACTGGTCCCCGTGGAGATCTCTGGTGCACTATTTACCTATCTTCAACGAGTTTTACTCTCTCTTTCGTATCTTCTAGCTAGTTCCTAATTTGCAATAGAGCATTGCTTCCTATCGCGTGATTTTTTAAATTTCCTTAGGAGGTATTATGTCAAATTCCTTCTGAAAATCCAGATACACTATCAACCATCTGACCTTTACCCATATGTTTATTAACCCTTTCAAAAAAAGCTAACACCTTGGTGGTATTAAAGAGACTGAAGGGGGCAAGATGGCGGTGGGAATGTCCCCTGGCACCCCGTTCCCGCATTGACTTACCCGACTGTGTCCTGTTTTGATAGGCAGACGAAGGGCAAGCAAGCCAGCCTACCCACAGGTTCGGCTTTTCCACCGGCAACTGTACAGGGGACCTTGGAGGTATGCAGCTTTTTGGCATTTGGGGCAGGAGCAGTATCTTCGGTGAGTTCTCAATGACCTGAGCATCTTGGGGATTTTCTTGAGCCCCGAGCAGCATACAGCCCCACCGTGACCTGGAAATTCTATTTCTGTTGGCTGTATACTTCCCTCTGGCTTGTTGACGAGCACGCCGTTGAAGGGAGGTGAAGAGGGCATGCCGACAGTTGCACTGACTGGAGCTGCACAGGAGGGAGAAGGAACAGCAGCTGGATTAACATCTTCTGTCATGGAGTCACTGCTGGTGGTTTCCAGGTCGGGGCATCTTCCGGAGGTTGGTGGACTGGTAAGATTGGCTGTAATTACATTGGATTCGCTGTGGGATGCGATTACAGTTTTGAACCTTTTCGTCTGTTGTGGGAACTGTTAGAGTAGAAATGTACTGTTCTATCTATTTATCTATCTATTTAACATTTATAAAGCGCTACAAATGTACGAAGCACTGTACATACATGAAGAAAAGACAGTCCCTGCTCATCAGAGTTCACAAGCTAGTCAAGAAGATCACAAAATACAAATACAATCAAGTAAGACAAAGTATACAATAAACAAGAAGATCAAAAACAAGAATCAAGAACAGAAAGCAATAGAGAAGAGATGGGTTTTCAATCTGGACTTGAAGAGGTCCAGAGAGGGCGCATTGCACACAGACACACAGAGGTAGATTGTTCAAGGCAAAGGTTGCAGCCAGATGAAAGGCGCGAAGTCTAGAATTAGCAGTATGAGTGGAGGGCATAGATAGACGAAGGCTGTTCGAAGAGATGTCCAGAGGAGCAAAATGGAAAAATTGCTCAGTTGGAAGAACAAATTGGACTGCTTCAGGAAGCTAATGTTGCCCAGATAAAGGATAAGATACTGTTGTCTAGAAAGATAATTTGGAGAATCAATCTCGGAAGAAAAATTTAAGACTTTTAAACTTCCTTAAATCTCCTGTTCTGTCTTCTCTGGAAATGGTGAGGAGATATTAAAAATCCCCCAGGAAGATCTTCTTCCTCTGATCCGGGCACAGTACCTGTCCCTAGGCTCTGCCTCCTGGGGTTCTGGTTCCGAAGTGGCCCAAAAGGGGACGGGGGACCTTACGGGGTTCCTGGAGAGCTCCCGGAAGTGGTGACTGAGCGGTCTTCCTTATTAGTTACCTTCACTTTGGAATCCGATAGGAATTTAGTTCTTCGTTATATTTCAAAAACTTATGAGAGCAGTCTATGGGGTCTTATGCCTGTATTTTTCCTGACCTCTTTGGAGCTACCCAACTAATGAAGAGAGAATTTCCTGTGTTTTAAGCCTAGGGTCCTTGCTCTGGAGGCTACTTTCTTACTGAAATACCTTTGTTGTTGAGTTTCTTACAAAGATATGATTTTTCTCTTTTTTGATCCCAAGCAACTCCTTGAGTTTTTGATTGCTAGGGAAGATGTGGTGCAGTTGTAATGTATTGTTAGTGTCCAATCCGGCTGACATGGTAGTCTCTACTTTGTTCTTTCCATTTCTGTTTTTTCCTTTTTAACAGGATCCTCTTTCTGGGTGATTCCCATTTTATCTTTATTGACTTGAGCCTCCCCCCTCTTTTTTTTTGGGGGGGGGGGCTAATTTACAATACATTTTCCTTATTGCATTGATTTGTCCTGTTTTGATGTATTGCTAATTATTTCCGTTCATTCATGTATTGTGCTTGGAGGCATTATTTGAAAGTGCCAATAAAAAGATAGTTAACAAAAAAGTGAGATTTGTGCTAGTTTGGTTCAGCTGGTGAATGCTTCTTTATCCACTGACCTTGTTCCTTCAGCCTTGAAGCATGCAGGTATCCGGCCTGCTAAGTTAGCTAGCTATCATCCTGTTTTGTCATTAGCATTTATTTATTTATTTGTATTTTTATACCGCTTTTTCTAATAGATCAAAGGCGGTTTACAAAGAACAAGTTCAGTTACATATAACAGCATAACTATGTACAGTAAACAATTAACATATACAGTATGTTTCTGGCTGAGATTTTAGAGTAAGTGGTTTTGAGGCAGTTAGTGGATTTCATTGATAAGCATAACTTACTTGATCCCTTTCAGCATGGATTTTGCCACATGAAGAGTAATCAGACTTTGCTGTTGTCTAGTATCAAATGTAATTTCCCGAGGTTTGGACCAGAGTTTCAGCAATATGTTAATTCTGCTTGACTTCTCCTTGAACCATAGAGATTTATTACCACGATTGGAGATGATGGAAATGGGGGAAAAACTGCTGAGATGCTTTAATTCTTTTATGTCAGCAGATGGTTGTTGATAATGGGTGAAATTTTAGAAGCCCTTTTCATGCTATGGATGTTTGAAAACCGGCACAGAAACATTCAAAGCAGAGCCGTCTCCACAGCCATTTTAGAAGCCGGCTCTGGTGACGTCCCCAGCATGAGGATGTCTGACTATGAATGGAGGCATGGCTGAGGCATTCCCATGGACCAGGACATCTTCACCTGATGACAGAAACGCCATGGACATCCGGCATCATGTCAAGCTTTAAACCAGCTCCAAAGCATGCACAGCGATGAACAAGCATCTGAAAAGTGCTCGTTTAGACTAGAAAACATCCAGGGAGTGTAGAGAGGAAAGCCCTCTATCATCCCCAGTACTCAGCATAAGTTCAACTATAGCAGCAGTGAGATATGGATCCTGGCTGCCCTATTGCTAACCCACTACTCTAGCTATTATGCTATCCTAGACATCCAAGTTCTGACATATGGTTCTGGGGATGTCTAAGTAGATGCCCCTGCAAATGTCCCTATCAGGCATGTTCAGGTTTGTGAAATCACGTTGGCACCTGAACGTGCCTGTATTTTTTTCAGACTTCCTGGCTTAGACATCCCAGATTGCACTTGGACAGATCTTCTAAAATCCCCCCCCCCCCCAATATGCTTTCTGGTGGAGTGGAGGAGTAGCCTAGTGGTTAGAACACTGGCTTGGTAACCAAGCAACCAGGGCTCAATTCCCACTAGCACTCCTTGTGGCCTTGGGCAAGTCACTTAACCCTCCATTACCTCAGAAGAAAGGCCTGGCAATCTACTTCCAGTGACACTGCCAAGAAAACCCAGGAGCTTCTGGGTCACCAGAAGTCAGCACTGACTTGAAGGCACACATTGCATTGTTTTAGCATGTTTTCTGCTAGTTTTCCTTTAGTGAAAGATGTTCCACAAGACTTGGTTCTGTCAGTTGTTTTATTCAATTTATATTTGTCTTCTTACTGAATAGGAGTCCATTATCGCATATACAGTATGAGGCCAATTCTGTTCTGGGTGTCCCCCGCCTTCCGGGTGTCCAGAATCAGGACATGCCCCGGTTGCACCCGATTCTAATCCTGTGGAGGCTAGATGTGCCCGTAGGATCAGAATTGGGTGCAAGCCTGGATGTGCAGGCTGTGCCCGATTCTGAATGCCTGGATGCCCAAACAATTCCCTTGCAAGCCCAGCCAGGCTCCTGCATGGATCCATGGTACTTTGGCATCCTGTTGCCATGGCACCATGGCTCCATGCAGGAGCCATAATCCTTAGCAGACCCCGACAATTTGCTTTCCCCGCAGCCCGACCCCCGCTCAGGCCTACTATGCCCAGGGTCAGGCTGCAGGGCACACCCTGCACTCTCTCACCTCACTTTCTGGGCTTGGCTGCAGCAACTCCCACCATCCAAGGAGACTTATTTCACCTCTAAGGTGGAATAAGTCCCCCGTGCAAATGGCTGACCCCGGACATACAGGGTGAACCTCAGCATTGGCCACTGTCCGCCCTCGCTCCACCTCCGGCCGGCCCCCTCCCACCCACAAACAGAGCTCCACACACAATTCTGATTTATGTGCAGGGAGCTCTGTTCTATGAATTGCAAACCTGGCTTTTAGCCGGGCTGGACATCCAGAATGGACATCCAGCCCCACTAAATGCTGCACAGAATTGACCCTATGCTGATGACATTCAGTTTTCCCCACAAGCTGTTTGCTCTGTCTTGAAACTTTTGATTTAGTAGTGCCCTTTCCTCCTTTTCTAACATCACTGTGGAAGAAACCACACATCTTTTCTCCTCCTCTAAACTTACTACCCATTCCTCTGATCCCATTCCCACCCATCTACTAAACTCCATCTCCTCCACTGTTGTCCCTTCCATCTATCATATCCTGAACCTATCACTTTCTACCGCAACTGCAGTCCTCAAGCAGGCTGTGGTTACACCTCTCCTAAAGAAACTATATGTTGATCCTACCTGTCCTTCTAATTATTGACCCATCTCTCTCCTCCCCTTTATTTCTAAGCAACTTGTATGTACCGTTCACTGTCTTGACTTTCTCTCCTCTCAGTCCCTTTTGCATTCACTGCAATCTAGCTTTCACCCTCTACATTCTACTGAGCCGGCTAAAATCTACAATGACCTGTTCCTTGCCAAATCCAAAGGCCTTTACATAACTCTCATCCTTCTTGACCTTTCTGCTGCTTTTGACATTGCTGATCACCAACCTTTTCTTGATACTCTGTCCTCGCTTGGATTTAGGGGTTCTGTCCTGCGCTGGTTTTCTTCCTATCTCTCCCACCACACTTTTAGTATATGTTCTGGTGTATCCTCCTCTACTGATGCCCCCCTGTCAGTCGGTGTACCCCATGGCTTGGTCTTGGGATCTCTCCTTTTTGTTCTCTACACTCAGTCCTTTGATGCATTCATCGCCTCCCATGGTTTTCAGTACCATCTCTACACTGATGACTCTCATTTACTTCTCTGCACCTGGAATCTCTCCAGGAATCCAGGCCTGGATCTCTGCCTGCTTATCTGACATTAGTGCCTGGATGTCTCACTGCCATCTCAACTTGAATATGGCCAAAACAGAGCTGTTTATCTTTCCTCCTAAATCCACCTCCCCCTTCCTTCCCTTCTCTAGTTTTGTGGATGACACTACACTCCTCCCTGTTTCTTCAGCTCACAATCTTGGGGTCATCTTTGACTCCTCCCTCTCCTTCTCCACACACAGCCAACAAACAGCTAAAACCTCTCTTCTTTCTCTATAAAATTGGCAAAATGTATTCCTTCCTTTCTGAACATGAGTCAACAGAGCCTACATAATCGACAATCCAATTCCTCCAACCCTCGAATTGAAGAACCAGTATGCAGCCCTGGAAGTGGAGGAGGTGAAAACATCCCAGGAAAGAGAAAAATCAGAGCTCAAGTACCCAAAAGTTGCATAATAGTGACCAGAAGGAAGCTAAGGGTAGTGGTGGTTGGTGACTCTCTAATGCTGGGTACTGAGGTGTCCATCTGCCAACCAGTCTTGATGTCCAAGGAGGTATGCTGTCTGCCAGGTGCCAAAATCCAAGATGTTACAGAGAGCTTGCCAAGACTCATCAAGTCTACTGACTATTATCCGATGATGCTCATCCATGTCTGCACAAATGATACTGCTCGGTATCCCTCCGAGCATATCAAGCATGACCTCATGGCTCTGGGAGACAGGATGAAGCTGATAGGTGCACAGGTAGTGTTCTTTTCAATCCTCCCTTTGAGGGTAAAGGCCGAAACAGAGAAGCTCGCATCCTGGAGATGAATGCACAGCTGCATGGATGGTGTCATCAAGAACGTTTTGGTTTTCTAGACCATGGGATGATTTTCCAAGGGCTGCTGAGCAGAGATGGTCTTCACCTATCCAAGAAGGGTCAAAGTGTCTTCCGCAGCAAACTGCTAACCTGCTGAAGAGGACTTTAATCCAGATTCATTTAGGATGAGTGAAGAAAGCCCCTAGATAAGTAGAAGCCATCAGGTAAGTGAAACATTTAATACCTCTGTAGAAATAGTTAAAAGGGGCATCTGGAAAGCAGTGTGCATTAATGCCTGTAGTATGGGCAATAAGATCACAGACGTTCAGGCTTTAATGGAAGAGGATGACTTGGATTTAGTGGGGGTTACAGAGACATGGCTCATGGACAACCATTACTGGGAAGTAATTATAGTGGGCTATACTTTATTCAGGAAGGACAGGGTAGGAAGAAGGGGAGGAGGAATGGTACTAATGTAAAAAAATCATATTAAAGTTACAGAATTACAGGGCTTACAGGGGAAGGAAGAGGCTCTATATGGGTTAAACTAGAGAGAATTGGGAAACCATTTGCATTGGTGCTATATACAGATCCCCTTCACAGGCATAAATGGACAGAAATGTACTTGAAGACATTCACAGTATTGCCATGAAAGGGGAAGTGCTACAGATAGGTGATTTCAATATGCTGGATGTTGACTGGTGCATCACGGCTGCGGTGTCATCTGGAAGTAAAGAGATCCTGGATTCTCTACAGGAAGAATTATTCCAGCAACTGGCAACAGAACCTCACATATGAAGGGGCCATGCTGGACCTGTTGCTTAACAATGGGGAAAGTTTTTCTGATGCTATAGTGGAAGATCATCTTGCATCCAGTGATCACCAGATGGCATAGTTCAGTATTAGGACTAGGGCCGATAAAGCCCATTCAAAAGGGAGGGTCCTAGACTTTAGGAAAACTAACTTTGGCAAAATGGGACAATAGGAGTCATTAGTGTGATGGGAACAGCTGGAGGATGTAGAAAAACAATGGGCAAAACTGAAAGGGGATATTTTAAGGGCAACAAACCTTTTTGATAGAAAGGTAAATAAATGTAAAAGTAAACGGAGGCCACTATGGTTCTAGAAAGAAGTAGCTGAAAAGGTGAAGAAAAAAAGGGACGCCTTCATAAAATATGAGAAATTACAGAAAGAGGAAGACAAGCATCAATTTTTGGAAAAACTAAGAGAAGCTAGGAAAGTACTCAAGATAGCAAAGATACAAATAGAAGAAAAAATAGCCAATGCAGTAAAATGGGGGACAAGTCATTTTTCAGATATGTTAGTAAGAGGAGGAAGGGCAAAAGTGATATTGTCATACTGAAGGGTGAAGAGGAGGAATATGTAAAAACTGATGAGGATAAAGCAGAATTGCTTAATAAATATTTTTGTTCTGTGTTCACAGGTGAAAGGCCAGGAGCAGGACCTCAGAAAACATCCACAAATAGGAACAGTAGTGAAAGGGATCTTGAGTAATTTTCAGAAAACTGTGTTCATCAGAAAGTAGCTAAACTAAAAGTAGAAATATTTATGGGACTGGATGGGATACATCCCAGAGTATTGAAGACATTCTAGTGGCTCCACTGTCTAACCTTTTGAATGCTTTTTTAGAGCTGGGAGTAGTCCCAGAGGACTGGAGATAGGTGCATGTGATCCCTTCATACAAAAGTGGAAGTAAGAATGAGGTTGAGAACTACAGGTCTGTAAGTCTGACCTCTGTGGTGTGAAAATTAATGGAAACTGCTAAAACAGAGGACAGTGAGGTTTCTGGACTCCAATGGATTGCAGAATTCGAGGCAGCATGATTTTGCTAGGGGCAGATCTTGTCAGACAAATCTAATTAATTTCTTTGACTGGACAACCAGAGAATTGGACTGAGGGAGAGCCCTAGATGTGATGGACTTAGGTTTCAGAAAAGCCTTTAACACTGTTCCACACAGATGACTTATAAATAAATTGAGTATCCTAGGAATAGACACTAAAGTGACTGCCTGGGTTAGAAATTCATTGAGTGGGAGGTGAAAAAAGGGTACAGGTAAATGGAGCTTACTCTGAGTAGAAGGACATAACTAGTGGTGTGCCACAGGGATCTGTCCTTGGTCCGATTCTTTTTTTGTTAGTGATATTGCAGAAGAGCTGTCCGGTAAGGTTTATCTCTTTGCAGATGATACCAAAATCTATAATAGACACCCGGGAAGGAGTAGATAATATGAAGAGGAATCTAGCTAAGCTTGAAGAATGGTCAAGAATTTGGCAGCTGAGTTTAATGCTAAAAAATGCAGGGTCATGCATTTGGTCTGCAAAAATCCAAGTGAGCGGTACGGTATAGGGGGTGAAGTACTTCTATCTATGAAAGAAGAGCACGACCTGAATGTGATTGTTTCTAAGGATCTTAAGGTGACTAAACAGGTAGAAAAGGTGACAGCAAATGCCAGAAGGTTGCTTGGGTGCATAGAGAGAGGAATGGTCAGCAGGAAGAAGGAAGTGATAGTGCCTCTGTATAAATCTTTGGTGCAACCTCATTTGGAGTACTGTGTGCAATTCTGGAAACCACACCTTCAAAAGGATATAAACAGGATGGAATCGGTACAGAGGATGGCTACTAAAATGGTCAGTGGACTTCGTTATAAGGTATATGGGGATAGACTTAAAGGTCTGAATATGTATACTTTGAAGGAAAGGCGGAAGAGAAGAGATATGATAGAGACATTTAAATACCTCTGTGGTATATTTGAAAATAATCTCTGCAACAAGGTGGCATAGGATGAAGGTGAAAGGGGATAGACTCAGGAGTTATATGCAGAAATATTTCTTTACGGAAAGAGTGGTTGATGTGTGGAAAAGTCTCCCAGTGGAGGTAGTAGAGAGCAGGACAGTATCTGAATTGAAGAAAGCATGGGACAGGCACAGAAGATCTCTAAAGGGAAAAAAGGGACTATAGTAGTTGGTATCGAAGGGCAGACTGGATAGGCCATATTGTCCTTTTTCTGCCATCATGTTTCTATGTTTCTGAATGGGCCTACACCTGTGCATGTACCTGGCCATACTATCTGTGCCAGGCCCACGACCGGAACCAATTACTGATGTGTTCATTTTTCGGGATTGAGATGGAGCGATTTCAAACAGCACTTAGACGTGCCTCCCTTCACTGCTGCCACTCCCCCAGATTTTTGGACATTCTGCTCTGGATATCCCAGATTCTTCCTATAAATTCCTTCTAAAATGCCACGTCACATGCATGTTGGCTATTTGGCAAATCTACATGTATAATTGCTGCAAATTAACTATAGAAACCACTGTCTTTATCTAATTCCAGTTTGAAGGGGGAATAAAACAACGGGAGATTAAGAGGCCACCGTAAATCCCAGTGTAGAGAATTGCAGTAATACACCTGGATGTCCTACATGAAATGGGGAAGACATGTGTAGATATTTTCCCACCCAGGCCACTCCCTAACCACATCCCCATATTCCCCTTTGTAATTTCTACCCAGAAAGGACATCCATCTGCAAATGTTGTCCTCTCTAAAATTACCATTTCCATGTGTAAATGCCTAATTTTATGTGTGGAAATTCAGAATAAGGCTTCTAAAATAACCTCCATATTTTATTTGGATTTTCAGAAGGCGTTTGACAAAGACCTCATGAGAGACTCCTTAGTAAATTAGAGTTATGGAATAGGAGACCATACCCTGTTGTGGGCTGCAGACTGGCTGAAAGACAATAAACAGAAAGTAGAATTAAATGATCAGTAGTGGAGTGCCCCAAGGGTCTGTACTGGGATATGTACTGTTTAACATATTCATAAATGATCTGTAGATAGGAGTGATGAGTAAGGGGATCACATTTATTTGTGGATGACACAAAATTATTTAACGTTATTAAAACATCAGGGGATTGTGAAGATTTGCAGGATCAAGAGTGGGTATCTAAATGAAAAATGAAATTTAATGTGGACAAGTGCAAAGCAATGCACCTAGTGAAATGAATCCCAGCCACAGATACAAAATGCTGAGTTCTGACTTAGGAGTTACTATCCCAAAGAAGATCTTGGAGTTATTATGGACAGTATATTGATATTTGCAACCCGGTATGGTATGGCTGCTAAGAAAGCAAATACAATGTTAGGAATTATTTGAAAAGGGAAGGAGAAAAAACTGAGAATAGGTCCCTGGTGTGGCCACACTTTGGGTATTGTCTGCAATTATGGTTGCCCCATCTCAGAAAAGATGTAGTGGAACTAGAAAAGGTTCAGAGAAGAGTGAAAAAATGACAAAGGAGATGGAACACTTCCCTTATAAAGAGAGGCTAAACAGGTTAGGGCGACTCAACCTGGAGAATAGACAACCGAGAGGAGATGCGATAGAATTCCATACATCATGAGTGGGGCGAAATGGTTAGATAAGGAATTGTTTAACCTTTCAAACAACACAAAATCAAGAGGACACTCCATGAAACGAACAACTAGCAGATTAATATGCTGCAATAGACTACCTGAGTCAGTCCATCAGGCTCCATCTCTGGTCAGGGTCAGCTCTATCAACAGGCGCCCTAGACGACCACCTGGGGCACAGGTACTCTGGGAGCACCCATTGCTGTCGCTGCTGTCCCTCTCTGGGACTTGCAGTGGCGGCAATAGCCCCCAAACCATGATGAATTGCTAATTAACACACTCTGCCACTCCGTCGTGGTTTCCTACTTTACACAATGTGCCATTTCCATCCCTCTCCGAAAGCGCGATGCAGCACTGAAGTGTGTTAGTTAGTGTGGTGTCATGGTTTGGGAGCCAGCAGTGGCAGCAATGGGGGCTGGGGGGCCCTGGGGGGACAGCAGGATGGAGAGCCCGCCTAGGGTGCCTCCAGCCCTTGTGCCAGCCCTGTCTCTGGTCCCATTCAAATCCAGGCTAAAACCCCACCTCTTCGAGGCTGCTCTTGTATCCTGACCCCCTTATTCTCCTGGTTACACCCATGTGACTTTTAATCATTTCCCTCCTGTTTGTTCTGTCTGCCCTGAATTGATTGTAAGCTCTCTAAGCAGGGACTGTCTTTTATGTGCTGTGTACAGTGTCGTGTATGCCTTGTAGTGATATACAAATGGTAAGTAGCAGTAATAAAAACAATTTGTACAATTTTTTTCATGAAGTGTATTTTTAAGCAATGGAATCTGCTGCCAGAGGATGTGTTCTAGGCAACTAACATAGTGGGATTTAAAAGAGGTTTGGATAAGTTCCTGGAGGAAAAGTTCATAAACATTTCTCAACCAAGTAGACTTAGGAGAGCCATTGCTCATTCCTGGAAAAGAGCTATAAGTAATAGATCCTCTTTTTGGGCTCTAGTAGGTAATTGTGACCTGGAGAGGACAGGATACTGGGCTTGATGGACCTTGGTCGGACTCAGCATGGTTTTTCTTAACTGCTGTTGTATAAAGACTTCTAAAATTCTGTCCTGTTTAGATGGCAGAGACCTCTAGTAGCTCTATTAGGATATTGTATTGTGATCTTTTATACCTCTTGTAATTTTCCAGTAATGGCGAGAATACTCTGCACCAACAAAGTATTGGTGGGAGGAGACTCCACTGGAAAGGAAATCTGAATTTGCATAAAAACCTCTCCCAGAGGCTTGAGAAGTCATTGAACTACCAAGGTGATGGTGAGTGGCTGGTTACACCATTGTACCACAAGGAGTTGTGAATAGTAGAAAAGTGGTAGAGGTTGCTTACGCCTCTCAGCAGTATATGATCGGTGTCCTGGTTGCTTAAGCGACTGTGCAACAAAGAAGGGAAGGAACACCAGGAAGGAAGAACTTCTTATGTATGAAGAAGCAGCAAGAAGCCCTAATCCCATACAAGAAGGAGAGGATACGGAAGATGTCTCCTGGAGCTGTGTCAAGGAAGGCCAAGTTCTACCATGCTACTGCACCTGGGACCTCAACTAAGGACAGCATCCAGCTCTGTGAGAAAGAGTTTTTGGAGAAAGAGCTCGAGAAAAAGGGTTCTCTTTCTCAAAGGGAGAGTCCAAGTGTAACCTAAGGGCCTGTTTATCCAATATTTTTTTCTTTTCTCTCTGCCATTATTTTTGACTCCTTAAAGGCTTTCAGTAAAACCCTGATTCAGAATAACAAATCTGGCCTGGACTGATTTATTTAAAGGGATGGGAATTGATAAGAGTAGATCAAGGGTTTCCTGGGTCTTCTAGTTTTACTGGTCTTGACCTGGGGATCTGAAAATTTCCAGAGAATTAAACCTGAAAGAACAGTGTTATCCCCCTCAGGTTATACTAAGGT